>JAGMVK010000021.1:0-600000 GCA_020747065.1 Cadophora sp. MPI-SDFR-AT-0126 | reverse complement strand
GAGTGCGCAGACTGTGAATAAGAAAGTCTTGGAAGCCTCTTTGTATCTATTCACTGGAAGTTTTTTGTAATATAACCTTTTATTTATACATACAGGAGGCTCCTTAAGAAGAAATAAAATACTCTGAGTCAGCCAGCTCGTCAAGTCTTTCAATAACACCCTCAAACTGATGCATGCTTCTCAGCCTCGCCAAGCTCTTATCATCACGTGGTCAAACGCGCTAATTATAATTGCCATAGCGCTAAATTTTCCAAAACTGAATCTGAACTTCAAATTATCACACTTCGCGACGTGCTTGCTTCGATTCAACATGACACGAACGAAAAAAGCAGCGCGCAACAACAAGAAGATGCCGGCAAATCAACCGCCACTTCCCCCGGGTCCGCCTCCTAGGCAGTCTGGTTACGATTCATACTCTCGCAACGGAGATTCCTATAGCGGTGATACGTATCGCCCCTCTCAAGGTGGTAGTGACAACTATCAACCTCGCGGCGCACCCATGTACCAGTTTGGTGCGGGAGACAGAGGCGATGATTACAACAGTTACAGACCCAGCTATGAACCTCGCCCTCGATCTCGATCGCCCCCTCGCAACAGTCATACCTTTGGCGGTTCATCCTATCGGCCCTCAAACCAGAGTGACAGGACAATGGCAAATAGCTCGGCATATCGTCAAAACACGGGTGGCCACAACAGCTTCGACTTTCGTTACGATGCACCTCCAGGTCTAAACTACAACACTCCCGAATCGCGGCGTCGCTCACCACCCCGCCAGAACCATGATAACAACCGTAGACAGGCCAACCACACTATTCGCGGCAGTGCGCGTGGTGGTTACCGTGGTCGTGGAGGTCCAAGATTGGCATCAGAGCGTGATTTCCTCAAGACTAATCGTGCTCCCACTCCAGAGTTGATGCCCGGAATGGACGAAGATGTTGAGGCAGGGGCCAAGTACAAAGCTATTGACGACATGTCTGACAGCGATGAAGTTGAGATGGATATGTCTGATGATGGTGATGAGGACCCAGAACCCAAGAAGAAGCAGGCTCGAACCGATGGAAACGCCGCTGATGGTGACAGTGTCCCACGCTGGTCAAACCCCGACCCATATACTGCTTTACCTCCCCCGGATGAGACTCGCGCGAAGAAGAAAGATGTAGTCAAATTGATCAGAAAGGCTCGGGTTACGACCAGTAGTGAGCATGCAAGCAAGCCCGCGGCAGCTGACGATTTCATATCTTTCGATTTTGGCGATGAAGAAGAGCACGAGGAAGGGGATGATGATATGGCTCGCGGATACACTGCCTCAAGTCCGCCCAAAGGTCCACGAGAGATTGCTGGTTCCGTGAACGACTTTAATCCTCCTCGAGGCCCCGCTATCCAGCAGCTGCAGCAACCACGATTACCTCTCCCTAAGAAGCCCGAGTTCACTAACCAGAGCCAGAGTAATGGTACCAGCTTCAACATCAAGCAGAATGGAAAGGCTCCAGCTGTCAGTAAGAAAAATGTTATTGATCTGACCTCTGACCCTGCGCTGGGAAGTAGGAAGCGCGATTTTAGAGATGAGATCAAGCCTGCTCCTATTCTCCACCTACCATCCAAAGGCAAACCTGGTAGAGTCGATGGCCGAATTCTAAAGGACTGGGTCGCACGACCAGATCTTCCAGCAGCTCCATGGCTTGGAATGGATCATTCTGATTCCGCTGGCGTGGGTATTTGGTAAGCCCCTTGTTCATTGACTTTTCGCCTCGAAGTTTCTAACATACTCAGTAGGCTCCACAAGGAAATCATAGACTTCTATGAATACGTCAGACCAAGAGACTTCGAGCAAGTGATTCGGCAACGGTTGGTTGATGATCTCCAGGCCAGAGTGAAGCAATACTTCGACCGGGACGATGAAATCCGCCCCTTTGGCTCCTTCCCTGCTGGCTTGTTTCTTCCGACGGCTGATATGGACTTGGTTTGTGTTTCGAGCGAGTTCTTGGACCGCGGAAAGAAGGTATTCGGCCAAGGCATGCGAGGTCTGTCCAGGTTCAGAAGTTTCATCCAAGAAAACGGTCTGGCTCTGAATAGATATGTCGAAGTGATCTCTGGAGCCAAGGTACCACTTGTCAAGTACGTCGACAAGCTCACGGGCCTTAAAGTAGACATCTCTTTCGAAAACAACACCGGATTGATTGCCAACGACACGTTCCAAGCTTGGAAGAGAGAATTCCCAGCTATGCCTATTCTTGTCACCTTCATTAAACACCTCTTGGCAATGAGAGGCCTAAATGAGCCTGTAAATGGCGGCATTGGTGGCTTCTCTGTTACATGTCTTGTCGTAAGTCTTCTCCAGCATCTGCCACAAGTTCAAAGCAGGAGCATGGCTCCGGAACATCATCTCGGCGAGATTCTCATGGAATTTCTCGATTTGTACGGCAACGAATTCAATACCACTACTACAGCAATCTCGGTCAACCCTCCCGCGTATGTTCGAAAGGTAAGTGGTACCCAGATGGCCAAGTAGGGTTGATACTGACATGGCTTAGGATGAGGCAAACATTCCCTACAAGGGCATTAAGTCGAAGTTCATGATCATTGATCCAAACAGGCCGGACAACGATATTGCTGGAGGTTCCAGCAATACGGATGGAATTCGCAAATGTTTCTCGGATGCTTACGACAAGCTTCAGAGGCGCTTAGCGGAGATGCAACGTTCCGACGATCGCAGCAACAAGAGCCTGTTGGAGTGTATCATTGGTGGGAACTACCGATCATTCGAGCTTCAGCGTGCGCATCTTGCCCACGTCCATGAGAAGCTCATCCTACAAAAGTAGCTGAGCATGGGTCGCTTGCCCGCTTCATACATTTCATTTGGTCCGACATTGCACACAACAACACTGCTTAGCTTCAAGTTGCTTCAAGCGACAGATGTTATCATATAGTAGCTGAGTACGAAGTTCATGAAGGGGTCTGCTGCATATACATGGCGTACGGAACATCATGGAACTGATACCCAATGGCGTTCAAAGGTCATGGACTTGTACTATAGAACTTTTCCCGATTCTGGCAGACGATAGCCTTTTTCTCATTTCAATTCTTCTGCTTCTTCAGATAAGGTTCGTGACTGACATTGCAATAGTGATCGAATCGCTGTCGAATCGAATCGAGTCCCAGTCCTGAAGAAGCAGACGAGATGAGACGAGACGATCGATCGGTCACTCCTTCCTTCTTAATGAAAGTCAATTTTACAACCACAAACTACCACACATACCTGCCTATTATCACGGTAAGGCCCCGCATTTGGGGAAGATTGCCGTTCATCTTTGGAAGGTGCAAACCTCCCCCGTCAAGGGGAGACCTCACCTCATCACGGTCTGCCAGACTGGCGTTCTCTGCTGACCACAACATGCCCCTCTACTCTTCCCATCTAGGTCTCATATACCATGTCTGATTCTCACCAATCATTCATGTGTGCCAAGAACAACAAAACGAACAAACAAAATCTCACGCGGCTGATGTCCGGGCCTTGTGCCCGGCTTCGGACTGTGTGTCTTCTTTTCGCCTTCCCTTTCTCACTGTAGTGGACGCTTTTGCGTAGCTATGGAGAGGAGCGCGGGGAAGAGAGTGGAGGGGGAGGAGGAGTTGATGGGAGGGAGGGGGGTTAGCTGTTTTGGTTATTAAAGACGAGGAATGGTATGTGGTTGTTGGTTGGTAAAAGTTGGTTTGGTGATTGCGGGACATGATGCGGAGGGTGTGCGCTGTAGACGAGTAATTGCCCACGTTTGTTGGCTGGTGGGCAGAACAGCATTGGGCTTGGGGATCGTGGTCCTGATGCGGAGGGTGCGAGGCGGAGTGAGGAAACGTGTTGTTCTAAGAGACTCTAGAATCTCTTTGCCTGTTAGGAGTCTTGCAGACAGACTTGCAGATCTGTAGGAAAGCTGGAGGACCTTTATTCCTTATTTGTATTAGTAAGGAGAGCTTTCTGAATTATCGTTCTTCGAGCTCTTCTCCAGGTTCCCTCTGGTGTGCTGTTCTGGGGCGGCAGAGAGAAAGATCTTGGGAGAGTTGTAGATACATGGAGGTGCTGGAAAGGGGGGGCGGTGATATAGACAGGTCTGCTGCGAGGCCTGGTAGAACTGGTCAACTTGGTGGAGTGGATTGGGTTGTCACAATGGTGAAGTGTTGGCTTTGCATATATGCTCAGTTTGGTCTACCTGGGGTCCACCTTGTGGTGAGCGTAACATAGGCTTGACAGTATAAAGTCTGATGCTACCATGAGGGAGACTTGGTTGAAATTTATGTCGACAAGAACCAACAGCGGTGTCCCATGCAAAATACCCAATATTCCTAAGTGTACAACTACTGTGACCCTTTATACATCGCATCCTCATTCCATATTCTCCTGCTCAATCTCCATCTCGACTTTTGTGCCTGCTTATGTCTTGAGAGGCTCTTCGGCGTGGCGTCGGTAGGCCTCGTCGAAGAGTCTGGTTTGCTCAGCAGCTAGTGAGAGCTGAAGTTGGGATTGGCGGGATTCCTTGAAGAGTCGGGCCTGCTCATTGGCGTCTCTAGCCTTGGATGGATACATGTAGTTCCAGTAGGCATTGATCAGAGCGACATCTTCATCGGGGTCGAACGCCAAACGGAACTACTCTCTCGTTACGACTGAAGGCTTCCACAAGCTATGATCAATTACACTGCCATCGGTGGCCTGTTCCATGATGGTGTGTTCATCAACCCAGTCATGTTTATCTGTGTCCCCGTCATTCTTCCAGATATCCTCTGCGCGAGACAAGGCTGGCTCAGGTGACATGAGATAGCTTTCGGTCAGTTGAAACTGTCTGACTGTCAGCAATCGAGTCGATTTTGCCGTGGTGGCAGGTGGAGGGAGTCCTACGGTGGTGTCAAGATCGATGCCGTCTGCAGCTGCCTTCGCCTTCTTCTCGCCCCAGTTGTCTGCCTTGTTTTTCTTCATCTGTTCAGCAGCAGGGTTAGTAATTCATACCAATGGTCAAGCTCTGACTAGCACATGTCTCGACACGAGCTCACACGCTGTCCAGTGGGGACTGCAAGGCTTACCTGGAGAATGGCTCTGTGGAGCAGGTTCACAGCATCCTTACTGTTCCGATTATCCATTATCTTATGTTGTTGTTTGAGTATAGATAGTCAAGCACACTCGATTATTGGGAGATCGAGGTGGACTCCGGGGTTCACCTCATCCACTGACTTGGCGTATTGTAGGAAACAAACCTTATTGACAAGCGTCCAGATGCTCTTGTCCTTGTGGGTCGGTAACACAACCTTAACCCCATTGAAAGTTCGAGTATTCTTTTTGGGCATCGTGTCGATTTGAAGCTGTGAGGGTTTGATGTTTTTTTGTTTTGGAAGGTTCGGAAGAAAGAAGGCTTGAAGAACGGCGCGCAAGGTCTTGAAATGGCGCGACGCGACATTCACTTTTCCGCGAATTTGAAAGTGAACCTCTAATTCACTAAGCATAGAAACTTTTTCCATGGATATATATCTAAATAAGCAGATTTGGGGCAACCACGGCGGAATAATGGGGGTTGTTTCGCTGTGGCCAACTTGGTTCCATCGCTGGCTTTGTGGGTTTACTGAGGGCGAATTTAAACTTCTGTTGGAGGGTGTTTACTTTCCCTTCGGGGGGATATTTGTAGCAAATATTTCGTAAAAGCTTGAAAAGTCCGTCGCATTTGCGGCGATCAGAAGACCGATAACCGAATTCGAAAATCCCTATGCTGTGGGTTCAATTCCCATATTGCAGTTCTTCTGCAATCTGGCTTCGGCTGGAGAGGGTTAGAAAATATTTCAATTTTTTTGCTGTTTTGATTCAGAAGTTATTTTATTCTTACTCTTTCTTTTTCGCTTCTATTTTGCCGTGGTGAATATCATGTTTTGATGCAGTGATGTTGTTTGTTGATATACCGAAGTAGACCCACTTTATCTCGCTTAAATTTCAACGCCCAAAAACACTCTCGGTGTTCCCGTCAGGGCATGAATGAAACACTGTGCGATCGCAGGATCCAGTCCTTCCTGGGCTAATTTTTGCCTTTAATTTTCTGGCCTCCTTGAGCACGCAACGTTACTGAGCATTACTACTTCAAGGCTTTAGAACTGCAAGTCGGAAGGCTATTCTCGCACGTATATGGAATTTATAAGAAACCCCTACTTCATCCTTAAAACTGACAGCAAAAAGAAGATCATAGCATGCAGAAAAATTTAAGAAGCATTAAGAAGGCGCATATTAGATCTCACAGTTTTCACGGCAGATAAGTCAGCAACTATATTGTAAAGACCCATTTCCATTTAAATTCTCAGCCACGAATATTTCTCTGGAGAACCTCTGTAGCTAAGGACGTAACAACTCGCGAATCCATCACCATCCCAATCCTCAACCCAGAAAACCAAGCAAAGACTTTGAGCAAGCTGATTCTGTGTGAGAATCCAGACAAGATCTGCAGTCATAACTTAGGAAATCACAGGTCGGTAGGGTCGACTACCTCCTCCAATCCCTCAGGGGTAACGATGTAGCGCTTAGGCTTGGGAGCCTTGGGCCATTTCGTGTTCCATGGTCCGGCTCTAGCATCAATGTCGGTTGGAACCGGATCGTCGGACTCAAAGAAGGCGAAGGGAACTGTACCATCAAGACCAGTGAGCTTTTTGTAGGCATCAGACTGAGGGTCCAACTTCTTTCTGCCATTTAATCTCCTGGTAACAGATTTATCTCATGAACTTCTGGGATGCCTGATGACAAGACTTACCACATCCAGAAAGGAAGCATTTGCATAATTGCGGCATTGAATCTGTCTCCTTTGAAAACACGACGGATTTGTGTCGGACGCGAAGCCCAAGAGCCGCCATTCTTGAATTTGGGATGAGTTTGGGGATTGTTCTTTTAGTAGTGCATCTTGATAATTCGACCTCCATACATTCCACCAGCGCCTTCAAGCCTAGCGTAATGACCCTTAGCCTGCCACGCAAACATTACAGCACGAGCCAAATCTCCGTGAGAGACTGCACACTCAAGTCCCAGCTCATGAACTCTTGCCCAACGAACGTCACGAACTTGGTACTCCCGTAAGGCCTCGAAAATGCGAAACACGACGGTCATTTGTTGGGTATAGGACGTGAAGGTTTGGGTTGCAAGAAGCTGGGGGCTCTTTCTCTCAATCTCGAAGTTGACTTTGCTGACCTGTGCTGCAAATCCTGCGGGCGTATGGATAGCGCGTTAACATGTTGGCCCAAAAGTGTTCTTGAGGATATCCAAAGCATCGGGCAAGGTATGGATATCGTAAGCAGACTCGGGAAGATATGAAATGGTGACCTCTTCGCCATTGGAAATCTTGCGTATGGCATGAATAGCGCCATATCTGTTGATGTAATCGTAACTGAAGTAGGCATTGGGCAAGTAGTTGTGGCGAAAGTAGGCCATCCATCGGAAGAAGCCAATCTTTTCAAAGTCGGGGCCGTTCCATCGCTCGGACCGGAGAGAGTAGATAGGTATAGCATAATCGGAGAACATTGATGCTAGGTCGGGATTTTTGGCCTTGACTCACTTTTTGGACACGCATTTTTCTTGGAATGATCCTCCTTACATTGTGGCATGCTCCACAGGGCGCACTCAAGGACATTTTGAAGATCTGGATTTTTAATGAAGGTTGTCGCCGTGAAAGTCGACCAGTCTATGAAGATGAGCGTTCCTTCGGGGATGTCGATCTTTGCAAAGTACCCAGACTTGTCGGGTAGCTTCGAGGTGCCTGGCTTTTCGGGATCTGAGTTTAAAGAGAGACAAATGAGTAAGTCATTCGGGAGCAGAGGTTGGGATAAGGACTAGAATTGAGGATCAACTTGCTTCGGTCTAAGAATTCATGATCGCCAGGTCCCAAAACAGGCATGGGAAGCCTAGCAGCCATGTTTGGCGCGGCCATCTTTACTTTGATTTAAGTTTCTAAATTCTTGTTGAAGAGAACTGCTCTCCGTATTTGTAGCTTCGGCAAGTCCTCGGGCCGCTTGACATCAGGCATCGTTGTGGAAACAATGGTAGCCAGCGTCATTGTTTCTCTGAAGGTGTGATCAGGCAGCATTATTCTATCGCTATGCTCTTGACGAATTATTCGAATAATTGAACCCCGTTCGCGGACGCATAATTGGGTGGCTGGTGCTTGTTGGTATTGTTTTCTCGCTTATATTATTTCGGGAGATATGTCAAAATGGAGCTCTATTGTTCTCCTCCAGCTTGGCACGTCATCGAGAGACAACCAAGCTCCCTTGTCTGCAACACCATGAGGAAATGGTCGTGAAGCAATTGAAAACTGAGGGGAACATTGGCAGTAGCGATGCGAGTCGTCAGTCGCTGGCCTTGCTGCGAAAATAGCGACGCTAAAAGCGGTACGGTATGCGATAACACTTCGGCATCACGAGCGAGTCGTAATAGTGAGCAGCAGTCGGATCGGACCAGATTTATTGTGCGTTGTTATAAAGTTTTGAACTCCATTCGCATATGATTGACGGAGCTCTGAGGGGAATGGTGAGCAAGTGTAGAGAGGTCAGCAGGGATGTCGACACACCTGGCAAGAACACCACTCTTGTGCGTCCATATGACCGAAATCAATGTGATCCAGCAATCTTCGGTGACTCTATAATGTAGTTGACTTGGAGTCGAAGAGACAGAACATACGAGAGCCAAGAAATTTAGGGATTGTTTTACTCAGCCGCCACCTACCTCTTCGTCTGTCGTTGCTCTTAGACAAGCCTAGGCGTGTTGAGCCAGAGTGGACAGAAGTCTGAGACATCCGCGCAAGTAGTAGCTAGATCTTTCCGAGAGGATACTATGTGTAGTAGAAAGTATTTCTGATAGGGACAATTCGATGCTTGAGCTGTTCGTCGTGAGGAGCGAAGGGGAAGGTACCAGCTCAACACACGAGAGTGCAAATTGATGGCACAGCTGTGACTTGAAGAAACGGTTCTCTTTCTCGCCGAGAAGCACAATGGCAATGAGTAAATATGGTTTTGAGGTTTAATAACCGGCGGTGGAAGCAAATATCGCAATTGGATTTGATACAATGCAGGTGGAAGAATATCGAATGAAAACGATTGTCGGTTGATTTGATTCATGCATCAAAACTTACGAGCTATGCGGGTGCACCAGGCCAAAATTCGGTAGACAATTATCCAAGTAGAAGGATATAGTGCAGGATATTCGTTTCAACATTGCTACCGTTCGACGAAGAGGCAATTGGATTGTGCGTCGCTGAATCCTCGGAACGGTGGGCTGCCGTGAACTTGTGGGTATTTATTTACTCGACTAAACAAGCTGCCACTCCTAGAGCTCTGCACTACGGGGATTCGATTCATATTTATGCCTGGAGAGACTCTCAGTGGACGCATATTCATCATATGAACTTCACCAGTTCGCGTTGTAAACTTAAGTGAAGACTGTCAGTTGGAATTTCATCCGTTTCAACACTACTCCATGACACGCCCAGCAACCAGCCTTTCCTTTTCCGTCACTCCATCATTTGTTCTCCCAGGATCGCGGAAGCAGTACCAGTATATAAACTAAACCTTCGAAGGTTGCACATCTTCCGAATGCACAATAGCCTGCTTCGTTGGATCTATATCCATATCCTCCTGATGAATTTGCTTCTCGACCGCCACCACCGCCTGTTCTGCCAAAGCCTTATCCTCAAACAAGAACGCCAACTCCTCGAGCGTACGCCCACTCGTCTCGGGATACATGAAGTAGATGAACAGGAATTCGAAGGCGATCCAGCCACAGTAGATGGCAAGGTATTTCCAATCAATGGCTTTGAGCGCGACCGGGTTGACGTTGTTGCTGAAGAAACCGCCGATCTTGCCAAAGATTTGCTCGATTCCGATACCACGAGTTCGGACCGAGTACGGGAAGAGTTCAACGAGGTAGGCTGGGGTTGTTAGCTGGGTTGCGAATTTGTAGGGACAAGCAGAAATACGTACTGTAGGTCAAAGCATTGTTGCCTATGCTATAACAAGGCGCATACGCAAAGTAGAAGAACAACGCCGCAATACCAGCTGCTTTATTTCTCGTTCCGGCATCCTTCGCTTTCCGCAATTGCTGGAACGAAATGGTCATCGACGTGAACACAATACACATACTGCTCGCGCTGAGCATGAACATGTGTCTACGCTTGAACCTGGCAACAGCAAAGGCAGCAATAGTCGAAACGAGCAAACTCCAGCAGGCGTTTGCAAGGTT
This sequence comes from Cadophora sp. MPI-SDFR-AT-0126, assembly GCA_020747065.1. Lineage (NCBI taxonomy): Eukaryota > Fungi > Ascomycota > Leotiomycetes > Helotiales > Ploettnerulaceae > Cadophora > Cadophora sp. MPI-SDFR-AT-0126. The sequence continues at coordinate 589,763 of JAGMVK010000021.1, read as the reverse complement.
GATACGCGTCTTAGCGTACTTAGTTGTATATCCCATCATCTCGTAAAGAAGATTTTGGTAGTATGAGAGGAGCGAATTGCCGGACATCTGCGTAAAAAGTCCCAGAAAGGCGGAGATGAGAACACGACGGCGCATACCGGAAGTGCGGACCATGTCGAGCCAGGATTGCTTGCTGTTGCCGATCTCGATTTGAATGGTCTCTTTGATCTGGGCGATTTCGGCTTTGACGAGGACGGAGGAGGCGTCGCCTTCGGCGTGGTATTTGATGAGAATGGCGTGAGCCTCATCGTATCGGTCTCGGCTGATAAGCCATCTAGGAGACTCTGGGAGGAGGCTATTTCAGGCTTGTTAGTATGTTACAAGTTCAGTGTCTCTGGATATGGTAGTGGGAAAATGCGCCAAGAATTCTTCTCGGATGAAAACTTACAAGACGAAACCAATCTGCAAGAACGAAGGGCACATCTGCAACAAAGATGGGAGACGCCAACTCCAATTACTGGCAATATTGGTCGTACCAAGAGCAATAGCTGCGGCTGTAATTTGGCCGATAAAGTAAGAAGCATTGAAAAGCGAAGTCAGTGTTGATCTGTCCTTCGGGTGTCCCAACTCTCCGATCAAGGAGGATCCAGAAATAATGGCGAAGACGATACCAAATCCAAGGAGCATTCGAGAGAAGATGTACATGCCGACTGCTTGTCGTTAGTTTGAAGTTCAAAGTGTTGCGATCCAAAGAAATGAAAAGGTGAGCAGAGGGTCAACTCACGATTCTGTGCGAATCCTTGAATGATTGCTCCGATCACCATGATGATGGACCCAGCCATAATAGCCCATCTACGCCCGAAACGTTGATTGAACCAAGGTGCAATGGGCACGCCAATGATGGACCCAAGTTGGTAGCAAGATGAGACGAAACCAAGGAGACCCGCTGACAGAATTGGCTTTTCTTTCGCATCTTTTGCTCCGTCACTGAAGTCTGCTTCAACGTCAGAACATCCATGTTCAAATTATTGTCCTCGAACGAGTGTATAGAGAAGCAATACGAGGTGGTGCTTATCGACATACATTTATTCCATGGATCGGAAAATTGAAGTGTCCCAATGAGCGTAGAGTCAAACCCAGACGTCATCTCCACACCCATACAACAGAAGAACAGATAGATGTACATGATTCTGAGGTTTGGCTTTTTGTACCACTTCACGGTGTCCTCGTTGGCTATCTGAGTGACAACGGGATCAGAGAAACCCAATGCCACCTCCGACACCTTGGAGCCCTCGACGATGTGAACCATGTTGGCGGTTTGCTCGGTGGTTTCTTTGGGAGTATTCAGTCGAAGCCAAAGGAAAGAGGCCAAATGAAGGTGTCACCGTTGGCTTTTCTTTCGTATTCTCACCTAAAAGATGCTTGGGAATGAAGAGGAAAGAAGGAGCAAGCTTGCAACAAAACAGCAGGGCATCACCGGACATATGTAGTGTTCAAGGATAACCCACCTTCTGCCACTCGAAATACCCATGACTACAACCCGAACTTCATTCCCACTCTACAGCAGTAGCCGGAGCAATAGCCAGCCATCCAAGTAAGAATCCGTACAGTTGTTGAGGCGATCATCAATCAATGACAGATTAGCCGGAGCATTGGCGTACTCAGGCTAAATGCAGGAAGCCATGCCTTGCCCTCCATTCAAGCTTACTTTTAATCCCGGCGACCCACACACATCTGTGGGGTATGTCCATCTCTCCATGTCCATTCAGTGCCAAACAGACCAATTCGTTTCCAAGACTCGACTCTCCACACCCCAGAATACGGTACGGAAAGCGGAGAAAAACAAGGGCCAAGATCGCCACTGCAGGGACTGGCTGGCTGATGTCGTACAAAGGTAACCTTCTGCAGCTCGGCTACCAAAATCCAACCCGCCAAGCCGGATGAAAGACCGACTCGCCCGTCTAAAGGACCGATCAGGGTGCAGGCGCGGGCCATATTAGGTATGCCGAGTGAGGGCCGTTTCGTTCGTCCGAGGAACATTCAAGATTTTGGGCGCTTCTTATTCGGTGCTTCGTCTGTCTTGAGATCCTCTCGGCTCCTCGGCGTATGAGATGCTTGTTTTGAGGTCGCTCAGGTGGCGTGGAGCCCGAGCCTTGAGTTGAGACGGGAATCTTCTTTTGCCGTTTGGGGACTTGCGATTTTGGGTTGATGGGGTAGGATAAAATCTCAGTACGAGCAGGACGACTGAAACAATTGAGTTGACGAAATGCCTGGTGGAGTGAGACAGATTGCGGCGAAGACACTGCATGTGGCAAGCCGTGGGCGGAGATAAAGTTGTTTCGGGTGAAGGGATGGAAGGCTTCCAGAAGGAGGAAATGTATCCTTCGAGAAGGTCTGACTGTCCTGGTGGTAAATGAGATCTGGTCGAGAATATCGATGGGTCCGAAGCGCAGGTACGATACTCCGTCGTCAGCGTTGGTGGGGAACTTCGTGATCCATGTCAGACAGCGAGCGGATTTTCATGTTGTATGAGGGATTTGTTTTGTGGTTTGGAGTGCTGCTCTGGGTTGTCTTGAGTTGAGAGGATTGAAACCGGCGAACTTTGTCAGGAATCGCTTTAGTTTTTCTTGGTACCATGAACATCGAGTTCCGAATTTGATTTCCTAATATGTCATGCTGGTATACCGTCCGCATGGATTATGACCCGGCCGCGTATAGTGGTAATGGATGAGAAACCTGTGACCACAGGGCCGGAGACAAGCAGCTGATCTCCTTTGCATTGTTAATGAAACGCCACCAAGTAATCATCTTGACATGACAGGAACTGTCAGCAGGGTCGAATCTCCATTAGTTGGCAAGGTTTTGGCCAGGTGCCACTTCAACTCAGAAAAGTGCGATCATGCTCCAAGGACCACTCCTTCAGCATTCAAATTTTTCAAATTTAGAGAAAAGAGTCGGGCAATATGTCTCCTCTTCATTGGCCATACGCAAACATGTGAAGACGTCAGAGAAGGTGGGGATAGAGTGCAAGATATACACCAAGCTTGGCACTTGGTAAGCATACCTGATTTGAAATCATGACAGCTCCAAGAAAATGCCCAGGATCTCTTCCCTGAACACATTATTCTGTTCGTTTGCGTTATTGGCATAATGAAGATATCGACGGGCCCAAAGATTTGGTGCAGATAAATATTAATGACTAACTAAACATCGACCTGCAGAGTTGCACTATGCCCAAGCACATACGATTCTTTTCCTTGAGACCAACCACTTTAGTAGATTCGATACAGTCAACTTCGAGATCGGCTTCTTCCCTGTAAAATCCTTTCATTCAATTGAGCCACCGCACTAAGTACTATTAATTTTCATCATCATCATGTCCTGGCTTGCCAGTCACCCGGTTGATTTACAGATCCAGAAACAGGTAGTTCGATATCGGAATCTCGACATGAGCAATTTCCATTTCCGTCTTTAGACCTGAGCTATTACTACTATAGCCTAAACTCTAGGTAAGCTAGGCTAAGTAATAGGCTAAGGGAAGTAAGCTGAAGATAAGCTGAAGGCGACTCTTTTAAGTTCCCTAGCTATAATTACCGCCGGCTAAAATTAGAAAAGTAAGTTAAGAATACTTATAAAGTTAGTTCTAGATTCTTATTTGAAAGAGCTACGCTAAATAACTAGTAAAGCCTTATTTACTAAGCTTTGTAAATTTAACTTTATTATATATAAGTATATACTAATCTATTAAGCACTTATTTAACTTCTTTCTATTATAAGAAGTTATACTTAAATATATATAATACTACTTTATAATAGTAATCGATTAATAATTCTATATAATTTCAAATAGCTTAAAAAATAATAATATAAATCCTAGGAGTTAATATTTAGTGCTTCTTATAAGTATACTACTTATTATATAACCTTGCTAGATACTTTCCTTAAGCTAAGTATTATTTATATAAGATTACAAAAGAAAAGGCGCGGTATAGCAGTTATATTAAGGATTATAATAACTAGTTCGCTGGGCCTACTATAGCTAAAAGACCTTAATAGTATAAGTAGTTTAATACTAGTGTAACGGTCCGGTATTTACTCGTTATAAATACAGAGGCCCTAGGGTTAATCTTTAATAATTAAGAAGTAGGTGTATTATATAGATAATTTAAGATAATTACTAGTATAATTAAGAATACTATTTGAGTTAAGTATAAAGCTCTTATTTAATAGTAGATATACTAATCTTTTATAGAACCTTTATTCTTTTAGAGCCCTTTAAGATCCTTAGATTCTAAAGCTCCTAAAGCCCTGGATCCTAAAGCTCTAAAGGATCTATTTATCACGTAACTTAGCTATAAGAACCTACGGCTCTTTTACTATATTATATATTACTATTATAATAAAATACTACGTGCTACATGTTTCCTGGACTTTTATTAGCTCCTATGAGCTCTACTCCCAGGAGCTACTTAGCTCCCAGATGTATACCTGCTCTAAGGATATTCCCTCCTGGGACCCAGCGGTCCCCCGGGAGCGTTCGTAACAACTAGAACCCTTAATCTATTACTCTAGATTTAATCCTCTTAATTGTTACAACGGTAATTATTCTTCTAGAGAGTATTATATTAACTAAGATATAAGTATAAGCTTAACATATCTCTCTCTTCTTACTATTATACTATTACTACTCTTATAGTAATACTCCTTTTATAAATATAATAATAAAGGCCTGCCTTTAGTATTTCTTTTATATAATATAACTTAGCTAATAAAAGTAATATCTTACGATAATATAGCTAGCTTTTATCTAGCTATATTATAGTATTACTTATTTAGAAAAGGATCTTAGTAGCTCTTTTACACTATAGAGAAGATTATATATATTATATACTTAGATCTAAGCTAATCTAGGTTAATCTATAATAAAAAGGATTTCAGTAAGCTTTCTTAAGCTAATAGAGATAATAATATACGCTAATACCTTAATCTAGATTAATCTATAATAAATAAGACTAATTTCTATCTAATATAACTATAGTAAGTAATAATCTATATAATAATAGTATTATTAAAGCTTCTACTAAGCTTTTTATAAATCGAATACAAAACGCTAGTAGTAGAAGAATAAGTTATAAGTAAATAAGCTAAGGCAGAAGATAGTATAAAAGTATATTATATAACCTTAGAAGAAGCTTAATCCGCGATTATTATATATTAGAATAATAGATCTAGTAATTAAAAGCTATTCTAAAGATTATTAAGCTTTAAGATACTACTCTAGAGTCTTAATTCTATAAAAAGAAAATCGATTTAAGCTTAGCTCTATAGAAATAACTATAAGTTTCGCGGAATTAGTATTATAGATTAGATATTAAGTAAGATTAAACTAATTATAAGCTAATTTCTTAATTATTAGCAAAGCTAAGAGATATTAGGATTATATAATAAATAAGTTCCTATAGAGGCTTAGAAGGGCTAAGATTTTATATATAAGATTAAGTTAATATTAAGATAATATATAGTAGTTATAAGTAATAAACTAATATTATAATAAGGCGTATATTCAGAATTAAAGTATTATCTTAGATAATCTTAGTTGCGAGCCTTAGTAAGCTTTCTTCGCTTATAAAAGCTTTCTTCTACTTATAGAATTAGAAGAATTAAAGACTTTTTCTACCTCAGATTTTAGCTCTTAGTAGCTTCGTATATTTTACTCCTAGGTTTAGTAACCTACTTAGTTTTACGTATTATCAGATCATTATAATATATAGATAAGACTAGTCTAATTCTAATAAGTAAGAGCTTATAGATTTCTACTTAAGCTACTTGATTTCTTTTACTAGATATTCTATATATACTTAAACTTATAACGCCTTGCTCTAGAAAGACAGCAGTTACGTGTAACTACTGCCTCATATATCAACGGAGAAATATATAACGATAATAAGAATCTCTTAAAATCTATAACTACGTAGTAAAGAAGGTATAAAGGGAGAGAAGTAATATATAGGGAGATTTGCTTCATCTTGCTTAGGCTCGCTTAGGTGGGTATGCGGAAATTGCCTTAAAATCCAGTATCCACCCTAAGGCTCTACTATAAGGCTTTACTGTTACACTACTTCCCCCTTCGGAAAAAGCTCGTCCTCGAGTGTCCTACTATTTCTTAATTTTTATTAAAGTAGTTATAATTATTAATACTATTTTCCCAAGCTTTTAGTTATTTAGGGAGCTTTATAGGTAGTCTTACTTACTTAAGGTAATTAAAATAGAAGTCTTTAATTTTATAAAAAGTATATTTAAAATTTAAGGTATTATATTATATTAAATTAATATTATAGTTTAGTTAAGTAATACAGTAAAAGAGTATTAAGTATTACTTATGGTAAGTAAGTACTTTATTTAATTCCCATTTATTATCTCTAGTAATATTAATTAGTAGAGGTAGTTCTTAAACTTACTTTAGTAGAGGGTCTTAGGAATCCTTTCGTAATTTACTTACAGAAAAGATATTATAAACTTTTATACTTACTAATATTTCTAGGTAATATAAATTACTAATCTTCTTAAGTACTTAGAATAGTCTATTTGTAAGTAGGTCTAGTTTCTTAAATAGCCAGAGTATTTTAAAGTAATATATATTAAGCTAAACAAAGCTATCTTTATTAAAATTAATCTTATAATAAGAGAAATTATATAACTGAGCTATTTTAATCTAAGCTATAAAGAGATTTAATTAAATTATTTACTATACTTTAAAGTATTATGCGGCATATTTAATAACTTATTGAGTATTTAACTTATTAGCAGGGGTAGCTAAATCTAGTAAATCAATTCTTTAATCCTAATTTACGCGAGGGGTATATCTATGAATTACTTTAAAGGGAAAGAAATCTCTTAGAGAGTTATAGGGAAATGTTATCTACGCATAGTTCATAATAAATAAGAATTTAGATCAATCGTCTTAATAATAGCTGATAAAAGGCCGGAGTCTTTACTAGAGGTATTAGTTATATACTTTAGTTTAGTTATTTGTTTAGGAGTAATTAGTAGTGAATAGTTGTTTTTTAATACCTAGAATTTAGTAAATAGTTATCTAGAATCTAAACACAAATTAAGAACCTTTATTAGAAGTGATGCTTAAGAGAGCGCTAAAGTATCAATATATATAGTAAATATATATATAGGCAAGTTAATAGGCATCTGTTATCTTTTAGTAGGGAATACTTATTACTTATTTATTGAAACGATTAATAAATACAAGTACGTTATTAAATCCGTATTTGTCTTTATTAAATAAGTAATAATTCACTATAATATATTCCTAGGGGCAAGATAGAATAAGTAAAGGGTAAAGAAAATCAAGTTTCTTATCCTAAAGGACTTGAATTTATTAGTAAGTGTAATAATTACGGCAATACTATTTTACTATCTTACTAATACTATACTACTAGTATTAAGAAGAAAGAAGTTAAACGATTTTTTTAGTACTAAGATATACTATTATAATTTGATTATAAACTTCTTGAACTATTAGAGTATAAAGGTAATTAATATTTAAAACTAAAAGTCTATCTTTATATAATAAAAGATTTCCTTCTATACTTAGCTTACCTAGGGAACTAAAGGTAGCTTATTAGTAAAGAGCCTTAAGGAAAGGAGTATCGCGATTAGTATTAAGAACTTATTATACTATAAAGAATACAGGAAGAAATACAATAGCCCTTACACTTGCTCTTAGCTAAATTACGTTATTATTTAACTAAATCTTTTAAAGAAGAAGACTAGAATTAATTTAATTACAGCAAAGGAATTACTATAAGCACTACATCTTCTTTTTTGTATTTTATTAATCCAGTTCATCTAGCTTGTAAGAGAGAGCGTTAATTAAAAAGTTATAAGCTTTAGGGTAATAAGTAATCATAAAATTATAATTAATTAAGAGTTTGGCCTATTAAGCTTATTAAGTATTTAATTATTTAAAGATTATAAAGTATTTCAAAACTTTGTGATTTATAATAATATAAATTTAGTAAAGAGCTCTTACAAGCTCAGCTCTTTAATATTCAAAGAAACGGATAATAGCAAGTATTTTCTTATCATAAATAGCGTAGTTAAGCTTCGCAAGGAGTATAGTCTTTGAAAAAAAGGCGATAAGGGACTAATTTTCGTCGTGCTTTTAGAAAAGTACTTCAGCAATAATACTATTACTTATATTAGTTTTAAGCAAGTAAAGCAGATTTTACTAATAATACCTTAAGAGAGGGACTAAAATAAGTATGTGTTTAAGGAGATTAAAAGCCTTTTTACAATTTGTAATAAAGCGGAAAGAAATATTATTCTTAGTAAAATAAATAAGAGGTTTTGCTATAATACTATAATTACAAATAAAGCATTAATAAAAATTACAAAAATCAAGAAAAGATTGCATACTTTTAATAAAAGAAGAATAAGTTTATTTAATAATTATAAAGACTTTCTTAGGATTAACTTTTAGATCAGAGGTTAATATAATAAATCCTAGGTACTTAGTTCTTATAACTCCAAACTCATACTTCTTTAAATTCGCTTAAAGGCCTACGTTTTATAGGTATTGCAATATCTTCTTTATATAAAAATAATACTTCAAGGAATTCTTAGAATATATAAGAATATCATTTAAGTACGTAATATAAAAATCATTAAAGTAATCAAAGAGAATATTATTTATATAGCACTAATATATTACTAAATCATTAATAAGTCCAAATAGAAGAATCTTATACTTATACACTCTATATCTTATTCTAAAGATTATATACTCTTCTAAAGCTAAGTCCATTTATATTCTATAAAATACTTAGCGAATATCAAGCTTTATAAAAATGCAAGTACTAGTAATACAAGCCAAGATCTTATTAATTAATAAAAAAGGGTATTAATTCTTATAAGTAAGGGAATTAAATACTTGGAAGTTAATACACAAATAAAGAAAGCTATTTAGTTTCTTAATAAAGAGAATAAGGGCGGCAAATAGTACTTAAGAAAGTTTAATAAATCCCTTATCAAGATTATTAGTAATATATTCTTTAATAACTATAAGTTTCTTTACTAATATCTTATACAATAGAAAGTACTTAAGAGCTTTTTTTTCTTTATTCTTTAACTTAATCTTGTAATTATATAAATAATAGAAAGAGAATATATTATTTACTATTTTAGAGAATATATAAGACTATTTAGTATATTCCAGGAGAATTATTAGTTTTATATTTAGTTCATTAAGACATACAGCGAATTACTATAGTATTATACAGCGCTCAGTTAATTCAATAACTAAATTAGAAATAGTAATAGTTCTATATTACTCTTACAAATATTACTTAAGTAAAGTATCTACTTCTTAAATTATAGCTACAAATATCTCATTTATAGCCTTACACTTAACTAGTAAATAAAAAGCTGCGCTATTAATCAAAGTAATATTCACTTAATATACACTTTTCTATCTAATGTTTAAAGCTCTTGCAGGCCTTATTAAAGAAGTGCGGGACTGAGGTAAGGAGATATTTATACCTAATTTTATAAGAGGATACATTTATTAAATTATTTTTCAAGGTAAATTAGTATAGTTTTTAGCTTAAGAGCTGTATTCTTTCAAAAGGTGCAAAGGAGTATTGAAATTAATAATAGAATTACTTAAGAGATTTTTTTTTCTTTTTTATATACTTTAGGGGTATAAATACTTATTTATGAATTAAAAAGGGGACTTCTTATTAACTTTTGAAATAAAAAGCAAGTATTTATACTATAAGATGTATACTATAGGCCCTAGATTATTCTTTTATTATAGCTTTTGCAAATATGAAGTTCTGGATTCTTTTCTTTATTCCGTAATAATCCCGTTTATTATAAGACAAGGTATTACTTAGTTTTGCGATCTTTCCTTTATTAAGAAAGTGTTATTAGAAATAATAGTAAAGGGAGAGTTAATAATAAACACTTTTATAGGAGAAGATTTACATATAACTTAGGGCCAAAAGATATTATTCTTCTTAATATTAATATCAATAGATTATTAAGTAAGAAAAGAATTATTATTAGAAATTAGAATTATTAAGGGAATGCAAGGGCTAGCACTTTACTGATCTTCTTTTGTAAGTAAGAGATACTTAGTTCTTTCTTTTATAGAAATTAGATAAAGTTTTATACTAATAGCTTGTAAGAAAGATATAAGTAAAGCTAGTTTTTTAGAAATTACGATATACTTAATCTTCTTTTAATTTCTTTTATTTAATTTAGCAACTTGCTTTTTCAAATAATATAATAGCTTATAGGAGTAAAGGCTCGGTGTCGAAGGTTGTGTCATTATCTCTTGCAAAGGTATTGTAGATTTTTCTAGTCTTAACTTTTTATTAAGTAATACACTTATAGAAGTACTTACGCCAACTTCCTAATAGCTATATATTGCGAAAGTAAAAGAGAGATTATTAATAATAATTAGAGTATTAATAATAGTAAATTAATAAACTTAAGTAATATAAAACTTTATAGAATTATTAGTTTTTAAATCTTAATTTTATTAAGTAAAAAAAAAGGGTTTACTATAAAAGTAAAGGTCATATAATAAGAGAGAGTAATAACATTCACTTATTAATTCTTACACGCTTAGAGATTTATTAGTGCTTTTCCTAAAGAATTATAAAAAGGTTCTTATATCTAAAGATCATAAAAAAGATCTGGAATTATTCTATAATTACACTTGCGATTTACTAAAGGAATTATAGTTATTAATTATACCTTCCCTATATGAAAGTGGCTTGAATAAAGCTAGATTTATAGAGGTAATTAAGTATTTAAATTCCGGTTGTAGTTCCCTTAATAGTTCTTTATTATTCAAAAATAAGATCATAGTTTTTTTATTAATATATTATAGTACTAATACTTTGGAATTTTTACTAAATTTTTTATAAAGAAGTGCAGAGTTTTTTATTTCTAATACTATACTTTAGTAGATTATTTATTATAGTAGTACGATTTTTGTGCAAGCTATAGCAATTAAGGGATTAATAACTATAAGTCTTTTAATAATAATAGAATTTACCAGAATTTACCCTTTTCAGAGTTTCTCTAGAAAAGAAAATATATACTTAATAAGAGCAATAAAGATTCTCCCTTAATACAAAGTTTATTAGTAATTATAAAGGAATAAGAATAGAAGTAATAGTATTAATACTAATAAGAGAACTAGGTAAGCCATAATAAGCTCTATTCTAAAAAAGGGTCTCTACATCGTAGATTTACTAAAATTGATCTAATTAATAGTTTCTACATTCTGCATTATACTAGTAATAATACTTCACTTTATTATAGCGTAAGTCAGTAATTTAAATATTCCTTTTAAAAGTAATAATTAAAGGATAATTCAATAATTATATTAATTGGTATTTAGTAATATTAATTAGAATATTATAATACTCAAATCATACTCTCCTAATAATAATTCCATAATTTTTAAAGTTTATAATAAGAAAAGGAGTAAAGGATTGCAAACATTGATCTATAATAAAGTTTATAATAATATAATAACTAATCTTTTCACTTGGAATACTATTGAATCCTTTTACTAGGATAGGTACTAGTAATTGGTAAAGTAAAGATTTTAAAAAAAAAAAAAAAGATTTTAAAAAAGAGTAGTTAATAAAACAATAATCATTTACTTTTAAATCAAAAAGTACTAGTACTTTATATAAAAAGCTATTCTTAAAAAAAGTAATTGAGATTATTAATGATTTACTACTAAAAAACTTTATAAAATTAAAATATTACATATCTTGTATAAAATCTAAGATAAAGGCTTTCCTTAGGTATTATTATTTTCTTGAAGTATCTCTAAAAAAGATTTAGTATTCTAATTATTATTATTTATGATCTTACTATTAGATTTGGAAATACTATTATTAACTTAGAGCTTATTAACTTAAGGGATATTGTTGGTCCGCAGGCCTATCCAAAGCATGTCTTAGCTAGAATAGGGGGTAGGACCACTTACGGGGGTGATTCGGTGGCGTTTCGGGAGGCAGTATATAGTCTAGTACCTCCCACCCCCTCTTAGAAGAAACACAGATTTTCCACACCATCAAGCTTGATATGCATATACATGATATTTACGTTTGATTCTTGGCTTATATTCGGTATTGAACCGACACTGATCAGTGGTCAATGCGAACCACAGACAGATAGGTCACGGCAGGACAAGCGGCGACTCAACGTTGAGTACTTAGCTGTACTTTTCGGGCCATCTTTGAACCTGAATCAACGATTAACGATTCAGTAGGAGGGGACCGGCATCACGTTTAGACTGCAAATCTCGTACGGCAGTACGCATAACAACAGCGACGATTCCTCTTCGACAATCGTCAAGTCAATTGCTTGACTTCAGCTAAGGAGATTCCAAGCAAAAATCAAGTATCAGTTCCGGGACACCACCGAATCAGGTACGAATCATGGCCGAAGAAACACCAGTTACTTCGGATCAGGGTGGGAGAGAGGAAGAGACAGCTACAGGAGCAGAGGCGGAAGCGGTGGCGATGTGGTCAGGACCGCGACCAGTGGAAACGCCACCAGATAATGCTACGAAGCTCTCGCAGGAGTTTCGAAAGAACTTCTACGATGGCCATTCTAAGGGCGAATTCCTATTCCTGGACTTTTGGGAATATTTCGGAAATTGGTCTCCAGGCCACTTCGCTCGCATCAAGAAGGTGGAACGAATGCACCTACGTGACACGTTACGAGCAAACGGCGTGTTCGTACGGAAGGATAAGACACCAATTACGGTTGCACTCGCTCAGACAGCTCGAGCCGAAACTAACTTTTGGCCGGAAGAACAGCTGGAGTTGCAGATTCGGAACGCTCCCGACACAGTACCGGACCATATTCAGAACCCTCGCTAAGCGACAGCTTCGACTACCCAAACACTTCATCAAGGAATGCTACCACCATCTCGACGCAACGGGCCAACTGTAGTGATCGATTCTGCTGAATCGACTCCTTCAGATAAGGAAGAGGGATTACGCCAACATATTCCGTTAAGGAGCAATTTCCCAAGAGCCGAGGTGTCTCAGATCTCAGACCATCTCATGACCCCTGCCCATGTAAGGACCATCATTCCAGACGACGATCTGTACGCCGCGACACCACCAGTTCGTACAAAGAGAGAGTTCTCATTTACCCCTAGGAGAGAATCCCTGAATACGGCGCTAAGGTGGAGACCGAACGAGAATCCATTGCCAAACCCCGTACCAATTCCAGAAGTGCACCCACGGGATGGATCTTTGCCCCCATTTACGGTACCGAGAACAATCGGACCACATACGGAACAGATACGGCCGCCTTAGTATATCATGGAAACACTGACGCAGGATCAATCGAAATCGCTAGTGAACCTTAGCAAGATATACACCAAAGAGCTTCAGTACAGTGGGTCCAAAGACCACTTAGACGAGAAACTACACATCTTTACCGACTTCTGCCAGAAAGCAAGTGTTGATTATGACATTTGGCACCGGGCATTTCCAACGATGCTCCGGGACAGAGCATCTACGTACTATTACCGGTACCTTCAGAACAAAGGGTATAACTTTGACGAACTTGTCAAAGCAACACGTACCAATTTCGAGACAGAAGAGAGAGCCAACCAATTCCTCAGCCGATGGTTTAGCTTGACCTTCTTGTCATTTCAAGCTGAACCTTACCAGAAGGGCAGGCCAATTCTGGTCCAGTTGGAGAACTTTGCTAGAGAGCTGCAGAGCATCCAACTTAGTCTCAAAGACGACAATATGCGGAACGACAAAACTTTGCGCGATAAACTCGTGCAGGGAGTTTCAGGTAACCCACTCTTCAAGATGGCACTGTTTCGAGCACCACCAACTTTCCCTACATTGATAGACAGTCTTCGCACGGCTCTGAGCGTGGAAACGGCTCATGAGCCGGGATCACGAGTCGGTAAACACACCGATTCAGGGCCGAGTCGACACCGTGCCTACGTTACGGACGGGACGGCCCACTACTCGGACCGAAGGATGAAGTTTTCCGCAGGCAACAAACGCGGAACTACATTCAAGCCCAAGCCAGGTTATACAGGGTGTATCGTCTGCAAGAAGATGGACTGCCACAGCAGCCGCCATTCTAACGAGGAGCAGGTAGCCTCCAAAGCGCGATACTTTACTGCACGAAAAGCTGAAGGTGTGAAACCTACAGAGGCATCATTTCAAGCCTACCTGGCATATGCAGAGGGAGTCGGATCGGGTTCGGGGGACATTCAGGGTCAGTCAGGAAGAGATGACCCAGATGACCCCGATAACCAAGACACTTCTTCCGGGATCGATGAAACCTCCACAGATTCGGACAGCGGATGCAGCGATAGATCGGCCAACTTCACAACTGTGTTCAGTGCCAGTGAGGCAATGTACGATGCGCGGGAAGTGATGGAACAACTTGAAGAGAAGAAGGCCACCCACATCCTAGAAAGCCGGATTCAGAAACCTCCAGAAAATGAGGCCTATACGACTCAATAGACGGACCGTTTCTTCCAAGGTCTTCTCATTGACACAGGCGCTTCTAACAAAAACGTTGGAGGTCTCAATCAATTACGTGCGTTGCAACGGATTCGAAATGTCAAATACGATACCAGCGAGTCGGGTAAGAGTCGGATCAAATTCGGAGCAGGTTCACGACCTTCCCTTGGAATCGCCACAGTGGATACTCCAGTTGGAATTTTGGATTTCCATATTGTGGATACAGACGTGCCATTCCTGCTATGCTTGCAACAAATAGACAAGATGGGGGCATACTACGACAACATACAGAATGTGTTGGTTCAAGGTGATAAGAAGTACTTGATTATACGGAAGGATGATCATCCATAGCTGCTCTTAGACTAAAATCATCAACTTATCGATTCTTCGAACAGTACCATCAACGAGTGCCACCTGACGGAGACAGAGATTCGCCGGCTACATAGGAGATTCGGCCATCCATCGGTACAACGGTTGCAACACCTGTTAGATCAAGCAGGCCATGATTCCGATTCCGAGATCATGTTACGAGTCAAAGAGATGTGTGAGCATTGCCAGAAACACGCAGACGCTCCACATCGCTTTCGCTTCAAATTGCAAGACGACATCGACTTCAATCACACAGTCTATGTTGATATAGCACAATTTGGGAACCGATATGCACTTCACATGGTCGACGAGGCCACAGGGTTCGGAGCTGCGAAACTGCTCCGAAGGCGCCCCGGATCAGCTACGGCTCAGGCCACCTTCAATGCTTTCAAGTCAGCATGGATGGACACATACATTGGGCCCCCAGACTTCGTTGTCTACGACTATGGAACCAACTTCAACTCTGAGGAGTTTCGGGGAGCACTCAGAGCAGTAGGAAGTACACCAAAGCTTATGCCCGTGGAGGCACACCACTCAGTTGGCAAAGTAGAACGGTATCATCGTCCACTCAGGCGTGCCTATGAAATCGTCACAGTAGAGCATCCCGATCTGAGCGACGAGGATCGATTACAAATGGCTGTCAAAGCTGTCAACGATACAGCTGGACCGAATAGCTTGATTCCTACACTGCTCGTTTTTGGAGCTTACCCCAGAATGACAGAAATGGATCCTCCAAACCCGTCTATTTAGTAACGTGCGGAAACCATCAAAAAGGCCATGAAAGAAGTACGCAAGGTGCATGCTAAACGCCAAGCCAACGATACGCTGGTAACCCGTAACAGCCCCGGTACGACGTACATTCATGATCTCCGGCTTCAAGATCAAGTTTTAGTATGGCGAGAAAAGAAAGGCTGGAGAGGACCATACATTTTCTTGGGAATAGAAGGCGAGGCATGCAGGATCGATATGGACAACGGCAGAGTACGCACATTCCGATCAACATCTATACGCCCATTCAAAACAGATATATCTGGCGTTGAACAAAAGAAAGAAAAAGTGCCAGATGTGACCCGTGAGCCTAGCTCACCAGTCCGAAAAGCCCACGAAACAGCACCGAAACTCCCCCGAATCACGGTTGAGATCCCATTTATAAAACCAATCCCGGGACTACCAACAATTAATGACGACTACGATGCTAACGTGTTTCTGACTGAGAAGGAAACAAGGGATCGAGGGCTATCGATTAAGCTACACGCAGAGGGCAAGATTACTACACCTGGCCCACCATTCCAGCAGTCCCGTCGAGTTGAGTATGAGGCTCTCATCAAGAGAGGCGTTTTTATGCCGATTTCCAGAAATGACCCCAGAGCAAGAGGCCACCGCATCTTCAAATCAAGAATGGTAGACGAAGTAAAAGGCAAGGAATCATCAACACCATACGAGAAATCGAGGCTCGTTATCCAATGCTTCAACGATAAAGGCAAGAAAGAGATATTAACCTAATCTCCAACTATTCAACAGGTAAGTCAGCGATTGATCATATCACTGGCCACTACTATGAGACATCCGAATCAGATCCGAAAGAGATCCGATATGTATCTAGCAATTCGGGACATCACCCAGGCCTATGTCTAGTCGACGATAAAACTTCTTAGGAACATCCTTGCGTGGCTACCTGAAGAGATCGTAAATGAGTTCCCTCCTGATACGATATTTATGGTAATGCTTCCTCTTTATGGTATACCAGAATCCGGAAATCACTGGTTTAACACCTACTATAAACATCATGTGGAAAAACTTCAAATGGAAACATCAACGTACGACCCTTGCTTGCTAATCAGCACCAAAGACAGCCACGATTTTGGGATTATTGGAATGTAAACAGACGACACGTTAATCCTCGGAGATAATGAATTCTTAGCACGAGAGCAGGAAGGGATTACGAAAGCCAATTTCTTGATAAAACCGATTTAGGTCCTAAACCCCTCCGAATCTATTACGTTCAACGGATATACTATCACTTTGGCCGGGAACAACATCTACATGTCGCAGAAAGGTCAAGGAACGAGACTAGAGTTAATTGATGTGACGGCGCCAGATTACAAGAAGGTATATGTGGAACAACGAGCTCGCGGCGCGTATATTGCAACGATCTATCAACCTGAAGCCACCTTTGATTTGTCGGTAGCAGCGCAACATCAGGATCCAATAGTAGAAGACGCGAAGGCCCTGAACCAACGTCTTCAATGGCAAATGGATAACACGGAGAGAGGTTTACGGTACATACTAGTGGACCTACACTCTGCCAGACTTTACGTCTTTGTCGATGGATCATTTGCTAACAATAAGGATCTGAGCTCATAGATCGGGTTTCTAGTAATAATCGGATTAGAAACGGAGGGGGATTCGGAATTTACCCTCTCTGGCAACATTATTCATGCAAGCTCTATAAAGTGCAAGAGAGTAACGCGTGCTATACTCGCTTCGGAGCTGTATGCTATGGTAGCAGGAATCGATATGTTGATTGCTTTGGGAACTACCGTCAATATGGTAACGGATAAGCTTGGACTCCCACGGCTTCCGACCGTGGTGTGTACAGATTCCCTATCTCTTTACGAGTGCATTATCAAACTTGGCACTACAAAGGAGAAGCGTTTAATGATTGATATCATGGCAATTCGGCAGTCATATAAGCGCAGGGAGCTGACGGAGATTCGGTGGATTAATGGCACCAGCAATCCTGCTGATGCCATGACAAAGACAGCACTAAATAAAGCTCTCCAAGAGCTAATTGACACCAACACCTTAACTGTGAAGATAGAAGGTTGGGTTCAGAGGCCACTTGATGTTGATTTGGAGGCTCGTTTGACTCATGATCGAGACTCACGAGTCGACAAGGTCGATTCGGGGGAGTAACGAAGGAGTTTCGGATGAGGAGCAGTTTTTCCTTTGTTATGATTTCCTTACAACTCTCATTAATCACTTGCAAGTATTTTCATTTCTATTCAAGATACGGAGGAGAGAACGAGTTTAATTTGCATTTAATTACCCTCTGATTCAAAGCACTAACGGGCGGCCTTGCGACGACACTCCAACAGGGACCAAATGCCGGTTTCACTACAGGGGGCTACTCCCGTACACCGGTATGAAGAAAGTGCCGCCACGAAGAACCAGCCACGAAGCCTTTCCGAAACAGGGCCTATTCCCCTAATCGTAGGCGGCTCCCAAATCGACTGGCTCAGCGCCAGTTTCCTCCACCTCCGCGCCACCTAGGCGTCTTCCACCCCGAGTTCTCTTTACCCGAGGGGCCGGGCCAGCTCCCTCATCATCTCCATCTCCATCTCCATCCTGTCCCGCAGGACGCTTACGCTTGTCACCACCACGACGAGCAACGACCGCAGCCACGGCCTCCTCCACCCGCTTCTCCATGCGGGAGAGGATCTGCCCGCAGTCCTATGAAAGGTTAGCCGGACGTGAACCGGAGTACATACGGTGGGGATTCGGAACGAAAAGAAAAGGGGATTACCTACGAATTGACTTTGGGCGAGATCCGCCATCCCAGCACGGAGAGCACGAGTCTCCTCCAACAACGCCAAACTCAACTCGTCGCGAGTTTTTGGCAACTCAGCGACCGCAACACGGAGCTCTGCATCGAGAGCAGCAGCAGCAGCAGAGATGTTATCGGTCTCCTCAAGAGTCCGGGCAAGCAGGAGATCTTGGTACTCGGCTTCCAAGTACCAGGGCAGCTATATACGGGTCAGTTACGGACTACATTCGGGGATCCGAGATCCCAAACAATGAAAAGAAAGGGGGAAACAAGGGGAGTACCTACGGGAGTGCAGATTTCGCTCTGGTCGGTACAGTACGAGCATTTCTTGCTCTTCCGGTTCTCGAAGGCGCAGACGTGATCGGGTTTCTTGATCATGGCTCGGACGCAGCGAACGCAGTCCTTCCGGTGGGCAGAGGCGAGAGCTCCGAATGGTGTGGGTGCAGGCACTGTTTGTGTTAGCATCCGTTTCACCACTGAACCACCTACGATTCTTTTGTTTTGTATATATACTTTTGCTTATTTGATTTGGTACGGGCTACAGCAAAATGTTAGCGAATATCTCTGGAGATCGACAATTCTGTGTACGTACGGAGAGTTTTTTGATGTTTGCTTAAAGAAAGAAAGCTTCAGAATGGAGGGAGATCTGGTTTTTGTAATAGTACAGCCAGCGGTGGTCTCGCTTAGCGTCTGTTTACTTGCTATTGTCTTCTGACGGGCCGCATCAACTACTTCCGTGGGAGGTTTTTCAGGCCAGAATCGGAGGTCTTTCGGACTATGGTACTTCCGTAGCTCCGTACCTGGTACGCTCATTCTATTTTTCTTTGCGAATATGGTCATTCTGTACAGCTTGTTTTCTTTACCATTGGGTTGGAGGTTCGATTCTGTATTGGAGATTCGCTTCTGTACTATGAAGATTCGCTTGGAAGTGTCCTTCCAAAAAGAAGAGTTGCTAGTGTTGGTCCGCAGGCCTATCCAAAGCATGTCTTAGCTAGAATAGGGGGTAGGACCACTTACGGGGGTGATTCGGTGGCGTTTCGGGAGGCAGTATATAGTCTAGTACCTCCCACCCCCTCTTAGAAGAAACACAGATTTTCCACACCATCAAGCTTGATATGCATATACATGATATTTACGTTTGATTCTTGGCTTATATTCGGTATTGAACCGACAGATATATAGCTATTAATCTAATAGTTAGGGTAAAAAATACCGTAAAGTATTTATTAGAAAAAAGATACGCAGTATATTAGTATACACAAGTAATTAAGAGAGTTAAGGGACTAATTAATCTCTTACATATATAAACATTAAGTTACTTATTCTTACTCACTAAGAAGAGAAAGCTCCTATAAGCAGAAAAGTATAAATACTTACTTAAGGCTTCTAATAATTAGTAATCACGCGCGTAAATACTCTTAAAGTAAAGACTAAAGATTTATAAGTAAAGTTAATAAGTAAGGCTTTAGTAGTTTAACCTTAATCTTTTATTTAGATTACTTTTACCTATTTTTTTAAGATTATAGTATTATAAAATTCCTAGTATAGCTTCTTTTAAAAGTACTAGAGTATCTTATCTTTAAGATCTTTCTTAAGAACTAGAGAATTTATAACACTAGCTTTTCGCGTAATAGTTTAAAAGAGTTAGTAAAATTCCTAAAATATTTACTTTAATTCTATTACTATTTTCTTATATAAGAGATATATGCTTTTTTCTTTTATAAGATTATAAAGAAAAGAAACTACTTATAAATTAAGTCTAAAGTATTAATAATACTTCTACTCTTATTATACTTTACTTAAATAAAGAAGGGTTTTAGAAAACTATATGTAATTCCTTTAGTTTAAGCAAGTAATCAGTCCTTCTTATAGTCTTTGTTAGCGAAGTA
Organism: Cadophora sp. MPI-SDFR-AT-0126; assembly: GCA_020747065.1. NCBI lineage: Eukaryota > Fungi > Ascomycota > Leotiomycetes > Helotiales > Ploettnerulaceae > Cadophora > Cadophora sp. MPI-SDFR-AT-0126. The sequence continues at coordinate 569,427 of JAGMVK010000021.1, read as the reverse complement.
CACTTAGTATTATCAAAGAGTATTATATACCTGATTTTTCTAGAGATATAAGCTATACTTCTTACCATTAAAGAATTTTACTAAAAGATTTAGAATCTTCTTAATACAGGTAGTAATGAAAAAATTAAATAAAAAAGAAAAATAAGAACATAAAGGAATAACTGAATATTGTATAAGACAAGTAAAAGAAAAGCCTTTATTATTACTACCACTATTATTACTATTTAGTACTCTAGAGACTGCGGTAATACCTTTACCTTTAGCAAGATAATAAGATAAAAGTATTAAGTTATCAAATTCAATAAAGAGAAATAGAAGTATAAGTTCTAATTTAAATAAGATAGACTTATTATTTAGTGCACTACGTTAAGGAGATTAAGCCTATAATACTACTAATTTCTTTAAGTAAGTAATCCTAGTCTCTTGAATCCGCTTTTGAGTATCTAACTTTAGCTCTAATACTATAATTCTTTTTACTTATACCTTAGTAGCTTCAGAACTACTACTAGGAGTATTTTCGGCTCGCGTAATTAACGCAAAGCTTACCAATTACAAATTAGAGATTATAATAGAAGTGGAATTAACTATACCTCTGTTATTTAATACTTTTACGAAAGTTATATTCATAAGGAGATTGGATATTAAGAAAAACAATATATCGATATTATTAAAAGAAGTCTTCTTTAGCTTAAGCTTCCTAATTAAAGGAAGGAAACTAGAGAAGCAGGATTGATTTCTTTATTAAATTAAAACTAAGAAAGAGAAAAGGGAAAAAGGCTTTATAGTCTTTGCATTTAATAAAGAGAAATTTAATATCATTTATTAAGTCTGAACTTAGTATAGATTATTTTTATCTTAAATTAATTATACTATTATATGCAAAGCTTTAGAGGTATTTATTGCAAGAAATATTTACTATCTTTCCAGATAGTATAATAAAGAGTTATAGATAATATAATACCTTATTTTAGAAAGATAGTAATCACGTATAATTACTGCCTTATATATTAATAGAGAGATATATAATAATAATAAAAGTCTCTTAAAATCTATAATTATATAGTAAAGAAGGTATGGAGGGGGAGAGGTAATATACAGGGAGATTTGCTTTATCTTGCTTAGGCTCGCTTAGGCGGGCATGCGGAAATTGCCCTGAAATCCAGTATCCACCCCAAGGCTCTGCCATGAGGCTCTGCCGTCACAAAACTAGTCTTTCTCTTTACTTACTTTATTTTATAATAAGTTTACTTTATATTTTCTCTATTAAACTAACTATTCTATAATAGAAAATTCTTTATTCTTTTAAACCTAGTTATTTAATCCTTTTACTTAATACTAGTAGTAGCTAAAGAATATATAAGCTTATAGCTACTTTTTCTTATTCTAGATATTAAATTAAGGTAAAGAGAAATATTATAGTAAGAGCTAAAAGTATATAAGTAAGTTATACTAAAAGTGAATTTGTTTTATACGCTCTTACTAATAATAATAATAAATTAAATAATAATCTTCTATTTCTTGAAGAGTAGTCTTAAGTAACTTTATATCTAACGATCTTAACTAAGGCCTTAAACGCCGGATCTCTATCTTTTAGTATCTAAAATAGCTAGCTCTTTACTAAGCCGAACTAAAGTTAATTAAATATAATTAAAGTCAAGTGAATATTAAGGCAGTAATCAAGATAAGTATATTAGCTATCCTTTATACTTAGAAGTAGTCTACTAATTATATATAAATTAACTAATAACTCTTAATAATAATAACTTAGATAATATAAGTACTAAGAATAAGACTGAAGGCGCTTCTAGTAATATTAATACTAAGTGAATTAAATAAGATATAGCTTTATATAATATCTTTATAACCTTAGAACTCGCCTTAGAATCGTATAATATACTTTCTACTTCTATATAAGCTTAAACCTAGACTCTTCCTTAATTCTTTATACTACTATAAGATTAGACTAACTAATAAAGTATTAATAATATTACTTAAAGTATATTAGTAAAGCTTACGCTTTACTTCTTCTCTAAACCTTCTACTAGCGCTAATAATAGATATACTAAGAAGAATATAGCTAAATTAAAAAAAGAACTAGAGTTAGCTTTAGAAAAGAAGTAAGAGAAGTTACTATTAGCTAGTATATTTATCTCCTTAAGTCTTTACTTAGTTAAAGTACTATAAGATAAGACTTAGAGTTAAGAAATTAGTGAAACTACTAGTAGTAGACTAAAAGAGCTATAAGATACTTATTAATATAGTATACTAGCTTAAGATCTTAAGAAGTAAGAGTAATAAGAGATTAAGGTAATAATAGAAAGAGAAGCTATAGTAATATATTATTTTTAAGTATATAAGGTATAAGCTTAGTAGCTTATTAGACGCTAAATAAAAATAACTTAGTACTAAGTTATTTAAGATGAACTTCTAAATAAGTCGGATTCTTAGTTAAATAAAAATAACGTATAGATATTAATACTATAGTTAACTTATAAACTATTCTCTTAAAATTTGGCTTTATAAATAGATATAGATATTTTTCGAGTTTATAATATACGCTCTACTTATATAAAAGCAGAAAATTATCTAAGTACTTAGTTAATACATTTAATCTTAATAACTACGCCTAAATTACTAAAGATTAATTAAGAATCTTACTTAGCTTTATATTAGTCGCTTAGCTTAAAAGTAACTAAATAACTTATTTTAGAAATCTTAATAAATAAGTTACTAATAGAATATATCTTAAATAGCGTCTTCTTCTTATCTTTTAAGCTAAGTATAGCGTAAGGTTCTTCTTAGTTATTTAGTAACTTCGATTAGAGATAAGTACTACTATATATTATAAGCTTCTTAAAGCTCCTCTACTATAGCTAACTTAGCGCTAGAGCTTATAATATAAAAGTAATAGTACTAAGATATATATATAGAGATTAGTAGTAATATCTACTATTCTACGAATACTAATAATAATTATAATACCTATAATATAAGTAATAAAGACCTATAACTTATAAAAAGACAAAAGCTACGCTTAATATATATTATAACTTTAACTACCTCCCGGGAGTATATCTTAGAGCTTTACGTTAGATAACTTAGCTCTCTTATAGTATTATTAACTACTATACCTAAGATTAATAATATATAGCTTTAGGTTAATTACAAATATCTATTAATTTTCGTTAATAATAACTACTAATATATCTTAGAAACTTCTTAAAGCTTATCTATAGTATTAGAGATAATAATAGTTACTAAGTATTAGAAATAACTTTTCTAAGGCTTTCTTAAACGTACTAAGATTAGAGATAATATAATATATAATCTTAAGTTTAAACTATTATTTATCTTAGAATACTTTTACTTACTAATTAATTCTAAAGTATTAGATATCTATTCTAGTAAAGAAGTACTAATAAAAGCTTCAACTTATTATAATATTACTATATATTCTAAGATATACTAAGTACTATTAGAGCTAAAGAAGAGTAAGGTTTTATAGATAAAAGATAATATAAAGTTAGCTTAGATATAAAACGAAAGCTATTCGTAAGAATATATCTTTATTACTCTTCTTAACTAGTATAAAAAGTCTATCTAAGTATACTATTTAATAAAATTTAAAAAGCGACCTTATATAGTAGCTAGTTATTCTTAAACTAGAGACTAATTACTTTATTAATATTAAAATTTCTATATTAGAGAAAGTTAAGCTATTAAGTAGTAGCGATAATAATAATTTAAGTAATAAAAACCCGGACTTTAGTAGTAATATAAAGATTCTTATAAGGCTAAGTAGAGCTATTTAAGTATAAATAAGTAGAATTAATAATTAGCTCTAGAAGAGTAGCGCTTACTAGTATATAAGAAAACTAGAAGTAGATCTTTAGTAGGACTTAGCTTATAATATATATACACTAGAATATAATCTAGCTATAAGTTAAATAAGCTTTCTCTTATAAGTGAACTTACTAATCTAGATTACTTAATAAAGTTAAGAAAAGAAAAGTGCTATAAATAGTTTAAAAATAGAATAATAAATAGTAAGTATAGATAAGCTTATATGAACTCGCTCTTATTTTTAATATTATATATAAAATATTAATTATATTAAGTACTTATTACCTGATCTTAATACTAAGATAATACGGCTTTATAATTAAGCTAATCTTAAATAATAGTTTAAGTTTATTTATAGTATAGCTAAAGATTAAGTTCGAATTTTTTTCAGAGTATAATTAAGAGTATTAAATACTTTACGATATAGATTTAATAAAACTCTACTTATTCTTTATATAGTTTTAATTACTAAGAATCTAGATTAGAATATATATATTCTTCTAGTTATAGACTTCTAATTAACTTAATAAGTATATAAAAAATTAAGTTTATATATTTCGTAATATTAGTATATAATTATATATTAGCTATCTTTAATAAGAGAATAATATTATACAAATTAGACTACAGATTTTCTATCTTAGTTACTTATCTCGCTACTAAGCTATTAGCTATTATTTACTCTAAAGCTCTTATTATAATAGTTCGATATTTACTTATTATAAATATAAAGATTATAAGAGATCTCTAATAATTAAGAAGTAAGTATATTATATAAATAATTAAAATAATTATTAAGTATTAGATAAGAATACTATTTAATATTAAGTATAAAGTTCTTACTTAATAATAAATATATTAGTTTTATATAAAACTTTTATTTTTTCTTAAATCTTTTAAGATCTTAGAATTCTAAAGATTTAGTAAAATTCTTAAATCTATTATATAACTTAAAATTATATAATACTATAATTAAATTACTATCTAATTATTTACTTTATTAAGTTATTATATAATATAAGTAAGTTCTAGGATCTTATTAGTTCTTAAAAACTATTTTTCTAAGAATTACTTAGTTTCTAGGAGTACGCTAATTCCTAGGATATTTCCTCCTAGGACTCTATAGTCGCCTAGAAGCGTTCGTAATATATAGAATAATCGTAAGTTATCTTAATATAATATAAAACAGTGTAAGAAAAATTAATCAAGCTAATTGATTTATAATCAGATTAATTGATTTAATTTAATTAGAATTAGATTAATAAAAAATTAACTTAATTAGATTAGAATTAGATTAATTAATCTAGATTAATTCAATTAATAACTAACTTATAATAATAATAATATATATATATATATATATATATATATATATATAATACTACTAAGAAATAATAAACTAAATAATTAAGTAATTAAACAAGTAACTTATAAATCAACTAATAAATCAACCAATAAACTAACTAATAAACTTATTTAATAAAGAATAAGTTATTATTTTTTATATCTTTAACTTCTTCTTTTATATTATCTTCTTCTTTCTCTTTTATAATTCCCCAACTTTTTAAATAAATAATCTTTTTAAATATATTTATATTAAGTAGAAATCTATCGAATTCTTTAGAAAAGTATTTAAAATCAGCTAATAAATAAGAAATACTTACTTATAAATACGTATTCTATTAATAAAATACTCTAATTTTTAATCTTAAAATATATTTTATTATAGCTAATTTATATTGAAATCTTACTTATATATTACTTATTATAATTGGACTTATAATTAATAATTTCTTTAAAAGATATTTGAAATCATATAATAAATAAGAAATATTTGCTTATAAATATATATTCTATTAATAAAATACTATAAATTTCGATCTTAAAATAGAAATTACTAGTACTAATCTATTTATAATAGCTTATTATCTCTTATTAACTAGCTTCTTAATTATATATTATATATAAAATAAATAAGTTTAGGATTAATCCTCGCTTAATTTAAATTAACCGAGCTTCTAAAGCTTTAACTAAATCTATTCTTAGTATATACTAACCCTTTTTAGTTTAGTCTTAAAAATCTAACCCTAATTAGAATACGACTCTTTTATTAATTAAATTAATCAATTAAATCTTAATTAATTAGATTAGATTAGAATTTAATTAATTCAAATTTTACTTGATTAGATTTAGATTAATAGTCATTAATCTAATCTAATCTAATCATTTTTTACGCTGATGTAGAAATTTAGGTTGATAATAGTTATAGTCCACCCTGCGCAGGAATCAGAAGGTTCTAGGGGACTACTTGGACTTAACTTAACTCGACTCTCTCCCTATCAGTCTTCACCTCGTGGACCGACTCTCCACCGCTACCGACATCCGTCCCATTGACTTTTAATTAAACAGTCATCTTAGGTAGCTTTTATTACTCTTCGCTTGATATCCCATAGGGCGCCATCGCTACGACTTTTAGCCTGACAAGGGTTCTAACTAATTAATAAGCTGTATTTTAAAGGTAGGATTATAATTAATTGCTTTAAATCTACTCTATAGTACTATAGTACTTATTAAAATAGTTACTTTCTTATATAAGTGCATATTATACTATTTATAGCTAAATATAATACTCTTTCTCTTAGAAGAACACTGAATATTCGCTGAAATACCCCTAAAAGCTTTATATACGAGGTCGCTATATTACTCTTCTTTATAGTACTTATAATTCTTCTTCCATATTATCCTTAATTACTAATAGCGCTATAGTAGTACTAGAGATTCTTTAATATTTCTATAAGAAAACCTTCATTTCCTTATACCCGGAGTAGTACTTATAGCGTAAAGTAATACGTATATAATTTCCTTTTGAAATTTAACTTCAGAAGTTTACTTATCCTTTAAATTAATATTCTAGTAGTCTTTAAGGTTAGTGTATATTAAAATAAGGTAAGAGTTTACTAAGACTATTTATAAGAGCTAATTCTATAGAGCTTACTATTCTTCTCTTCTAATTAGCTTATCTTCAGAGTTATAAGACTTTAATTAATTATTAATATTTATAGTATTTATAAATTAGTTATAAAGCTAAGTAAAGAATAGCTTATTTAAATCCTTAATATTCTTACTACTAAATTATACTCTTATAATAGCTATATTTAAAGAAGTTTTACTTAGTTTATAGTAAATAGTACTAATAGTACCGGAGCTATTACTATAATTTATTATAAAGAGAGTAAAGGCGTTATTATTCTAGAGAGCCTAAGTAATAGTATTCTTAAGATTATAAGCTATAAAGAGAGTATTATAAGATATCTAGGTCTTAGCTTTCTTTACTTATACTTATAAAGTTAAGAGCTTTTATATAATGCCGGAATCTCGTCTTACTATACTAATAGTACTAAATCTAAGCTCTTAGAAATATATTATAAGCTTATTTAATATAAAGAGATTATCTAGTAATACTATATAATTTATAAGAGGCAAATAATATAAGAGATATAGTATAATAACCTACGTACAATTTCCAGAGAAGCCAGCTCCTTTATTTGTCTTTAGCCCTCTAAGAGCTACCGGAGCTCGTATACCCTCTAGCCCCTAAGCTCCTTTAAAATACCAGGTCCAGTGTAAAAAGTAGCTTAATTAAGCGACTACCTATACTTTATAACCTATTAGTATAAGCCTAGAAGGTATAGTTATTATCTTAAAAGCTCGTCTAATAAAGTATTATATATACTTATCTATAGTAAGGTTTTAGCTAAGTTTCCAGAGCTCTAAGGATACTCGTTAAATATAAGAATTAAGTAGTTCTACTTGTTGAAAAGCTCTTAATTTCGTGCCCTTAAGCAGGGGGGCATAAAGATAGAACCTGTAATATAGGATTTTAAAGCGATTCCGTAATATATACTTATATATAATATATTATAGTCCGTTCTCCTCTATAAACTAATAGTCTCTTATTTGATTCTCTATATATAATTCCATATATATAAGAATACTAAGGTAAACCTTAATCTCTAGTAAAGTAGTATTATATTAGTTAAGTAAGTAAGAATACGATTTAAGTTTTTTAGACTCTTTCACATTTAAATTAGTATACTTAATAATTTATTAAAGTATTCTATTAGTAAAAAACAGTAAGAATATAGTAAAAAGATTAGTAAAACTAATAGAGAAAAGTAATTGTATTTAAGATTAAAAATCTAAGTAAAAGAATAGTATAAATAGCCTAAAACCCTCTTAAATTAGCTTCACTTTTAAATAATATATTCCATTAAGAATTAGATCAGATTATATACCTTCGGCTATCTTAAATATAATAAATTAAGTAAGAATAGCTTATATTTTAGCATATTCTTAATTGTGTTAAGGGGATATTTACATGCCGTTACAGGGGGCAACATAACCCTGCAATGCTAAGACGGCCCACCACGCTAAAAGTCGTTTCTGGCGCTCCATGGGATAATTTATGAAAACCTCTAAGTGCTTACACTAACTTGAGCTCGCGCGCAGTGATCTTGTCCCCGTCTCTCATCTTCAAAGCCTCGCCATCCATGAAGCCGTGCCAATAGCACTCCCCAATAAACTGGAACTCGTTCGGCTGCGAGGTCGGGCGCAGAATCACCGGCGTGCTGCACCCCATCAGGACGTAGATCAGATCACCCTTCTGCGTCTGCTCGGCCGCCGCGCCCACCCGCTTCCCCTCCGACATGATGAGGCGACGATTCAGCGTCCCGGTATCTAAAGACGTACACAACTTCTCGAGCGTCTCGGTGCCTTCCTGATCCGAGATACACGAGCGTGTCAAGTACTCCGTAAGTTCCTCCGCGTTGCAGCGAGTTCCTTTCCCTATCCGACCACAAAGGAGTGTAAGGAAATATATACTCCCTATGCCAAGAGCGAGTCCGCCTTGGTTGTTTAAATTTCCGATAATGGCGCGGAGACGTCCCAGTTTGTCGGAGTTGCGATCCCAATAGGTGGCCCGGTTTGAGTTTTGGTAGAACTCGGCGAAAATCGACACGAGAGTCGAAACCCAGGCAATCATCCGAAGCTCTTCCGGATTCAATTCTTCACTCTGGGTAAGCTTGGCCGCCCACAGTTTCTGAGCCAGGGCAAAATTATGTGCCTGGGGCTCCTGACCTTCCCCCAAGGTATCTGACAGGACAGATACACTGCCTAGCAGGGTTCCAGTTGTAGTCATTCTTTGCCACTCCGATGGGACATGGAATTGTGTGTGCGGCAGTGCATGCTCCTCAGATAATGAGGCATGGTATATGATATTTTCACCATCTGCTTGCACCAAGCTGTTTTTCTCCAGGCCATAGTGACGGAAATCAGGAACCCAGGATGGCAGCCCCGGGAACCTATCATGCAGTTGGTGCCCACAGAGCACATCAAGGGACTTTTCTGAATATATGATGTGGCGTGCAACATTGGCGTAGACCTCCTCAACCGACTTGGCGTAGTCCGGCTTGAGCAGAGGCGTCTGCTCATCTTTTATAAGCCCGTAGAGGCCGTAGATCCTGTCTCGCGGGTTTTCTGACTTCCTACCGGCGGACAGGACGAGCAGGGCTCTCAACGATTGGCGCTGGCCCATGTTGAACTTTGAGTTGACTTCAACGATGGTGTTGATCTTCTCGAAGCTGCGGGCGCGGATGTTAAAGTTTCGCTCGAGGTAGTAAATGACAGCCAGAATATCCGTCAGCTGCAGCCCGAGCAGCTTCACCAAGCCGCCGTTGGCGACGCAGATCTCCTGCAGCGTCCACATCCTATTGAAGTACTCGCTGTCCGAGAACAAGACCTTGTCGAGCAGGGTCGCCATCTCCTGGAAGTCTTCGTGCTCGACTAGCTTGAGCTGCTTTTCATCTGGCTCCCAGGACTTGACTTCGTCGAAGCCGGTAAGAAGCAGATACTTCCGTTCCATGTTTTCACTCGAGCGCTCGCCCAACGGGTTGTGCGCTACCCTGAGACCAAGCTGCAATCCCTTGGCGAGACTGAGGCCACTCTTTACCAATCCCTTTGCCAGTAGCCTCTCGGACTCATTCCTGACTTTCTGTGTCAGTGGCAGTTTCTTTGTACCCGCGTCATGAGCTCTGGTTTCGACATCTCCCAGTTCATCTACGAAGTTGCGCAACGACGTCTGCCAGCTGTCGTTTACCAAATTACCGATGAACTGCCGTAGGCGGATGATCTCGGGGTTTTCCTCGCCGATCCAGATGCTGACTACCATCGCCAGATGATAGATGTTGCGCATGAGAGGCACCTGTGCCGATTTCTCGCGATCATCTTCCTGGTTGATGCAGATGGCGTCAATCCAGCACCTTTGAGAGACGGGCCACATGGAGCGGTATTTGTGCAAGATCGCGTGGAGGTTTGCCGTGATGAGGAATCGCCTATTGTCGAGGATAATCTCGTGAGTTGGGTTTCGAGCGGCGCCGGTGCCCCATACGTATGAGACGGCTCCATAACCAGGCAGTTGTAGGTGATGGCTGAGCCTGGCTAAGCGATTTGCATCTTCTGGGGGAATCTTGTAGACGGTCAAGCTTCCTGTGAGTACAGCTCCGTTGTCGCGAACGGTGTGCAGCTGCAGCAAACGAATCTGTCGAGAAGGGTCCGCAAGGGGCTCATAATGGTAAGTGCTGAGCATCGACATTGTGTTCTCTTCAAAATGCGTGCCGAGTGCAATCCTGAGGACCACAACTCGTAGGCAAATGTGATGCTAGGGTGTTGGGAAGTCTAGAAGCTAAGATATGGGATGGGCATGTCGAGCTGGGGAGCGCGATAGATTTTTAAACCGTATGCGGCTGCAACCGAGCCTACGCTTACTCGTTTAAACTGGTCAAACGCTCATACCGCTTAAACACCTAACTAAAAAACATGATTTTTTGTAAAATCATAATAACTCTACTAATTCTTTATATAATTTAATGATTTTAATTTAATGATTTTAATATGTAAATAATTATTAGATTATAATATATTTTTTTAGTATATACTAGTTTATATTATATTTACTTTATCTATTCTAAAATTAATTACTTAATTTTATTATATTTCTCTTAACCCTTATCTATGATTAATTTAGAACGCTTATTTAATCTAAATATACTTAATTAAGGGTAATTTAATTTTTAGTTTATAGAGTTTTTTCTTATATATATATAAGTAATTATTATAACTTATTTCTCTAAAAAGATATCTTTAAGTAGACTCCTAATACTAGTTATAATAATACTAATATACTAGTCTCTTAGTTAATTTATAAATATATACTTTTTAGCGTTATTAATAAGAGTAACTTAATTTATTCTTATTTAAAGTATATCTAAGTCTCTTAGCTTAAGGATAATATTATCTTTAATAATTAAGTAGTAGTAAGATATAAGAAAGTTAGATAAGTTAATTAAAAAATTATTAATATTTAAATAACTAATAAAAGTAATATTATATAAATATATATATATATAAAGTTATAAATAAGAACTATCTTTTAGATTAACTTTTATATTATTTAAAATAGTAATTATTACTTAATTAATTATTAAAGTTAAGTTAATATAAATCTTAAAAATTTATATTTATATTTTATATTACTACTAGCCTTACTTCTCTCTTTAGAATAATCTAATTTAATAGTTTTTATTATTATTTCAGAGGCTTTTAATATAATCTGTAAGATAAGTCTACTTAATAAGTTTAGAAATTATATTCTTAAAGTTACTTTATTATAATACTATCCCCTCAAGTGGCGATGTCACTTTTAGTGCCTTAGCGGGCTCCCCACTAAAATTCAGGGTAAACAAAGACGTAAACAAACTAAATAATTATCATCGATTACTACATAAAATGCCACGTAAATCAATGAAAAACGTTGTTACTGATTTTACCGATCCTATAACTACTCGTCCTGATTTACTACCCGAAGAGCGAGTTAGTACGGGGTTTATACCTATAGATTTACCCTACTTTCCTCCCTCGATTTCCCTCCCTCCGGATATTACCCCTATTAATGCCTAGGGGTTATTTTTATTATTTTTTCCAGAGGAACAGATCCGGATTCTTTATAAGAATATAAATTAACGAAAGGATATGGATTTCTAGGCTCAAATAGACGATCCAGAGCTACCCCCGTATGCCCGGATATAAGAATAGCACCCTATAACTATACCTGAAGTATATAGATACTTAGGAATCCGTATATATATAGGAATCCACGTAAAAAACCAGATATTAGATTATTAGGCCTCTAGATCCGGAATTAGGCCAGCTCATCCTATTTCGGATATCATAAGCCTTCGGAGGTTCCAGGCTATCCACACAGTATTCCGACTAGCTTCAGCGGATCCGGGCTATTAATTTAAGGCTGTTTTTAATAGGGTACACCCTTAATTCTTTAATCCGGGTACTGGACTAATACTTTAGATAGTTAGAGCCTTTGAATACCTATATTTAAGATACCTCTTGTACTCTCTGGCTTCTTAGATAAGATATAGCTATTAACAAAGCTATAAGCCGATTCTAAGGCCGCTCTTTTGATACTCTTAAGGTACCTAGGAAGCCGATCGATTGAGGTTATAAGATATAGGTCCTTAGAGCCTAGGGCTACTTTTTTAATTAGGTTTTCTATAGAAAAGGAAGCAAAACGAGTAATCCGGAACTCGGAAAGAGAGGTCCTTAGAAGGTGCCTTAACCACGTGCTCTTAGAATTAATATATCCTTAGCTATTATTACCTACCTAATAGAGAGGCTTCTAAATCAAGGTCAAGGCTACGTTATTTACCTCGATAACCTCTTTACTAATATTAAGCTTTTAACGTACAGGAGAGAGAGAGGTTAGGGGGCTATAGGCACGTATATAGTAAAATCCGGTATTTTGAAGTAGTACAGAAGAATAAAGGCAGAGGACACTAAGAAAGATTAAATACTGTAGGGAACTCTTTATATAGAAGCAATTATAGATAACTTGATTAATATAATAGCGTAGAAAGACAATGCTTTAGTATTATTAATATTTACGATTTTTAATAGAAAGAGTAAGGTAGAACGCCTTTAGAAACGCCCTTCCAAAACGTTATTAGCTATAAAAACTTCCCGGAAGCCCTTTGGACTAAATACCTGTACTACACTTGTAATTCCGGAGTACGTTAATTAATATAACTACTAAATAGGTACTGTTAATTAAGGAAATCAACTTAAGAAACTAAACTCTTTATAGAGGCTTTATTAAAGGAGTAGTTATTAATCTTTAACTACGTGATTAATTAATACAGCAATTACTAATGCCTATAAGCTTAGTTTTTACTCTAAAGTACTACTAAAAGAGAAGTGAACTGATTAAATAACCTTTAGAATAGAGATTATTAAGAGGTGTTTTAATATTACTAAAGAAGATCGCCTAAAACGCAAAAGATTATTAATATCTTCTATTGAAATAGTACAGGGAGAGGTAGAGTATACTTTATAACAAATAGAGTACTCTAGGAGTTATATAGTGTGTGCAAAGGAGGGTATTTCTAAGGAGGTAGAGAGGAAAGTAATAGCGAAGCTTTCTATTAATATATAACTAAATTAGAAGGGATCCGGATACTGGAGAAGGTCCGCTTTTAGCTGTAAAGTCTATATAGTCTCCCTCTATAAAGACCGCAATTACTTTGCCCGGTATTATAGTATCGAATAGAGGCGTTATAGTATTTCTCTAATTCTACGTATATTTTAGTAAGGGGGAAAAGTGCCAAGACGCTAAAAGTGACAAGCGAAATGCCACTTGAGGGGATAATAGATAGTTCACGTAGTCACGTGTATATCGCAGATCACGTGTGTATCGCAGATCACGGGACTTAAGAGTTACAAGAGATAATTAAATACGATATTATAGTAGAATTAGTAATTATATCTTTTATACTTAAGCTTAAGATTTTTTTTAAAACTTTTTTTTTTATCTTTTTTACTTTATATTATAATTATTAATAAATTTTTATTAAATTATTATATTAGAAAAGATTACTTTTATTTATAAAGATTCTAATATCTTTAATTAGTTCTTTAAGTATTTATTAAGTATAATTAAGTTATATCTTTAGCTTTTCTTTTTCTCTTTTCTTTTTTTATAATATACTTATTTTCTTAAGTATCTTTTAAGTATAATTAAGTTATATATTATAGAGTATTATATCTTACTTATTATTATACTAAAAATTTTCTTCTAGATAAGTAAAAGTAATTATTTTAGAAAATCTAATAAAAATTTTTATAATTTTTTAGAGCCTTTCTTTTTACTTACTTATTAGTACTTTTTTTTTAATAGTTAACTAATCTTACTCTTTTTATACTAATAAAATCCCTACTATTACTTAGTTCTCTTCTTATATTTTTTTTATTACTAAACTAAAGAGTATAAATAGGATAATCTTATATTACCTAGCTTATACTTTAATATAATATTTTTAATAAATAATAATTTTAAGAATAAAAATATTAAGTAAACCTTAATTATATAATTAAAGTAAAATTAAAAGAATTTCTAAAAAATATTAAAGAAATTAAGTAAGTAATAGAATAAGTAAAATAAGATTATATAATAAATTCTTATTTTTTTAAAGTAATTAAATACTTAGAATTTCTTTAGTAATAATAAAAATTTAAGTATTAATAACTCTTTTAATAAAAACCTTAATTCTTCTTATTTTATTAATTAAGCTTATTATTTAAGTTATAGAAAATATTTTTAGGAATTATATATTTATAAATTCTTTAGTAATTTTAAGGGCCTAAAGTAATATACTTAGTTTATATTAATACTAAGTAAGCTAAATATTAATTCTAATTATTACTCTAATAAAAAGTCTTATATTACTATAGTATATAACTATATTAAAAAAGATACCTAAGATTATCTACTACTATACTTTAAATAAGTAATAGAGTCATTTACTAATACTAAAGAAATAATTAATTACTTAAGTAATATTTATAGTAATACTTTTAAGTAAATATATTATGAATATTTGATCCTATAAGTAACTAGAGCTAGTAAGAGTTTCTTACTTAATATAGGATTTTAAATAGCCCTTTCTATTAATTACTAAGCTTATAGCTTAGTTAGTAACTCTTAAGGTTCTTAATAAATAAGTATACTTTATTACTTATTTAGAAATTAATAAGTTTATAGTACTAGTTTATAGCTTTAGTTATATAATTTTATATAGCTTATATATTTAATTTAGCTAATTCCTACGCCTCTTTTATATATTTTACTACTACTTTAGTATTATAGTAATTAAGTATTTCTAGAGGAGTAGTAGCTTTAAGAGAGTTCTAATCCTAACTATTCCTTAGATCTAATCTAAATTTAAGCTAATATAAGGCTATACTAATAGAGGTATAAGAAAGAGTTATTTAAGCTTAATCTATTAACGGAATTAGCTTACTTTAGTTATTCTAGTAGAAGTTAATAAATAAGTATAATCTTTAGTTAATATATTTATTTATAATCTCTATTTAACTATTAATATTCTTATAATATACTATAAAAAGCTTAATTTTAACGCTAATAATTCAGTAGAACTCTTTCTAAAACAATAAGACGAACTATAGCCCTTTATCCAATATAATCGACTTCGAAGTATATTTAAATCAGTAGATTTACTAAATAAAGAATTTAGTAGTACTATATATATTAATATCTTAATAGTGGAGAATTATCACAGAATCCTTTCTTAAGTAATTAATAAATACTAAGATTCTATTATAACTATACTTATTCTTTAAAAAATTCTTATTATCTATATATAAATACTATATAGGATAACTTAGAATTAGTAATAAGTAGAGAAGACCTTACTATTTAGAATACTTAAAGTGCGAGAATTAATAAGCTTAGTAATTTCTTATATATTAATTATAATTCGAACTTATTCCAACTTAATAGTACTTTAGGGCTAGGAGTTAATACGTCTTTAATTTACTAGAGTAAGTAATAAATAACTAGTTATATACTTCTTTAATTAACTTAGTATAAAGGAGAGTATTATATTATATATAGAATTAATCTTTAAAGAGTAGAAGTTTATTCTTAATTAAGTAATCTTTAGGTAAGGATTTTTATATATTAGTAAAGGTAATATAATTATCTTAATAAAGCTTTTTAATAAAGTTAAAAGAATCTAGGGGAGTATTTAGAAAAGCTTTTACCTTAATAGTAGTTAATAATAAGAGAGATACTATAACTATAGAGGAAATAAACTATTCCACTAGCTTAGAATTAATATAAGAGTTAAGTCTTCCTAGTACTAGTAAGATTTAGCTCTAACTATCTTTCTAAACTTATTTCTATACTTCTAAATCCTACTCCTAATAGCTTAAGATATTAGTTCTTTAATTATCTTTATTAAGAGTATATATAATTTAAAAGTTAAAGTTAAAGAGAAATTTTATCTAATAAGCTTACTTAGCTAAGAGTACTTTAGTAATTATAAAGTACTCTAAGAAGTAATAATCTAAATATACCTTAATTTTATTCTAAAGGGATATTAACTTTAAGTACTACTTATAAAAGCTTTCTATAATAGTATATAGTTCTTTATTATAGATTTCCTAGTTTAGTTCGTAATTATTAAGTATATATAAATAGAAACTAAATAAGTACTATTATTTATTATTATACTATTATAATATTACTCTAGTAATTACCTTATTAGAAGTATCTGTTTCTAGCTTAATAAGTAATTCCGGCTAGAAATAGTAAATCTATTGAATTAATAGTAACTGCTTTTAGAATTCTTTAAATATAATATAATACTCCTCTATTTAATTCTAAGCTACTATAAGCTAAGTAAGCATAGATAGAGATTTAGTAATAAGCCCGAAGTTATATATAAATTATTAGTAAAAACTATAGAAACTTAGGTATAATTTAATAGCTATTATAGTCCTAAGGTACTTCTAGTTATATAGTAATTTAATCTTCTCCAGATCTACCTTAATACTCTTAATAGTTACTATATAGCCTAGGTACTTAGTATAAGTAATATAGAATTCGTATTTCTTAATATTAGCTTATAATCCGGCTTCTATTAAACGCTTTAGTACGAATTCTATATAAGCTTAGTGTTCTCTTATAGATTTAAAGTAAATTAGGATATTATTTAAGTAAGCTATATAGAAGTTATTTAAGTAATTAAGGAGTACGTTATTTATATAATATTAGTATATACTAGATCTATTATAAAGGCTAAATAGTAGTACCTTGCACTTATATAATCCGTATCTAGTCCAAAATATAATATACTCCTTAGAGGCTAGATCTATACGGATACAGTTAAAAGTGGCCTAAATATCTAATTTTATAAATATCTTTATATTTAATACTCTAGTAAGAAGCTTATTAATTCAGGGGATTAAATAAGCGTCTTTTTATATAAAGGTATTTAGCTTATAATAATTAATACAGAATCGCAGGCCTCTATTAAGTTTTTTAATAAAGAGTATAAGTAATATAAATAAGCTCTAGCTTAATTTAATAAAATCCTTATCTAAATTCTTTAAAAAGTACTCCTTTATTACTTTAAACTCCTTTATTAATTAATAGTAAAGAGAAGAGTAAGTATTAAGTAATAGTCCCTTAAAATAAATCTTATAATTATAATATTAATAAAGTAAAAGAGTATCTATATCTTTCTTAAAAAATACTAACTTTAGATATTAATACTATTTTAGAAGTTTTTTAAATAAGAGTTAAGTAGTATTAGGATCTTCTAGTTTATACTATTCCTATAAGATATAATCTATCTTATAGATACTAGTTTAAAAGAACTTAGTATTTTTATATTTTATATTAAAATAAAAAGCATTTATATTAATCTCGCAGATAAATATAGATATAAGTAATATCTTTAATAATTTATATTTTAATTTCCGGACTTATAAAGGTCCTTTACTTATAAAAGATAATATTAGAGTTAGTTTAAGAGTAACTTAAAGAAGATATTCTTCTAGTATTTAAACTATAAAAAAGAAATATTTTTATTATATCTTATCCTTTTAGATTACCAGATCTCTATAGTTTATATTACTCTAATAATCTTATTATAAAGAGAGCTATATATATAGAAAAGGTAAGACTAACTCTTAAGACTATTATTTAGTAAGTAAGTAATTAAATAACTATAAAAATCGATTCTAGTTTATCTGTAACTTAAGATAGAATTAACGTATCTATTTAATACTTATTATTATATCTTACTTTTCTAAGTTAAGGATTATAAAGAAATAGTTATATATGTATTAACTATTAATTATTAAGTATAAATATATATAGTAAGTAGCGTAGCTTTAGATAAAGTTCTGAAAACTATATATTAGTATAATATATAAGAGAAGCTGAATCTTTACTTCTAATACTCTTAAAAGATATATAGATATAATCTAATTTATAAAGAGATAATTATTTACTTTAGTATTTACTAATATAAAGAGTATAACTCTTAATTTATTTATATTAAATATATAATTAATTATAAACTACTTCTTTTTTATTAAAGAGTTCAAATTAAGCTTTAATAGATTATATTTACATAAGCTTAAGAAGAAATCTTTCCCTAGGCCTCTTTATTTTCCTATATTTAATCTTCCTTACTCTCTACTATCTCTTTAATATTATTATTAACTTTCTTCTTATTAAGAACTTAAACCTTAGCTAATTTAATATAATTTAATTTATAATATCTAAACTTCCTATACTTATAATACTTTACTTATAAGTCACTAGAACTTCTCTAAGGTTTCTATATACTCTCCTAATATAATAAAGTAAGAGTTATAGTCTATAGTATTAAGTAATAGTAAAAGAGAGTATTAGGAAAAGAAGTAAATTTAAGTACTAGTTAAGAAGTAAGTAGTCTAAAAGTCTTCTAAAAGAGGCTTAGCTTAGCTAGCTTTTAAGAAGAGTTTAATTTATAAAGACTAGTAAGAAATAAGTTAAATTATATATTCTATTACTTATTAGTATTAATTAAGATAAGATAAGTTACTATTACTATATAGTTATCTTACTATAAGCTCTTAATTAACGTAGTAGTAGTATAAAGCTAAGGAGTAATTTTAAGCTATATAAAGAAGAACTATTCTATATAAGCTATATTTCCTTAGATTATAGTATTCTAGAATCTTATATAAAATTAAGTAAAGGTTTTATATATATAATTTAGTTTTTATATACTTATATTAAAGAACTTAGTATAAGCCTTATAAGCTTTATTTTTAGTAAGAAAGTAAGTCTTTAGTAAAGAAATTATTTTTTAAGCTATTTGAAATATATTAGTTTTAGATAAGTATTAAGGCTCTAAGTAGAAGCGAGCTAAGCTAGTAATTAATTCTTATACTAAAGCTCACTATACTTAAGCGTTTAGGTAAAGACTTATATTAACCTCTAATTAATCTTTAACTAAAGCTTTTTATTACTTAAATATTAAGTTAGTTCTATTATTTAAGGAAGAGATCTTTTCTATAAGCTATACTTTAAGTTCTTAAGAAGTATCTAATTCCGCTCTAAATATAGTAAGAGAAGTATTTTCTAATTTAAATAAGATATATCTACTTTAATTTATTAATTTATTTCTTTCTATTAATTAAATAATTAGTAGTAGAGTTCTAAGGGGAATTAAAGTAGGATTAGTAGGGAATACTACTAGCGTAGCTTAAGTAGAAATTAGTAATTACTTGATATAAGCTAAGGAGGCCTCTTAAGTACGATTTTAATTCTTTATAAATTAAATAATTTCTCTTAATATATTTATATCACTAAAGTCTCTCTTATCTTAGTTTATATAACCTTTACTTTTATTACTTTAGGTCCTATAACTAAAAAAGCTTCCGGCTAGAATTAGAGAGTTAAGAGTATTATTAGTAGCTCCGTTAAATAAACCTATTATATTAATAGTATCTATAATAGAAATAAGAAAAGATTTAAGCGTAATTCAAATTAGTCCTAAAATAGGAATTCTAAGAGTATTAAAGGAACACTTTGTAATTTCCTAGTAAAAGATATTAGTATTAAGGTAGTTTTTATATGCCGTAATTCTATAAGCGATAGAAGTTATATAATTACGTTCCAAAGAAAAATAAAAGTAGTTTAAGAGAGTTTTATAAACTTAAGGGTTTTGGTAATAGTAATTATAATACCTTAAATTTATTTATAGTAGCTTCTATATAGAGAGGGTTATTTAGAGCCTCTATTAATAAAAACTACTCTACTCTAATTATACTAATTTATAACGAGCGGAACTAAACTTTAGTTTATTAGTTTATTTAGAAGATCTCTAGAATCCTGACTTTTTAAGAATAATAATTAAGAGTAATTTAGATAAGAATTAATTAATTATATCTTCTAAGTAATAGAATATTATATAGACTATCCCTAATAAGAGTAATCTTCTTATTTAATATAATAACGTAATATTACTAAGTATAGTATTAAGTATAGGAGTAAGAGGGTAAGTAAATAGTAATATTATAAGTCTAGTACAAAGAAAATAAGAAGGTAAGGAGCCCTTATAAGGAGAGCGGTCCTATATATACACAAATCTGGTCCGGCTTCCGCCCGGTAATATTCCGGCTAAACCTGAGTACCCCTATTTCCAGCACTTCCGTCACTTCAACGTTACAGATAATTTAGAGGAGAATTAATTAACTATATCTTCTAAGTAATAGAATATTATATAAGCTATTCCTAGCGAGAGTAACTTTCTTATTTAATATAATAACGTAATATTACTAAGTATAATATTAAGTATAAAAATAAGGGGGTGGGTAAATAATAATATTATAGATTAGGTATAAAGAAAACAAGAAGATAAGGAATCCTTATAGGGGAAGCAGTCCTATATATACACGAATCTAGTCCGGCTTTCGTCCGGTAATATTCCGGCTAAACCTAAGTACCCCTATTTCCAGCACTTCCGTCACTTCAACGTTACAATAGATATATAGAGTAGAGACAAGAAAAGAAGATCTTTCTAGAGAAATAAGAGAAGGATTAGAGAAAGAAGAAAAGAAGAAGAGAATATAAGTAAGAAAATATATAAGAAGATATATAAGAAGATATATAAGAAGATAAGTAAAAAGATATAAGAAAAGAAGATCTTCTTAGAGAAATAGGTAAGAAAACAGGTAAAAAGAGAAGTAAAGATAAAAGAGAACTAGTTATTTATAGACTACGTAATCCTAGGCAAAATGCAAAGGATAGCGTAAAATAACCTAAAGACAGAAAAAAAACCTATATATGAAAATAAGCGATAGGCAGATAGAATAACTATTTAAAAATAAGCGTATAGTAGGAACAGATTTAAGACTCCTTAGCTAGAAAAGGGGGCCTTTTCGAGCTCTTTATTAAAAGTTAACGATTTCTAGTAAGATAAGTGAATAGACCTAAGTAGACCTGAGTAGACTTGAGCCGAAGTTGAGCTAGGCCTGAGCTGCCTGAGTAAAGGCGGCGCGGGGTCACGTGTGCTAGAGGGTTGGGAGGCGTCGAGATTCCGGCCATGAAACAGTAATTACATTACGTGACCATTTTGATCAGCTACTAAACCTTCTCAGCCCACAAAATTGCTGCTCGCTCTGAGTCTTGATTATGGCACATCTCATTGTGAGGATCCAAAGGACAGAATATTTGGCTTCCATAGCCTGGCTTCAAAGTGCTGCAGAGATGCAGTTCCGGTGGACTACTCGATACCTTTCGAGGAGATATCCAGAATGCATGTTCTTTATCACAAGCAATTACACTGCCTTCCAGACACCGAGAGATTTATCAGAAGCTTCTTTGATGACCCTGATTCCTGCTCAAGTCAAGCGTTCATAGGAAGCCATCCCGATGACAGACTCTACGGGGCGTGGGAACGTTCTGATTTGATACGCAGCAGTCTTCAATACACTCGGAAGGATTCCTCTAAGAAGCTACCTCGCCCTCAACAGAGCTCAAATATGATCCTAGCTCAAGACTTGATTTTCCATTTCTTCGAAGAAAAGGGTCTCGTAAAGCGACTCATGATGTTGATATTCTTGATGAGATTCTTAATGCTGGAACAAGGCCAGCTCCTCAAAATATTCGAAGAGCTCGGTCTCATAAAGAGACTCGTCTTGATCGCTTTCTAGATAATAGGCCTCAGAGGGATGTTTACAATCTGCAGGAAGTTTCTGGCAACGAGTTTACTTCATCTTCTGCTGTTACTGTACTACTAATTTTTCTGATATGGGTGATAGTCGGAGGTATGTGTGGGTTATTGGCAGGGTCGGTCCTAGAATAGGCTGTTTGCTTTTCCCTTAATGAAAAGTAGTAAATCATTCATATAGATGGCAGCTACAGCATGTAGAAATACGAAAAATCATGAATATACAGTTAAATGTTATGATCATAAGAGGGGTTCAGAAGAGTCCATGAGCTACAGGAATCTCTCATATGTATATCTCTCAGATCAGTAAAGTTCCAGATGATCTTTGTCTGACAGGTAGATAGCTCCATTTAAGCAGCTGGGCATCCCGTCAGGGCAGAACGTGAAATCGAACAACAACTAAGTAACTAAACAGAGATTAACATAGTTTACTTGGCATTGTGGCTCAAAATCTTTCCAGGAGCTTACAAAGAGGATGCCGAAAACGACGCTTATTGTACCAACCCCATATGCTCTTAAAACACAGAACTCTGAACGAATTAAAACGAAGCAGGATGATGAACAAGAGAAAGAAGAATTTCGCAGCAGTTTCAACGGAATTTGGAGCAAGAGGGCATTTTGGAGTTACTGAAATTTATTGAATACCCAATGGAAGATGTAAACCCTCTACAAATTCAACATGGGGGCTCAAGGCTTTCAATATTCAGTAGGCAAGGTGAAGGTAAAGACTTCTGGCACTTGTAGATGTTGGGACATAAAGACTTCGAGCTTTGCTTTCCATCGCCATATCCTAGGTATAAGTATGTCGACAAAACTGAGGGGCTGAATACGAGATGACTGGTGACTCGTAGAGGAGAAGTGAACAGGTAAGATAGCTCCGCCACGGTCACGATATGGGGAAATGAGCCTGGACGAGGCCCTTCTCCCCTCTTTTCTTGCTGCCGCATGATCAGAAAGCACGATATTCGACCTTCATCCTGATAAGTTAGGATGTTGCTGAATAAGTCGTTCCGCCTTTGGCGTTTTCCCAGTAGCTCATGCCATGCATTCCTTAGTCGAAAGGAGGAAATGACAAAGAATAAACTACTTCCAATGTCAGGCCCCCACGCCTCACGAAGATCAGGAAGATTGTCCCGTGTCCACGTGAAATGCTGCTTGCCGTGTTTGTGCTTCCCAGGAATGGAGACCTGCGCCGCTTGTCACTCATCAAAGTCCAGAATCTGCTTCCATCTGCACAACCTGATATCGAGTCAAGATGCACCCAGTGATAAAGAATGCTCGGACGGCCTAGAGGCTGAATACGAGGTAAGGGGATTTCTTGTGTATCCATGGTATCGCAAAAAGAAAACGCCCTGGAAATGAAACATATACTTTGGCGCGCAGATTCATCTTCACAAAAAAAAAACGTATAATTGTCTGCTTGCCATTTAACTCAAAGACAAAGTCATTAATATCATAGTGAAGTTTGGTAGTCAGGTTTGCCTTTCGAAGGACGTCAAAGTAAGTCCGGACTAGTCCAAACCAGATACAGTTTAGCCCCCATCCAAGCGACAAGGCGGGGTGGAATTAAATCTGCTCGGTCATAGCAGACACAGCTCCCCGGTCGAGCTTCATTTCTTGCCATTGCAGTCCGCAACTCCCCTCTCTCCGACTGCTCTGCCAAACGACGTGCGACTCCCCCAGAGGCTACATGTCCAGCTCGTTGGTCTATGTTAATCTTGGGGACGTCTCTCGGACCAAATAACAAAAAGCAACAGCAGCTCCTGTCGGTATCGGCACAACAAAACTCCACTGTTGACTACCTCGAGTCTCACCACAATGGCCCCGGCTACCGCCTCGAAGCCTCTGCACCAGATGCAGAACCGTCCTCGCCAGAGAATGGTTGTACCTGTAATTCCATTGCCATACGTTCAGAAGCGTCAACAGCAGGAGGCCGCGCGGGCCAAGGCGAAGGAAGAAGCTGCTGCTCCTCCACCTGTGGTTGAAGCGGTGCGCTCTCCAACACCACCAACACCTGCAGTCGAGGAGGTCACGCCAGCTATCGTCAATGGCTCTTCCGATGAACAGGTCTCGGAGAAGGCAGAGGAGACGACCGAGTCAGTTTCGCCTGCTGTGCCAAATACGCCTGCTGTGCCCGATACCCCTTCTGTGTCCGCCATAGAAGAGGAAGCTGCTGTTGAGGAGTCAGAGGCTTCTGTTCAAGAGGAAGCGCAGAGTAAGCAAACAGCATACATCCTGTTCTTTCTCTCAAGATCACAACTGACTTTGCACAAAAAGAGACGCAAGAAACACCAAAATCAGCGCCCTCCGATGGACAATCATCTGCATCTCGTTCAACTTATCAGATGCCTCCTGCCTTCATCCCCGCCCAAAGTCAAGCCAACGGCAACACCATAACCTCTCCCAATACTGTATTCAATGGTCAGCATGCGATGCACCATCCACATCCCAGTGTAGGCAATGTTGTCTTTGGAGGGTTTCCAGATTCTGAACGATCATCTCCCGCACCACCGTCGTTCACGAACAATCCTCCACGATACGATTATCCACAAAATCATGCACCCAGTGGATATATCCCCCCTCACTCGCAACCACCGCCAAATGGGTACAATTCCGCCAACCCCTACCAGATGACTCCTCAATTTCCCCCAGGATTCTATCCACGCCCTGAGCTCCATGAGAATCATGCTAGGCGACAATTGGTATCGTTTGGTCCGCCTGAAGGATACTCTCCAAGTCCCACTCCTATCACTGGTGATCCACGGATGAACTTTGATCCCTCCACTCCACACAGCTTCCATGGCTCTCAGTCTTCAGTTGCTAATGACCCTGAGGCACCAGCTTTTTACAGCCAGTATCCTACTGCAGTCATCTCCAACGGAAGCAATGGTCACATTGATCAAGTTCGCCTCTACCCGTCAGTCCCAAAGGCTATTGGCACCCATGCTGTAGGCCCAGCGCCAGGAATCTTCGCGCCACAGGGACCTCAGTCTTTGGATAACTTCGACGGCCTTCTCTACTACCTGCAACAGCAATTTGCTGATCCCACTTTTGCGGATTATACCCTTGAGCTTCGCTATTCCGATGATCGAGCTGAGCCTGTCCGCATACCCGGTCACAACTTGATGTTTGCCCGTAGTCTGACATTGAAGAATCTCATGACTGCGCAAGCCCGAGAGAGCAACAGCGATGGACAAACATTTCGAACCCTCTTAATTGAGTCAAACGATCGTTTCCTCTGCTCGGATGGATTCTGGATGGCTGCTCACAGACTGTACGGAGCTCCTCTCATGGAGGTTGGTATGCACGGAGGGACGACAATGGTTGCGAATGCCGAATCTGTCGGCCCACCTGCTGCTCGCTTTGATCTCGCTCTGGGCTATGCAGCAGCCGGTAAGCTGTTGAATATTCCCCCAGTCATTACCCGAGGTATGGAAGTCGCGAGCCAATTGCTCAGTTGGAATACTATTGAGAAGGCTTTCGACTTTGCCCTGGATGGTGGGCTGGATGCCCAGTGGTTTGCTGGACCTCCTGGACTTCGGGCAGCTTCTCAACACAAAGTTCCGACCTACAGCCCAGCGGCCAACATCCTCATCCATCATTCTCTGCAATTCATCATTTCCAATTTTCCTGCTGGATTCGTTCTTGATCCTGCTGTTGGAGAGCCAACCCACAACCGTCGACTTCCCACCATCCCACAAGCCGGCCACAATCCTCGTCTCAGCGCTATCAAGTTTGGAGACCATCCTTCGGAGGATAGCTCTCGAACCGTCACTGAGAATCCTGCCACGGCCGCTTTGTCCAAGCTCTTGCTCAACTTACCTTGGGATCTCCTGAAGTATATTCTGGACTCACCTCGTCTTGGAAATGTTCAAGGCTGGGCAACCACAGCGCTTCGACAAAATGTCATCAATGCCGTCATCGAGGAACGAGAGAAACGCCGCATCAAAGTCCTTGAGACTCCTCTTGTCTCCAACGAGGAACGGAAGGCTAACGGGCGAGATTGGGAGGTGGTAGGCTGGATGGAGAAGGTTGACAAGGTGCCTGGCAAAGACTCCGTTCCCACCATTACCCGAAGCTGGGTCGACTTTACCCTCCTCAGTCTCGACTAGAACATTTCACAGCTGAAAGGATTTTAAGGCTTTGGGCGGCCACATTCTTCCAATTGTTTGACTATCGGCGCACAGGCGTTGCAATGGGGTTGATCATTACTCCATCGATCACAAAGGAACGAATGGGTGTTTTTCTAATGAATCACAAAAGTCTAGCAACGGCATTTCTGCTTTCGCGAATACAAAATGAGAGGTTTCACCGGCGGCAATATGCGAAGCGTCTCGATTTAGGGTTGATTATTTCGAAAT
Source organism: Cadophora sp. MPI-SDFR-AT-0126 (assembly GCA_020747065.1). NCBI lineage: Eukaryota > Fungi > Ascomycota > Leotiomycetes > Helotiales > Ploettnerulaceae > Cadophora > Cadophora sp. MPI-SDFR-AT-0126. The sequence goes on along the minus strand of JAGMVK010000021.1, from coordinate 543,065 downwards.
CCTTAAGTTCCCTCGTACCGGTCTTAGTCTCGTTTCTAGCTTGCCTCGGGGAGCTGGCCGGGAATGCATTGCATTATATTGCATTGCCTGCGATTGATATACCGGGACTTGCTTGCCTTAATTACGAAGGAATGGTGGGGTCTTAAGAAAAGAATTGGCGGGGAGAGTGTGGAAGGAACTCAAAAACCATAGCTCTGGGTTCTGGCATTAATGACTATGCTGGCGTGCTACTCAGGGGGAAAAGGAGTTTGAGGGAAAATGGATGGGCTGCAGCAGGTCATATAGCTAGCTAAGCTGGAGTGGTAGCATTGAATATATGCGAACCTTTCTATGAAGTAATAATGTCTCACATCTGGATTTTACAAAGTGATATACACCAGGTCAGCATGACTTGGGGTCAAGTTTAACACAACTCCGTCAGTAGGCGAGACCCTATTCTTCAACAACAATGCGAGTACAGCAGCCTGTTTTGCCATTCTACCTTTGAGCATTTCTTCTCATACAGTCACATACTTATCCTATGCAGTATATAATATTTTCGAGTCGTTGCGCTGTTCTCTGGCTGGTGTTCAGGTTGCATTTCGCAATCAAAACATACTGTTTCGCTTAGAAGCCCCTATCTTCTTCTGTCCTTCATTTCAACCGATTTAAACAAGAGCTAGTATTAGCAAACTGACTTATGCCCAGCAGCTGACACGCGCTTAGCCAACCAATGGTATTCGTAAGGTGAGATACAAAATTAGCTCTGAAGCGGAAAATGACCAAGGGTTCTTGATAGGGGGAATATCGGGGATGCGGAAATTAGATGAACTTGGCACTTGGCGGTAAACATTTTCAAGGCCAGATTCTGTCAACAAACGAGTTCAGCACTCGCCATCTTCTGAGGTTAACGGGTTAATGTCTCGAGACTGCAGAATTGATGTCTTGATCCTGGCTTGCTCGAAGTTTGTCAATAATGGCGTCAACAAGACTGCCGAGGCCATTCATTCTCGAATACGGAGACTGGGTCCTCGCTTCGTTCTTGGATGATGAACATCTGCATCCACTTTGCCCTTGGCAACGGGTATGGAACCTGGAAGAGAAATTGACGTGTCTTAGTTGGATGGTAGGGAGAGAAGAAGTACAAAACCCTTTCGTCTCATCTTCAATTCCGTGATATCAAACGAACGACCACCTCCACAGTCTTTACCTTTCACTCTTTCCGTTCCATCAATTCATCTACACCTACAATCGCTTAGTTTTTCACAATAATCTCTCTCAAAATGCAAATCTCAGTCTTTGCTCTTTTGGCCATCGCCACCACTGCCCTTGCTGTATGTCTTTCGGATTCTGTCCATCCTCACCGAGTTCTTCCTTGAGCTTGAACCCATCCGGTTTCTAGCCAATAGCATAAACTGACAGTCAACAGTGTTCTCAAGGCGAGGACTGCTGCTGGGCTGATCTCACAGCCTGTCAGCAGGAGAATGGGGATGATTCCAGCGCTTGTCACACCCGCGACTTCATTTTTGCTCAGTGCGAGAACTTCGGTGTTGAATGTGTAAGTCCTGACAAGTCAGCTTGAAGATCTGGTTGAGAGCTTTGTACAAGATAACAATGCTGATTTCTCTAATAGGCCGACGGGGACTGCTGCAGCATCAAGTCTGGAGAGGTCATTGAGTGCATTTAAATGGGGTACCCTTTATATGCTTGATTCAAGAATGTTTTGAGACTGCCTGCTGTGACTTGGTGGCGTCTGAGCTCTGAATGGTGTCATGATACTGGATCCAAAGACGGTTAGGGACATGGGTGTAGAATTCTAAGAAAACTTCCCGCAGCTCAATATAAGCCTCCTGCGGCGATTAATGTAATACACATAATAAAGTTACCGTGTTTACATGATATATTTAAGCCTTCAAAAGGAATGTGACGCGTTCTGCACCAGCATGCATTTCCCCAGATTTTACCCCTTTTTCGCCCCCATGTGACCCGTCCCGCAGCCGAGGCATTGACACATGCTTGCCAACAACAGGGCACCCCGAATCAAGATCCCAATATCAAAACTTACAATAAAACGCACAAAACAACAATAACACGACACACGACCTATGCCCCCATTAACCCCATTTCAAAATGTCTTCCTCGACAGATCCAAACGCGAAATCACCACCTAGAATCTCTGCCAAATCAACAGCAGACCCTATCCTCCGCAATGCTCTGAGGTACACCATTTCCGCGAAAGAGTATGAGACGTTGCATCGGTATATACTGTCGCGCTCGAAGGTGCTGAAGAGAAATACGCCGTCTGTGTCGAGGGTTGAAAAGCTGGTTGAAAGGCCTGGTAGAGATGATTACAATGCTGCCGCTGTGAGAGCTAGTGTTAGAGTATTCGTTGCGACGAGTGCGGCATTGAAGATCTGGGGTTTGATTAGTGAGAGGTTTCTTGGGACGGGAAACGCGAGGTGAGTTCCGAAGGATTCTTATACTGGATCAATCAGCGATAGACAAGTGCTAATAAAACGACGAATGCAGGACCAAGAAAGTCCCTCTTTGGCGCAACCCGAACTTCAGACTTTCGCTCTCTCTATCAACTATCCTCCTGCTGCACCGCATCCTCTTCCGCTTCTTCACGCGTCTTCGCGCTCATCTCCTCACACCCGAAGCTCGCCCGTTCAGACAACGCAACAAGCGGACCTCCAAGACCCTCACATCTTCTCTAGCACCAGCCGTTGGAGCCAGTCTAGCAGGCTTCGCACTTGCAATCAACCCCGCCGATCAGTTGAGAGTCACAATCTCCATATATGCATTAAGCAGGGCGGCGGAGTTTGCGTATAATCTTGCAGTGGAAGAAGGATGGCTCTGGTCTAAAGGAAAGAAACCTTGGTGGTGGGGGAGTTGGCTACTTTTTCCGTTCACGAGTGGACAGTTACTACATGCTTTCGTATTTGATAGGGATTGTTTCCCAAAGGTATGCTTGCTATTTCTGTCCAAAGTGAAGTGCTATGTGCTGATCTTTCTAGGCATATGGAGATTTCATCCTGAAATACTCGCCTACATACGTCCAAACTCGGCCAGAAGACTATCCAGCCAACCTCCCCTGGCCAGGTGCGTATGAACAAGTTGACGCTTTGGCCGAGATGGCTCGTCTGAAATATCCGTACGTCAAATCTCCTTCCCAACACAACTACACAATATTAACAACCTCGCAGAAAATTCGTCTCCCCCATCCTCTTCCCCAATACCACAACCCTCCCCCCAACCCTCCAAAAAATCTCACCTATAACCTCCCCCGCCCACCCGCTAATCACATCCCTCACCTGCGCCGTCCTCCACCCCTCCGACCCCTCCTGCACACGCACCTACCTCTCCCACTACCTAACAACAATCCCACCGCTAACCCGCTTCTTCACCGTCATCTTCACCATCCTCTCCCTCCCATCCTACTCCAAATTCTACGCCTCCCCCTTAACAACCCTCAACAACCTCGCCGCCAAGATCCTCCGCTACACGCTCTTCACATCCGGCAGCATCGGCACATCCTGGGCCGCAATCTGCCTCTTCCAGTCCTACCTCCCCTCCAAGCTCCTTTCCACGCAGCGCTTCTTCCTAGGCGGCTTCCTCGGCGGAATTTGGGGTTACGTAGTGAGGCGAGAAGCGAGGGGAGAGTTCCTGTATGCCTTGAGGGCTAGTCTGGATAGTGTGTGGAAGGTTGGCAGGAAGAGGGGTTGGTGGAGGGGCGTGAGGGGTGGCGACGTGTGGATCTTTGTGGCGAGTTTGATGGCTGTTAATGTGGTTTTTGAGAGAGAGGGGAGGGCTGTTAATTCGGGGGTTATGAGGAGGGGAGTGGGGTTTTTGAGGGGGGAGGGTGTGAGGGATAGGGTTGGTGAGGAGGAGCAGAGAAGGGAGATAGAGGAGGGGAAGGGGAAGGGGAGAGCTTGAGGTTGGATTTGAGTCCGAGCTGCTGTGCGTCGCTCGTTTGAAGGCGGACAAAAACCCGAGAACCTTGGAAATCAAGATGCGAAACACAGAGGAGAAGCAGCCATTCCTCTCTCGATGGAATCGACTCAACACTACCATTTACGATTTAAATATCACGATTGGTTGGTTGGTTGGTTGAGGAGACCTTACCTACTTGCAAGCTCCTCTGCTAGCCAGGCGGGTTTACAGCTTCGGATTTAGCTAGGGCATCGGATTAATGAATGATTGTATGTTTTACGGCAATTTTACCACGGACGAGATGAGAGGAGAGGTGGTTGCGAAGGTAGATAATGGGGTAGGAAAAGTGCATGCACTGCGCCGATGAGAAGAAAAGAAGAGATATGATAATATTGCGAATACCAATAGTTAATAGTCCTTAATGAATCAAATATACCACACGAATATCAACGAGTCAGAGTGTCAGATTGAATGAGTTCAGATCATTAAATAAATATCTCTTGACATTACAAGTAATCTATGCATCCTACCGTACCCTAAAAGGCTAAGACACAGAAACGAAGGAGGGCCTGGGCAGAATTGAAGAGTCCCGTTCTCCGCAGAGCCAATCGATAGGTAGTCCTACAATTGACTTCATGACTCCGTCCATCTCGCTAAGGAACAGACAATAAACAAGAACAGCAAGCAAGCAGCAGGGACGAGAATGTCACCACAAACTCCCAATCCAGCAGTCAAACGAAATGTGGTATACCAAAAACTCACTCAATCCGTACCCAAGCACAATTCACGAATCGAGCCAACTATTCCACCTCCCCGAAATTCCCCTCGCCGACAGGAATTCTATCCCTCAACCACGCGAGCGTAGCTTCCGTCCCCTTCTCAAGAATAGTGTATTTCGGTACTCTAAACCGGTTTCCACTCACATCTAGAGTTTGCAATCCGCCCGGGCCGCCGAGGAGACCAATGCGCGCATTGAGACTGCCAATATCGTTGCTGCTACAGTCCAGGACACGAAGGCCTTTGACAGATTCGGGGGATAGTTCTCTAATCGTGTTGTGGGAGGCGAGGAGGGTGACTAGATTGGGGAAGTGAGGCTTGAGTGGTGGTAGAGATGTCAGTCGGTTGAAACTAATGTCGAGTCTTGCTAGTAGGGGGGCTTTCAGACGCTGGATGAGTGGTTGGAGGGAGTTGAAGGTGTTGGAGCTGAGATTGAGCTCTTTGAGTGCGGGGAGCTCAAGGTCGTCTTTCAAGAAAGTATCGCTCGTCAACTCGTTGTGATTGACATTCAGTGTCGTCAAGGTCGCAGCAAAGAATGCAATGGAAGCTGGTATTTCCTTGAAAATGTTGTGATGCAACTCCAAGATGTAAATCGAGTGAGCCGCAGCGATGTCCGCGGCGGCAACAGGATTCAGAGAATGAGACTGGGTATTTGATCGATCCAGGACACCGCCCGCTTTGACTGGCCAGTCTGACGACCCGGGACGGGGTGATGCAGGTGGCGTTCCCGAAGCCGAATAGAAGTCTCCATCACCATCCGTGTCTCTCTCTGGCTCATCCGGTTCCATTCGTGCTTTTAAGGTTCGCTTCAGGTCCTCGGTCGTCATGCCTGAGAATTTCTTCTCTCTAAGTGGATTGCCGCTGACTCTAAAGATATCGAGACTATCCATCGCTCCTATCCTGTCATCCAGCGTTCTGAGGTTGTTACCACTGAAGTTCACGTTCTTGATCTTTGGGAGCTTAACGAAACCGTCAGGTATGGACCCCAGATTATTGTCTTCCGCAGCCAGGGTAAGGAGTGAGACCCATGATTCCAAGTCTGGAAGCTCGGTCAATCGATTTGCGGAACAGCTGAGTTGGTGAAGAGCTGGAAGCCTCAAAGTCCCCGACACATCAAGATTGGTGAGAGCGTTTGCAGTGACATCCAAAATTTGGAGATGACGGAGCTCGTCTACTTCTGCATAGATCAAAGTTCCCGTAAGTTGGTTCTTAGCGGCAAGTAGCTCGATCAAGGGTAGATGGCGGAGCTTCTCGAACGGTAGAGATTTGAACTTATTCACTGTGAGATTGAGAACACGCAGTCGTACTAACTCTGCCAATCCTTCAGGTAATGACGTAAGTTCGTTGCTCTGCACATCTAGGACCTCCAGGTTTGTAAGAGCCGTTATGCTTGGATCCAGTGGACCGGTCAGTCCATTGTTTGCAATCTTCAGATCGCGCAAGGACGGTATCTGGGAAATGACCTGGAAAGCTTCATTGCCGAGCTTGTTGTTCGACTGCAATAGTCAGTTTTAAGATATGGTGCACGAATGCAGATAACACTTACAAGATTAAGAGTGGTCAAGAGTTCTAATCTCCGAAGTCCCAGAGGAAGAGCTATCAAAACATTTCCATGCAAATCGAGCGTCTCGAGTCCTCCAAACTGGTTGCCTTTCGCATCCTCATCGTCTACACTTTCTCTTGGATCAACATCTGGGAAAATATCGTCCGAAAGCAATTCAAGCTCGTTACCAGCAGCAATGAACCTTGTCAAATCTACGGACTCAGCCCAAGCACCACCTTGCGAAGCGATCGAATCCAGATTGTACATTTCCATGACCTCATCAGGAATCTGCTTAAAGCCCATTGCAGCAATATTGAGACGTCCATCAGTCCTCGCTGCATCGATGCGTTTCCGGAGAAGTCCTTTCGCACCATCCTGGCGTACTTGTTGATTGAAGGGATCGTCGGTAAGCCCAAAATCAAATGTGCCAGCAGGGATGACAGTGGCGTTAGATGACTCCGATTCAGCGGTGGACAGCTGCTTGGATGCAGCAGCACGTTTTGCAGCCTTGGCCTTGGCTATCTGATCACGTAGAGCGAGAGATGACTTTCTGGGAGTTGCACTCTGATCGTCCACAGAGCTACTTGTAAATGTACTGGTAGCTTTGGAGGTTTTGGAAGTGGTTGAGGCAGCTTCGGATGAGCTATTGGAGAAAGTTGTCGATTGCTTCTTGGGAACGAACCCCAGCCTATCTAGATCGTTTGATTGGCCCAGGTTCTGTGTAGACGGTTTGCGGAAGAGACCATTGACTGAGGCTCGAGGTTTCAGTGGCCTAGCAGCAAGGGTTTTGCTGCCAGGTTTGATGTTCGGTGGAATTGTTCCCTTGACTGGACTTGGTGATCGGCGCAGAGAAGCCGAAAAGCTTGGAGATGGAAGCCTTGAGACTTCCGGAGGCGCCATGCTCTGAGTTGTGGATGGTGTCTTTAGGGACTGGCCAGTACCAGGATGCTTCTGCGGCGTTTGGCCCTGAAAGACTGATTGTGGAGGTCTGAAAGTATTTGTCGAAGCCCGAAAGTCGATTGGAATCGAATTTCCGGAGCTTGTTCCGGATCCAGCACTAGAGGTTGGCCTTGAGCTTATAGACCGAGATGGAGGTCTCATTGGACTATCGTTCCTGTAGAAGCTTGAGCCACGCTTGCGTACAGCTGGGGAGGAAGGTATATTTTGTAGTGTTTCCATTGTTCGTTCCGACAGAGATGGTCGAGGCTTCGAGCTCCGAGGTAGATCATATGTGTGTGATTCCTCCACTACTGGGTAGTCATCTTCTACGATCACATCCTGGTCCTCCTTTGCTTCCACTTGGGCAGGATCCATCCGCATGACGGGTCTTGAAGGCTTCCTGAATAAAACATCCTGACTAGCTTTCTTTCGGGGCTGTTGAGGGGCAGGAGTATGTATAACGGTACCAGTTGAGACTTCTCGATCGCGGGAGGCTATGATGGATTGGCGATTGGAGGTGGAAGAGACACGAGGCTTCGAAAATTGTGTGGACAGGGTGTCGCGAGAGGCAGAGCTTCGAAGTCGAGGATTGACAATGCTACTTTGTCTGGGTGCTTGCAGGTTGTCTCTTGACGGAGTAGCTCGCAGGCTGGGTACAGGAAGTCTCGAAGGTCGAGGGAGACCAGATGGTCTTGCACTTGGTGATTGTTCCATGCTTGGCTGGTTGTAGTTGATTGAAGTGTGATTGTGAGTGTGCGAATGTGCTCGCGGCAAATGGATATCTAGAGATTGCGCATACTGCTATGGACGACTGGAAGTTGACGATGTGGTCTGTCTGTACTGACTACGTTGAACGACGGAAGTCAACAGGAACAAAACTGAAGCTGAAACCGGGCTACAGAGGAATTCAGGAGACGAGAGGAGAATAGAAGAGGGGATTCAGAAGCATCCCATGCCGTCGCTCACCAATGTAGTGCAGTGCAGTCTTCGTAAATTAATCAGAAGGCCACCCGCCGACGCCAGGTAGTAACGCTGCGGGTGCAGAGGTCGGTCGCTGCCAAATCGAGCCTCGTCTATCAAAAGTCCCGAAGAACAAAATGAGGTCGAGGTTCCTGACTAGGCGCGTACTGACCAATGATAACGCGCGCTTGGATCCTCGGCCAATATCCACTGTTCGTATTGGAGGGAAAAAGAAAGCGGAGTCTTTTTAAATGCCAGCCACTTTGTGTTATCAACAGCCGCGTACCGAGACTTGAGCTGTGCTGTGCTGTCTTGTGCTATTCCAAAGTGCTGGGTGGAGGAGGGGTGGACTCCGGATGAGCCCGCATTGGATGGCAGCGAGTGCTGAGTCAATAAAGCCAATGCACAAGGGCCAAAGCGTTGTGCATTTGCCGGAAATAGAGATGGAAAAAGCAGCGGTGTCAACTAACGAGTAAACCAAAATATATAAACTCCTCTCTTGGGCAGCTGTGCTTGAGCCTCTCTCTGTCAAAGGGTGCAGGATGGGACAGTCAACATGGTCCATGATGGGAGTCCGTAAACAAGCGAAGCCCCTGAAAAGAGCACACCACACCAATTGCTCAGTCACTTGAACCTCCAGGGCTAAATTTCCATTCTGCACTCTTCCCACTCTCTTTATCGAGCCTTGTAATATGTTCATTTCAATACAGTAATTTTCTAAATGTCAAATGAACCTGATCCCGCTCCCAGACCCAGCCTCTGGATAGCCGCTTTAGAGCACAGGCCCCAGCCCGTTGCCCATCACAACCAGCCCCCAGCTTAAACAGTCGGATTAACCATTCTTCCTTAGCTTAGGGTCCCGGCCATCTTGAAACTCCATCGCATCCCCCCATCATCCTGTCGCAAAGCTGCTGCTCCCCTCCCCACACGCTCTCTTGAGCAACCATCTCTGGCAACTGTGAATGTACGACGGTGGATACTCATTGTCAAAGGATATCAGTCATTGTTTAACGCAGCCCACATCATCGCGAGAGCTACGCGACCGCAATCCAATCCATCTTAACCGCGTCGCATAACTCCAACCTTCACTCCACGGGTCCTCAGACCTTCACCTACACTTGACATACTCGGTCGCATATACACACCGAGTCTCAGACATAGAGACTTGACCCACTTCTCGCATCTCCATCTGTACGGCTGTCGCAATACATCGTGGTACACGGCTAACCGTTGATAGCTTACCACAATGGCATCGCAATCTTCCTACGAAGAAGTTGCTTCTCCAGCAGAGAACCCTTCTACGCCGCAACCAATCGGTGCAGATGTCCCCTCAAAGGACGCTATACCCCGAGGAAACTCTCCGACCACATCTATGATCGTCGCTGGTTCTGCCTCGTCTATCACCCCACCTCCTTCCTCGCAACCGCCTGTCAGACGTCCAGTCTCAGCTCCTCGAACTGCTACTCCCGAGCCAACAGTCCTCTCATCTCCACCTCCTACTATCACCAATGGTACCAGACGTGATACTACGACGAAGAACCTACCCGCACGTCCAACTCCCGATCAAATTGCAGATGCCAGTCCTGAAGAGCTGAAGGCAATGTTGCTAAGGGTTGTGGCCGAGAATGAAAAGTTGGACATGGCAGTCAGTGAAGCACGAATGTCGGCAGCTCACTATAAGCTGCAGCATAACCTTCTCACCATCGAGAGCGAAGAAGCTCTAAAGCGCATGGAAGTGGAGCATGATATCACACGAAGAGAGGTCCAGGTTCTCCAGGTCAATGGTCGGGACACTACCACCACCGACTACACTCAAAAGTTGAAGGCCCATTGTAAGATGGTTGAGGAAGACAATATTCTACACCGTCGTCGCTTGGAGAAGGCTAAGCGACTCCTCGAGACGAAAGAGGAGGAGATCCTGGATGCCAAAGACGAGATTCTACGCCTGCAACAACGCATTCGCCAAAATCGCGAGCACATCAATGTCCTACGTAGCCCAGGTGGACCTCTACACGTCTCTACCCCAAAGACTACTCCAGCTACTCCTCACCAGTACCGTGGAACTCCCAAGTACACACCCAACACCAACCGTTCCATTCGCTATGGACCTGGTCCCTCGCAAGATAACCAAGAGAAGTTCAATGCTCTCCTTCTCGCAGGATCTGTCCTTAGCCAGGAGAATAACAGTGCGCCATCTACTCCAACTGTTGCTCGTCGTCCTGACCCTCGCACCCCAAACAGACATAACCGAGGCGTTCAATCACTCTCCTCCTTCCCCACCACTCCTGGATCAGCAAGGCCGGTAGCCAACAACACCGGGCTTCTCCCATCGGCTCAGTTTTCCCCCCACGCTGAAGCTCGTGTTGCCACAACCCTCAGCCAACATGTTTCACAACACTCTCGTGAGCGACGTCGCAAGTCCCGTGATAGCACCATCTCTGTCTCTGATAGTGAGGATATCGCTCGTTCTGGAGCCAACTACCGAGAAGAGAGCGAGGAGATCCAAGAGAGTCAAGCAAGCCAGAGTGCCACGGAGATGTTGCGTGCCGATCCTCGCGAGTCCTTCGAGGTTGCCGCGTCCCGTACTACAACTCCAATCCCAGCCGACAAGCACTTCCACCAAGCCAAATTGTATGGTCCTGTCACCAAGCGCAAGCTTGATCACGATCACAACGAGCCTGTCAAGAAGATGCGCATTGAGGGTGTAGGACTGGGTATTGGGTTTGAGTCTGGCCGTCTCTGATTAGCTTGAGAAGGATGGTTGTATGATAGTTCGATGGGTTCGATAAGTTCAGCAAGTCTCCTACTATGGAAATCAAAGGATCAAATCATTCGCGGATATTTAACACAGCTGTATCATAGTTCGACATGGTGTTCAGGTGTCTACTAGCGAGTCAGCCAGTCCAGTCTACCTAGTCTACTCACTTTCAAACAAAGCCCAGCTTTTAATGCAGGTCACTGAAGTACCATAATCGTCCATTGAATTCGTGTAGCTTATAACACGTAATTATGATTAGGGTAAATTAATGTGGTGCTTTTCGCTTGAGACATCTACTGTCATCAACCTTTACCCAGCCAGGCTGAATTCTATTACATACCTAGGGAACCTCGGGTGTGCTAGTGAAGGTGGCATCTCGATCATCTCGTCCATGTGACCTCATTTGGAAGATGCTCGTCGTGCTGCCTGTTGCTCGTACCACACCTACCGAAGGTGATGACGACGGCTTCAGCTTTGGCTCGCGACACAAAAAGATGTTGCAAGATTCAGAATAGTTGCAAATGCATTTGCTTTTGCTTCCAACTTTCTAGAGGGACTTGTGAGATTTCCATATTTTAGTGTGTAACAATGCAAGTGACAGTGTGTTTAGCTTGCTTTTGAAGTCTAGAGCTTCTGCTTAGCTCCCTTCAGCATCAGCATTTCAAAGCTAGTACTCGATCTTGGCATCACTGGACAGATTCCCGTCCGGGACGTCAAAAGTAACGCCAATCGAGGATTTGCCTCTCTCACATGCCAAAGCGTGCATTGGCAGATCTGGTTTAGCAAGTATCTACAGTAGCCTCTTCTGGTGACATCTCTGTGCTTCGAGATCTGCCACATGCCTCGTTTCCCCCCACCGTTCCTGCCTCGAAGCCACACTAGTACGTCATCATTCTGGGTAATGAATGGGTGTTCGCACCTGCCCTGCCTGCGCCACACTGCCCCGCACCAGTCAACCGCAACTGCTCTGTCTCTGTCTCTGTCCCCCCTCTTTCATTCGTGGTGTGATCGCCCTCAACGTCAACATCTGCCTTCTTCTGCCTACGTTTGCGACATAGAAAACACGCTACGTACCACTAACTACAAAAGAAGACTTCGTCAGTGCCAACACTTCTCCTTCTTGAAATAACATACTTTCACACACCTCGAGAACTCTACTATCAGAAGCAAACCTCATAATACAAACGAGCAAACAAACAAACAAACAGATCAGACAAGCTACCATCATCATGTCTGCCAACACCGTCCACGTTAAGAACATCAGTCCTTCCACCAGCGAGAAGGAGATCAAGGATTTCTTTTCCTTCTGGTACGTCACCATTCCATTCCTGCTCCTAGATTAACTTGTATCTGTGTGCCAGCTGCTAACTTCTACCAGTGGTAAGATCAGTTCCATCGAGGTCACCCAATCCGGAGAAACGAAGAATGCCACCGTAACCTTCGAAAAGGAGACCGCTGCGAAGACTGCCCTCCTCCTCGATAACACCCAACTGGGCTCTACACACGTCCAAGTCTCTAGCGCCACTGGATCCAACGATGACGACGGAAGCCACTACACACAAAAAACCGAGCGAGACAGCGATGAGATCACTCAGGAGGAGAAGCCTCGTTCCCGTATCGCTGCCGAGTATATTGCCCACGGCTACGTCCTCGGTGACCAAGCTATCCAGAAGGCCATCGACCTCGACAACAAGCATGGAGTGTCCAACCGCTTCTTGTCCACCCTCCAGAGCCTCGACCAGAAGTACCATGCCACCGACAAGGCCAAGTCTGTTGATCAATCCTATGGCGTCACTCAAAAGGCCAACAACCTCCTTACAGGCTTGAACTCCTACTTTGAGAAGGCTGCTGGAACTCCAACTGGTCAGAAATTGGTCAACTTCTACACTCAAGGAAGTAAGCAGGTCCAGGATATTCATGCAGAGGCTCGCCGTCTGGCCGATTTGAAGAAGCAGGATTCTGGTGTCACAAAGGTTCCTGGTACCGAGAAGACTACCTGTAAGTGTGCTTCAGATTCTACGAACTGCCCATGTGAGGCTGGTAAATGCTCTTGTGTCGGTTGCAAGAAGTCGGATGTGGAGCAGGTTGCCAATACAGAGAAGACAACTTGCAAATGTGGTGGCGATACCAAGGTATGCGGCTGCGCACCAGGAAAGTGTTCATGCAGCGATTGTCCCAAGGCAGAGACCGAACCTGTTGCTGGCACCGACAAGACAACCTGCAAATGCGGAGGAGACGACAAGAACTGTCCATGTATGTTGTCCCATAATTCCTATTTCCCAAAGCGAGTGTCTCAGGAGGTCTTCACCTCTAGAAGGTCTCCGAAACTGTAGTAGTTGAGCAATTGCTGACATCTCAATCATTACAGGCGAAGCCGGCAAATGTGCCTGCAGCGGCTGCTCCAAGTAAACATAACCGAACCACATTAGATTTCCTTGATTCGAGGGGGCTCTGGGGTGGATTTCTAAAACTTGTATTTCTATTATTTTAGATGGTTTTTTTGGCTGACAAGTTGCGCTCGTGTCTTGCTTCAGCCCCTAGCACATCCACACCTTCTGCCTCTGCTGTCGCTTCGGAGGGAACGGAAGTTGTCGATAGCACAAAAGTTGCCCCTTTGGAACCTGAAAAGACCACTTATGCTTGATTGGTTTGCGCTTTGTCGTTTGCCTTTCTTGTTGTCTTGCGATGCAATGCGTGCGTGCGGGCGATGCAGTATTTAATGCTTTGAGTTTGGTTGAGGTTTGGGATGCGATAGCGTGTGGAGTGGTGGGATTGAGATATCAATGACCGGGGAATCGAATGGGATGGATGAATGGAAGAAAGCGTGCTAAGCAATTGCGATGATTTTATGAATCCTCCTATGTATTATGAATGAAGTGCATGGTTCCCTTGCAACAGTGTTCTTTAAAGCGAACTGAAATGATCTGAAAGTACCTCTTTATGTGACCTAAAAGTCTATGAACACGGAGAAGTACTCCACCCGGCGGAAGGAATCTAGCCGCTCCAATGATGATACTCCATCCACTCATAAGTCAGAACTCCGAGTAGGAGGCGTTTTCTTCATCTTCTAGTTTCTAATGACGAAAGTAAAATAGACACGAGGACTCGAACAAGTTATCTTCGGCGGTGCAAATTTCGAGGACTCGCAGAAACGAGGGTGGGTTTTGGATATGTTATCTCAGGTCATGTTCGTCCATGCTATCTATCTTTATTGAATTGTAATTCATGCCATTCGTGTGTATGTGTGCATGTACTGTGTTGCATTGTATTGTTGTGCGTGCGTATCTATCTATCATCCATCATAGCGGGCTGGCCTCTACAGCATCATGCCAGTGCCAGTTCCAGCTCAAGCTCAGGCTCAATTCCATTCCTAGCGATACCATCCCATCCTATCCGTGCTATCATACATATTGTGAAGAGTCATGTATCACTTCACATCTGGCGTCTCGGTCTTCTTCATCGTCTCCTTGAGGTGGGCATCTAGTGGCCCAGCGGGATTGGATTCGAGGCCCTATTCAATCACACACAAGGTCAGCAAAGCTCTCACATAACGAAAAAAGAAGAAAAAAAAAAATTGTATACCAAAATAGCATCAACCTCTAGGATTGATCTCTCGCTTGAACTATATTGTGCGGAAGAAAGAAGTTTGGCGAGAAGCTATTTTGAAGAATGGAATGAATGAAGGAGGGGAGGAGGTGTGAAAGGAAGAAAATGGGGAGACATACCTCAAGAGCATTCTTGCTCTCCTCCTTGTTCTTAGTCTCCTTGTTGACGCCTTGGCCGGATGAGGGAGCGGAGGATTGTTGCTTGTCGGAGGAGTCCTCTGGGGAGGGGGATTGGCGGCCTTGGTTTTGGGCGGACATTTTTGTGATGGCTTTGATTTGGTTTGGGGGTTGGTCTGATGAAATCGTGTTAGCTTGAGATTGGAATGGGATTGGGTGGTCTGATGAGGTTGTTTGTGTAAGGGAGGAATTGAATTGAAATGAAAATGATATCGATAGTTGGATTGAGGATGGAGAGGGTGGAGGGGTAGATTTGGAGGGGCAAATCGCAAGTAAGCTTGATTGAGCCTTGAAGCCAGTAATCCAAGCAGTTGTTGAGTTGACTTCGCTTCCCCCAATTATTCCAAAACAATTGAAAGACTTACCTCTTGTTTGTAGTATCTGGAAGCTAATCAATCGATCGAATTGGTTGATGATTGAGGGGAAGAAGAAGAAAGACAAAAGAATACTCTCAACCCAAAGATCAAGCTGTTTTAACCCCACCACGCCTCCACCCCTTCGTCACCAAAACGCTCGACGTCATACCCCTCTCTCTATTCTCGCATTCTCGCTCCCCATCAAAACAATTACCCGAAGCGGCTTACGCTACAAGGCTGTCATCAATCAGTCTTGGCAGCATGACAAGGCTGAAAGCGTGTGCAGTATGATTGGTGGACTGGCGAAATGAGCATCTTCATGCGAGCTGGACGATGTGTGTGGCTTTGCGAGAGGGGAGGGGAAGGGAAGGAAGGCTGAGGACTGATTCGACTTTGACCTCAACTTCGACCTGTTCATGCATCCATTCAGACAGACAGACCATTGTTTTTGTTTTGATTCCTTTAATTCTTTCTCTGTTATATCCAGTACCACAAAGTGATATAACTAACATCTTTCGAACGGCGTGTTCAAGACAACTTGACGCCCGCCTCGGTATCGTGTCCTGAACTTGCTATCCCCAGCTACAACATTCCTGGGATCTCGTTCTTTGTCCAGCGCTTCAGTCTCCGCAAGAAGAGCCACGAACCACCAGAAACTCCACACCAACTTACAGTATCTATCCCTTCCATCTACGAATAGCAACACCCGAAACATCATGGCTCCAGATCTCAACTCCGTGCCTCCCTCGCCGCGCCCTCTAGCCTCTTCACCTCGTCTCACATCCTCGACATCCAGTCGACGAACGTCGCAGCAGCTCCAGATGGCTCCACCTCCTCTGCCGTCGACACAGTCAACCTCCCAAACCCAACATCAATCGCAACAACACATCTCACACGGCCATTCACAACACGCATCTCCGCCAACCAACGCCGCCGCGCTGAACATCCTACCCTCGAACCAGAGTGCCGTCAATCAGGGACAGACAATGACTACGTCCCCCGGGATAGCGAATACGGGTGCATTAGTAGGTGATAATACGGGTGTGGGAACTGGACCTGGGCCGTTGAGGCATCCGAGGCCTTTGACGGCGGCAGATTTACATTTGCAGTTGGAGAAGGAGCAAGAGGCTGTTGTGAGTATTTGCTATAGTTCTTTTCTTACCGGGGTTTAGACTTACTACTTGTATCCCGTATTTGGTATTATGTTTGATGGCATAGTGACATGCCCGAAGATGAATACATGCTAACAAATCACAGGTCAACCGTCTAACTCGAGAACTCTCCATGCTCCGCGCGGCCCAAAACGCGTCCGTAGTATCAAACACCTCATCCACCTCCGCCGGCCTCCCAGATACCTACGATCACAACGCAAACCACCTTCTCAGCGGTCCATCACACCCTACCCCCTCTCAGCGCCGCCACCACCGCTCCTCCTCAGCAACATCCTCCCGCAGCGCCTCAGCCCTCGCATCCCTCT
The DNA here is from genome assembly GCA_020747065.1 of Cadophora sp. MPI-SDFR-AT-0126. Lineage (NCBI taxonomy): Eukaryota > Fungi > Ascomycota > Leotiomycetes > Helotiales > Ploettnerulaceae > Cadophora > Cadophora sp. MPI-SDFR-AT-0126. The sequence continues at coordinate 526,561 of JAGMVK010000021.1, read as the reverse complement.
CCTCCATCCCCTCCACAACCGCAGACCGAACCCGCGGCCCATCAAACCCTACTCAAGGAGCAACAAATCCGCAATCCATCTCCCTCAGCCGCCAAAACTCCACCACCGGCCCAGCACGAAGCGGTACATCCTCCCCGCTCCCCACCCCAGGCTCAGGCTCCTACCAAGCTCTAGCCGGCGAGTCCTTCCCCTCATATTACACCTCTCGCCCCATCCCTCACCGCGATCCCAGTTCCAGCAGTCTAGCTATGAGCGGTGGTGGCGGTGGAACCGAGATGCACCGCACGGATAGCATAACCAGTGTACAGACCACTGGTCGCTACGAGGAAGCAGCGTACCATCGACATGAGCTTGAGGCTGTGAAGCGCGAGAATGAGGTGTTGAAGAGGCGGATTAGGGAATTGGAGAGGACGTTGAGGAGGAGGAGACAGAGTGATGTTGATGCTGAGGGGGGAGTTGGAGTCGGTGGAGAAGGTGCGCGATTTAGGAGTGAGAGTGTTAGTACGACGGCTAGTGTTAGGGATGGTGGGGTGGGTATTGGTGGAGGAGGCGCGAGTCTGACTGCTGGCGGAGGTGTAAGAGGAAGGGAGAGGCCGAAGGAGGAGGATGAGGAGAGTGAGGTCGTGCAGGTTGGAGAGAGTGCTAGGAGTGCGGGTTTGTAGTTGGAGAGGATCCGGCTTCATCGTGTCTATTCCTGCTGAGTGCAATCTGCACTTTGTATTCGGGTTTTGAGCAGGCGAAAGAGGAAAGAAGAAAGAAAAATTATTCTACTTTACGGCTGCAGTACACCAGATGAAACGACGTTACGATACGATACATTTCTTCTCTGGGACTTGAATTTGTGTTTGGGTTTGGGTTGGGTTGGAAAATGGGCAGGCAATTTTCCTCTTTTCTTGCAGTTTCGTTCTGGCTTTTCAATACCATGGTGGTTCTTTCTCAGCGCACAGTGGCTAGTCAATTAGAAATCTACATCTGAATTTGACACTCGACACCTTTGTAATTTTGGCATTTTGTGATCCGGTTCGGTCAGTGAGTAAGTCAATGTAGTAGAGTTACAGTACTGTCCATGTGCTGTGTAATCATACCCCGTTCTCCCTATTTCCTTACTTGCCTCAGCTTTCGACTTTTTTTGTGCTTGTTTGCTGTTGTACTGTACAATGGCACGAATGAAGTTGGATCATTTGGTTCTAGTCTACGAAGAATATGTATGTGACTTTGGTAGAGAAGAGTGTATAATACGTCGGGTGAAAATCGGTTGTACGTCCAATTCTGCACGCCTTTGGGTCTCATCTCTATCACGATATATCTCTCCCTTTGGAGATATAAGATATGGAGAGGCTTGTATCGCCCAAGGCTTCAAACATAGAACTCCATTCCGTCATCCCCGTCCTCAGAACCTGTCGTAAATTACATACATACATTCGCTATCCACGCGGCTACTAGATATATCTGTAAGACAAGGATTTCTAATGGAGGAATTCTTGAGATTGCTTCCTCGGTAAGTTAGGCGGTAAAAAAAAAACAGTGTATAGATAGCGAGTATACATTACTTTCGGCCTGCACCAAGTAAGTACCTTTCGTACATCAACCTAGATATCAATCAATCCATTTCTCGCTTAACCATTATCCACCTCACCTCTCCACCTCACTTACTCCACCATCTGACTCCACCCTCCACCACCTTAAAAATAAAAAAAAACGCACAAACAACTACTGGTAGTATCTACCTAAATAAACAAAAATCCCATCATCCAATCATCTCTTCTCCCTCAAAATATCAGAGAAAAACATCCGAACTGGTGTAGTGGTTAGCATTTCCGCTTTTCAAGTCCCTCTTCTCAAGAGAGGAAAGGGTGCTGTACGCGGGAGACCGGGGTAAGTTCATTGATACCCATCAACTTGAGAGGTGGAAGAGAGATGTTAATTTGATTACAGGTTCAATTCCCCGGTTCGGAATACAATTTTTTTTTTTTTTTTTTGTTACTTTGGGGTGGGTTTTTGAAGTGTATGTAGGATTTTTTGTGTGGTCTGTGAGACACTTCGTTTGTAGGCTATGTCAGGTTCTTCTTACTCGCTTTCTCCTCTTTTTGTCCTTTTGGATAATGTTGGTGTGCGAGCTTTGTCCACTGCTAAACGACGAGAAGTGGACCAGTCAGTAATCCTTAGCTCGACCTCAGAAATAAGTGGCACGAAATGGCAAGTCAAATCAAGGTAATTAGTTGCTTAGGCATGGTACAGTGCGTGACGATAATAATGTGTTTGCTAGAAATATCTCTATCGATAGTTTAGAAGAATTTTGTTTGGTAAGCTTGGATAATGGATTGTAGTAAGTGATCAATTAATTACTTTATGGGAAATTCATTTTCTTTGCAAAGCCAAAAATTAGAAGAGGAACCGATTTGAAAGGCGTAAACGTTTGATAGCTATCTATCTATAAAAGCACGACTCAGTCTCATGGACTAACTAATCCATGAGATATTCTATCTCTTTTGCTTTTCCTTTGACTCCCTGTGTCTAACTGTATCGCAGGTTTGACACTCTAAATTCCATGATGATGCAACAAATCACTTCCCCAAAAATCATCACCACAGAGCCCTCAGCCTATCTACACCTAAGTACAAATTTGAAATCGAAGATAATTCTCGTTGTCTCGACTCTCCCATTGAGATTTCTGTTGAACAAAATATTCTTACTTCTATTACTCCACCATCCAATTTCTTTCATTGCCTCATTGAAACTCAGCCACTCACCCAGTCTCTAGTACTGCTAAAGCAGAGTAGGTGATCTAACTTTAAAACGCGAAAAGTCATTTATCAGACATCAAGAAAAATCTCAACACACTATACACCACCTCTCTTTCTCAACTATTCCGAACTTACTCTTACGATAGTAAAATGCATAAGGGCAGAGGATAGCAAAATCAGAGGTAGGGAGTTGAACTGCCCAATTGCCCACCGGGAGTACTGTGTCGAATGACGAAGGAGAAGATGGTGAGATGTATTCTTACTGCGTGACATGGCATACCACAAATGATGTTACAATTCTTACTTGACAAAGCGAAGAGACTCGGAAGATTTGACTCCTGGCGGTTAACGTACGACACAGTTTCACAGGGATTCCCTAAAAGTACTATCACAGTCACAATCACAGCCACAGCAGAGTGAGACCCGTGAGGTAGGTAGGTTTCAATCATTTATATTATATTCTTCACTCCTTTCTCCTCGTCCCCTCGAACTACAAGTTCCACCTGTCCATACTTTTGCTCATATGATATCCATCACGAGCTCTCTTCCTCAAATTCCCTTCATATGTACTTTAATCTCCCACCCACCCTCCTCTTGCCCGCTCATTGAAATCAGATGTCCGCCCACCGTTGCCCGGATCAAGCGCCACAAGCACAGGCCAGCTGAGCCTAGCACACTTCCTTACTCATTCCATCCGAAGCAATCCAACGTGTACGATACTCCTCCCCATTCCCACTCCATATCCACCACAACCACGGAAACCCCCCATATCAAAATCAACATCAAGCTCAGTCCCAAGAAGAAGAAGGACCCCAAAACTATCAGATCCCGATAGAGAAAAGGAGAGACATAAACACATCCATGATCGAGTCCGTCAATATCTACCGTTGAATTAGTAAACCCCAAATTGAAAAAAGCAGGACCATCCGAACAGATAACAAACGCCAAGTTATCCCATTCCAATCTTTTTTGTAAGTGCCCGCCCGCCATGAGGCAAAATGTGTACAATTGCATTATTTTCCAAACAGAAATTTAAAGGCAGCAAAAAAGCAAAAGTCAGAAAAGAAGGTAAAGGCAGGACATCATGTAAACATTATCTTCTTTGACCGTTTTGTGGAGCGGTAGGTAGCAGTACAGTACATAAAATACAATCCATGCATTTAATGTATGCACATGCAGGAGAGACATAGATGGCAAGGGTATATTCGTCATGTAAACATTTGTTTGCCTTTCAATTCAAGAAACAGTGTGACAGGAACAGTGAAACTCCACTGCTTAGAACATACCACCCTCGATAGGGCGGGGAGGACTGCCTGAGCCTGGTGGGAATGTGCCGGGCATTGCCGGGCTGGGTGCTGCATGGGCGGCGTGTCGGGCTCGTGCGTTGAGGTTTCCACCTTCGCTGGAGCTCTTGCGGAGCTTCTGTCGGATCTTGGGTTTGGATTCGCCTTCGTCCGCGGAGAATGTGGACATTTCTTCTGTTGATTGTGTAGCGGCTGGCATGGAATGAATCTCATCGTCGTCTCTGCGGCCCATGAAGCCGCCGAACATTGTACGCGTTTGGCGACGTTTGGGGTTGACAGGAGGAATCGGCGGTGCGTTGATCTCGCTACCATTGGCGAGAGACGACCCCGGAGGTAAGTTGACGGTGGTGATTCTAGAAGTGGAGGAGATGAACTTTGGTTCCGAGATATCGGATTTATTGATCGACTTCTTGCGGACCGAAGGCACCCCCGGTAGCGGAGCTCCTTGGCCGATGGGTGTAGTTGTTCCAGAGCCAGCTGGCGATGGTTGAACTAATGCTGGGGTTGGGTTGACAACAAAAGGAGCTGTAGGAGAAGGTCTCGGTGCTGAACCGATCTCGATGCCCTCATTGCCAGTCTGAAGCGTTGGCAGTTTTTCGAAGTAACCTGCTGGTGTAGACTTACTGTTGCTTCGAGAACGGTTTGAACCCATCATTGGCGAAGGAATTGGAGATGGTGTTGCTGGAAGACCCATACCAGGAGGACCTGGAGATCTTGGCATCAGACGAGTTGGACGCTCTTCATATCCTTGGCTGGTGCTGGACGATCCTTCTGCCATGGCCTTTGCTAGATCATCCCTGTACGTTCCAGTGCGACTCTTAGATCGGCCACCAGAGGTCTCAGATCCTGATCGGTCCCGAGAGGCATTAGATGGCGGTCTTGACCCAGATTGGTTCGTTCCGTTGCTATCCTTGCTCTCCTGGCTACTGCTGCCATTTCGGTGAGTATAGGTCACTGGAGGTGGTTTCCTTTCTCTGCTTGGAGTCCGATGTCGAGGTCGCATATGAGGTGGAATTCTCTCGCTCTGATCTTGATTGCGGTAGAAGTTCTCCTTCCGTGGGCTCTCCATTCTGTTGTCCATTCGATCCATACGATTCTCCATCCGGTTATTCATCCGGTTATCAATTCGATTGTCCATTCGCTGATCCATTCGGTAGTTGTCCATACGAGCATTATCACGAGAGTTGTCCACCCAAGAGTTATCCATACGTTGATTAGCCATCCTAGGTCTTTCCCTCTCTTTCCGTTGAACGGGCCACTCCTGGTCGCTCTCTGGTCCGAATTTTTGCTGATGCCTGCTTGCAACTTCACGTTCTCGGTCCCGTTGAGCGGCTCTGCGTGCTTCCCGGAAAGATCTTGTTTGGGGAGGTGTAGCGTCTGGTGCACGGATTGGTTCCCTCTCCTCTTCCTGGTTCCAAGGACTGTCCTCAAATCTTGATTTGCCTGGCGAAGGTGACCCACTAGTAATGGTTGCATTCCCAATACCTAGCATCTTCATAGCCTTCGATGGTGGAGCTTCCTTCGGCCTTCCAGCCAAAGATCCTCTGCTGGTCTTAGTCTTCAGTAGTCCTAATGCGTTATTCTTGACCTGGTGAGCGTCTTTTGGCCAATCAGCAGGGTGTGGTGGAAGTGGACTAGTCGACCTGCTTTCGCCCTCAACCATGCTCTTCATCTTCTCTTGAACTTTACGTCTTCGAGTAGCAAGCTCCTCTTGGAATGCCTGCTGCTCCTTCTGGGTCTCGGTACTGCCTTCCCGGATGTGTCGACTCTCCATTTCTCTCTCCCACGGTGCATTTCGTGGCTCTTTCGCGGACGTTTCGATATTTGGTGAACGGACTGATAGAGCTGGTGGTTGAGAAGTCCCGCCGTTCATTAGATTAGCGGAACTATCCTCTCCATAATTGCTCTCCTGGTCCCAGTCATTGTCCCAAGGATTACTCTTTGAGCTGTACTCATTCTGTGGCATCGACTCGTGAGGCTCGAGAGGGAATCGAGACGTAAAGTGGGCAGATGGAACACCCCCATAGACCGATGAAGTATTGCTGTCAGATCTCAAATGCTGACGAATGCTGCCCAATCCAGGCCCTAGCGTAGGTGAGTCGGCTGGAGGCTGTGGTGACTTCGCAGAAGTCGGCTGTAAATTCATATTTGCGACATCTGCGCTGGGAACTGCTGGGCTCGCATCTGGCTGTAAGCGATGTGCTGGGTGCTGTGATTCGTCTGGTCGATCAAGCTGGGCTCGCTGTTCTGGCCGGTAGAGATGAGATAGGTCGAGTGGCTTTGGCTGGTTTCGGAATCTATTTTGTTCAGGAGCCACATCATTAGGTGATGATGAGGAAGTACTGTCTGGAGATGCGAGGAAAGTACCAGAAGACATTGCTTGGGATTCTGGCACTGTGATGCTGCTCATGGGTGCTTCTGGAATTCGATCATGGGGAAGGAATGCTCTTTGAGCTGAGGAATTCGATCTCGACCTTTCCGAAGCGTAGGTAGCATTGGATTCCGTACGGGTTCGATTCGACGTCTGTTGCTGCTGTTGATTGCGAGGAACAAATGCTCGTGGCGGCGAGTTCTTCCTTGGCGGTGGTGTTTCTCGGCCTTGCTGCATCTGAAGCTGTCTCTGGGAGTACTTGTTCTCATCATACGGAGCTGGCTTTGAGAAAGCTCCCAGAGCTGTTGCCTTCCCCCTATCATTCGGCTGCACTGGTAAAATTCCATGCTCATCATACTCGCTCATTGGTGGGCTGAGAGGAGGAGAGGCCATGCCAAATGGCTTGGATGCTGCGTTACTGTTCTTACGAACACCAAAGTCAAAAGTGCCCATGGCGGGTCCGGTAGGTGGAGGGCTTGCTGCTCGTAAATTTGGCATGCTCTGCTTCCCAATAATTGGCCGGTCCCATCTGTCACCAGGTGTCGGGCCGTACGTAGGAGACAGACCTCCGGGTGGAGGTGTATTGGTCCCCAGAGTCCGCTGTCTAGTCAGGGTGTCAATTCTGCTCATTGCCGAAAACTGTTGCTCGTGAAGATGGTTGTCCAGTCCAGTTTCGTATAACCTGCGAGTCTTCGTGCCTGATCTCTCCAATGCGGCGTTGGCACCCGGAATGTTTGGTGTTACTGGAGTATGGCCTCCATTGAGAGATGGCGTCCTTTGGGATGTGAAAGAAGTTGCAGCTGTCGAGCTCCGGGTTATGGAAGGCCCGCCAGAAGAGGTCGTGGAAGATGTTTCCCTGTTTCGGTTGTAGCCTTGAAGGGGTGGTGAACTGGGCCGTGATGATTGAGCTTCCTCTTCCCGTTGACGCTCTTGTTCCTTCTGCTCTCTTTCCCGCTCTCGGATTTTCTGGAAAGCTGATTGACTAACATCGTTGTCATATAGAGCTCTGTTTCCCATCATTATCTTCTGTCTGCCACCAAACAAATTGTTCCCCTCCCCAGGTTTTGCCCGATTCATTATGCTGCCGTGTGTCGAATCATCGTCGGTTCCATAGCCTTCTGAACCAGCAAAAGAATCGGAACGGCCAAACGCAAATGGAGGTCGTATTGATCCATTGATTGATGAAACCTCTGCAATATCCGAGAGCCCCTGTGTCGAGAAACCGAAGTCGTTTAACCTCGATTGTCGTTTTGGAAACAAAACACTGTCGTCACTTGCTTTGCCAATCTTCGATTTGGGATCGTCCTGTTCTCGTAACATGGAAAACCGAGCTGAAAGTCCACTCATCAATAAACTCGTTCGAAAATCGTCCGAGGATGGCAACGCTGTTGAGAGATCGATTTCTGGCTTTGGCTCTGGTTCAGGAGTCTTCTTTCCTAATCTAAATGTCTTCGATGATTTGATTACCGGCACTGATGGTGCATCTGAATCTGTTGATGCCCTGACCACTCCATCGGGGATATCCTTAGCCTTCTTCTTTGTGCGGAATCGATTCATCGTGATTGGTTGTCCGTATTACCGCCGTCTGGAAAGAATTAGCCCCTGAGGTTCGGAGATGCACTGCAACTTCGAAGGAGAACTGACAACGAGTGTTGTGGGTGAGCACGCTCACGGATTTGATATGAACCTCTCCAGCTTGTAGATGGACCAGAGGGGATTCTCGTGAAGCAAATTCGAATCAAAATGAAGGGATGACTAGCCCGTAGCACGGAGGGGCGGAGAAGGAACCTATTCCGGGGTACAAGCATCAGCCCTGAAGATATAAAAATAAGACGAAAGCGCGGATTCTTGGGATCAGACACGGGTTGGTGGGATGGGTTTGTTCCCAATCCCCGTCTGAATAATGGCACGTACTATCAGGAACGATCGTTTCGAAATATAGCGAAAAGGCTCTCGATAATTGACGATCGAAATGCAATGGCTGAATTGGAGATTTCGCGTAGGGATAAACGGGTTTGGTGCTTCAGGGTTAGCAGCGACTGTCACGGGCTCGTTTCGGTATCCTTGGACTCTTGGAGTATGGCTGTCGAATCGATGGCAAGGTACATATATTGAGGTGCAGAAGGTTTGTTCGAAGCTCCAGCCAGGATTCTCCCTTCTCGGTAGCGTCAGAGGCACTTCTATGGTGGATAGCTGCAACAATTCGAAGATTCTTCGCGCGTCGTCGAAGGAGGATGTAATTAGCACAGGAGCGAGAGGTGCGGCGCGTCGACGCAGGCCTGGACGGATCGGTGCAGAAGCTGAGTGAAGATTGCTATGCTTGCTCGGAGATTCGTGTGACAATGCATTAATCGGCGACGGAGTGGTGGAAATGCTGCAGAGGTTCGAGAGGTATGTTCGACGGATGGCTCTGGTTCCTGATCTTCGCACAGAGGACGGTCAACACTCAGAAACTCTGGTGTTTCGACACGAAATAGATGTTTACTCTGTTCGTGTCTGCTCTGCGGGATGGCGTCGAGAGTGGTGGGAAAGGTGTGGGAGAAGGAGGGTGTGCGTTGCGTTGCAGGTGCAGGAGGAGGAGAAAAAACAAGGGAGGGCAATGCGATGCAATGCAATGCGTGAAGAACGAAGGAAGCCCTGGAGCAGGGGAAGGGATGATAGAAGAGATGGGATTGGACGAACAACTCAACGGGCATGGGGTGGGTGGGCATCGTTCAGGGTCAAGGCATGGGCATGGCATGGTGGAGGGCATGGGCGCCGAGGAAGAAAAAGTAGTGGAAGTCAAGCGACATCAGGGATGCAGTCTGGCCCTGGTCTCTCTCCCCTGGGCTTGATCTCTTCGATCTGCTGGTCGTTCCGTCTCTCTGCCTCTCTCTGCCCGCGCTGCATTCAGGGGTAAAGACGGTGCTTATGCAGAGCCAAGAGCCACCATTCGTTGGTTCCTGGCCTTGACCCGATGGACTATTGGCGCTGTTGGTGACTGCCGCCCGTCCCTTGAATTGGGTCCGATATCGATACTGCAGGCTTGACGCGGGAGAGGGCGCCACTGAATTTTAGGATGTAATTGTAGGGGCATTTCGCCGGAATGCAATGAAATTTGACCCTCAACGACTTCCACATGTTCGCTGAGAAGCGCTGAAAGTGACATCCGACTAACTATGCGGGCAGAACAGAGTTACGGAATATCGGCTCAACACAATGTCGGGGCAATGACGGACGCTGAAGAGAAGGAGGACGAAAACACCAGGGAACATTTCGCTTGGCATCGCAGCTTCCTCCGGGGGAACCATATGCCACAAGCAGGCAAGCACATTATTTTCATACAAGCACTCAGTCGGCACTGAGCCCAGCAATCCCATTGCGCAAAGCAAAGCGAAGCACAGCAGAATCAAAGGGTCGAGGACTTGACTCCGCACGTACAGGTACCAATACAGTACCGATACACAGCGGGGTGCCTTCAGGTCTACGTAACTACAGTGCACAACTGTGCTCCCCTGTACCTGTACCGGTATGTCTTGTCCCAATATCCAGCTCTGTTGGTCAAACACTGTTGAACCTCGCAGCAAGTCCGCCCGTCCGTTCTTGGTACAACTTCATAGCATCTCAACTCTCTCAACCGATCACGTCAAATTCCCAGATTGACTCTCTTCGGTCTTGAAGATTGATCGGGATGTCAAGATTCAGTTCTGACATGTACTGGTGCCCTGGCCCCCTTGTCCATACTCAAGCGCGCTCTGGCTTGAACAAAAAAAAAAACATAATAAATTGTGCCCCTGAAGGAATGCATTATTCATACCTTCAGACGATGCTGGCATGCTGCACCATTCGTTGATCGAGTCAGTGGCAGCATATCAGGCTTCAATCCAATGTACCTTCGTTCCTCTCCACAAGATCCGAGGTCAAGAATTTGAACAAATACACCTAATGTATTTGTTCGCACTCATTTGCTTGTTTTTCTTCCCCTCCACTGACAGATCCTACTGTAGCATGGCGAAATCAACCCACCTCGTCCAACCACCAAGCATCAACCAACTCATCTTTATCACATTCAAATGTCTCGGTCCTCGGCTCCAAACACTCTGCACGAGGTCTTAAGCTCTCAGTTATCGCATCTGAGTTCCCAAATGCGGGGTTCAAAACCTACCCAATGCAGCCGGATATGATGATTCTCCCCAAGCGATAGGGTAGGAGAAACTTTGCTTTTTTGCGTCAGAGCTGCCACAGGTACAGTACAGTGCAGATTTCAGGTCCAAGCACCATCTCCAGCGGCCTACGGTACCTCCCCGACCCAACACTAGGCCCTATCGCACCCACGAGAACCGTTTCAGAAGCCCAAGCCCAACAAGGCCGCTAATTTCAATCCGTACCAGAAAACGGGTTTGCCACTGTACAATTTTCAGCTGCTCTGCACTTCTCGGCTTCAGGGCTGTTCCAGAGTACAAGCCGCCGACGACGATAATTGACAACTTCAGGGGGTCGTGATGAATTTCTTCATGAATCCTGCATTTGGCCATTTGTCGCGTGCGCCCAAAAGGGGTTAACCTCCCATCTCCTCTCCACTTCTCTCCGCTCCTCTCATCTCATCCCCTGCTGCAATCCCATCCCATCCCAAGCAATCCCATCCCATATCACAACAAGGATATACCCGACGATGATCCCTGACCTTCGCCCACACCCGCGGAATCGGCCTGCTGCCGCGAACCACTCATATTGCCTCCGTACCTGACACTAGACCTCAATGGGGACTTAGCGCGTACTCAAAATCAGGCCATGCCCCGAGTCCCGGGACAGGCCTCCCCACTCTTTTCTCGAAAATCAACTAAACTCATCAGGAGGAAGGCAACGGGAAAGTCGACGAAGAAAGTCGGTAAATCACAGCCGATCTGGACCAGTCTGGCCCCCCTTCCCTTTCCCCTTCAATTCCCAAGGAAATCTCGCAAGAGGAATTGGAGCAAACCTTATTTCAGTATTCAGAGACAATATCCGCCATGAAGACGGTACAGTAGACAGACAGCTGGAAGACAAGAGCGGAAGTCCGCCTGGGTCCAAGACTAGCTAGAGATATCGTCAAACGGAGGCGTTGCGAGGCTTCAACTTTTCAAATTTGATTTGATTGATGATGTCTCTCTCTGCTGCAAGACCCGCGTGGCTATCGATCATACTTCTACTAAGTAAATAAAATGGAAGGATGAACCGTGGTTCAGCCTCGTCTGCCGTGCTGGCTATACATCCACTCGTCCATCCGTCTCCATCCTGTCATCAGTCCGCCCAGCAAGGGATGCCTGAGTCTCATCATCATCCTCCCGTACACGCAAATTGAACTCCACCAAACCACAACGTCATCAATCAATTAAACACCGACTTTTGACACATCACGGTTCACAAAATGTCTCATGCCTCCAAGACATGCACTTCCCGCATCGGCAATTGGCTCCCTCATCAAATTGACATTTCGACGCCGGCGAACGTACTGGACAGGAGTTCGTCCTGTCCGCCCCGACTGTCCAGAACACGATGTTACCTTCGATAGGCAGATCACACGACTGGACGGCGATATCTACAATCGATAATGCTATCGAACCGTTCGTCTGATAAACTGATAATAATTGACGGCTACATATCAGACTTCGTTTTTTCGTAACTAACTTAGCAGATAAACTTATGCTATGCTATGCAACGCCGTTCGCATCGACTATCGCCCGCACTATCAACAACTAGCCAGCCGGACCGGTAATCAAATCAAAGAAAATAGACGGCCGAAACGCAACATCGCGCTATTGAGACACGATGTATAAAATTACCAACCAGCAGTTATGAATTTATTTCATGGAATGAATTCCTCACCCCACTTCTCATTTCTCCCATCTCCATCTCTCCGGAGGGTACCTCCGTAATCCCCGCCACAAATGACCAAAAAGCAGAAAATCGAAACGCAGAAGAAGAAAAAATCTCATCATATCGATGCTCAACACAACCCCACATCTCATCAGTCAGCATCCACCAGCAAACCTTCTTATATCACATCTCCGAAAGAGCCAAAAAAAAAAATTTGACAACTCACCAACCCTCAAAACCTCATCCAAGCTCACATTCCACCTCTGACGAGCAAGCCGCCCAGTGTTCTCCCAGGATATTCCAGAAGCAATGAATGCATACATGCATGTGCGTGGCTCTGGATGCTTGTAATACTACCTTCTACTATCAGTCTACATACCACAACAAAGTCAAAGCGGATAACAACAAAGAGAACGCGTCGAACGCGTCTCCCTGCTCTCACCCTCCTCATTCTTCTCTCATTGTCAGCTGGATGGCTTGAGATGAGGCTTAAGCCTTGGGCCTTGAGGTGCGGTTTGAAGTGCTGTTTGAAAATACACAGATCATAATAGATATATGGAAATATCAGCGTAGAGCATCATCAGATATCAAACCTCAAACAGCCAGGATTCGCGAGTGGAAACCGCAACAAGATCTGAGCTAAGATGAGATGAAGAACAACAACCCCGCATGCCTCTGACCTCATCTCACATCCTGATCTAATCTCACGCCAGGTACCCTGGGTCTGACATTAATTGATACATCCCTTACATTTCCACTCACGACTCCCAACCGTGCGAGAGAAACATCTATCATTTCATTTTCCTACCGTCGAATCCTCTTACCAAACCTTACAAGATCTCTGACTTAGCCTCAAGATTGCCCTTCCATCTTCCCCTCCCCTGATCGTCGATTCGTCATCACTACTTTCCCTTCTATTTTGTTCTTATTCTTCTGTAAAAAAAAATATAAAAAAATAAAAATTCACAAAACTCTACTCTCAACCAATTCCCCAGTCCATCCTATCCTATCTCATCCCATCTCCTTCAGTCCTGCCGCATCCAATCCCATCCACCACCTCCTAGCCTTACTAACTCTACCTTAAATCCTCACTTACCAACTAACTCAAACTATTCCCTACCCTCACATACATAACTTCGCAAAACCACACACACAAAAAGCTCGCCAATCTCTCTAATAAAACCCCGCAAAAACCACACCACATCACACCTCCCCGGCTCGTTCCAACACGCACCACGCACGCGCATCCCTGTCCTCTTCCCGTCACCCTCACCCTCACCCTCTTCAACCCTCATCTCATCTCATTTCTTCACGCGTTTCTCATCCCATCTCAACATCCCGAATCCTCAGCCCGGACTCGCAATAGGGAGAGCTTATCCATTAGTCATTGGTCAACGCGTCGCATTTCTCAATCCACGCTGCTGCACTGCAGGGGCTTAAGGATTAAAACCATGCCGTACTAGCGTGGTATTTTCGCGTTTCTTACTTCGAGAGAGGAGGGGTTGAGGTAGGATTGTTTGATGCGGGGAGATCATTAAAGTTCGGTGCCTCTCCGCCCAACCCGTCCATCCATTAGCTCAACCGTTGAATTGCTATCCCGTTGAGTTGAGTTGAGTTGAGTGGGTGGGTTAAAGTTGAGTTTAACATGTGAGTGGCGGGCCACATATGCAGATGCAACACGCTGCAATAACGTGGTTGAGAAGTTCAGGGGTCAATGATGTAAGATGGAGTAGTGGCTACGGTATGGTTGTAAGTTTACTTTCGTGGATTAGGCTCAAAAGATCAAGTAAGTAAGCAAGTGAGAGTGAGTGTAAGGACTACATCTCGCTACAGCAGGCAAATACAAATACAAACCCGAATCTGGGTATAGTTATGGATATGGATATGGATCTGCACTTGCGAAGCAAGCAACGCCCTCTCGTCGGAAGGTACTTCGTCGGAGGATTTATCGACGATCAAACTCGCTACTCGACTCTCGAATACTTACTCCTTCATGCTAGTACAGCACAGTCATACAACATAGACCGTCATCTCTTCTAAACAGAATGATGTTCTAGAACGGACAGGGAACATGGTATGTATAGTGTGGTACCTTGCTTGTATAGTAGGCAGACCAGTAAGTAAGTAAGTAAGTAGTATATTTCAAAATTTCCAAACGCTGTTAAATTCCAGTACATCTCAATTTCAGTTTCGTTTTGTTCCTTTTACATTTTTCTTCTGACAGATAGAGTATGACAGTACTGCGGTTCCTGGAAAGGGTGAAGGATGACTATCAAATGAATAGATGGAAGGAGGGACATGCCATGCAATACAGCGAAGCCTACTGTAGAGAGTCGTTCGTCGGGGAGTTTATGGGTGATCAAACTATTAATGTAGATCTTGTCATGTTACTAAATGATTACATCTCTTAGTCTATACTTACAAACATTTATCAATCAATCCCTTTCATGACCATCTGTTTGCGACATCTGCTCTGCTTGGATTGAACAGCGTCATCGTGTCGTATCTTGGTGTTGATACTTTCTCCTTTCTTTTCTTTGTGTCTTGATATCTACTCTTTTCAAAGTGCTCCTTTAAACCCAAATGTTCTGAGCTCTACTCTAACGCACATGAACTTGTGCACAGCTGCGCATTCAGTCCATTTAGTGTACTGTACTACAGCTATCCACAGAGAAGCCCCGTCATACGAATCATATCTTCCAATTCTCTACCTAAGCTATCTTGTGTAGTTACATTCTCCTAATTCATCATCCGTCCGTCCGCCCCTTCACGCTTCCACATTCAAGTCAGGATCATCCAGGACATAACATCGCCCTTCCCTCCATATTTCACCCCGTTATAAACTGACAAATCTCTGATACCCAAGCCCCAGACACATTGTCAAACACCAGTCTCTCCCGTCGGTCCTATGATGAGAACTGAGGTTGTGAGTCACAGCCTAGAGTGTCAAAATTCCCATCGCGCTTCAGTATCACTGGTCCCTTACTGTATTTCTGATCTGTAGGATGTAGCTTTTAGTGTGTTTTGTTCAAAACTTAGAACCCTTCTTAGGAGCTGGTCGTACCGCGGATGCCTTCCGGCATTTTCTGATCTGCAAGATGTATGTTTTCTAGCGTTTGATTCAAAAGTTAGAATCTTACTATGTGAAGATCGAAAGGTTGTCCCTGTTCCAAGCTTTACGAGATCTGGTCCAATATCAGTGTAATGCTGGATTTGAAAATACGCTTGGAAACATAGACTGTCTCTGATTCCCAGGCCAAAAAGAACGTCTTTCGTGTAAATCTGCTCAACGACTTTGCTGGAAATTGTCATTGTTGGTTTGCCCTTTTTGCTTTGCTGAGGGGACTGCAAAGTACTCTCAAGTGGTTGCTTTTGATTATCAAATCACGCTCTGTGTTGGTATGATCAATGTTCTGTATTCCGTCATAGGACGGAGAGTCACAAGTGAACAATATATTCTATTTTATCCTCTACATATTCCAGTTACAAATTCGTATGCTTGCTCATTCCTTAGGCAAAAACCTAGACCCGATACCAACCATCGAGGATTCGTTTCCTCAAATTTGCCGGTACCATAAGTTCCGAAACTCCACAACAGCATTTCTTTAAGAGTCAATACTCTCTGTTACCTATTAAGTCTGATTCATATTCAGTCCTCACATTTTTCAACCGTCAAGAGCACCCGGAGGAGTTACCGAGGTTGAATAACATGCCCGTCGGTTAGAGTTTGTTTACTTTCAGATCATTGTCCAACAACTATGGGCTCAACCACCTGCTCCAGCAACATCTTCCTTCTATAAGAATGTAAAAAGAAATCTCCATCTCAAGACCACACAAAGCAACAGCATCGCCTTCTCAACCGGACGTGAACTTCCCTCCTGATAATCACGTGTATCTCCCGAACCAAGCCCGCTGACTCAGCACCGAAGTGCACCCTCTAAACGTCGCATCCAAACCTTCAGCTTTATGCTCACGTACCTCACCTAGACACCTCAAAAACCAATCAACCCCTCACTTATCCTCCTTACTCTCTCATACCCAACTTCTCATCCCCTCTCCTTCCCAAACAGTAAACCCCAAACCCAGAAACACCCCGCCATGCCCCTCCTCTCCAACATCGCTGTCTCCGTCCTAGCAACCGAACATGTCTACATCATGGTACTAGAGATGTTCCTCTGGACCACGCCGCGAGGACTAAAGGCTTTTGGATTGAAGAAGGATTTTGCGGAGAAGACGAAGACATTGGCTGCGAATCAGGGTCTGGTATGTCCTTCCCCAGCTTGTCTGGCAGTCTTGCACGTGTCAACTATCCTCTTCCCGTCCTCACATATGTAAATACATACATATGTATCTCTCCTATTTCAAACCTAATCTCGCCATCTCCTCCTCCCTCAAATATCCATCCAGCCCTCAGAACCAAACCCAGCTAACTCCCCACGCACCCACAGTACAACGGCTTCCTCGCTGCCGGCCTAGCATGGTCACTCATCCACCCTGTCCCAGAAACCGGCAAGCAGCTCAGCCTCTTCTTCTCCAGCTGTGTGCTTGTAGCTGGTATCTACGGTGGTGCCACTGCGAACAAGAAGATCTTGTTCGTGCAGGGCGTGCCGGCTACAGCGGCGATTGCTGCTGTGCTTTTTGCGTAGCTTGGGGAGGAAGTAGGCGAGGTGAGAAGGGGCGGGTTGAGAAGGGAAACTTGAGGTTAGGAGAAGGGAGGAGATCTATAAATCGATAGTAAGAAGTATCTATTGTATTATGCTGTTGCATGTTCTACTTTACACGAACATTGGGATCCCGACTCCTGTGAACAGAATTCTTTGTACTCCTGCTCTGAAAATCGTGTAGAGAGATCTATATTCAAAAAGATGCTCAATCCGATCTCATGGACGCTTGAATATGACATTACACACACATTGTTGGTAAATTTGACGACGTTGCTAGGGGTCTTCGCTTGCATCAAGTTTCGATTGTTTATTAGCATCACATCTATATGAAAATGTCTCTGGGTCAAAAGCACAAAACCAAAGTACGACCAGTTGATAAACAATGTAGATTGCACGCCAACGCCCCATTCTTACATATACAAAAAAGTTTTACAAACGACACACCCATGCTCATCCATGCCCAGCCATCCATCCAGTCCCCTTGCATGCACGCAAAATGGCAATTTCAAAAAGTGCTAGTAAGTAAGGACGCCAAATATATCAACCCTCATGCGAGCAAGAGATACCTCGCTCGTTCCCTCGTTTGTAAACGCCGACTCCAAGATACCCTCGAAAAAAATTGTCGTCAAACCAATGCCTCTATACACGCTATGCTCCTCTTCCACTACCAGAAACTACACCACCCAATATAATGCTGGCACAGATTTTCGAGCTTTGTAGCTTCGATAAGCAGCTTGTCTACCTGCAGAATATATGTCAACTCCTCGTCAGGCTTGAAGTCGTGACCGGTGAGCTTTTCCTTCACTCTGTTCAAGACCTGCATGGCGCGCTCGTTCTGCGTCTCTTGGACATCGACACCATCTATGCCGATAGGGCCTTGAGATGTTGAGTTTGTACGTGCGCGGGGACGAGAGGCTGGTGGGCCACCGGGGGCAGCGGTAGGATCCTGGGCCATTAGTGCTGAGGGTGGCATATCAGCTTCCATCATGGATGGACGACGGTTTGTGGATGCCATCAGCGAGTCGCGGCGCTGAGAGGGGAAATTGGGTCCTGCTGGGGATGTATCGCCAGTGAGACGCCAGTTCAGAAGTGGGTCGTGAATAAACTGTTCTTGTCAGCAAAATACTTGCACGTAAAGATGAGAATACCTACAGCTTCGAGTACGGCCATCAAAGACTCCTTGTTGTCACGCAAAACTCTCATCACATTCTCACAAGTGATTCTGAAACTGCCCTCAATGTTGCTGACTTCCATGGCATAAGTCAACATTCTCGTCAAACGGAATGGCACCCGTTCAGGATACTTCTCGCGGTGCATCGCAACCTCGAAACAGTCACCGAAATCGATGTGGATGATTTTGCCAGTAATTTTGTCAAGCATCAAGTTGGAAGGATGTCTATCACCGAGACCAAGGATGTATCCAACCATGGACATGACACCAAGGGATCGAGTGTAGTTTGTACGGCGCTCTAGCCATGATTCGGAACTCTTGCTCTTCAACCAGAGGACTCTGTACAGATCCTGGCCAGTGGTATTGTCAAGAGCATAGCCAAACACCTCGACTTTTTGCATGAGAGTGAGATTGTCGTAGTCAGGAGCCATCTGGAGCATAATACGATGCTCAATGTTGAGAAGAATCTTGCGAGACTCCCGATACTCGCGAATGAGGACATGCAGAGTATCGCTGTTTGGAACCCAGCCAAGAAGACCAGAGTTCTGCGACAGAGGAATAGCAGGGTATCGTTGAATGTTCAGATGTCGCTTGTACGACTCGGTATCGTTGACCATCAGGGTATTGCAGAGACCAAACAATTGCATGACACGTTCATCTTGACGGATATCCTCGTGACCCTTGAGAACAAAGGCATATGCGACGCCATCGCTGCCTTGAAGACTGAGCTTTCGGGGACGCTGTTTGGACGAGATGACGGTGAAAGTGGGGTCGAACTGCATGATTCTTATGATGGGTCTGCCGCTCACATAAGTACCTGGAACAGCCAAGTCGAGATCCCTTGCGCTTAAGAGCTTTGGAGAGACATAAGCCAATTCCAAGTTATTGAGTTGTGGCAATTGGCGGGCAATTCTTCTGAATACTTGGTAGTACAGATCCCAGGCCTGGTTGATATCGCCAACATCCCCAGATTGTCTGTAGGTAAAGCACCATTCGCGGGCTTCTTGCAGATCACGACCGAATGTCTGGGCGAAGGAGATCTCACGAAGAGTCTCTGGTCCTTGGTCGAGCATATCATGCAGAGGTGCCAATGTAGCGAACATGCCCTCGATATTGCGATCACCGAAGTACAGGCGGGAAGCTTCCTCAAGACCTTCATGCCAAAGCTCGTGCCACAGCACTGCAACACGAATAAGCTCATGACTGACGAGATCCGCTTGCTCAACAAGCCTCGCACTATGTTGACGCATACTGTCCATAATCTGCATAGCTGATCGGGATCTGCGAGTGTTTGGCGCAGACTTCATTGCGACAGTCAAAGGGTAGACGAGAGCCTGTGGATGAGCTCTACCGACATCAGCGAGCAGGTTGTGGATAGACTGTCGAACACGTTGGTTTGGCTGATTGATCCTGGCAATGAGTTGAGGAATGACCTCTAACCAGGTATCAACGCTAACAGATGCAAAACCTTCAGTGACAGCGGCATTGACTTCTGGACTTCCACCATGGGCAAACCATAGGGTAAGAAGGCGGAGAGTGTCCTGCAGCGAGCTTCCCTTGGACAATGCAATAGACTTGAAAAAGCCACGGACGGCAGGCACGACGTAATTAACGAGCACATCTGGCGGTACAACCATATCACGGTCTCTTTCAGTCCGGTGACCCAGACCCTGGACAATCTCAAAGTTCGCCAGAGCCCAAGCATGCCAAGCTTTATACCATGTTGGGTTGTAATGAGTGGCAGCTCGATATGAAGCTAAAATATCGTGAACTCGATCATGTTTCCAGTCTCCTTTCTTTTGTGCCACTTGCCATTCCCCTTGCTTGAGGCAGCATCGAGCAAGTAATTTCGTGTGGTCGGCGATATGCTTGGATATTAATGCTGGATTGTGAGGTTGTGGTGGACTCATGCCGTTGGTCATGTAACTATTGTTGGGTTGAAGTGGCGCACCACCGTTGAGACTCAAGCTATTAATGTCGATGCCGTTCACGCCTTGTGCAGCGGCTTCAACTATCTGTAGTCTCTCGGCGAGATCTGAAGTGAAGCTCTTGAGAGCGTCAAGAGCAGCGTCTTGCTTGCCAGCAGCCCAGTGGTACTTGAGAACAGCGTATTGCACAGGAGGAGGTACAACCCGCAATGGTCGATCGCCATTTCGTACTAGCTCACCATTGCTGCCATTCTGAGGTGTATAAGGAAGCAGGTTGTCTAAACTCTCATCGCTACCAAGCAACATCTGTAGATGCTTCTCTGCGAGGCCCATTCGACCAGACTTTCTGCAAAGATTCGAGAATTTGATCATCATCGGCATATTCTCGGTTGGAGAGATGACCAAAGCACGCAACTTCAACATTCTCTGCCAGACTTCAACGTTTCTTTGACAGCCCAGAAGGCGCTTCTCCCAGGTCTGTCGCATAACCTCTTGTTTCGCCGGATTACCAGAGCTCTGCTTGTAGACAACAAGCTCCTCCAATTCTGCCAACATCTGTACGCGAACAACGACAGTGTAGGCTCGGTTGTAGGACTCGCTTACCAAGGCACTCAACTCAGTATCGAGACCCTCTCTGGCCTTTTGCACATACATAGCAGTTTCTCGGAACTGGTTTCGGTGCAAAGCAAGGATGGCACCAAAGAATGATCGATCTGGCGTGTTGGCTTTCATGACGCTCAGATAGTCGTCCATCAGATCCCATTGTCCCAGGCCCCAGGCAGCTGCAGTAGCCAGAGGAGCCACAGCACGACGGATCTCGAGGCCAGAAGTATGCCACTTATCTTGTGCGAGAGCTGATAGCGAGTCCCATTCTCCTAAAGCATGCAAACATCTCATCTTTCCCATAATGACATCGAAGCTGTCTGCCTGTTCAGGAAATTCCTGCTCGCGCTTTTGATAGAACTCGAGGGCTTCCTCCCATCGCTCTAACTTCTCGAACCAGGTCTCGCGCAACTGAATCCCATCCTTATACAGCTGAGCCTTACGCAGGATACCAATAGCAGCATCGTATTGCTGCAACTGGTTGTTGATCTGAATGAGAGCTTCTACAGCGCCACTGGATTGGTCTTGAAGGAACTCGAGCTCCTTGTAATGCAATGCCTTTGCCCAAGCATGACATCTGCCAGCCTCGCGACCGAGGACTCGAATATCAATAGGGAGAGCCTTGTCATCATGCTCCATGAATTCAGCAAGGTTGAGTAGGATACCGAGTAGATCAGGTGTGACATGAGGCGAGCGAATTGCTGTCTCAATGTTCTGGATCAGATCATCCTGATACGGCTCGAACAAATCTCCCCAGCAAGACACAAATGCCGAGTTGAACAATTCCCGTGCTAGAGGAGGATAGATTGCTGCGAGTGCCGCACAGGCTCTTAGAGCTTGATTTGGAGATTCGGTCAACACTGTAACACTAAATCTACGCATCCACTCGTGCCAATCTTCCTTGGTTGACTTGCCAGTTGCGTCCCAAGCGGCCTTCAGATGAGAAGCATTTGAATCGAGCTTCTTGTTCTGTACCTCTGACGAAGATGTCTCATCGACGGAGTTGCGAAATCGATCGTCCGCATTGAGATCCTGTGGTAAGACCTCTCCCTTCTGAAGCTTGCTGACTAGAAGTTCGTAGTTCTGATGCGATATTTGATTTGCGGCGAGCACTTTGTTGATCGTTCCGACAAAGTGCAAATAGTCCTTTCCGAGCTGAAAGATCAAAGCGCACAGAGTATCCAAAGCCGCTAATCTCAGAGTAATGTCGTTGCCGTTCAGAACTCTTGCAAGCGGATGAATGATTTTCGAAGCAAAGTCGTTCAGATTGACCTGTCTGGAAATCTTGCCGATTGTCTCGATGGCTGATTTGCGGATAAACGAGGGTTGTTGAGCCTTCTCAAAAACACCAACTACCACAGGAACTATGAGATGCATGTACTCCTCGGCACTGGGTCCAAACACGAGAAATGCGTGCAAAACTCGCTCAGAAGGCAGACGGCGCGTGGATGTGTCCTTCTGTAGGATACCAAGCATGAGTGGCAGAATGCCAGCAAGGTAGATCTTGAACTCTCCTTCTAATGACCGTGAAATGGCTTCCACGAGCTGAAGTATGTTAGCTTGTAATGTCGGGCTCTTCTCCCAGAATTCTTGCAGCAGGGCGACAATCTCTGGTAAGAAATTTCGAATGTGCTGTCGAACGATTGTGACCAGAATGCTCAGCTGGCTGAAGTAGGACTCTAGGCGAGATGGCGAGGCGCTTCGAATAACGCCAATGAAAGCCGGGATGACTTTATCGAGGAAGGTAACACATTCTAGTTGTAGTGTGCGGAAAATATTCATAATGGCTTCAACGACCATTGCGTGGTGTTGCGAGAGAGACTGATCCTTCAAAATCTGTAGTAGAGCATTGATCACGACGGTCGGGAAGTATTCCTTGTTGGACGGTGTAAGTCCAGTCATCATGAGTGAGATATCCGTCATCTGAGTTGACTCCAGGCGCAATTGCGTCTCTGGTGATTTCTCTTCGACCTGTTGATGTTTATATGGATCTAAAGCCCCGAGAATACCCATCAGTTTAATAGTTTCCTGGCGGAGAGGGCCGCGGTGAGGCTCGGATCTGATGATAGTCTGGAGGATTTCAAGGAGTGGTGGGTAGTCCATATATGGCTTGATGACATATCCAGAGTTGCTTGCCAGCTGCCCCAGAGTTCTAAGAGCAGATTCTCGCTTGATGACAGAGCTCTGGTCCTGCAACGCATCGATAATAATCGGCATGAGTTGGCCGAGGTATGGAATCATGTCCTCTCCGCCTACAGTTGCAAGATCGCCGATGGCCTTGAGAATCGTACCAGCAACAGCTGGATTCGGGTCCGAAGCCTTGGGAAGCAAAACGGTGATCATTGGATCGACGTATGGCTTAATCAAGCGCTGGGAGTTCTGGACAAGAAGACTGAGTAGCTTTGCACTCTCCTCCTTATTTCTCGCAACGTCTGAAAATTCGAGCTCAGTGAGCATCTGGATGAGCACTTTCCGTAACGACGGAATGACATAGGCGGGATTGACATGTGTCAAGCGACCGATAATCGCAATCGCCACTTCTCTTATACTGAAGACCTCATCGTTCAACGCAAAGAATAAGGTTCGGATATTTTCAGCTTTCGCCAAGTGTCTGTCGAATCGTTCATCCAAAGCCGCAAGGACGGTTCTGCGGATGTTGGGATCTGGATCGGCCACTCCTACAGTCAGTAGCTTCTCAATCACCTCGCTGACGACCTGGATGGCATGATAACTCGTTTGGTTGACAATTGGATCTCGAACGTATAATTGGCAGCAAGTTAACGCCGCTGCCTCTCTGATCTCGGCATTATCGTCTTCGACGTATTTGATGGCGACGTCTCGAACGAACTCATTCAGAACGTGACCCGAAAAGTCAAAACTTCCCAAAGTATTCAAGGCAAGCTTGATCTCTGTTTGACGGTGCTCGTATGCGAGTGGATCCTTCGAATCTTTAGGCACTACTGGTGCGGCAGCGATTCTGTTTGGTGTGGGTGCTCCAAGAGGTTTGAATGGCTCCCCACAAAGGACTTTGCTTAGCATGTCCAGTAACCGCTCCTGAATGGTGGATTTGACAGGAGGAATGTAGAATGCCATATCCACCAAGGCTTGGGTAAGTTTTGGCGTAAGCTCACAAGCAAATATAGGGTCTAGGAGAGCCTCCATATATTTGCTCAAAGTCTGACCAACTGCAACTGCAAGTCGGCTAATACAGTCAAATACAGGATCAACTGTACCGCTTCGTCTCCTACATGCTATTAGTAATTTTTTCACAGCGCAGTGAATAGTAGACTCACGATTTCAGACTTAGTCCTTCACGAACATAAATCAGGACGCCATCCAAGTATGGAGCAATAGCACTCTTGACCGCATTAGCAATGTTACCAATCGCCAAGAATGCGTCATTTCGATCCTTGTCCTTCTTCAGCATGCCAGACAAGAAGACCATGAATTTGTGCAGATAGCTCTGAGCAAATTCTGTTGGAGAGTAATTTGCTAACTCAGGAATCAAGAGCACAACCGTCTTCCGAACTTGCACATCGCGGTGGTCCTTTTGCCGGAAAACAATCTCGCATGCCTCCTGGTAATGTTCATGCATGAACATGCCTCCTTGTTGGAGCAAGTCTTTGATGACCAACAGAGAACCATGAATATATTCCAGCGAGCCCTGTCGGACACCCTGAACAGCTTCATCGTAGATCTTCGCTTGCCATGTCTGTCGCATAGCCTGGTCTCTTTCTCTGATAATCTGAAAGCAGGCACTGATAGCCTCTGACGCGGTCTGTCTGATCAGGAGACGAATATCCCTCAAGCCTACCCATATCTGGTCGAAGATGAGGCCCACAAAAGCATACATCAATGTCGGAGCATTGCGAGCCAGTTCACGCAGGACAAGTACAGCACTGTATCGTCGTTCCTCCACTCGATCAGACTGTAGCCATTCCAGTGCTGTCTTGACTTCACTTTCCACCAGTTCTGAGATCAACGCTCCTCCAGGTCTACATATCTTTCCCAAAGCAGCCGCGGCAGGTTGCATAGGAACCAGGTCCTTGCCTCTCAGCACCGTCCGTAGGGACTGCGTAAATCGCGTGGTCTTTGTGCCATTGTCTGTGCCGTCAAAATCGATCAGCGCATCAAGCGCATGGATTCCTCCTATCTTGTCTGCCGGGTCGCTCGCGTGTGTGATGAGTTGGTTGACTCTGCTGTTAACCACGCTGTAAAACTCTGTGAAGCGCTCATTTGGAAGGTCTGCGGTCCATGCTGGTCAGCTTGTGTACTCCTCGAGGCATATTCTACAGAGGCGCACCTCTGTATGTCACAGCGACCAACTCTCTCAACTCTGCCGCCGCACGCTTTCTCGTCTCATCACTGTTTCTGTTCGATCACGCCGTCAGCGTCTACCTGTGGAGTTGTCATCGAGATGCTCCTACCGTGAGCGCAAGTCGTTCACGATGCGTGCCAGGGCATCATGAGCTGGCTGCGACATCTTGCTCTGCTCTTCTCTCTAAACGCAGGCCATCTTGGCCGGTACACATGTATGTAAGGAGATAGGTAGGTAGTCGTAAAGTTGCACTTTAGAAGAAGAAAATCCCGAGTTTTGAGGCGGGGCGTGTTGGTGTCTTGAGGTTCGTTACTTCGAGCAGATGGTCCCCGTACTGATGTGAAGCTCTACCAAAGCTGAGCCGAAGGAGCCTCGTCGGTCCCCAAAGAGGCTTAGCGCATCTAGACCGGTCTCTCGATAAGCTTATCACCAGATCAGCCGCCTCCTTCTTGCGCCTCGCATACGACAATCTTCATCACACTACAACTCGACAGGCGCAAGGCACGATCCAAGCCATTTCCTGTACCGGTCACTTTACAAAGATCACACGAGATCTATCGCCATGGGTAATGATGGTGGATCAATTCCTACACGGCGAGAACTCGTCAAGAACGCCGCCCGCGCACTCAATACCAGCGAACTAAAAGCCACACAACAAGAAGCGCAAACCCACGCCTGGACATGGTGCCCTCTTTCAAACAGACCTCTGACCACACCTGTAGTCTCCGACTGTGCAGGAACACTGTACAACAAAGACGCGATTATCGAGCAGCTTCTCCCAAAAGACCCAGACACCCCCGCCACAGTACTGAAAGAGAAAGACGATGTGCTGCAAGGGCGAGTCAAGGGATTGAGGGATGTGGTCGAGGTCAAGTTCACAGTGCTGAAGGAGGACAAGAGCGAGAAGTGGGTGTGTCCTGTTACGAGCAAGGAATTGGGTCCAAATACTAAGAGTGTGTATTTGGTGCCATGTGGACATGCGTTCTCCGAGGCGGCGATTAGGGAAGTGAAGGGCGATGTTTGTGTGGAGTGTAATGAGGCGTACAAGGAGGGAGATATCATACCGATTGTGCCACTTGCGAAAGAAGATATTGCGAAGCTAGCAGACAGGATAGCTCGACTAAAGGAAGCAGGCTTGACGCATTCGCTGAAGAAAGCTCCAGGAAGCAAAAAGCGGAAGAAGGGAGACGCTGCTACAGAGAGCAAGGAAAGCGCCAACGGAAACACCATTGAGGTAGCCAAAGAAGACGTAAAGAAGAAGTCTGCAGAAAATGGAACCACGAATGGACATTCCAAGAGCGGAACGGCCACACCAGTTCCTTCATCAGGGATCAAAAACTCAGCTACAGCTTCTCTAACAGCGAAAGTTCTGGACGAGCAAGAAGAGCGGAACAAGAGAAGGAAGCTGGGTCTCAATGAAAATCTCAAGAGCTTGTTCTCAAATACGGGCTACAGTGCTCAAACACACAAGTCTGGGGATTTCATGACGAGAGGATACTCGATACCGAAGAAGAACTAGTTTATGAAAAGCGGCATTGGTGCATGGAGTAATGGCGTCTGGAGAGGGACAATCTGGGTGGCACTTTCACAGGATCGTCTGTCTACTGAGACTTGTATTTTAGATCAGGAGAAGCATACTATACCCTTCCGCTGGGCGACCCAGGCCTCTGACGCTGTTTTTGTAACATTGAAGTGACTTGGAGAGTCAGAATCAAGACATCTGCGCACTCACTGCCGGAGTCCTAAGGGGGGCGTTCGGCCCTGGTTCTCATATACAAGAAAGCGTTTCCCTTAGGGCTCCTTACCTTCTTCGTTTCGTTCGTACTAAACTTACAACAAAACTTTTTACTTACCGCTCTATTCCTATACTCAATTACACGGCATGAAACGGCCGGACTGCAAATTGGCTGCTGTTTTTCGCGGGGTTTGGACGCTGCTTGCTTGAGCCGACTTGTTAGAATCTCGTGCTGCTCTAAACCTCGCTTACCTGACAGCCTAAACAATAAGACTGAGCAACTCATAGACGCTTGGCGCTTAGGATGCGAGAGTAGTCAGCGACGGGCCAGGCGTAAAGGAACAAAGAGACCTTGAAGATTTCGAGAATGTGAGAGGAGACGAGGGGGAAACAACGGGAGAGGGAAGGGAGGTTAGGTGGTGTACCGGTTATGGAGTGCAAGCTCGTGGCGGCAAAATATCCGAGGTGGTACACAGGGGTCAGATCTAGAGTGTAGAGACAGGGGATTGCTAGAAGTTCTGTAATTTCTGTGCACGAAACACTTTCCAATCTCCGATTGACACGTTAACAGACCGTGCAAGACCACCCAGCTCATACTTTACCCTGAGAAGTATTACTGCCACTTACCTGCTGCAGGTCTTCAATCACACTTCTACATGCGTCTTTCGTAGAACACAGACCCCATCTCTCCCAACCCTTTTTGCGTTGGCCCCTGACACCAATCCACACTGATGACAATGCCTAATTACTCAAGGCTTACCATTTATCTGAGTGGTGCGGTGTCTTCTCTTCTTCGACCCACAGCGCGGCCATAGCCTGGGGCTCGTAACAAGAGATATGATGAGCTGGGTCATACTTGAAGACATTCTTTCCTCTGCCTGAAATTACTTTGTCAAGTAAGTATTGATCGACATCAACGACCGCAACAAACGAGATGTCCTTCCAGCGTGACGGATCAGCCATTGCTGGCACAAATGTTGCGATGGTATCCCGTATCTGCTGCCACTGCTCTGGGTAACCAACATCACTTGCGCCAGCCTCTTCGTGTGTCTGGGTAAGCCAAACGATGTAAGGTCGCATATATTCGTCCTCAATAACCATCCGGTTAGGGGTGATAGGTCCCCCCCCCTTCGTCAGCATGTCGAGGGCAGTGGCTTTGAACAATTGTGCATTCGTTTTGAGTTTTTATGTCTGCCATTCTTCGTCAGTGTCAAAAGACAAGTTCAACCACCAGTGCGTAGCATATACTGCTTTACGGCTGATGATATACATGGCCGTGCAGCCTTTCATGTGTGACGTGCCAGTGCTAAACTGCCTCCCTGGCTTTAAGGCATTGAAAGGCTGCATGACGGCAGTACTCATGTCGACAGCTCGACTCGCTGTTGTGTGGCACGATCGGCTTCGGCAACTCTCTTTCACAGAGATTGCGATGACCAGCAACGCGAGCCACAACAGCTGCTTCATAGTCGAAAACTTGTCCTGTGGTGGGCGATGATTGCAAGTCGGACTTTGTTGACTGACGAAATGGAAAGGTCCGCAAAGCGATGAGTCGGTGATATCGAGACAATGACAACGACAATACCGCGCTCAGCTTGACATGCGAATCCAAAGACAGTAGCTGATAACTACATCTAGGAAGGATGAATCGTAGCTACATGTAAGGATGTACCAGTTGGCCTAGACTTTACTGTGCCGCTTGCCCACCAATTCTCTTTCAGTCAAGCCTGAGCTTGTGAAGACTGAAGAAGACTGACTATACTTTGCTTAACATCGGCGTCCAGGTTCTGAGCAATTTGCATAGAGGTTTGACAAAAGTACCCTGTAGCAATCGATTGCACTGTGGAATCTGCACCCGCATCCAGTAGCAATTTGACAATCCTTGGATTTCCCCCTGAGACAGCAAGGTGCAAGAGAGTCCCCCATCTTTCGGAGGTAGTGTTCGGATCAAGACCCTTATCGAGAAGGAATTTGGTCATGAGCTCCCCAGCGGACCTATGACGATCGACGGTGATAAACAAAAGAGCAGGGTCTAGCTTGGCCCCATGAGCCAGAAGCAGCTCGGCCAAAGCCGTGGTACTATGGTGCATGGCATAATGAAGGGGGGTCTTCCAGACGGGCCGGAAGTGTTAGGGTTGGCACCCAGCATGAGCATTTCGCGAGTACATTCTAGATTGGAAAGACGGCTGTCACTAGATGTCAGCCAGAGTCATCGACGGCTAAAGCAGTTGGTCAATACATACCCAAGGAGAGGCTCACCGCTGTCGAGTTTCGTGTTAGGATCAAGGCCGTGGTCGAGATATTGGCGAAGAACGCCAAGGCGTTCTTCTCGATACTGCCCAGGGATGCAGGCCACAGCGTCGGCCGCCATGCCAACTCCAGCGTCCAAGAGCACGCCTACGATATCAGGGAAGGCATCATCTGTTGCGAGAGCGAGTCCTTCTTCGAGATTTTCCATGGTGAGTCGACCACTCGCGATAGCTTCCATGATCTCTGGAAGCGCACCAGCTACGCAGGCCTCGAGAAATGCTTCCACAAACGCTAGGTGAGCGCTAGCATTGGAAAGCGCGGCTACGATATCAGAATGGGCATGTTCTGTCGCTATGGCGAGACCTTCCTCGATGAAATTAGCAGGGATCCGGCCGCTATCGATTGCTTCCTGGGTCTTTGACAGTCGCCAGCCTCGCACGCATCGAAATACGCACCGAGGAACGCATTGTACGCCGGTCCCGAGGTTGTGGAGTTTGTTCTGGTTGCCGTCCACATGTATGGATTGTATGGTGAGACCTGATGAAATTGAACATCGTCCTCAAGCGGGGGTGGGTTTGTAGTCTGGGAAGCCATGATTTACCGAATGGAAGCAAAAGATCGGAGTGAAGTTTGATGAATCTGAAATGTGGTGATAATCAGGTGCGAAATATGTTGGAAAGAGGTCGACCCGTGTCGTCTAGGACTGTTGCCCGATACGGATCGAACTTGGCAAAAAGCTCGCTTATCAGAGTGCTTAATGTGCTTGTAGATTGCTCGAGTGCAGCAAGCTCTTTCGTGCTCCAAAAGAGGTGAATGCCGCAAACATAATGGTTTGGGAAGATGGTGGTGACAATAGAATGCAATCTAGAGCAATAACTGAAACAAAACTATTGAGAACCCAGTGGCTGTAATTCTACAATTTTTAATTCGCCCCAAAGCTATCAAAAAAATCACAACTCGTCCTTCCCACCAGCCTTTTTCTCCTCCGATCTCCCCTCACAAACAGCCGGCGTCCCAACATCCATCTTATACAAGCACTTCTCCTCCTCTACAATCTTCCAGATCTCGTCCGCCTCTGCACAAGCCAGTACAACGGTCGTCTGTCTATTCGGGCCATTCCAGCAGTTCTGCCCATTCTCATACCTCAACACCAGTCTCTCACCTTTGCCCAGCCCCTTCCCATCAGCACTCACTTCCTCATCGACAGTCATCTTGTCGAAGCGCACGAAATTGCCCATGCCGGTGTGCGCACCGCCTTTCTTGCTCTTCTGCTTCGTGCTGCCCATCCAGCAGAGCTCATACTCATACTCGCCCGAGTCCTTGGAGATGCACTTGTCTTTGAGGGAGCGGAAGATATCGTCGGTGCCGTAGTCCTTGGTGAGATCGTTGCGTAGGTCACCGAGAGAGGCTGATTTGGTTGACACCTCGTCGTTGGCACTTTGGTATGCGGATCGGGCGTCTGCGACTGCTTTGGACTCAGAGCCGGAGTTGGCATTGTCAGCTAGGATACCGTTCTCAACAAGCATGATGCGGAAATCGACAAGCTTTTGGTGCACCCAGTCGCGGACAGGACCTGGGAGGTATTCTTCGAATTTGTAAACTGACTTATGTTAGTAATGAGACTTCTGGGGGTTCTCGGCATACGTACGAGCTTCAACGTCGCTCTCCTCCTCTGTCTCCCACTCGGCCCAATTGATGCCTTCAGTCTCGGAATCCTCCTTGACTACCTCCGCCAGATCTCTATCCTCAGCGGATTCATCTTGCTCGCCAGCAGCGAGCTTTTGAGCAGCGTAATCATCCCAGGCCTTGACAGCCCGCTTGACACCCTCGTCGTTGAAGTTAGGGTTATAATCCTCCTTGAATGCAGCCAGAATAGCCTCTAGCTCCCCAACTCTCTCCTTCAGCTTGTCCCTCTTAGCAACCACCCCTAACAAGGTTTCCCTCAGCTCATTGACTCTGTTCTTTGCCAATCCAGCAAGAATAGTAACCTTACTACCCTTCCCACCAGTGCTACCCACCACCTTTCCTCTCTCCCTCCTTTCTATCTCCTCATACGCCGTCTTCAATGCCGCAGCTTTCTTTTCCTGCGCAGCAATCTCAGTCTCCAGCCGTCCAATACTGATCTCTACACCAGCTCTCAAGGCCTGTGCCTCATTCACGAGCTCCACTCTCCTCTTCAGCGCCGCCCTCTCGCTCTTCCGCCGTATCTCATCAGCCTTCTTCCACTCCTTGCCAATCTCCTTGCATTTGTCTTCGCATTTCACTCCCCCGACACCAGCATACTCATCACTACCATCGCAGCACAGCTCGTAGTCGCATACGCCGTCATTGACATACATATGTGGTATATAGCCTGGAATATGCCCTTTGTTCTTGCAGTAGTACCCAGGAAGTGCGAAAGATGTGTTTACTTTTCCTGCTACAGGCTGGGGTGGTGAGAGGTCGGAAATATATGTGCAGGCAGCGGTGCCAGGTTCGTCAGATCCATCGGGACAGTCGCAGTATTCGTCATTGACTTGTGAGGGTGAGAGCTTGATTTCGGGATTCGAGATACATGCGAAAGAGTCTGTTGATTTATAGAATTTTGCAACTATTCAATACACCAATTAGTCAAATTCCAATGGCCAATTGCACTGTGTGACAAGGGGGGATTTTGGAAGTAACATACATTCAGGACTGACACCTCGAGGACGTGACGATTCTGCTGCAAAAGCAGCAGTGGAGAGCGTACTCAGCACAAACAGAGCGTCTATTCTCCTCATAATTGTGAGCTGTGATGTGGTGTAGAGGAATGGTTGGTGAATGAAGTCGGGGAGAGCTTCGAGCTTGAAGATGCCACTCTGGCGAGGTTGAGCTCAGTCGTTTCATCACTGGTCCGTCATTCTTGGCGCCTGATGCTGGGTTCGCTAAAAAGCACTTAAACCCCCTGTTCGGGCGAGAAGAGTAACACCTCAAAATAAACAAGATCTCGAAAATCCCCAATCACGTCGGAAATTGGCTTGGAGATTCGACCATCTAGTTAATTTTGCTTGGGTATTTGGGTCATTTCAAGATCTCTCAATCCCTAAACGAGGCCTTTTCAGCACCCAGGCCGACCCGACTTTTGATCAACATTAGATTCGTTGTCACTAATTTGTCTTCATTCTTTGCTTTTGCTCTAAATCAAGTAAGGAAATACTGTACAGCACCTGTTGTCCGCTTCCTTTGAATTTTACCCCTCAATTCAGATCAGTATTTTCACTGAAAGCTCAATCGGGTTGGACAAGTGAATCGATGATGAATAATTTCGAATTGCTGAAGTGGGATCCTATTTCTATTTTCCCTTCCCAAGGCCGTATAATCAGTCTCTATCCTCCCATATATTCATAATTATACTCCCATATAACCATAGTCTCACCTATTCTCAATACCCTTTCCCCCTATTAACCACATTCAACAACTTCTCTCCCCGCTCCAAATTGCCCAAATTTCTCTCCAAAATATCGAAACTCCGATCCATATACATGGTCCCCAATCCACTAATATGTGGCGTAACAACCACATTCTCTAGATCCCACAATTCACTGTCCTTCGGTAACGGCTCCGGATCCGTGACATCGAGCGCAGCACCTCTCAATCCTCCTTCCTTAACTGGTTTCTTTAGCGCAGCGATCAAGTCATCTTGCTTCAAGATAGCGCCACGTGCGATATTCACGACAAATGCATTGCGCTTGCCTAGGATAGCGAGTTCTTCCGCGCCGAGGAAATGTGTCGTCGCTGGCGTGAGAGGTACAGCAATGAGCAGGACGTCGATATCTTGCTTGAGGAAGTTATGTAGCGAGGCTTTGTCCATGCCAGAGTACCACGCACTCGGGATGAGACCGTCTTCATCGCCAGTACCAGGAACGATATACCCGCGGTCTTTCTTACTTTCGGGAGTTGGCCGTGGCGAGGCCGTATAGGCTATGACGTCCATTCCTAATGCGCTACAGATGCGTGCGGCTAGAGTTGAGGATCACAGTCAGCAATTAGTCCTGTTTGAAAAAAGGGGAATATTAGTGAGCACGTAATGGTCTCGTACTTTGACGTCCAATAGCTCCATATCCGAGGACACCTAAACGCTGACCGACACCGTCTTGCACGAAGTTGAGCTCAGAGTGCGCTCCCCACTTATGCTCTTTTTGCCATTGGAGCAGGATCTTCTCTTGGTGGGAGTGCGAGAGGATTTGCAACATAACCCATTCTGCTATCTGGGGGCTGTGCACGCCAGATGAGTTGGTTATTGTTATGTCTGTGTCTTTCCAGATGGGAGTTTGGAAGATGTGGTTGGCGCCAGCGCTGAAGAGATGCAGCAGCTTGAGGTTGGGGACGATTTTGAGTGAAGGCGGGAGGGAATTGAAAGTCACGAGAATCGTAGACTTCTTCCATGAATCTGGAGAACGCTTATGAGTGTCAATGGAAGAAGATAGGGGAGGCATTCATACCTTCTGGGACGGAGGTCAAGTCTGGGGGAGCCATGCCCGTGAAGGCAATGTTGTGGTATTCAACATCAACATTGTGGTGTTTCCGCTGAATGCTTTCTATGAGGCTTGTGGCTTTGGCATCATGAGGAAAGGGGAGGAGAATGAGCACATATTCCCGCTCTTGAGGTGGTGCTTCTCCCATGACGTTCTGGCTTCTTGCTTGACGTCGAAGGTGGAAGTTACAGTCAGGGCTTCTCGGGTTTGAGGTCTAAAGAAAAGGAAGTTTGAGAAGAAAAGAATATACGTTATCAGTCAGCGAAGTAAATTTCAATATGACATAAGCATGTAGTAAGATTTTGGAGTTTGATAGGTGATCAGAATTCAGAAAAGGGCCATCCCAAAGTAGTCGCGATTTGTGGCGCGAATGTCGTACATCACCTACAGTCAGGGTTTCTGGTGTGTCCCGCGATCCAGCATTCGTTCCCCCACCTTCGCACATTCGGCCGATGCATGAAGGGATCAGAAACGCTAAGATAACGAGGAGCGATAGGCTACTTTTTTCACCCCTCACTGACTTTGAATATAGTTAGGTACCTTTGTATCATAAAGCTACGTAGGTCGTCACTGCTGCAGCTTCACATGTAAAAGGCAATAAAAGGTAGCTCGCGTTCAAGACAAGAGTAATCAATGCAATTTACGGTAGCCTAGGTCCGAAAATACTCCATATATTTCTAGATTGCTGGCTGCTTTCTCGCCATCTCGTCATGCGCATCGATGTCGGTGGCCTCCCATGGGTAGCAAATCCAAACATCTGGCACAGTCCTAGCAGCCAAGTATCTGTTGTCGTTGAGCATGTCCTCGGGTAGTTGACCCTTCTTGTCTTTGTTCTTGTTCTGTTTCGAGCGTTCAGTATTCGACCTTGGGCAGGGGACGGTACATGGATGAGATGAATGAGTCTTACATGTAGAACGAAGACCGAAAACACAGTCTTCTCTCCCTTTCCTCCCAACTTCTGTCTTGCAAGCTCAACATCCTTCTCCAGTTCCTTTACGGCATACTCCAAAGTTGTCCTGGTGTCGTCAACCTCATCTACGATCAAGATGCGCTTGCCAACCAAGTTCTCCATCTCTCCCAGACTCGTCAGGTCCAACCATTGTGTCCGAGTTACCTTAGTACCGAGTTGTTCGACGTCGCCAGGAGTGTTTGCACCGGATGCGTGGGAGGGAGGGAGAGCTTCGTAGAGGGACAGCCCGATGGCTTGGATGGGAATGTTGGGCGAGCCTGGCTGCTTGAGGAACGATCGCAAAATTCGCGCAGGCACATATCCTCCTCCCCCGATGGCGATCATAAGCTGGGGCTTGAAGTCTTCCAGGATGCGAGGTGCTGCCTCCTGGCACAGCTTGTGGACCTGAACCGGGCTGTCAGTCCTTTGCGCTCGTTGCCTTGGAGGGGTACCGGTTATGCGACTTACATCGTTGTAGCTCACGTATTCTTTGACAACCATCTTGAATATGATACTGGCGAGGACTGGAGAGAATATATTGCACTGCAAATGCCCTAGAGGGTGCGAATTTTTGTCGGGATAAATCCAAAGAACAGGAAGAAGAAAGATCTCAAAAATTTATGACCCTGAGGGGCTAATTGGAGGGCAAACTAACGGGAGTCGCCTAGCAAATTCACTAGAACCACCCTCCAACCCAAGCCCTTAGCGAGCTCATCTGGGAAGGACAACGTTTACCGAACAACCTTTAGTGTGAATAGATAAATTGCTACCCCACCATCCACACAATGTTCTGTTCTCCTGTGTTGTCAGCCTCGTCGGACTTATTTACACCTCATTCTGACACATTGCTACAAGCGTCGTATTATGTTTCACATGTGATGTCAGATCACATCAGCAGTTGTCATCTCGGTTTCGTTTTCTGGGCCGAAAATGTCATATTACCTTCGCAATGGAAGTCTTTGAACTTCAGTTGGGACAAGGTGACGCTAATTCTCTCGAGCATGAAGCTTAAGGCATAGCACGTGTGGTAGGAGGGGACCGATATGTACCCCTCATTCTTTCATATACTTTCAATCATTCCTCTTCTACAAGTCGTCTATTCCCGAATTTATCAAAACATGGCTCAACCACCACCGGATCTCAAGATCCCACCCTCCAACACCACCGTCAAGGTCAGAATCATCGACACGACCTCACAAATTGGAGGGATCCCTCTTGAACCCTTCGTTACACCTCAGATCAAAGGTCTAACCCACCTTTCCTGCCCAGCTTATTCTTTCTTGATTGAGCACCCCTCAAACAGGTCCCTTCTATTCGATCTTGGAGTTCGCAAAGACGTCGAGAACTACGCACCGAGAATAGTAGACCGGATCAAGAAAGGTGGCTGGTCAGCAACAGTCGAGCAAGGCGTCCGGGAGATTCTCGACGCCAATGGAGTTGATGGGAAGAGTATCGAGGGCATCATCTGGAGCCATTGGCATTGGGACCACACAGGTGATGTATCGACTTTCGACCATAACACAGCTTTGATCGTTGGTCCTGGATTCAAGAAAGCTTTTACGCCTGGGTATCCCACGAACAAAGATTCTCCAGTTCGAGAAAGCGATTATGAAGGAAGGGAGCTTCGAGAGATAGCTTTCAACCAAGGCATCAAGGTAGGCCGATTCAACGCCTTTGATTATTTCGGCGATGGATCGTTCTATATTCTTGATAGCCCAGGACATGCCATCGGGCATATTTGTGGACTCGCAAGAGTCACTTCGAATCCAAGCTCTTTCATCTTCATGGGCGGAGACGCCTGCCATCACGGAGGCGAATTCAGACCCTCTCAATACCGTCCGATCCCTGATTTGATCTCTCCCAATCCTCTGGATCTCAAGAGCAAGACGCCCTGCCCATGCTCACTGTTTGATGATTTGTACCGAGACGGAGACAAATACAAGCCATTTTACGCGATTGCCAGGCCAGAAGACGGATCAGGCGTAGCGAGCGATGCTGATGAAGCCGAAATTACGATTGGGAAAGTCATCGAAGCGGATGCTCAGGATGAGGTATTCGTCGTTATGGCTCATGATGATACGCTGTTAAATGTCGTGGATTTCTTCCCAAAATACGCGAACGACTTCAAGTCGAAAGGATGGGTTGAGGAAGGTCGATGGATATTTTTGAAGGACTTTGCGAAAGCTGTTGGGCACTGAAATATTCCTAGAATCTTTCTCGACCAGAACACAATGAACCTCTTGGACAAAACTCAAATCGCAGATTCAGGCGCATGTCAACAACGCGCACATCGCACTCCAGACCAATGAAAAGTCCAGACATTCTTCAATCGAAATCCTCAGCCAGGTCCAGCCTTCAACAGCTTATAGAAAGCAATTTCAAGCCCGGTCACTGTGCTACAATCTCCTGTCAGACTTACTGTAAACAGGAAGATTCTGTCTCGGCATTTCAAGCCCAAATTTCAAAGTCCAGAGCTTGATATCGAGTCTGCACATCCGATTTCCAAGTCCCAATTTCATGCGGAGACATATTTACACGAGGTAGCCAATCAGGGATCTGGTTTTGTATGCACAACACTCAGGCGAGAAGATGCACAAGTTGAATGAAACGGTACTGGCACGCGGTAGGAGATGTCAAATCCCCCCCATTACTTGTCATCTCCCGACCGAGTTAATCAAGGCCAGGATTTCTCTTTGAATTTCTTGTCTCTAGTCACTTTCAATTGATTAATTAAGTAATTGCCCAAACAGAACATCAATCATTTACTGGCCTGTTTTTGCCAAAGTCTAGACCAAAATTTATTTCTTACTCCCCATGACAGGGAAACTGGTTGGTGCGTTATGCTTGTACGGTGGAATCCTTTCAAACGCTACGCCGCACCCCCACAGCAAGAAGCTCATTTAGCGGGCATTGGCCATCTCGGCAGCGGGAAGAGCCACCAAAATTGGCGACTGAGCCCCCAATCTCAGGGCGTAAGCCTGTAACTATACACGCCAAGGAGCTTCGTCCCATGTCACAGATGCGAGCTGTGCCTCCTTAAGCGCGATCTTCATTCATGTTGAACCACAGGAGTCAGGATACAAGAGTCAGCAAGGCAGATGGTGCTCCCTCAGATCTACCTTGTAGCCTGCGGGCAGTACTTTCCATCCCGCCTTCCCTCATTCCTTCCTGAGCTGATTGTGAGTGAGTGTTGATATACCCGCTCATCTCCCATCCTCTCTCGCGCTTGTTTTACTTTCCTTTCCTTCTTTCCCCCCCTCCTCTATATCTCTGAGGCAGAGGCGTACATACTCTCGAGTAATGTCTTCTTCGCCCGAAGTCTACCACCCACCGCCACACTCCGACTTAGAAGTCTCCTCTCCCGGCCACAACACCGTCACCATGGCGGACAAATTCTACTCAGACCGGCCGCAGGAGGCTGTGCCTCCTCAGTACTACTATGGATCGCCGGAGGGAGATGCGAGGAAGGAGAGGACGATGTGTGGTGTGAGGCCTGTAACGTTCGTTTTGAGTTTGGCGCTTGTGCTGGTTATTCTCGCGGCGGCGATTGGGGGTGGAGTTGGGGGGACGATGGCGGTGAATAATGCGAAGAGGTGAGTTTGTATTATGCCATCTCATGTTGTGCTATGATATGATGTGACATGTTATTCAATGAATGGCGTTGTGTGTATTTGAGAGTGGGACACATAATACGAATGTGATGAACATTTTGGTTCAGATAGTGTTGACGTACATTGATGCTGATACTCTTCCAGCGAAAACAACAACAAAGCAGCCATAAGCACCATAACAATCACCACAACCGCCTCACCCGCAACCGGTACCATCGCCTCTGCCTCTGCCTCAGCCAGCGGCTCCAGCAGCAGCACCAGCGCATCAATCATCAGCGTTCCCACAGCCGGCACCGTCGCCCTGGACTGCCCCAACATCGACAACACAGAACTACGCATGACACTCGTCGAGACCTCCGTCTTCACTGTCATCTGTGGACGCGATTATCCCGGCGCGAAGAACGACATTCTGGCTGTGACGGTGTACTCGTTAACGGATTGCGCGAGGGCGTGTGCGAGTTATAACCGGAATTCGGGGAGCAAGGACTGTAAAGGTGCTGCATTCAAGAATGATTTGAGTTATAATGTGCCGGTCAATTATGGGAATTGCTGTGAGTAACATCTCCATGTCGCGATGTTCGGTGTAAGATGTAGGGCGTGGGATGGAATGGGATGACGGATAGGTGATAGACGGAGAGAAAGACTCGTTTTGCTCTTGTTGACGATTTTGGAACATCGCTGACAACTAAATAGGGCTCAAGAACAACACGCAAAGCCCAAGCTCCGGAACAAGTAACGGGTTGGCAGCGCTACTCTTGAATGACTAGACAGTCCCAAAAGAAAGGTAAATTCACCTCACCGATGTCGAAGCTCGAAGCGCGGCATCCGTTGTAAGCAGAGAGAGTTTTCAGTCTGGCGATTGAGAACACCTGTCATGGGTTTATAGAGGGAGTTGGGATGGAGAGAGTGACAGCGAGTGCGATGTGTTTATACCCGAGACTTTTCTTTCTATTTGAACATATTTTCCATCGCACGTATCGAGATCAGATTTACCTTCATCACACGAAACTTATCAAATGTGGGATCCAAAGCGAAGTGACAATCAGTGGTTCATAAAGCAAGTGCTTTTTCATCGAATTGATTTACAGAAGAACATATGAGTAGTCTAAGTGGACGTGAAAAGTTTCACTCTGCATGCTTCCTTTTTGAAGAAGGTTTTCGGAATTCGTGAGATCTCGCTCGCTTATTTGTTTGGCATTTCCACCCCTACCCTAAGTCTTCATGCTTTTACATTTACCAGTGCATATATGATAGTGTGTTCAAGGGCCCAGAACAATCTTTACTGAGTGCGTGAGCCCCTCACCTATTTACGGCAGAGTGTACCTTTGATCAAGTTAGGGGTATACCAATAGCAGCAACATCCAGGAAATCGTTCACCACGATCTTGATGCTTTTGGATAACAAAATGAAGAAGAATAAGCCCTTTCAGTTGTAATTTTTGAAGTAGAATCTACTTGCACTGTTGTTTTGAAGTGTAAAAGTCGCTTCACGCCTGAAAACGTGATTGAGCCTTTTAAGCGAGAACCCGAATGTATTCCGATGACATTTGTTTCAAGCACCAAATAATCGTCACAGGGTCATTAGCTTTGCTAAGGACTCCACAAACCTCGGTGGTTTGGTGGGCATTTAGTCTGCATGTGAGCTACCGGTAGCGCCTCTTGCTACAGCTGAAGTGAGATGAAGCGATTTCCATGCCTCGGCAACGAATTTAGCTTCCCAGCTCGAACATTAGTGTCCTCTTCATTCGTGCTCGATATTTAAGTTAAGGTCTCAGATTACGCAAACAGTATCGAAAAATTCACATTCGAAAATATCAAGATGTCAGAAGTAAAAGTTACAGAAGATACATTTGCGCTCCCAGACGGCGTATTAGCATATCGCAAGACATGGACAGTAAGATGTCTCACTCTCCCTATAAACCGGAGTCGCTTATTGAGAACTATACATAGCCATCAGGACCACCCCGCGCAATTCTCATCCATGTGCACGGCTTCAGCGAGCACATCAACCGCTACTACGACTTCTTCCCCACCATAGCTTCCCGCGGCATCCTATGCACTGGCATCGACCAACGCGGCTGGGGACGAACCGTCCGCAAGAACTCAGAGCGAGGAGATGCCGGTACCACGGAAACAGTGCTCTCTGATCTCGCCTCGCTCTTCGAATCCTACCTCGCATCTTCACCCTCAACCCCAGTCTTCATCATGGGTCACTCCATGGGCGGTGCTGAGATCCTAACCATGGCATCAACGCCAAAGTACCAAAATCTGATCTCCAGAATCTCTGGGATCTTGCTCGAGAGTCCATATATCGCACTTGTCCCCGCACGGGAACCCTACACGCTCGTTCGTCTCTTGGGGAAGGCACTCGGAGCCTGGCTGCCTAAATTCCAGATTCCAAATAGACCACCTATAGAATGCGTGGTTCACGATCCGGCGGTGCAGCAGGATATCCTGAACGATCCGATGGGGAATGGGATTGGGACTTTGGAGATGTTCGATAATATGCTGGGAAGAGGGGCGGATTTGCAGTCGGGGAAGTTGGTGTTGAATGAGGGGATTAGGGCGTTGTGGTTGGCGCACGGGACGGGCGATGAGTTGACGAGTTGTGAGGCTAGTAGGGAGTGGTTTGAGAGGGAAGGGAGGAGACAGGTCAAGGATGCGGAGTTTAAGGCGTACGAGGGATGGAGTCATCAGTTACATATTGATACGCCGGAGCATAGGCCGATTTTTGCTAAGGATGTTGCAGATTGGATTTTGGCGAGGGTTGGGTCAGGGAAGTAGAACAGTACCTTTGGAAGTCAATTTCATCGTGCAAGAGCGTTTGTGGCCATCTGGCAAAACTGGTGTCAAGTGAGTGAAATGTTGACAGGAGACTGGGAGCGGGCGAAAACAATTACTCTTATACACATCATATCATAATTAATAATGAGTCGGGAGTCTTCACTAAGTTTCGAATAGCTGAAACTTCCGGTCACAGGTGTGTGATATGCTGAGCCTGCTGGTGTTTTGATTATTTTCATCTCGCTTATTTGAATCTTCCCACCCTTGAAGGTTTACTTCTCCGACTATGCGACAAAGCGCTGATAGTCATCATCAAGGCTGAAATATGTTCAAGACACTCGATAGTGATTGAATTACAATGCGTTCGTTACTCCCGATACTAAAAGAGGATCAGGGAGCAGCAGTAGTAAGGAACTCAAACTCAAATCTCCAAGTTTAGTTCAAAACAGAGACCCACCTGAATGTACTGTGTCTTACTAGCAACTCATGCTCTCCCCAACAACACTCACCAATCCTCGTCACCCTCTCAAGCATGATCCTCCTGTAGTGTGGGAAGCAAGACAGACGATATGGAGTGTGCCGTTGCGCACTATCAAGTATTCGATGATGTTGAGAAGCCGAATGTTGTTTATAAGGGCTGCCGCTTTCCAACCAGAAAGATGCACAGATGACAAGCAAGACTACTGAATTCAACCATATGAGGAGCGGAGGAACAGGGTTGGAAAGGTAGGAAAAGCAGCTTGGTTCTCCCGTCACCCAAATAGAATAATGACTGAGGACTTGCTGGGTGAATCACGCTGGATCCGAGGGTTACACATCGCAAATGGTAGCGACAAGCAAAGAGTAGATCAGAAAGACCCAAGTGCCATTCAAAGCTAGGCACTGCCAACAATATTTATTTCCATCTCATTAAAATCATCATCATCGCAAGCAACAGCCGCTTCCTATATCATCCCTTCATCATGACACCGGCATGAACAGTCCAATAGTGGCTCGTACGGCGCTCAATGGACCGCGTTCTTTGACCAACTTGTCGAAGGTCTCCGGTACCTTCGCCAGACTATTCCTATCATCGACTTGTTGCCCTGTATCTTGTTAGTGCTGGATGTCGAGTAAAGGGCGACAGTGAAAGAGGACTTACAAGTCCGGGGCAGCCTGGCACTTGCCGAAATGGCACTCTCCACCTCTCCAGTCCAGTCGAATGATATCTTCCACTCGAATCTTAACTCTACATATTCGTTCGCCAACTCGAGACCTGTACGTCCTATCTGCGGCAACAATTGTCTCCGAGTCCAGGTTTGCTTCTCCTCAGCTTCATCCGACTCCTTATCAAGGGCCGCAGACGACTCGTCATCCTGGCCCGAGGCCTGAAGTTTACGTTTCCTCTTCTTTTGCATAGACTTGGCTCTGGCTTGCGGCGTCCCGAAATCATTCTCTACAATACACCAGAATCTTGCTCTTTTGATGGACACTTCGATCCAGCGTGACATTGCCCAACAGACAACTGTAATGTCTTTTCCTAGAGGGTGATCTGACCGGCAACGGGATCTTATGAAAGTTCCAAGCTCCTTCTCCGCATTCATATCGAGTCGAAGGATATCCAGCGCAGCAATTGTACATGCAGAAGTATCGACTGTCATAGAAATCCGAGTCGTGAAAAGTCCGGAAGGATGAGATGCAGTTATGACATGCCGCTGGGGAATCGGCTGCTCCTCTAGTAACGATGAGTCGCGAGATACTGCCTCCGATGGAAGCAAAGTAACCGTTGATGAGTAGGTCAAAGGGCTGAATGCTTGCAGATATGGGAGCGGGTCATTGAGAGCGATGGGCAGGTGAGAAGGCAATGCCTTCTCCGAGACGGGAGCTTCCGGTCGCCTGCGGCGTCCTGCAAAGGGGAGAAATAAGTGCATGGATTGGAATGCACTGCGTGGTTTCGACGCAGGTTCAGTAGATGAGCCTGACGCAGTAGATCGTAACAGCATAGATCGTAGCTCGTCTGGATTAGGAGCAGCCGAAAGTCCCTTCTTTCTGGACTCCGAACGTAAACGAAGACGTTCATTTTCCTGATTCGCGAGAGCAACATCTGCTCGTAGCTGTTGAAGTTGCTTTAGAAGATCATCCCGCTCTTTCTTCTTCGATGCATGAGGGTCTTCTGGGATTAAAAATCGTGCAGACTTTCGACGCTTTGGCTTGTCAGGCTTAAGCTCTGGTTGTGGCACTGGTTGAGGAGGTTCTTGAGGAGGTGGATCTCGAGGCTTCAAAGGGGATGACTTTAGCTTAGCTCCCAGAGCCTTGTTTCTTCTCGCCCTCTTACTTGGTGTATCGTGAATGCCACTTGGTGGAGTTGTAACGACAGGATCTGGGATCCCAAGCTGGGTCGGCGTAGGCGGCAAATCTGGCTGTTCTGGACCTCGATTTCCAGTGAACAGTTCATGAACAGCTTCATCCATCCTCGAAGGCTCTGGTCTGCGATTTGACTCTGGTGCATGAACCGAGTCATCCTGTTGAACAGTCGTTGAGGGCTTTGCCATACTTTTTCGGCCGCTGCTACGTCGAGGGAGTGGTTCCGTTGGAGTCGTAGAAGTGATCGTTTCTTGAATAAGCGGCTGTGTTTGCTCTGTGGGCTCTTTTGAGATCTCAGCAAATAACATTTCGGCTTGCGAGACAGGCTCATCGGGTGCGGTAGCAGCTTGCTGCCTAGCTTCTGGGAGGTTATGGCGGGGCTGCGATGCATCTTGTTCGTTCGGTATC
Source organism: Cadophora sp. MPI-SDFR-AT-0126 (assembly GCA_020747065.1). NCBI lineage: Eukaryota > Fungi > Ascomycota > Leotiomycetes > Helotiales > Ploettnerulaceae > Cadophora > Cadophora sp. MPI-SDFR-AT-0126. The sequence goes on along the minus strand of JAGMVK010000021.1, from coordinate 483,051 downwards.
TCTGCAAATAAATTCCTTGGAACATGAGCAGATTGTGCCTGTAGATTCTGTGGTCCTTCAGGTTCTGGCTCTGCTGACCTTGTGCTCTTTGGCGACTTTACAGTGTCCATAGGAGCTTTTGGTGGAACGGGTGACCTTCGAAGACCAGTTCTGACAGGCTCTCCGATTACTGGTGACCTTCTGAGTCGTTTCGTTGGTGAAAAGGGCTCCGGTACTGTATCCAGCGCACCTCGCGCAGGCCCCGGGATCACCGGCGACCTTCTCAGCTTCCTCGTTGGTGAGAATGGCTCGGGAATATTCTGTGGCCGAGCTGTTGGAGGATCTGGCGCACTTGGAGATACCCTAAAAGCCGTTTCAAGAGGCTGTGACAGCATCGTTTCCGCCTGCAAGGATATTGGAGACCTTCTCAGCCCGGTCTTCTTGAAAGGATTGATGCCATCTTCAAGAACTGGTTCCCGATTAATCGATACAAACTCCGCAGCTACCGAACTTATTGGTGACCTCCTCAAGCCTTTCTTTTGGAAAGGGTTGAAATCGTCTGGCAGCGTATCTGCCACAGGGGGCTCAACAGGAGGTCTCCCGGGTCTTTTATTGGGTGACAGTGACAGTCTTCTGGGCTTAGAAGACATTCCACCTCCTACGGGCCCTTTGCTTCGCGCTCTTGGAGGGGTCTTGGCAAGCGAGGCGTACGCTGAAGGGTCGTTCTCCTGTGTAGTCGACATTGACTTTGTCCCGTCTCTATCGTCTCCAGATACTATAGAATTCCCTCCAGTTGCGGGCTGTTGTTCACCCAAAGCCTTCGCAAAAACATCCTGTAAGTCCTTTGTTGGGTTTCCAGGGCCTCCAGATGATGTAGGCCTATTCAGCAATTGTGGGTTGTGACGAGATAGACTCGCTTTTGTTGGAGACGCGAACGATGGCCTGCGAGAAGCGGACTGTGGGCCACCTTTTCGAGGACCTGGTATTCGACTTGGAGTAGTTGGCGCGTCGATGGGGATCGATGTCGTGGGCGATGTTTTGCGCCGCTTCGCTGCAGAGTCGGCCATTGGGAATATTGGAATTTATTTCTGCCCTTCCATGGTATTCCTCATAATTTACCCTCCTAAGTGGCGCGCCGAGAACTCGAAGTTGATGTCGATGTTGATGTTGTTGTTGTCGTCGTCGTTAGTGGTGTTGAAGAACCGCGTAGGCACTGGAGAACGCGACCGTGACTGCGTGACTTTGAGGAACCCGGGCCGACTTCGGCTTCTTGATGTCTTGGCCGGGCCGGGGTCTGCAGCTGAGCCGATCAGGAAAGGTACAGATGGAGGGGAGGGAAGGGGAGGGGAAGGGAGAGCCCTGGCGGGGTGGATGGTGGCTCTCTTGCCTGTGCAGTTTGCAACTATTCCACCGAATATTACGTCCAAGTGCATTGCTATGCTGTCCTGTTCTTTGCGCCAAATCCCAAGATGCCAAATAACTCTTATGACGCGGCCATCTATTGATTGAATCAGGCAGACGGGTATTCGAGGTACAAAGAAGACTCCCTCGTACAGCCTTAAATGTGCTCTGTCATGCTCTGCCCACGAGACCAGCCCCAGAAGCCCGATAAGGATAAGGCCCAAGCTCGTCCCTCTGCTCTCACTCTCCATCTCCTACATCCTCACAACCTTACCTTACTACCATCTGACCGGCGAATGATTGCTCGTTCGTCCCGCAACTTCATATACATCTTCGAGCAACCTTCCACTGCAGTAATCGTACAGCAGACGCTGACTTCGCAATGTTCTTCGCGACCTTCGCAAACCTCTTATCGTAAGTCGTAACTCTAACCCCACTATCCGTAACAATTCCCCGGACTTCAAGACTTAACATATGACCAGTTCGATCCCTACCTTTCTCTTTCCTGTATTCGCATCCTATAAAGCTCTCAAGACCTCAGATCCTGCGCTGCTGGCACCATGGCTCATGTATTGGGTTGTATTAGCATGTGCTCTCTTCTTTGAATCATGGACCGGATTCATTCTTGTTTGGTGAGTATATCCTCCCCGCAGATACAAACAACAAGATTAACATGTAATGTCTAGGGTTCCCTTTTACGCCTGGATCCGCTTGGGATTCCTTCTTTATCTCATTTTACCACAAACCCAAGGCGCTAAAGTTCTCTATCAATCGCATGTTCACCCATGGCTACAAACAAACGAACGATCAATCGACGACTTCATATCTTCTGCACACGACCGTGCCAAAGCAGCAGGATATACATACCTCAAACAAGCTGTCGAGCTCATCAAGCAACATGTGCTTGGTTTGCCTCCCAAGGAGCCCACTCCACCATCCACACCGTCCACCTTCAGCTATACCCAGAGCCTGATTGCTCGCTTCAACCTCCCCTCTGCACGGCCTGCATTCCCAGCGATGCCTGCTACAAGCACTGCGACTGATTTCTACTCTCTCCTAGCATCCGCCGTCAGCGCAGCAACATCTCGAGATCCCGCCTCCGCCAGCTCCCAACCAAGAGACCTTTCTAACTCTGGCACGCTCATTCCACCATCTGTTAGTGGCGAGGAGCGTCTTTCATTTATATCCGCCCAGCGCGAGCGCCTTGCTATCCTCCTGTCCGCCTTAGACAAAGAAGCCAGTACCCTACAAGGTCAATCCGTCAAGCCTTCCGCGCCGCGCCAGGTTCCCAGCATGTTCTTCGACGGGAGCAGCGGTAGCGAGGAGGAAGAACGGCCAATAAGCTCCACGAGTGGTGATGGTCTCAGTACCCGGAAAAGCGAAGGAGACTTCGAGAAAATCGAAGCTGAATCTGGAGCTGAAGAAGTTGAAAATACACGTAGACGACAAGTCAAGCGAAGCAGTGGAAGTGCCAGTTGGATGCCGTGGAGCTGGGGAGCGAAGACAGACGGTTCTGCCGATACTGAGATGAGCGGGACTCACAATGCAGAGGGAAAGAGTTCAGGTGTTGATACATGAATAGCTTATGTATGTGCGGAAATTGTAAGATCGGTTATTGGTGCTTTGGGAGTTTGGGAAGAGGGCTGGTCGGTAGACGGGGTCTCACGACTTGATACATCGGGAAAGACTAGGATTTGGAGGTCTACACACTGTCTTTTGTGGCATGGGTTTGGGAATGGGAAGATACCGCTATCATTATGAAGAACGAGAAGAATACAAGCATGGACTTGAATAGGCATTTTGGCCGAACAAGAGCAGGCGGCTTCATGACTGGGTCTGACCAAAAAACTCAGAAATGGAAAAGGGTCAGTCATCGTTCGTTTTGGTTCCTTTCTCCATTTCAACATTCCACTCTCTGTAATGTCTGAATTTCTTCCAGACATTCCGTTCACGCCATTCTCTAAATGCTTTCATTTCATATTTCGCATTATGGAGGATAGTGGTAGGTACTGTTAAATGTTCATTCAGAAGACCCAGAAAACCGAAAAACGCACAATAAGCATACCTTGAAATCTCTCAATCATCTCAATTCTCTTATCTTCATCCGAACATCAAACGAGTGCTTTGAGAAATAAATATAAACGTTCTGATAATGCTGACATAGATGGATGATAAGGATATTTCTGTGTGATTCTGTTCTTATACAGGTTCATGGTAGATCTCCCATTGCTTCATGGGGGAGGGAATGGGGATGAAGGGGTCGAGAGTGATCTTATATGGCGTGAGGAGAGGGAGAGGGGAGGGGATACAAAGGGAGCGGTATTGGGCTTTGGGCTAGGACTGAAGGAATGAATGGATGTTTGACTGAAGCTTTTGAATGATTGTGTCGATGGAAATCCAGTTGCCAGATCTTCCGCGAATAATGTTTCTGTGACACGCAATGGTCTATCATCTATATTTGCATGTATTGTGCCTCGTCGACACAATTCCACCTGCTATTTAGGACCGATGGCCTCTCCACTCTCTACTAAGGATTAGTCAAGGGTATCTATAGAACTGCGTGAGGATAGACTTCATTTCCCTTACTTTCACCATTCCATCCCTCAATCTGAAACTCAAATTTCATGTCCCCCTTCCCCCTCTCTATAGGATTCCCCATCACATCCCAAAGACTCCTTTCCCTAAACGTAACCTTCCCCTCCCAATCCACAAGGATGATAGTCTGTCTCTGCGTCCCATATATCCCCGTCATCGCGTTAGGATTTGTTGGTTCCTCAACAGGCGCAACTGACCCTATTGACGGAATGAAAATAGATTTCCGCAACTCGTAGAGATACTCCTCGAACTCCTTTCCATCCTGCTCAGGAAGTGTATTGGTGTCTAGCACGTCGTACAACTTATTGACTAGGTCCTCCTCACCCACCGCCTCCTCCACAGCCTGCAGAACCATCTTCCTCCCCGTGTCGACTTTCGGCCAGACATCAGGGTCCAAGAAGGACGTGTTGCTGAGCCCGTACACCTCTCCTCGCCTCCCTGCTATCCACGGGACATGGCCGACCGTCTCGCACCGATTGGAAATGATAGCCAGCGGCTCCAACTCGTGGTCACTCCTCTTCCTCAACTTGCCGCACAGCAAGGAGAATCCTCCAACGCCTTTCACGCCGTCCCCCGCCATCATCCTTTGCACGAACTCAGACGTACTTTCATCGACCGCAGCAGTTAACCAGGCCGTCACCATACCTCCTCTACTCCTCGTCCCCTGCACCGGATGTGCCGCATCGTTGGTGTCGATCTCTCGGTAGTTTGTTAGGACAGCGAAGTTGCCTGTCTTGGTGATGCCTAGCCAGGTTCCTTGCTCTGCTCGTTGCAGATCTCGCGCGGAGAGGATCTCTTGGTGGTTGGATGTCCACCAGTGTGGTCTGCTGGTGGGGCGGAGGATGAATTCGTCGCGGTTGTCAAGGACGATGAGGGCGTAGGAGGGGTGGGCGGTTGTGGCGAGGACGATACACATGGTAGCGGTGTATACTCTTTCGTATGCTTTTGGTATCTGAGTTTGTATCTTGGTCCTGTGTTTGGATTTGATCTGAGAGGTAGAGAGATGTTTTATGGCGGGGGATTGGGGTTGGTTGGGAGAGTAGGTGTAGATTCAGGAGATTTCAAGAAGTGCGGGAAAGTGCGAAGCAATGGCATTCTCGTCTGCGGCATCGGAAGCAGAGCTGCAGCGAGCGGCTTGTCGTGGTCTGATGGTTGTTAGAGGTATGCTAATTCCATGATGTGGTGCCAGCGAGCTGGCTGTGAGTTGACAGCTGATGCCCAGTCGATGCTGGGCATTGAATGGTTCCGTTCCTCACCGACTTCGAGGTACCAATGCAGGAACGTCAATGAGGATAAATATTCCAGGTAGTTGGATATTCCGAAGCCATGAATCGGGTAAGGATATTTTGCCACGCTATGATTTTCAAATGTACAAAGATAATTTGAAATGTTTACTTACCTTTATCACACGACTGACTTTATCTCGGCTACATGCTGATAAACAAGCTCCGATGACGTCCGGAGCTCGAAGGCGATCTTTTCAAGAAAATACACCTCTCTCCAACTACAACAGTCCAACACCAATACTCTCAATGCCTCACTTCTAACATCACCTACCTTCTTCTCTACCTAATGACTGTATATACACTGTAAAATGGAAACCAGATTCTTCCTACGCGCGTCCCAGCGCCTTAAACTCTCCTCTTCCCTTCTCTCAACCCGCCATTACAGCACGTACGAGCCTCCCTCCACAGAACAAGCAAACCCCATAGGAGACTACTATGCCTCGATCCTCGAATCCTCTACGCCAGCTATCAGCAGTAAACCTCCTACCACAGCCTCAACCTCCTCCACACCCCCCATATCCACCACACCAGCAGACACAGAATCCGGACCCAGAATCCTATTCTCCTCACGGCTCTCCTCCCCACTAGAACGCAGATCCGAGATACGGAAGAAGAGCGTGCTAATAGCGGGAGTATGGGTCCCGCCGAAACCTGACGAGCCGGATAACTGCTGTATGAGTGGGTGTGTGAATTGTGTGTGGGATCGGTATGGTGAGGAGTTGGAGGAGTGGGCTGCTGCTAAGAAGGCGGCGGATGTTGCGTTGAGGAGGGAGCGGAGCTTAGAGAAGGGGAGGGGAAAGAAGGGGAAGAGGAGGATTGAGGGAGTGAGTGGTACGGGATTGATGTTGGGGGAGGGGGAGAAGGGTGCGCAGGATACGGCCGTGAGTATGGATGATGATGGTGGGGGGTCGGATACTAATTGGGGGACTGGGTTGGAGACGGATTTTACGAGCGAGGATTTGTTCAAGGGTGTTCCGGTAGGTATAAGGGAGTTTATGAAGCAGGAGAAGAGGCTGAAAGAAAAGCATGCGAGGGAAAGAACCAGTGGTGGGTAGGGTGCGAGAGGGCTGGCGAAATGATACCAAGAGATGAGGCGGAGAAGAAAGAACTGTCTGCCGAACGAAAACTGCTGTGAAACTCATGTATAGATTTGGTAGCCTTGCCCCGTTTCTCGAAAGGTTCTTCATTATCGTGGCTCTCCCTCTTCATCCGTTGCCATGGAATTTCATCGAGCACCAATCCTCATTTAGTCGACGTCCACACCCTTGGTTCTCAGGTCCGCCCTCGCCATGTCGATCTCCTTCATGAGTTCTGCGTGTGCCTGGGGTACGTCGTTGAATGTGAAGACACCGTATCCGAGCTTGAAAAGGAGGTAGGCGCCAAAGGATACCAGGGCCCAGAATGGCAGCTAGGAACAGGAATTAGCAAAGAATCTCTTGACACTTGGAAATACGAGATTTGAGAAAGTTGCAGAACACAGATGGTCATCTGCGGAGCTTGGAGACGAAGACTGGGTATAGAAGACAAGTATGCCAGCGTTTCGAGGAGCCCTTAGGTAGCTTGTCGACGTAAAGATGTAAATATGACATACAACTGGTATTATCTCCTCAGAGATCAAGGTTGGAAGAGGAATGAGTTGGAGGTAGAGCGCGAGGTAGAGCTTGATTCAATATTAGCCATTGTTACCAGGGGCAAAGGAGATTTGCATACAGAAGTGACGAGAAGTCCAATTGACACGGTTTGTTGAGCTCGAGTCATGATTAAGATGGCTTGGTATATTCAAACGGGATTTCGCGAGACGTTCTGTGCTGGTTGTGGTTGTAAAGGAGTGTGGTTCGTAAGGAGTTGGTGATGGCTTGAGAGGACACTTGGATCGCGAAATCCCAAATCTGGGAGTCGCGCCTGAATCACGTGTAATAATACAAAATTTTGGCCTGTTCTCACGGCGGACATCTATGGCTGCACAATTGCTTGATGGGAAATATGACATGTTGGCTTCATTGAGTATGTTATGGTTGCGATGGCATGTATTGAAGAGAAGTCGAACGAACTACATGCTTTCTGAATGAATGAACGGTCTACCCTGACTTGGTTCGACCTGAGTCTTCAACCTCCCAGCAGTGCCTAACATTATACGTTTCTAGCATCGTAGCAGCCCGAGAGGGGTTGTAGCAAGCCTAAATCTCCAGCTGAGCATGAAAAGTAAGGAGCCATGAGGTGAAGCAGTGTGACAGGAAAAGAGGAATATGGCTGGGGAATGGCATGTAGACAAGGCGACAGGCCACAGACAACAGCGACAGGACGAACTGCTGAGGTGGAAAGTATAACGACTCTGGGCAGCTGCATAGGCAACGATCATGGGCGAAGGAGTCGTGAGCTCTTGAAGCGTGGGAACAGGTCGTGGTCGAGTGCGAATAGTTTCATCTCTTCTTCATGGCACTGAGCGAGGCAGCGATCACAATGAAAAGTGGTTTCCCGTAGGGAGTGCAATCAAAAATTCCCCCGATGACGTGCCCGAAGACAAGTCAACGATTCTCAACGCCCCGATGTGCAATGGAGGTTTTGTATCGCAAGCGAAGCCATTCATGAGCGGCCAGCTTTCAAGAAGGTAAGTATGATTTTCAGAAGAAGGTCGAGGAGGGTCGGGGTTCTTATACATTTCTGAGAGGAGCTTTTCGCGCTAATCAGTAGTGGCGGCCGCCTGGGCCGTTTGCTTTGTGTTTGCTTTGGCTTGGCACACATGACTTGAAGGGGTGAATGACTGCCCGGAGACATTCCAATGGCACCAGAAATGGTGAATGAAAGGAGTGAAATAGCTGTATGTGATCGACCAAACTTCGCTGCTCTTCAGCTTTGATCTGAAAGCCTTTCTCGTGCATCGTCTTGGATGTTCTCCCAAAACTGCATCACCTGACCTAGTCCAGCCAAAAGTTCCCTGTCGCTTGATCGCTAGCGCCCACAAAGCCAAAGATTTTGAGCTGGACCGCTTGGAGGTTCACTTTACACTTGTGACCGTCGACAACAACCAACGCCCAACGCCAACCACGAATTCGACTTCGAGATGGCGATCAAGCACAACCAGCAGATCCCGCACAACCGTACGGCCTCATCCTCTTTTTCGCGATCAATTTCATGCTAATACCGCCCCAGATTTCCGCAAGGATTGGCAGCGACGAGTCCGAGTTCACTTCGACCAGGTAATTCGCACAATGGATGTACAGCGCAAGAAGAAGGATCTAACATACGTTGAATAGCCCGGTCGCAAGCTCAGACGCCGTAATGCTCGTCTCTCAAAGGCCGCAGCTGTTGCCCCTCGCCCAGTCGACAAGTTGAGACCGATCGTTCGATGCCCAACCATCAAGTACAACCGCCGTGTACGAGCTGGACGTGGTTTCACCCTCACCGAGTTGAAGGTAGGATATCTGCGACAGGAATGGGCTGAGAATGGAGTCTAACAAGCACACAGGAAGCTGGTATCCCCCGCAAGCTCGCACCCACAATCGGTATCTCTGTTGATCCCCGCCGCCAAAACCTCTCCACCGAATCCCTCGCCGTTAACGTTGAACGCCTAAAGGCCTACCAGGCCCGTTTGATCCTCTTCCCCCGCAAGTTGGGTCAACACAAGAAGGGTGATGCTTCCAAGGAGGATGTCTCGGCCGCCAAGAACACGGTTTCCAGCGTCAAGCTTGCTCTGCCAATTGTCAACGCTGCCGAGGGTGTTTCTGAGATCAAGAAGAGCGAGATGCCAAAACCAGTTGAGGGAGGTGCATACAGAAAGTTGAGAGATGCGAGAAGCGAGCACAGACACCAGGGTATGCGTGATAAGCGTGCGAAGGAGAAGGCTGATGAGGCCGCTGCTGCTAAGAAGTAATGGGTCTCTTCTCGGTCTGCTAGATGGTCTTGGTCTTTCTTACTGGTTGCGATGCATGGCTGGGTGGGGTCACAATGGCAGTTATTTGAAAATTGCTTAGGTGTATTTCATGAAATGCAATGGACGCACCAAAAAGGTGTTATTCAACAAGGTTTCTGATTGTGAGTTGAATGTGCAGGTGCGAGTCAAGGTAAAGTTTCGTGACTTCCTCGAGCATTTCCCTAGTACCATAGATAATATCAAGAGCAGTCCCTGTGACTCGGAACAATCTGGAGTCGAATCAGTATAACATCCAAAATCCAGGTAGGCTTAATTATACAACGCGAGGTAATCAAAGTACTAATGGTCCCAGGTTCGAACAGCAATGCTATCCAAGACGTACATAATTAACATACCTGCAACGCCCATCTATCTCAGCGCTCGATCGTCATCCAATCCCCAGCGACCATCCACTCTGAGAGCAAGATGTCTAAGATAGAGGAATCCAAGATCGAATCCACGCCATCCCCAAAGGCGTCATCGGAAAAGCCACAGCCGAAATCAACAATCACCTCCGAGCAAAATCCAACACCGTCAGCGACACCAACCCCAACACCCATCGCATCCCAGGCTTCATCACCCGCCGACATGACTACATCGATGCCCACATCAAGATCCACCCCAGCACCGGTTTCACCACCTACTCCTACCCGTACTCCATGGCGCTCGAAGCCCACGAATAAATGTCCAAGATGTGACGCGAAGGACTTTATGGCCGCTTGTCTCTCATTTGGGTATAACACTGGCATTGGAATGTAGATGGGGTAGTTGAATGGATACGCCTGGGCTTATGGTGTGTCTGGTCTGATCGTACTTTGGGACGAGGAAATCTCAGTTCTTGGGAAATGCTCAACCAGGTTTTTACCATCCAGTCTCCATCCTCCTGACCTCTTTCATGGCTGAATTTCACCAACAGGTCTGCGCAGAACCGACAAACTTTTCACCAGTTCAGTGTACTCGGAGACATGGTGTTTAGATATTGAATAGCAGGAGGGCATGTGGTTCCTTGTTCTGTCCTGATTTGAAGTTGCCTGTTGGCGTTTGGATTTTGAGCAAGCAGTGGCCGCTCCCTTGCTAACTCGATGTGGAGATTCTACGTGAGCAAGCACAGCGTTGTTGTTTCATACCATACACATATGGTTTAGCGACATTAAAGGCGGCATTATCATTCACAGTGGAATTCTTCCGTCTCGTTTCCGTTCATTCAGTCATTTGCAAAGACCTAAGGGGATGGTCTACTGGTGAATTCCACATTACTTTCAACACCAATGCTACTTGGATTGGAATCATCCCCAAACAGGGACGCGCGCTGCGCGCGCTGTACGAAGAGATTCAATCAGTACTCTTAAGCCGCGACATGCTCGCTTAAGATTCACAATCCAAAACCAATTACTAGATGACGAGTGCTCTTATTTGTCCCAGCTGCGTTTTATCCTGCCAGCATTATTCGATCAAGATCCTTTTCTTGAAAGTTCGACAGAAAAAGCAAATCTTTCGACCGCCCTCCTATTCGAGCTACATCCTCATCCAAACAGGCTACAAGCGAATATCAGACAAGCGAGCATCAAGAGAGCCCATACTGCAAGCACAGAAAGCCAACCGAACACACCACAGTCTCACCTTATCAAGTCCCCAAGAACTCCTCCAACACAAAACAAAACCAACCTAATGCCTAACTCATCCAACTGCCCAACCTGTGGCGCGGAAGATTACTCCGGTACCTGCCATGCCTGCGGTAGCGGCACCAGCCAACAGAGCACAGAACACTCTCGCTAGGCTACCATGTATGTCCTCAGGTACTGTAGGGATATGGACTGGCAGGAGGGGTTGGAATGAATGAATGGGTAATGAAATGACGGATCGATTTTTGAGCGCTCGGCATGGGGCTGGTAGCCAGGCAGCGTAGCGAGTGCTTGTTTTTGCATTATGATTACGGTTTATGGAGTTGTTACCTTCAGGGCTCTTCGAGGATATATCGCGAGATATGGCTGAGTGTGATAGATGTGAGTACTAAGTCACGTATACTTTGGCTGTGAAAAATGTCATGGCTGCGGTATAATACCATTATATTCCAGAAGCTAGCAACCGTTCCATCTACTCCGATTCCTCATCCCAACAACACACCTCCACTCTCTCCATCCCATCATTCCCCACCACCACCCTTGCCCCTCGCCACCTTCCTCATCCTCCTCACTTCCCTCTTACTCAACACCTCCCTACTCCTCTCCGCACTCCTCAAACTCTCAACTCTCCTCCTCGTCTCCTCCGCCCAAACTCTTGCTCGCTCTCGCGCTGCGTTGTGTTGCCTCTCATAGAGTAGTGGTAGTGGGAGCACTTCTTTCTGGATCCGTGAGCAAGACGGGCAGATGGCGTGGCCGCAGCTGTGGCATCTGTAGATGCCCCGGAGGTGGGTGAGGCTGCACTGTGGGGGTGAGAGGTTAGTGAGATGAGAGGGATGAGGGGAGAGGCGGGAGGAGATTTAGAGTTAAAGGGAGGAGTTACGCCTTGATTTGATGTTAGAGGACTGCTGCATATCCAGTGTGTCCAGGATGATGTTGGAGTTAGATCTGCTGGGGTGTGTAAAGTCGCCATGGGCTGAAAGTACGGGATATGGCTGAGTTCCGAGTGTCGGATACACCTTTGTTCCTAAGTATGTAAGAAAGCCAGTATATAAATGATTGTCTGAAACAATTTCCGTCTAATAGGAGAGTGAGCTGTGAATGCTCGGTCCAGTCCCACTAACAAAACCATATAAACAGAGACCTTTAGCTGGGTTGCGGTATGAATCATGGATTAGATCACTCGAAAGATTGTTCTGAGTTGAAGTCATATTATTTGTTTTGGAAGCCTGAAGTTAAATGCCGTCATTTCTATGCCAGTCCGGTGACTCGAACGGTGCTGATTCTATCCGATTCCAAATTCGGACGGCGGATACCTCAGGTTGACTCAGCGATTTTGGGAAGCTCACATGGCTAATTCTATTGATTGAAGTACGGTGAATTACTATTTGACGATAATCATCTCAGCTGGAGGGAATGCCCATTAAGATTCAGGAGCAGACTGAAGTTGTGATTGTATCCTCAAGTCGTATATATCACTCTGTGCTGGCCAAACTTGTTTTGTTCTAAGTTTTCACTGACTATCTTGCAAGGAGATAGAGCAACAGAAGGTTTTCATTATACGACCATCCCTGAAAGGTAAGTTTTGCTATCATACTACATTTTCACCCAGAAATCTATGTCGTCTGAGCCCACGTAAAACCCCGGATCCCCAAAACCCAGCTCAAAAAAGCACAAACTACGAAAGCTCTCTAAAGCTTTGCTCCGCAACTTCTTGCAAGTTCAAACCAGCTCTTGGCCTACTCTCAGGTGCAGTGGGTCCCGTGTTTGGCGCCCTCCAGTTCGGACTAGCCTCTCGATAACTCAACACCAGCTCCGTGCCTCCTCTCAGCAGATCCTCCAGCATCGTCCTCCGCAGCACTGCCATCTTGCTCCCGCGATTTTTCAGCAACTCGCTGATCATCACAGTAGCATTCTCGCGATCCAGGCGCGCCATCTCCGCTGCTTGAGCATGGGGTTGCGGACTCTCGGGTGTTTGTGACTCGTAACGGATGGCCGGGATGGGCGGCGACGAGCCAGTTGGCGAGCTGGAGTATGGCGACATGGAAGAACTAGGTGAGGATGATGATGGCGTGTAATCCACCAGAGCTTTTCCAGTGAGCATCTCCACCAAGGGCCGGAACACAGACACATCCTGTAGCATATCGCTAATACACTGCGCACCTTCCTCTGTTCGCGCCATTAGCGCAAAGACAAACCATCCTTCGCTCCTGACGACTGGCCATTTTGTCTGGCTTACCATGAAGCTCAGCGGCCGTCCAATATCCGGATGAAGGGCGAAGAAATTGCTTTGGATGCGCTTCGTTTCTGATTCTTCGGTGCTTCGGCCTTCGCCTGTGTTGAAAACCCGACAGATTGATGTGACCAGACGGGCAATTTCCATTTTAATAGGCTCGACATCTGTGCGTTCGAAAAGCGCAATCAGAAGGGACAATTTCGTGCGTGTATAAGCCGGCGAATCTTGGTCTTGTGAGAGCCGTTTGCAGACACGGCGGACATTCTGGAAATTCCCGATTGTAAGCTGGCGGGCGAGCGATATGGCGGAGAACTGGATAGGTTGAAGAACATCCATTGCCCAGAGACGGGGAAGGACATCGAAGAGCCCTGCGTCGCCGAGAACTTCTTTGTTCTTAGCTGGTAGAGCGAGGTTTTTGAGGAAGCCGATGGCGGCATGGAGGAGTTGTGAGTCGGTTGCATCAGTGAGGATGTTGATAAGGAGCTTGTGTACTTGAGAGACGTGCACGAATTCTTCGCATGTGGCATCTGAGCGAGCGAGGTTGCCAAGCATGATACATGCACAGACTTTGAGCTGTAGCTGCGGACTTGAGAGCCACCGGCGAAGTGAGCTGCTGAAAGGTGATGTGACGGGATACGCTTCTTGGAATTCGGGAAGGGCGGAAATATCTGAGAGGACTTGGTTGAAATTGCTACGCATTTGAGAGAGGGCTTTGGCATCGTCTTGATCTGAGGGTGAGGTAGATCCAATTGTTGGTATTGAAGGGTGAGAGTCGAAGCGTGTGTATGAATCTACTAGGACTGCGAGGGTCCCATCTAAGGCGCCTTGTGTGACGAGAGCTTTTTGAAACTTCTCATGCTGGAGAAATGCGACCGCTGTGTTCACAACTGCGATGAAATCATCCATGTCAACAGGCTGTTCTCTATCTGCTGCAATCCTGAGAAGGACAATAGCGGTGGTATCAGGCGCAAGTTCCTGGTCGGAAGCTAATTCTGTCAGCACATTCGTAGGTCGGCACCACCTGGTCATCCTTACCTTGGGCGATCATGAGGTCTAATAATTTGCAAGCATATCCTAGGAAAGCTCGACTATCATTGAACCTCGGACTAGAGATCAAATCAATGAGCTCTCTTGTCAAAAACGACTCGGATGCCTGCTTCTGTGCAGGTTCTGTTAAGGTCAGTCACGGTTCTGGCATTCTCAAACGAGCCCTTACCATAATCTATGCAAATGTTGTACAATACAGGTATCACGAAAGCAATTAAAGTAACATCTTGCAACTGCAAGACCACAGAATTTAAATAGTTCGAGGCAACAACTCGTGCCCGATTTTCATCTGATGAAAGTCAGCTTCTGGCTCGCGATTTGGACGTGACAAACTTACCCGTATCTGCACAAGAATTTCCAATCAACCGTAGAACGTGGATCTTCAAAGTGTGCCGCAGGATATGCCCACTGAATATTTCGAGAAAGAAATTAAGAACGCCTGAATCTCCTAGTGGGATCCTCCATTTCGCTGGACGGTGTTAATAGAGTCACGTGAAATGGGAGTGGTGAAAGGGATGCTTCTGGAGTGTTTGGAACAGACAAGCAAGCGAAAGCAATTTTGACGAGACCATGGATTTAGATAGAATGTGAGATCAGTATAGAGCAGCGGTAGAAAATTGAATATACTCACGATCCCGGCTTCCATCTGCAAGCTTCTCAGCCACCAAGTCAAGTTGATCAGAATCTGCCCACCACAGCTGAGCCAGAAGAGACAACACTCCCTTTAACCTCTCGGTTCTGCGCTGTTGATCTTCATAGTCGACCTCATCATCGCCATCACCCATTACTTGATCCTGAGGCTCCTCTTCCAACTCAAAGGCGTCCAATATGGACTTCGACATAATGGCCGCTTGTTCCGGCGTCAACAGTAGGTTCAGAGAATTGGTTCCCAGTACATCACTTGTCGGGTTCTGCACAAGGCTTCTTGATGAGTTCACAAGCTCAAGTGGATCTGTGGGAGCGGGTTGATAGCCATCAGCGGGCACGCCGCCCTTCATATATGAGTTAGACATGTCGTCGAGTCTATAAAATGAGATGCTCGTTTAACTCCTGCCGCCAGTGGTATCAGTGTCTCGTTCTCGTTCCTTAGAAGCCTGGAATTTGGTGTCTGTTGAGCACGGCTTGCTGCGCCACTGGTCGACGCGGATATCTTAGCTTGGCAGATGAATCTCTATCGGAGTCGCGAGAAATTGAATCCGACGTCCTGGAAGTCGTTGTCGCAATCGTGGTAAGAGTCCTGCGGCAGTGAAGTTGGATGCAATTGAAGAGTCATCAAATCAAAATGTCAGTTTCAAGAGAAGTAATATGTTCATCTCTTGAGTTTCTGCGAATCTGAGCATGAGAATTTGAGGTCATGGTGCACGGCTAAAAAGTGGAGCGTATTTGATAGGGTAAACGAAAAGCTTACCACGTTGTGACTAGCGTCGTCCATGTGCCCCTAATAAAGGCACCAGGATGCTTCATAAAGAGAGAAACAGAAACATAAAAAGAATCTAGGCATTGACGGAGGCGATGTCAGACCGAGTAGTTTTGCGCAATGATACATAAATCGTCGTTGTAATTGGGATTTCCCAAGGTCTGAATATTGTCGGATTTCGGACTCGTCTACAGCAGCGCTGACCAAACGGGACAAATGTCAGCAACTTCACTTCATCATACCGACTCATCTCCCCTGAATAGTGCGCTTGCACAGCCTCATCCACAGGGCCTCTTAAATGTCAAGAAATACGCGCTATATCCATGGAGTTCTTCGAAGATGACCATGTACGCATCAATTCCAGCAAGCCGCCCTGCTACATATTCAGATCGGGACGTCGGTCACTGCTGTCGAATAGCCTCGTGTCCTGAGTCCATCCTGACCAGAGCCTTGCCAATGTATGTTGTTCAAAAGGTCAGACGAAGTGTTTTAATAGGTTCTTGGGCGAAGGTTGGATGACGTTCTGTCGAGATAAGCTTAAAGCGTCGTCACTCGCGTGTTCTTGTGACGAGGCTGGCGTTCAGGAGATGTCAGACTCGCATGTCGAAGGCTTCAATGACGCAACTTCGAGACTGGAGCAAGTCATACGATGGTTTCTAATTTCCCTTATTGTTCGATCCTACGATAGAGTCCCTTACTGTTTTTGCTGTTTTGATCCTTGGGAAACTCATTTCCTTTTTTTCTTTCTGATCTATGGTTCGCTACTTAGTGAACAGTGACTTGGAGCTATCTGTATTTCCAATCGATGAAATATTGCCTGGATAGGCTGCAACAGCATGTAGCTGTTATACACCTTCCATTTCAAGCTTTGTATCACAAGACATCCCCCAGGTTTTGATTCAGCTCAGAATATCGAAACTACCTCTCTCGTTTCAGCGTTTTTCTCTCCTCCCCCTACCCCAGGTACTTCGTCAAGTGGCACTCCCATGCGATCCACGATAGAAGCAGCTACCCCCAGTCTATTTTGCTCTAAGTACAAGCAATATGAGCTTTTCCCTTGGACAGGTGTAGTTTGTATATGTTGTTCGTGCGCTACGGTACCCAATATCCTTATGGATGGCAGAAGCTGAAATGTCCGCACCAAAAGCAACGTAAGACGATAAATATCCATCTCCAGGTACTCTTTGGATATCTGAACATGATCTGTTTGTTAACTATTGTAGACTTTTTAAAGTACATTGTCAGGAGTCGTCAACTGCCAGCTAGTGTCTGACGAGAACAGTGAGAGTGAGAGTTGTAATGGAGATCGGGTTGTCAATGAGATGCTCGGCGTACAGGCATGTTCTGGTTTTTTTCCCCAGCTGTTACTAGATGGGCAGGGTGAATACCGTACCACCAACTCATGTGCCAATACCCAGACCAGACCTCA
Source organism: Cadophora sp. MPI-SDFR-AT-0126 (assembly GCA_020747065.1). Taxonomy (NCBI): domain Eukaryota; kingdom Fungi; phylum Ascomycota; class Leotiomycetes; order Helotiales; family Ploettnerulaceae; genus Cadophora; species Cadophora sp. MPI-SDFR-AT-0126. The sequence continues at coordinate 466,132 of JAGMVK010000021.1, read as the reverse complement.
GCTCGTACGAAGACGGCCTGGTGTCAGCTTTCGTGGATGAAGAAATCCGTCAGAGCCGAACACGCAGAACAGAATTGATGAGTCCATCGACACTTCGGGTTGTGGCAGACGGTGTTCCATAAATCTGCCCATGTATCTCCCGTTTGGACTCTTGTTGGGTGTCCACAGTTACAGCAGTACATGATCGTTATCTTGACAGCCCTCGACATCGGCCTGTTTATGGAGGCTTGGGAAGTGTGTTATGTAATAGTGTAAATTTGTGTCGTGGTTCTCGAACTTGAGGTTTACGTTGAAAAGAAGGTCAAAGGCGGATTATAAGACACGAAGCAATGAGATTTTATACACCAAGATATAGCACATTCAGAGCAAAGCAACGATGAAATTGACTGTTCTGCAGAACGATAAGCCACCTATAGCACCATTCACACGAAAACGCGCTTGTAGCCTCCACAAACTCATTTGAATGCTCCTCGGAGGTTGTTGTTGAAACCAGTACCAAACGTCGAGTCTCCACTCTTGCCAACGGCTTTGGGGTTATTCTCCTTGGTCGCCTCTCCACCTAAGCTGATTCCCTTTGAGGCACTTACCCCCTCATCAACGTGAGCCTTGAGTCTGCGGGCTTTCTTTGCTTCCTTATCGGCCTCCAACTTCTTGTTCGCAATCTTTTTGATCTTGCGCTTCGACATGTTCTCGCCGCTTTCACCTGCTCCAAGACTGACACTCTTCATGCCCTTCTCGATCTTGCGGAGGCTGGCAACGTCCTTTTCCTTGGCAGCGGTAGCTCGGCGTTCTTCCTTCTATGACATGCATCAGTTATGATCGGGAGGTATTCCTCGGTGATAACGGAGGGAACAGCTTGTGTGCTTGGGCATTCATACAGTTGGCTTGACTTCCCCCTTCTCCCAGCCGTTGAGGACCTTACAGGATTTTTCTGCTTCTGCAGGTCTCAGTAAAGGTCGCAGAAGGAGCTTGAAAGATACTAAAAATGCGGATCGATTCAGGATTAACATCACCGCCGATCGTCTGATGAAACTCAACGACGCTGTTCCAAGACATGATGGTGGCTATTAGCAATGATATAGTTGTTTGGCGATTGATGTCGAAGATCAAGATCGTGCGGTAGTAGATCGAGTCGTTGATGAATGCGAGAGGTCTGAATCATGCCGATCGCCTGATCTCGACATGAAAGGAGCGAAGCAGTTGAGTTCACCTTTTGAAATGGCTCGCCTAAAGGTAGTTTTGTTTTGTCGCCTAATAAACAATAACGCGCTTTCGGATAAACACCCCCAAAACAAAAAAAAAAGCTAGACAGGGAGAGATAGGAAACCAAAGATTCTAGAAGGTCAAGAATCAAAAAATCAAATGGCAAAAGGTTCGGATTTTACCCCTACGTCCTTCCCTCAGCTAAGGCCACCGACCCTATGCAACGAGTTATGACGCTCGAGACATGCCGGTGTAAGTTAACGTTGAGATTTTACACTATGACGCTCACGAACCCGCTTTGGTGACAGGAATTCTCTTGTTTGGCTAGATAAAGAGCACAAAACTTTTGTCGCGGAGTGAGCCCAGGCGCGGACCTGGTGTCGCCCTGAGCTCAACCACAACAACCACGCTTGACTTCAGCATGAAATTGGCCCTACAGCATTCAAGTTTTGATGAAAACCTCTATTGCTATCATTATTTATCCAGGAATGCGACCATTGTGTGTGTTTTTGCCGCCACCTTGCGCGTCATATTGGTCCCAGCGGCTTGGCATTTTTGATGGTACGGAGGACATCAGGCTGAGGTGCAGATACTCAGATCTGAACACAATGTCTTAAATCATACTCAAAGACCAGAAACATGTATACAATCCTCACATCTTAGTGCAGACTTGGTTTCCTCACCAGTCAATTATTCGATATAGCCGACATTACTTTGGACCATACAGAATAAACGGCATTCTGGAGTATATGAGAATTCTCAATTCTAAATTGCCAAAAATCACAAATGACGCCAGCTTCAATCAGTTTGAAGGGGAATAGGAACGCAGTTAAGCACAAAAAATTCCCAAAGCGGTTTGCTAAACAAAAATGGTAGTCGCGTTCGCACTCGCAGCAGTCTCTCTTGAGACCAGCCTGACTTCAAATGTTTCTATTTCGAATGGCACGTTTTATCCTAATCAAAGTCTACGTCGACTCCAAATACGAAGATATCAATCTCCTCCTCTTCCCCACCTAAGACTGGCAAAGGTAGCTTTATACTTTCTCTGATCACCCAGCCTCCCTCCTCCATAAGAGTGAAAAATACAGCTTCACTTGAATGTCTCACTTTCATCGCAAGCAATACGTTCAGATCTTTATTCCCATCAGCCAGTCTGCCAAGTGTATGAACAAGATCGGGAACGACATCAGGATTGTATGTACAGTCTGCAATGAGGATGAGATTCCACTGGGTGGAAGCAATCGGCGCTGGAAGAGGCTGAGACCAGTCGAGTACGCTGTGGTTTGGTGCAGGAGAGCACAGAGATATATTATGCGTAAGAATAGAAGTTGCTTCCGGAAGGTCTGTCAAGATCATCTGGGTAATATTAGGGAGTGCTTGGCACAATGATATTCCAACGATACCACAGCCAGCGCCGAGTTCTAATACATTGAGGTCGTGATTGGATAATATGGTTCGGAGGGTCGGTAATCTGGGCAGAGATCTAGATGATGGTGTATCACGGAGCATGTTTGAGAGGTAGGCGGAGAGGACAAGGCCGGCATCCCTAGCACAGTCTATCAGTGGAGGAAGGGAAGTCAGAACGTACCTGGAGCATACCAAATATGTCTTGCAATACTCTCACCAGACTCCTCCCAAACATGTACATCTTGTCCGTCGCCGAATTTGAACACCCTTTCCACAATGCCATTACCATCAGGAAGCCCTCTCAGAGTTACGACACTTCCCTCATCATCGGAGTCCCTTGATTTGTGCCCCAGCACATGATCAAAGTCCTCCGCCATAAACTGTTCTTTTTTTGCCTTGATGACCATCTTGACTTGCGCACCCGCACGCATGGTTTGAATGCCAATGGGTACCTCAACAAGAAGACCTTTATAGCCGTCGCTCGCTCTCCATACATAGTCTTTGCCCTTACCACCATCTTGCAGCTTCCTACCATGGGCATCCTCAAGTTCTATAGCGAGTGGGAGATCTGAATAAAGAAATGCGTCGCCTAGATCCGTGGTAATAGTAATGACAGCTGTGAGACTCTGCAGACCACGAATATCTTGCGTCATCCTTGGGGCTTTCAAGAAGCGAATGTAATGCATGTTGGCGCAGAGGACACCGGCTCAGCAAGTCGATGCGGGGCAAATCTCTGGCAAAGTTGCTGTCCCATTTAGATGCCACCTCTTACTCCTTCTGTTCTCTCCAACTCGACTAAATTGGCTACAAGTCCTTAATCATCTAACTCGCATGTAGGACGAAATTGAAGCCCCTTTCCTATGATCGAAGGGCGCTGACCAGGTTTCGTATTCAGAGGTCGAGGATTGTCGTCCAAGCCACCATTCGAAGCGTCTAGGGATATAGTTTGCGGGATAGAATAGGTTAACTGAACACCTCCGCCAGACAGCTCGAAAGTCCAAAGGGGCGGCAATAGTGGAACTCTATGCAGGTTGTCGGTCCTGGGTAGTGATGAATTAGAATGATGAGAGGACGTTAAATTTGAAAGGTGCTTCTGATTTTCTTGGCGCGCTAATGGTGGGGTGGAAACAACCCCGCCATTCGCTTCTCTTGTCTCTCAGCTCGTCTGGTCCGTATTGATACTGCCAGATTTCGAACTGATCTATAAAATTCTTCCTAAAGGAACTAAAGTAAGGTAAATGTCACCAAAGTTATTTTACTGTCCTAGAAACACCAAAATCGTCTTTGCTGTTTTATGCAACTCATAGGCTGGCACAAAAACAAAAGTAGGAGATCCTTGTCATGTTTTGAAAGTAATCAAAAAGAGCGAGACTCAAGATGCTCAGAATAATTTCACTTGTAACTCATTGTTATCTGTGATACAAATTGAAGAGATACTATGCAGCATATATTTCGTGTTTCTAAAAGAGAGCTTCAAATCTGCCTTGACGAAGAACTGGCTTCCTTTTTCTCTTAACTTCCGACAGTGCAAAGCCAAGTTGTCCTCTGCATTTTCATTGTGGGACCATTGCAGCTAAGTTCCATCCTGATCATTGGAAGCTATGAGTCATTCTACTCTCGCTCAGAAATATTTCCGCCATTTATTTCAAAGTTCAGACGCTAGGTGAAAGGTCTTGGAGGACAGATTCGAGAATTTTAGAATTCGGAAAGAATCGATGCTGGCTCTATCTTCTGTGAATACTGGATCTATCGTCATCTCCTTCTCGTCAAAAACAATCATTCCAACACTATCAGGAACTCCTCACATACAGGTCATACATCAAGTCTCTACACACCTTCCCCAAATCCATGAAAAGACCAACTTGAACGACAGTAGCTTTAAAAGTGAACCTGCAAAAACAAAAAAATGCTTAGATTCGCAAATATATGTTTCGCCCTCATCAATGTATTGTGGTTACGTTTGTTCGCCTTCTAAACAGGAATTATATGTCTACATACTACCTAGACTTACATTTTGATTGGGAGGTGAGAGCAGTGGTGGAGGCGGTAGATGCAAGACGACAAGCAGTGGTAGAAGACATAGCGGTGGTGCTCGCACTTGAGGAGGCAGACTCAGACGCCGCCAGGTCATTTTGCATCAGACCGAAGGAAGTATCATTAGTACCCTGCTGACCAGTAGTGTGATTTTCCTTCGTGTTAAACATCTGAAGCTGCATTCGTTGCTCAGAAGGGGATCCCACGAGATTGAAGTCATTTAATGTTGATTTGATGCAATTTTTAACCTTGGAGCTGGACCAAGACTTTCCGCTAGAGAGTTTTAACATACGATGTTGATGTTCGAGGAGTAGAATCATCACGAGAAGAACATGGAAATACAGGTGAATGGAGGAAGGTCCCTCTCTGAGAATAAATTCAAGTGCTCCACAACGTCCTGTAAACAACCTCGGTCAAATTCAATCGAAAAAGCTTTTGTTGCATATAGCAGTTCAGACTTTCACGCCGTCGTTGTCGCAATGTAACTATTGACGGTCAACAAAGCCTAGTCTCAGTCCGTCATCTCTGTCATTGATGTGAAGATCCACACCATAATCTGGAGCCGAACCCACGCCAACAAGCTGCTAGTACTTGCAGAAGATGTTTGTTGCAAATCGCAGTTCGAATCTTTTTTGTGGTCCCTCTGACAGCTTGGTGATCTTGACCTGTTCCTGAAATTTTGAGTCTCTTTTCTGCCTGGACCGTTTCGAAACGACAGGAACAGGTTAAGTCGATTTATGGAGTAAGATTTGTTGCATACCGCCGATCTTCATTGTATCCTCATTTCTTGGAATTCTAGTCCGACAAATACCGTCATAGCCGCCATTGAAAACCAGGAACGCGTCGAATTAGCTTCGAAAATACTTTTGTTGCATATCGCAGCTCGAAACTTTTTCTCTCCATAGATTTTGAATTTTTGATTGGGTGTGCCTGGTGGGGTTCCTAAGACTATTGGGACATTTGAGATTAAATGTTCCTTAAACGTCAACACTAGCTGGACGGCTAAGTTTAGCTTCAAGCTTGACAATAGCTTCCAGTGACAGGACTAAGACAATCGTGTCCCAATGTATGGCTAGAATGGCTGGCCAACAATGTGGGGACGCCTGGTCACCTTGGTGTTGGAAAATGTCGAGTCTCGACAATCAAGCATGAAACTCCCAAAAATGTGCATGTAAAGAGAGCTAGCAGGTGCAGATAGGTAAGATTAATTAATCATGATATTCAGCTCTTTACGGTATCCAAGACTATGTGCAAATATGAAACCCCTCACAAGCTAAAGAAACACCCGAACCAAACTCCACGCACCTTCATGAACTCATCCTTGCCCAAGAACCGCCTCACTTTTTACAACAACTCGCACTCGCATCACCCCCAGCAACAACCAACTTCGACATCTTATCCGCTGCATCGAGCACCTTCCCCTGTCCAGCAACCTGGCTAGGCGTGCTGCAATAGCTAGGCGGGACGTCAAGTGCTGGGTTTCGCAGGAAGAAGTTTCTGGGACGCAGGAGAAGTGTCATGGGTTCGGCGGGCATGACTGGGAAATCTTCAGGGGAGGGGAAATGTGTGATGCCGAAGGTGTGCCAGAGTACGATGTCGGTGTTGTCGATGGAGGCGTCGCCGTTGGCGATCCATTCTGGGATGCCACGGGAGGGCTCGCCGGAGGTTTGAGGAACATGGCGGCCGGCCGGGAGGATTTGGTCGTCGTCATCTAGGGGTTGTCAGTTATGATTTCCTTGGGAGTACTGAAAGGGGAAAACTTACATCTTGTGACATGCACGGCATGTCGAGCGAAACCAGCTCGCTTCCAAACCAAAGACCCTTCCTTTGGTAGCAGCTTAGGGACTTCTCTGCTGACTAGCTTGTATGAAACAGGCTTGTGGCTGTAAGGGTTGAGCTTGTTGGTATTGCACATATCCCATGTTCTCGAAGTAACTCCATTGTAGTCACTGACAGCCTCCTTTACAGTAGTGAACTTGGTCCGATTGGCGAAGAAAGCGTTTCCGTACGGGTTCTCCTTGCTGCCAACCTCGCCTGCCCCTTGAGTGGCATCGACTTGGAACACAGTGTTATTTGGTCCATCGATGTTCGGGTCGATTCTCAGACAGAAAAGATGTTGATGGTTATGTGCGTTGACTCCGGGGTAAACCTCGGTTCCCCAGCCCTTGGTGTCCTCACCAGGGTTCATAGCATACGTGTTTAGGATGCCAGTAAGCTTGATCTCCAATTGAACAGTACCATCCTGGTGGAAGATCCAGTACACACAGTACTCGTAATTGGCGGCGGTGAAGATATGGGAAATGATGAGTTTGCGGCCGCGGGTAACGATGACTGAGTCGTCGCGGAAATCGGTGTGCTTGAACAGGATACCGGCATCTTCCTCATGGATACAGATGGCGTTCTTGATCGTAGTGCTCTCCCCGGCCCGATTGACAAAGGCGGCACTGTTATGAAGTTAGTATTTGACTTTTCTCTGGAGCGTGAAGGGGGCGAGAAGGGTTTGCAAGGGATTGTTTGGGGGGATATTTACTCCATGTAATGGATCGCGCCCTTGCAATCACATCCCAAAGAAAGACTATTAGTCATATATCCTCCACCATACTCGCCCAAATCGAAAGCGTGCTTCCGCTGATGAGGATGTTCCGGGTTTCCATACGGCACAACCATCTCCGCCAGTGATAATCTGTAGAAAATCGGTCTCACGGTCCCCTTATCATTGTACGTAATATTGTTCAATACAATACCCTCCTTGTAGTTGAATCCAACATGGACATTCCAGTTCTGCCAGTCAATAGTTCGACCCTCGATCTTGAATGAGACGCCCTCCGGTTGTGTGATGTTGATTGGCTTGATATCCGTTCTGTATCCTCCTTCAGCCTCGATGCTAGCTGGGTGGTAATTGTTGGGCTTGGCCTTGTTGACTGGCCTGCGGACCTCGGGGATATCGATGTGGATGATCTCTTGTTTGTCGGCGTCGAAAATAGGGCAGAAATCAAGGGGGAAGGAGTATTGACTGTCATCCATATGTGGTCGGTAGTACATGAGTGCTTGTTGCAATCGAACATCGCTGCCGAATCTGTGATCGTAACCAATCGTCCAAGCTACCTTGGTCAGTAAAGTCCTTGTCTTGAAATCTCGAGAAACGTACGATCGCAGTATACTTTGTGCATATCTTCCGCTGGAATTCCGCTGATAACACATTGCTCAATGACCTTGGGATCCTTTCGCACGACATGCTCAACGATCTGCAAATCCTCCATAGTGATCTAGATCCAGTCAGTAACTCTCCACCAAAAGTCCCAAAGCACTTACCAAAGGCTGAACACCCTCCATTTGCTCCCACTTGACAATCTTTCCTGTCTTCAAATCCACCAATCCATCAAAGACCTTCCCACCAGGTGCAAGAGCCACAACATCAGCGATTCTGGTAGGCAGTGGGGTAGTCTTTGGAGCTTCCAGCCACTTCAACATCTCCTTCTTCGGTGGCTCGCGCAAAGTAACAGCATTGTAGAACAGCTTCCCATGTTCCTTGCTGATTATGGCTACAGCAGTCTCGATCTCGGCATTGGAGAGGGGATCAAAAGGGTGAGGAGGATCAATCGCGCCAGTGAAGTGCTGGGTAACGGACTTGAGTCTATCGAGGGCCATTGTGGCTTCTATTCTGCTGGAGAGGTGCGAAACCGATATGGTGAGAAAGTAGCAAGCTCTGGCAAGTCAATGGAGGCGTAATGGTTAGAGAGAGTATCACGGTGAAGAGCAGAAGGGAAAGGATAATATATAATTCCCAGCGGGATCTGGTGTATCAAATCGGGTCTGGATACCGATGGATTGACAAGTGGGATAGATGAACGGAGTCGATTGAGTAGGTACAGAATGTAGGCACCATGACACAAAGAATCTCTCGAATCGTGCGTCTTGCATCGATCAATGGCCAGATCTATTACCCCTCCAAGGCCACGATAGTCTCGACATATCATATCGCCGCTGCGAGTCCCGGCGCGGTCAAGCTCGAACGACAATTTTGGAGAGACGCGGTTGGATGAGGGGCTGATAAGAGATATCCGCCGGATTTCATGCCCAAGAGTAGTTTAGCGGGTGTGGGGTACGAATTGGTGGAAACCCAACGTTGGAGATGCATCCAAATGAAGTATTCCTATCCTTTGCTATGCGAGCTGTTGATGTTCTGGTTCCGGGGTCGGACTATATCGCTTCTGGTGCTTTAAGAGTTGTTGATGTTAAATTCCGGAGGCTTCATTGGGCGCAATTACCCTCATGTCACGTGATATATGGGGAAATTCGAAAGGCTTCCCGAATTGTCCCCCTTGTCCTAGAGAGCCTCTGTTGATCAATTCGTAGAAAACAGTTCATATGAACATATTTAGCGTATGTACAAAAGGATATTGCAGTCTCGCCCTTATGGCAAAGACCAGCCAGAATTCTCGCTAAATTCTTCCAGTCTAGCAAACATTCGGCCCGTCCTTCAACTGAAGAGCAACCTGCTCAGCAAGAACGTCATGCATGGGATAAGTAGGATGCAAACTGTTCAACCAGAAGTACTGGTTGACAGGGACACCGCACGATGCAATGAAAGTGTCGGTCGCGGGAGTGCCACTGGAAGAAAGTCAACAAAACCATTCGCTTACACTTTGGGCAGAACTTACTTTTGGTAATCCGCGCAATACGCAGTAGTGTTCGTGTACAGAGCCGTCTGCTTGTACTTCTTGGGCTTGTCCAGTACTTCAGTGAAGTACTTGTACGAATCCACGAGGAAGATATTGACATCTGGCTTCTCGTCCTTGATTGCATTCGCCATGTTGACTATTAATTTATTCCAGGCGAGGATATCAGCCTTCTCCGTCGCTTGTTGGTCGGCTGTGTTGGCAAGTGCCAATGGCGATCTGTCGACAGGCGGGACGTTTAAGAATGCAAAGTTTCGTCCGCCAGCATAATAGAGCTGGTCGACCAGTCCTCGGTAGACGGCGAAGATCTTGGCGTTGAGCGTTGCGGTGTCTGCCAACCACCAAGAGTTCCCAACATCGTTAATGCCGTCGAAAATTGCGAAGAGTGTGTCTTTCGAGGACCAAGTTGCGACAGTCGGCTTTCCTGCGTAGGTTGGGAACCATTGATTTTGGACTTGTTCTGCAATTGAAGACACTTCCGGCTTATATGGTGCAACTAACTTGGAGTTTATCGTTGCTCCCCCATATGCCAGATTGTATGTAAGGAGAGTCGAGGCATTGTACTTCACAGTCAGATAGTCGACCCAATTCGGGCCATTTGAGGCTGTCCATCCTGGATATGTTGGATTTCCAAGTGGGTTTGTAGGTGTTGGCTGGATGCCGGTTTCGTTGAATCCAGTCGTGGTGTAAGAATCGCCACTAGGTGACATCAGTTCGTGTGTTTTGGACAACCAGTAACTCAGAGTTAGCTTACAAAATGAAAGCATTCTTGATGCCCGGCCATCCAGGCCAATTCGAGGTAGCTTTACATCCCTTGTGCAATGTAGCTCCTTGAACAGCGGAAGACGCAAACACGGCCGAAGCCAACACAGTCAAAATTATGGAGGGCATGGTATCGACTTTTTGCAAGCGATTGACAACTGGAATAGTATATCCAAGACCAAAGACACCAGAAAGACAGCTAAACAGAAGCTCAAAGCAACGAGAGGAACAGAGCAGAAAAAGGAAAAACCGCCAGGATACATATCACCATATATACCATCCCAGAAATTAAAGCCCGGGCTACCCAGATCTCCCATCTCCATCTCGCGCCGTACCTCCTTCATCCCTCTCTCCTGGAAAATAATAGATTAAAATTCAGGTCCCCACCCAGACAGCGGGGTTCGTCAAAAAGGCGGAGGGACACATTCCGAGAAGATTTAAGCTCACGATAGACGAGAGTCCGGGGGATGTGCGCGCACGGGAAAACTTATTATCCGCTGCCAGAGTATATGCTCCAATAGCGTTGATGGAATGGATTTGGATTTGGTGGAGACTTTGGGAGCCTCTGAGGCTGGTGATGCTTTGGGCGGGATTGGGCGATCTGGTTGGTTCGTTTGCACGGGCTAACGGGTTGGGAAATGCTTGTGAGTATGGGAGCTAATGCCGGATATATTACCAGAGTGAACTTGCGGATCGGTAGTCCGGTAGCTTGTCGCCGTGTGGAAACTTAGAAGTATTCTGATGTTGAAAGTTGGAACATCCCCGTCTGGTTCGGAGGAGACAATTTTTTGAACCGACAAGGGAACGTTCCCTCATTTCTCTGATGATCTACGACAGATCTTGCTTCGCTTTCCAGTCGCCGATCAAGTTGCTCGAACATTTAAGTTTGAGTCAGGATTTTCCACCTGTTCTGCCTCGAGAGAAAAGGCGAGGCTACTTGTCTGCCCATGATCGGACACAGAATGATTTCGTCAACATAAATTTACACAACAATATGTACATACACATAGCCTTCCGATAACAACACATCACGTAAACCAACCCTGGAGCCTCTTACCCCAAGTATTGGCCCTCAACTCCGGCTTCTCATTGGCAAGCACAACATCAAGACCAGTCTTGAGATCCACCTCTGCAGATGGAATAGCCCACGGCTCGTTCTTCCTCAAGCTATAGATTCTGTGGCCGAAGTAGATGCATAGGAAAATCGGAATGCCGACGTAGGCTGTGAGGAAGCTGCTTGCAGACCACAGAGATGGGAAGAACACGTCGAAACCGTTGATAAGGGTTAAGAAAGAGAAGAAGACAATGGCTGCCCAAGCTCCGTATGGTTGCATCCATGATCGGTATGGAATTTGATCTGGATATGTGACGCCTTGAAGATCGCATGCTTTGCGGAAGCGGAGGAAGGTGATACAACAGCAGATCCAGGAGATGAATCCAGAAGTGTTGGTCAGGTTCACGAACCAGTTGAAGACTACGGACCCACTGCTGGCCACATTGAGGTATGCGAGGCCGCAGAAGAGGGAACTAGCCGCAACTGCCATATACGGGACACCCTTTTTGGTGCACTTAGCGAAAATCTTTGGCGCATTGCCGGAGACTGCGAGGGAAAACAGAGAGCGCGAGGACATGTAGAGGAAGGAGTTTCCAGATGACCAGGCTGAGGTGATAATCACAGCGTTGATGACAGAGTCGAGACCTTTGATACCGGCATCCGCGATACCAACAACGAAGGCTGAAGATCCGGCGCCAACACCACCATTAGTAAGACGCTCATCGTCAGCTGGGCAGATGACACCGATAGCGATGACCGAGCCGACTGTTGAAGATAGTTAATTAGCATCACCTTGATGGGTTTAGTGGAGGAGCAAGGAGCACTCCTGAAACAAGCAGGAATGGGGAAGAAGAACTGGGGGACACTCACTATAGAAGAAAACAAGACGGATGAAGTATCGCTTGGCTGCTTTGGGCAAATTGCGACGTGGGTTCTTCATTTCACCACCAGTCACAACGAGCAATTCAGGAGCAAAGGTGAACGGGAAGGCCGAAGAGACCAAGACCTTGAGGAATGCAAGGAATCGTCCAGTATCTCCTGACTTAAGATATGTGTTTGTCGCTCCTGGATCCTTGGGGATATGTTAGCTTCTTTCCAAGTGATATTTTCTTGAGATAATGGCACGTCAAGTCTCGGGTCCGTGAAAGCTTACCTTCCAGTAATGGAAACCTAATATGCCGTCTTGCTTTGGTCCACCTCCCCAGAACAGAATGAACGAGAGGAATAACAGCCCAATCATCATGAAAACCTTCAACGATGCAAACCAGAACTCGGTCTCGCCGTAGAACTGGACCGGGAGGGTATTAAGTCCCACGATGACGACAATAAAGACCGAGATCCACACAGCAATGTTGATATCCGTCTTCCAGTAATCGATGACGATTCCTGCCGCGGTAATCTCGTATGGCACCAATATACCCAGAGAGTAGAAGTATAGCCATCCCATAGCAAATCCAAGAGAGTCCGATACGTTTCGGTGACCATAGAAGCCCATTGTGCCACCACTGACTGGAAGATATGCAGCGACTTCGGTGATAGCAGTGACGACGCCCAAGACAAGCGCGGCGATCATGGAGTAAGCTAGGAGAATAAACAGAGGGCCACCTCTAGCGAGAGTGCTTCCACTTCCGACGAAGAGACCAGTGCCTGTTCACGAAGTCAGAACCAGTTCGCTGCCTCTTTGAGACATTGAGTTCTTTGGAAAGCTTACCAATAGTGCCTCCAAGAGCAATCATCTGAGCATGTCTCGCTTTGAGACCTCTCTTCGTCTTCTCAAGGTTCTCGACATCTCCAATACCTCCGTCGTGGGTGGAAGATCTAACAACGCCATCCTTCTCACTGCTATCAATTGGGCTTGACTTGTCGTCTCCCACAATGACTTGGTCGTCGTTCTTCATCTTGAGCCGAATTGATTGAAGCCTTGCTCCTTGAAGTAAGATGACCAAAGTGAAAGTTCAAGAGTGGGAATGTTCCCGATAGTACTTATAACTTTACCAAGGCATGTAAGCAGATAAGAGAAACTCGGCCTCTCCGTTCCCGTGGTAAACCGACCGCAGGAGCTCCCCTTGTCAAAATGCCACTTCAAGTGTTACTTTCCCAGCTCTGGTTCTGCCAAGTGATAGTGCCTTGAACTATACATGTAGTATGATTGGCCAGAGATAGCTTCGTGATCGGGGCGAAACCAAGTGAGCGGATGATGTGCGGATGCCACCCGCCACTACCAGCGTCCTCTCGGCAAAGAGCGCGATGTTATTCGGTGGTGGAGTGTTCCTGAAGCCTCAGTGGAAGCATCTCACAAGAAAGCGCGATCAAAACAAGCAATGCTGAGAACTGGATTTTCCCCGTAACTCTACTACTTCAAGCCCCTATCTCTTGGCAGAGATATCAAGCTCTAAGTGGCAGCAGCCACAAAGTTCTGCTCGTAACCAGCTCGTAACCAGCTCCTAGAAGTACTATGAGAATACTCAATAAGTCGCGTCCATCTTCAATTCAGTGGTAGGATCATATGTAGAGTTTGCGGGGTATGCCCGTATGATATCAGGCGCAAGAGTGGGGTATCTCTCCAGAGGAGTATCTGGTCTTGAAGGGATGTACGATCAGGGGATGCCTGCACACAGAAAGATAACAAGGGTAAACAGCTGGTGATGTGCAGAGGATCCCAGGTACGCAAAAGAATAGATGAAGAATAAAATACAGGGTATGAAATAACGGCAGATGCACAGAAGTGCATGGGAAACATCACGCCAACTTGTTGAATAGAAGGCGCCGCGCAGAGCTTGCTGCGCTGCATGCAGCATCCATATCTTCACAGCATGTCAGAGCCTAGAGAGGAATACATAGCGTGCTGATAAGGACGATCTGGCCGTATTAAGTCCCAAGATCAGTTAGAAAGGTCGTCTTGAGTTTGCCAACGTCGCACGACTCAGGTTCAGGGTGCAGCGACAAGCACCCTGGTCGTCTAGATTGTAGGGGTTCTGTCCGTCAGACCCCGAGTTAGCACCACTGCCTCCCATGCCCACCACCGTCATCACACATCAGAAAACGTAAAAGAACATGTCTGATGTGGGATGTTGGTTGTTGTTGATTGATCATGGCAAGTGCTGAAGTTGTGTTCCTATGCGCTGCATCGGATTGGCGTGCCGGCATCTTGAAGTCACCAAGCCCGACTCCTTAGGCAAACTGACTGGATCTCCTTCCGTCGTGCCATTCTCATCCCACTTCAATCATCAACGACTTCAACGGAACCAGGTTCGATAGTTATGGTCACTTATCCGCGCTCTCAAAGGGGTGATTTCTCTCCTACATCTCGCCGCCATCGCAGGACATTTGTCTCTGACCACGCCACCAGTCACTTCATCGGCCCAGTTGAGATAAGGTTCTTACGATTTGATCGGGGCTGACATCTTGTCTCCTTGAGCCCTATCTTGACGCGATCCAAGATTTTCGAGTGTTTTGCACCATTGTCTGATGGGTATCCCAAGGAGCAGACAGAATCTTTTCCTCCATTACTTTCGGCAAGCGATGAATTGTTGTGGCTAGCAGATTGTTTCATGAGCCTTGACCTTATCTATCATTTGATATATTGTCTCCAGAATCTACGATGGCAGCTTAGCGAGCATAATTGTTTCCGTCTCCTTTGTTCTTCATCGGTATTTTGCCATCATAAGTCTTAAAAGCCAATGAGGGGGTCCTAACATGAACCTCCCAGCTCCAGTGAACCACTGTCTTAATGCCGGTTATGTGGCACGATTTCGCGCCCTTTCCTTTTTATGACGGACCTAAGCTCCAAAAATTGGAAGAGGACGCTGGATCATGTCAGGTTGACCCAATTTGTGAAGTGCCGAGCCGTATTCTGGGACTCAGCATTGCTGCCTAGAGCCTCATCCCATCAGCGATTATCTGAGAACGCTTTGTTGCAAATCGAAGCTGTTCGGAATACCCTAAAAGGTACGAAAGCGCGAGATGTATATCTAGAAAATGCGCAAGGTATAGTTGGGTTGGGATCTTCGGTGGTGCAGTAGTGATGGAGTAGCGCTTCACTCTAGTATCCCGCATTGGGGTTCTGAGGACAAGCTAAGTTCCCTCGGAATACTAGTTGTGACAGATGCTAAAACTGCGATAGATCCGTACGTCAAGAGAGAGAAAATCAGCTATGCCGTGCTTTAATCTAGCTGAGAAGCTGGTCACAATTAAGTGCGAGTAAGAACCGCAACGTGGGCCTGGTTCTCAAGAATGAATCCAGGTCGACATGCCGCCTTGAAATGGAGGATATTGCCCATAGAACCGGGACATCGAATCCTGTCATACTCGCAACTTTGCTTAAAAAATTGTCGAAGTCAACATCCGCATCCAATCCCCCGTCAAGCACTTCCTAATCATTTCTGGAGTCTCATCACCTCACTCAGCTGCCTAACAGACGGGCTGTGAACCATCTCAATCACGACTGATACGCTCCTTGATCAGCAGTTCTGGAACCCCATACTAGCGTTTCACGCAGCAAGCTGGCCAGAATAGAATGCCTTCATTCCGAAGGCTGATAACCTCTCTTTCTCGTTTTGATCATCTACTTACCTCTAAGTCTCAATAGACGTCGGCAGCAAGCTTCCACCGACACTGAAGTCACATTCCGCAACAAATGACGAGGAAACAAGTTTTGCAGTCGGATGTTCAAAGTCCAACTGCCAGCGACCACCCCATCGTTTCTACAGTCCTATGCTCGCGTGATGGCTATTCCAATTTCTGAGAAGGTATCAACATGACAGCAGAAGAGTGGATGCTTAGAGTTGAAAGAGTACAGGACTTTGTGGGGAGGAGAGAAGAGGATGAAAGTGTTGTAACGGAGTATCAGACGGGGTTTACTTTTTGACAGTCACTGGCATATTTAGTGTGGTGATAACTATCGCAGATATGACCAGAGGCGGGCCTTGAAGACTTTGGCGTGAGAAGCCGTGTTGAAAAGGATCGTTGAGAGAAGGATAGCGAGAGATTGATGGTGTCAATGGCCGGGCTTGTGTGAAGGGTTGAAAGCTTTGTGGCGTTCATTACTTTGAGGAGTTCTGTCACCTCAGATGAACAGCCCCTTCATCAGATTTGATCCTTTGTATTTGTGCATTTGACTTCTAGCGAAGCTGCTTTAAGAAAAAAGTTCACATTTGGGGCTGTCTTCAGGCGGCCTTCGAGGCCCCATTGGCTCTCGAAGCGAACCGCTTTGTTTTCCTCCAAACCAGATTTCCAAATATTCCTTTCCTTCGTAACCTCGTCATCTGTTTAATCTTCAACAATTCGTGTTCGCAAACAACAACGTTGCTGTCAACGATTCGTCTTGTGTACAAACAATTCGAAGTTCAATGCTTGACTAAGCATGGCTCCCAGAGAGGATGGCTCGGTTGCGCCGAGGCCAGCCCACAACGCCTTTGCTCAACACTCCGAATTCGATCTCCAGCATCCACCAGCACCTCAACACCGAGTACCTCGCTCTCTTTCGCTCTCTCTCAAACTTGATACTATTCCTCGAGCTCGAGGATCGAGACGTAGCTTACAATCATTTGCTTTACCTGATTCACCAACTCCTCGTTCTTGTCGCACTTCTTTTGCTGCTCAACTCCTCGACAATCCTGAACTCGTACTGCAAGATCGAGCGTCAAGATTGCAATTGGTATGCTCCATCTTCTCCTTCAATCGATCTTCATCTTCCTCCATCCTCTATAACTGACATTGCAAAGCCAATTTACAGCCTGAACCGCGCAGGTCGACGTGCAAGCATGCCTGTCGCTGGCAGCGACGAGGCATGGGTCGACCAATTGAGCAATCAATTGAGTCATAGACACTCCTTCATCCCTCCTGTACCTCGAATTCCTTCTATGTACAGCAGTAAAAACTTGGCGCGTCCGCGTCCTGTTGGCCGTCCTCCTGGAGCAGTCGTACCTCGACCAGACTATCGACGTCCCCACACCCCTGTATCCAGACACAACCCCCATTTTCCCGACATCGACGGATACTATGCTCAGGCTGTTCAAGATATCAATCGAAGAGCTATGAACATTGATGAAGAAGAAGATCTTTACGGCGCTTCTCCTCCAAGAACCCGTCGAGGTGCGTTTTCTCCGAATGACTTCAGCAGCTCCAGAAGCCGACCTACCACACCAACACGTATCCCAACTCCACCGTATGGCCTAATGAGCACTCCTCGCATGTACAGTCCTACTCCGCGAACCCGATCTAGCACCGTGCCAAGCATTATGGGAGCTTCTTCTGGCGAGGTGTTCGACGAGTCGGAGGCAACAGTTACGTCCAGCTTCGACAGATCCTCTGCGAGTGTTGATAAGTCTGAGCAACATGCCACTAGCTTCAGCGATACCATGGTGGAAGATGATGAGTCTGAGAAGATTGACTTTACCAGCCTGGAAAGACCCAGAGATCCAGTTGGTAGATCGAGATTTGACAGAGCCAACGCAAAGAAACCTGTAAAGAAACCATTTTTCTTCGGCAAAGCTGCTGCTCTTTCATGTCCCTCCACCGTCACATCCAAAGAGCCTGTCAACAAAACACTCCGTCATCAAAACTCGCTCTTTAATCTCAAGAAGTTATCCATCAAGAATCATTCTGCCGAGACTCTTGACAATGTCTCGACTGCATCTTATTCACCCACAAACTTCAATCATAAGGTTGGGGAGAAGAAGGTCGCTCCTGCCGCTGGAGGAAAACCCAAGGATATGAGAAGTGACGATCGACCCCCCACCCGACTTTGCGGTCCTAGACCTTCCAGATCCATGTTTAATCTTCGACAAAAGGCTCAGACACCTGCTCCACGACCTTTGGTAATTTCTGGACCTATGGACGTTCAGCATGTGTCTGGATCTGGTACTGCCTTGGAAGAAGTTATGAGTAGACAGATCCCCATCAAGGAACAAGCCCCAGTTTCTCATCTGGACAAACCTGTCACTTCTGCTCAACTCAATGGCAAGGCTTCGCCACCCATGGTCAAGTCAAAGACCACGGTTCGGTTCACTGAACAGACGCCACCACGACCTGTAAAGGCAACCACTTCCGCTCAGAACAGCGATCGTGGTGCGTTTTCGAGCACTGACAAGTTATCGCCGACTGTTGTTGAGGTTGAAGGTACTAAATTTGTCATGCTCAACCCGCCTGCATCTGCTAAGACTACATCAGGTCCAACCCCGGGCATGAAGAAGTCATTCATATCTGCTAAGATCAGCAGTCGAGCTGCTACTCCGAGTTTGAACAAGTCTTCTACCTCAGCTCAGCTCAGTGGACAGCCTTCGAAACCGAATTTGACCAAGTCGTCGACCTCTGCTCAACTCAATGGCAGAATTTCAGCCTTAGGAAAGTGGACTCAGCGTTCTGTTCCTACTACTACAAGACCTAACAGTAGACTTAAAGGCGATAAACTCAGAGCTAATATCGGTCATCCTTACAACCCTGTTCATGTCTCTGGAGAAGGCACCGTTTTCCACAATGTTCAGAATGAGGTTCAGGCACCTCCACAGCCACCTTCTTCCGTGCAGGCACCACAAGCAGTTGTTACTCAGGATTCCGTTATCTTGGCCCCATTTAACGTCGTCCATGTTTCTGGTGAGGCTGATTTACGTCAATTGTTGGATGGTGGTCTTGGTCGGCATCCTGCTCCAGCTCCATTCGCCCAACCACCCGGATCGGCTATCCCGGCTTTCGGTGCTCGCATGCCACGACCAAATTCAAAGGCAAGAAATGATTTCAAGAGATCTGGATCCAGCGCTGTGGCGATTTCGTTTCCTCTGAACCCTGTTCACGTCTCTGGCGATGACACTGCTTTCGAAGAGGCCACGAGTAAGTCAACTTCAACGGGCAAGGATCCCAAGGACTCATCGACCAAGATCTCTCCAAGACGCTATCAGTCGATGCAAGATATTAGAGCTCGCGATACAGCTAGCCCTACTCGTATCCCATCGCCAATCTTCGAGGATAAGCAGGGTCGTAACCTAACAGCTCCAGTGTTGCCATCCATGAAGAAAGAGGTATGTACTCTCAAGGCTTTCATTGGCAATTTTAACATTTGACCCAGAACATTCACCCAACCAAAGCTCACCGTCTGCTTGGCACGATCTCTCCCGCTCGTGTTCAGCCTCAGCACAAGTCAAGCAACCTTCCACTCCCCAAGTCAAAGACTTTCGGCAAGCTCTCTTCGCTGTCATCTTCGTTCGGACGATCCATGGTAAATCTGGCTGCTCGCAATCAATCCAGCTACTCGCTTACCGGTGAATCTGTGACCTCCCTTCACGCTGAGCCAACAACTTCAGTCTCGAACGCCACAGCCACAGCTGAGCCCATCACCACCTCTGCTCGCTCTACAACCCCTCTCATATGCACACCCGGGAGCAACGTGACTATGGTCTATACAATACCTGCAGGGGACAACTGGTGCGGAATGTTCTCAACTTTGAGAGACAGATTTATGGAGGAGTTGACCAAAACCACACTGCGTGATCCCCAGACAATGCAACGCTTCCAGAGCCGTGAGGAGAGCCAGAAGAAGAAGAAGACAAGGAGCAAGAATTCCGACAACCCTTTCCGGGATGATGAGGACTCTGGTGAAGTCGGTATCGATAACATGGTTATCGAGGAGGAGTTCTGCTGGAAGAGAATCTTCATGACGCTCGAGAGTCGCGCTATGGGTGATGACGTTAAGGAGAGTAAGTATTGCGATTATCTGTTCAATTTGGATTATCAGAGCTGATAATGAAATGTCTAGGTCTGTGGAGATTTCAAGAGGCCTGGGCCAGGAGTCATAATGCTCTTTGGCTTCTTCCTGCTTGCTGCAAGGATGAGACCTCTGGTGGATTCCTGTCTCGCGTCAACCGAGCTATTGGGCGCAAGGGCTGAAGGAAGATACGATTCCGACTTCGATGAAGATGGCAGGGAGGGTCAGATGGGTGTGTTTGTACGAATGCTTTTCCGTTCTTCTTTTTCTCCGCTCTTTTTTACGACGATAACAATAACGACTGCTACACCATTACGATATACGATGCCACGAAAACCGACTTCAGATAAACAGATGTATCCGAGGACTCCAATCACAAGATGATTGTGAGGATGGTTACGGAATCAAAGTCAGGACGGCATGTGATCATGACATGATGGCATTATGATTAGGGGATGGAATGATAATAACGAGACGACATATTTTCCTTTTTGTAGAGTAGATACCCAGTCTGAAGACCAGACAGCATAGACACATGTAGGAATAGAAATGAGAAATCTGGAAATGAATGGTGGGGCGCATGGTGAAGTAATCAAATTGGCGCGTGTGGAGGGGGTTCGCATATTGAGTGAGTCTCTCTGATCACAAGATAGAGGCGTTGAATCTGGCTGAAAGGGACGACATAACAACCGTGTTGTAAGACGATCCTTCAGATAGTATGTAAGTGTTGAAAACTGGCTAGACAATAGACCCAGTCTTTCAAATAGCTAAGCGAGCAATAGTAAACAAACAAAAATACTGAAGAAGCCGAACTTCAAACATTAAGAGAAGACCAGGCAAAGAGTCCAGAAATCAACCAACGAATAAGATTAATCGGTCGAGAAATTAGAGGAAGCTAAACTTCAATCCATAAAATCCCTGTGGTAAAAAGGTGAAGCCCGTACTTGTGGATCCCTTGGGACCAACCGCGACGCACTTAGTTTTCAATACACCGATACCACACCAGCCCAGCCGGAGATGCTTGAGTCGATTTATCACAGATAGAAGTTTGACTGTCACCATCTTAGAGGGCGTCTCCCGTATCTTCCACCATGGTAAATTTGCCTTGGCAATTAGCAGCCGGGTAGACTCAGCAGTCGGAATTTGGGGCGATGAGTTTGATTGTTCCTGGTGGCATGTCAATATTTTCTCACGGCACTCTAAGTATCTTTAATTTGAGGGTTACAAGAAGGTGGAGTAGTGCACAGAGGGAGGATGGAACATAATTGGTGCTGTATAAGACTTGCACAGAGAAACCCGAGGCATGCTGCCTATCGTTTCTTGATGGGACGTTCGCATAATCGACGCTTGGTGGTGCGAGTCGCATTCAAGTGAGGCATAAATCATCCTCTCCAAATGGTTGTCCATCTGATTGTCCCGCCACTTCTCATTTCAATTAGAAAGAGCAGACGTCGGCTTGACGTGTTGGCGTACTTGGAGTTCTGGTGATCTGAGCCTTTGATTCTGGCAGGCTTCCTTCGTGAGTCACGAAATGACAGAAGTGTTTTTCGAGAAGCGGAATGAATGGGTACTTGCCAAAACCTACCGACGTCTCTCCCTGTTCAGTTACATTCCCCTGTACATTCACTCCAACAGATTGCAGATATATCAAGAAAATTCGTGTCTCATTACTCGATCCCCCTCCCATTCCTTCCCGTCAACCCTTTCTTTCACCTATCTTAAACATAAATCTCAAAGTAAATAAGAAGAACACTCCGCCTTGTCCACGTTCGTAAGAAAATTACCACCAAATGCAATTAGCAATCCATCATATCCCTCAAGAATCAGAAGCCCTTAAATTCGAATCCCTCGCTGATGGAGCGACGCCCGTATATGATCGCCATGAGTTCAGAGCCTGTCCTGTCCTCTCCCATCGAATGCCCTGTCTATTCCAACAGACAATATGAGAAGAGAGATAGATAACGTAAATATGTCCAATCACGCCCATCCATACGCCCGCGTGTGGATACCCGCGCGTATCGCATGCATGCTCAGCAGCTCGCTTGCTCGTTCGGTTGGTCAATTGAAGACTACGTGTACGAAGGGAACTTAAGTAAGAGTAGCAAGCATAGCTCTCACCAATTTCGGCGGTGGTACTAGTAAGAGGAGAAAAGTCAGCATTCTGATGACCGAATTCCCCTTGAGGGCAAAATAACCCACCAGAGGGTAGCCGAAAATACCTTAATAGTATTTCGGAACGCTGATCGCCATCCTACCTTTTCGATCCTTTTCAATCCGAACACCTCCCTCAGGCTCCTCGATCCTCTCCCTCCTGACCAAAGTAACTTCTTCACCTGGTCTCTCGATACGTTCGCGTTCGTACAGGACGAGATCGCTGTCTGAAGAGCGGCCGTGGTTGCGGATGCGATCTGCTTTGCGAAGTTCTCGTTCGGCGCGCTTCTCGGCTCGGAGGGCCTCCTTTTCAGCTTCAAGAGCTCTGATCTCCGCACGAATGGCTCTCTCGTCCTTTCGGTGGTCATGGGGCCGAACTGCGAGCGCTAGAGGGCCGGAAGTCGATTCGTAGACCTCTTTCCTTTCAAAGACTTCCTCACGAGGACCAGGTCCAGTGTTGATAATTACTGGATCGGGGTGGTGGTGGTGATGAGGATGGCCTGCGTGTTCGACGATCTTTGTATCTTGAACGATCTGAACGGGTGGAGGAGGAGGTGGAGCAAAGTGCCCTGGTGGTGGAGGTGGAGGGGGTACGGTGAAAACTTCATGTCTTTCCTCGACGATGGTACCGGCTTCAGAACGAGCCCCGGACATTTCCGCTTCTGGACCAACAAGGTAGGTTGTTAGAGTGGTTTCTCTTTCTTTCACGGCTAGAGCGGACCAGCATTAGGCCAAAGCAACTTTTGAACCAGTGGAGGTAAAAGCACGCCAAGGAGAACGGGACACTCACTTTCTGCACTTCTGAAATCCTCGCTCAATTTGATTACCTCGTCGATGTTCTCACGGCCCAGAGCCTTCTGAATAATGATTACATCGCCCTAATTGCATTAGCTTCATTTTACTCTTGAATTGAAGAACATACCTCTTCTTCGAATGGATATCCCAATTCGATGATTGCCCTCTTATGCACAAGTCTGGCAGGCATTCTCGTCTTTCCCTTCTTCGGAAACTCACTTCTCACACTGACTGTTGTCTCCTCGCTGCTAGACGAGCTAGTGCTGCTGCTCCTGACACTTCCCCTGACACTGTGGCTTGCACGACTATCCTTGCTACGCCTTCTTCGTCTGATGATTTCTCTTTCTCGGACTCGCTCCGGATACCCTCTGAAAGAATCGTCACCATAGTAATCCGGCTCAGCAATCTCAATGTCCTCATATTCTCTCTCCGCATATCGTCTCGGCGGCGGAAGTCCCCTCGATCTCGGCAGTGGGATAGGGGTCAGAGGCGGAGGAAGTGGAGCTCGAATCTCCTCTCTATATCTCGCAGGAGGGCCATATTCCTCTCTCTCCACAAACCGAGTCAACGGCTTCCGGTCAAAAGTATCCAAACTCGACTGTCTCCTCAAAAAAGCTGGTCTGTTCCCCCCTCGTCGAACTGGTGGATCAGGATCGATGAACTCTCGCTCCCTCTCCCTCTCCTTCTCAATAGTGATACTCTGTCCCCGCTCACGGCCGAATGGTCGATCGTGATGTCTCGGTGGCTCATCATAGTATTGTCGGCTGTCATATCGATCGTCGTCGAAGCCTCTTGGCCCCCGACGCTCGTAAATCTCATCGACAGACCGCTCTCTAATTCTCCCTCCGCCAGGTGCCCGCAGGAAAGCAGATTCTCGTTCCTCGAATCGCTCGCGTTCTCCATATCCGCCAGGAGGACCGCCGCCAAAGCGCGCGCGCTCTCGTTCCTGTGCGAAGCGTTCGCTATCCCAGCGCTGTCCACCACGACCGCCATACGGCAGGTCGGGTCCTGAAGAGCGGTATGGATCACGGGACATGTTGATGTTCTTCTAATTCGGATTGGTGAGTTGGCAGATTTTATTTAGGAGGATGCGTTGATGGTTGGATGTGTGTCGGGACTGAGGTGAGGATATGATTTGAGTTGTACCCCGCTATGGACTCTTGTGTCTCAAGTGGCTGGCAAGCTGGCAGCTGGTCACAAATGTCTTGCGACGGTTTATAAAAGGCGATGAAGTGAAGATGTTGGAAAATTAGGAGGCTGGTGGGAAAGAGAAGAGAAGAGATTTACCGTCGGCAGGAGGGATGTGGGGTGTTAGATTGGTGTTGAGGGTTTGGAGTCGAGTCGAGTTGAGTTGAGTCGAGAAACCGGAACTCGAGTGACGAAGGCAAAGCTGCAGGGGTGACCGTTGTACACTGCGATTGGGCACTTTGGGCAGCCACGGCCTGAAAGTGAGATTGTTGATATTTCCGTGGATGCGCTTCAATTATTTTCCACGGCCTGGAATCTTTTCTGGAATTTACATTCAATATTGTTTTAGAATAAGTCCACCATGCATTCGTCTTAAAGTCAACTAAGGTAAAGAAAAATTGAGTGTTCGCATCAAAACACATTCTGCAACATGTGAAGCGCTTACGAGTCCAAGGATCTCTCACTTCCTATCCAGACCGCTTCAACTGTACGATGACGTAGCCAGCAAGCCCAACCAAGTCGCAGGGCAGAAAAAAAAGAATGATCGGGCTCTTATCATCGCACGAGCTCAGCTCCGCCTTTTCCTTTGGCATATATCAGATATGTTTTATATTTACGAAAGAGCAACGTCAAATTTGTACTACTCGGCCACTGCCGCTGCCTGTGTTGGCGCCCGAATATGGGGTGCATTGGGTTTCGATGGAGATCTACCTAATGGAGCGGGCCGAAGCATTCCCATCCCAAGAATTGTCAAGTTAGGGCCAGATGTCAAACTCAACGTTTATTTGAACTAGGTAGGACTACTGTAGAACGTTTTGCAGAAATCAAGGGACTGCTGCAGGGCCTGACTTGGGCCCCGATGTGGATGGAGATCTGCATGTTTGTCTGCGCTTCCTCGAAGTGCAAGGATGTGAGGATACTCTGGAGAAGAGGGAAGACTGGAAAGGAATGGGAGAGGCAGAAAACCAAGAAACTAATGAAGAAGTCTTAGGAAGAAGAGGTAAGCAGACTGGCCGATGCAGAAATGTTTCCTGACTTATAGCAACTTGACAAGCTGGGAAATGCTTGTATCATATGCCTTCCCCAGTGACTATTCTGGTACCTTTCTATATCTACCCCACCATCTCCTCCCACAGATGAGACCAGCCAAACGCCCAGGATCTAAGATCCTGTTCCTGGCTTGCGGTTACCATGCCCCAAGCCCTAAGCCCAAATCCCTAACTCCACGCTATGCTTCCCTTAAAATTCGCCGAGTACGCCAATACCGAGTGACTCTAATAGACCCCTTCATGCAGACTTCCCCCACCTTCCCTTTCGAGTGCCCCTTCCGATGTAGTGCAGTCAAAAGAGGCCCAGCCCTACTTTCCCTTTCTGGCTTTGATATAGTCTCTCAACTGCTCATGCCTAGTAACGAAGAACATCATCTTCGGATCATTCTTCCAAATCAACACTCCATTCTCATCCGCATACTTCACACAGCCCTCATACTCCTTCCTGGTGTCGAACTCCTTAAACAGGAAACCCGCTGTGGCTTTCATCCTCTCATTTTCGATCTGCCAGAGTCGGATCTGGTCTACAACTGTAGGAGGCAGCACCGGGTTACCGTGAACAGCAGCTGCTTTCACTAGTTGTGGATGCGCGTGTGTGCCCAAGTAGGAAATTATTTGATCAGATGTGATGCCGTGAGAAATGGCGTTGGCAACAGACTTTCGTGTTATGCGGCCGGTGACCATATTCGGATAGCGGACACCAAGTCTGGTGAAGAGGGCCAGGACGGCTATCTGGAGAGGAGAATTGGTGTATGCGTATAATCGATAGTTGGTTTCAATAATAATGAACCCCTTCGAACCACTGGCTGCTGCAAGAGCTGCTTCAAAGCCAGCAGCGACACTTCGGAGTGCGCTAGCATCGGATGTGAGAGTTGTAGCCAGTCGTGTAGGGTAGAACTGAGTCGGCGCTGAGGGCGGGATATAGACCAGACCGAAATCTACCAGGTACTTCAGCATCTGCCGTTGTGATTCTGAAAGAGTAGACGTGCTATAAGCGCGACTCAATTCGAGGGATCCCAGCATGAAGAGGAACGATAGGACATCGACAGATTCCAAACCCATCTGTACATGTTAGCCAATGCAGCAGAGAGACACAAGGTAACCAACGTGTTCCGCGTTCTCAATCCACAGCAAAAGAAGGGTCCAAACTTGGGCATTGACCTCCTGCAATAGAAACGAGAATCCAGCCTGTGTAATTCCTCCACCCGCTCGTCTACCGGTCGTAACCAGATTTCCCGCCTCCAATAACTGCCTCACAGACGTGGTGGGTCCATCACCACCTTGCCCTGCTCGATCCCCCACACTATTGACCACATAATGCAGTATACCCTCCCACTGATCCCTCGCAAACCCATCAAGAAACTCCGTATCCAAGCCAGCAACTGCTGAGTCGTGAGATGGTACACCAAAAGACTGATGTTCTCCTCCTCCCGTCAAAGCTAGTCGCAGGGATGCGCCGAAGTTCTTCGTAAGGGATACGGATTGGGGGTCGTCTCGGCTCGGGGCTGTGATCGTTACGACGTGGAGTCGAGATAGGAGGGATAGGGCATGGTCTCGTTCTCTGCGAGCTGTTAGCACGGCACGACTTGACCAGAAACGGGGGAATCGCACTTTTTGCTTCCTGGGTGGACCCAAAGGTCGAGATCTGAGAGAGGCAGAGGTTTGGCCATATACAGCATAGCCATAACGAAGGTCTTTGCTACTTCCTGTCAGATGCTGCTTTCCTGGAAGGAGAAGTAATCATACCCAAATGCGGCAACATTCGCCTGAAGATGGCTAGAGCTGTTGATGGCTGTTCATAAAGCCGTCTAAAAGTCGTACCTGGAAGTCTCTCCAGATATTCGAAGGAGGCAAGCGTTGAGACAGACATCTTGAAGGTGTCAATATCTCAGGACGTGAGTTGTTACCTGTTGATCATTGCTCTGCGTTGCAATGTTATATTTTCGAAGCCTCGCGTGCAGCCTGATCGCTGCATCTGGGCATTGTGCACGGACCTTCTCGAATTTCCCGTGATGTTCGGACATCCTCCACTTTGATCTTCTTTACCGATCACGTCGTGAATCCATTGTGCAATATGGCAGCTTTAAGATTCGTTAGATCTGTGAGTGTTTGAAATTCGGCAGAAATACTTACCCTAGTTTTCTAATCGATCATCAGGTCCTAAAATCCTTCCAGGCAGAGTCCGGTTTGGAACCGAGGTAGGACATCCTGCCTTTTCATTCTCAGATGCAAGTCAATTACTTTTGATGATGTGATCTAGTATTTCTGTTCTGTTTAAATTATCCGCAGCAATGTTACCCTCCACTCCACTCATCTTGTAGTAGACTTTTGCAGCGACTCTATTACTTTCCCAACGTTTCTTTTCACTCTCCAGAACTATGCTAACGTTCGGTTCGGTTAAACCAGATTATTCGGAGAGAATGTGAGGATTTCTCAGTCTAAATTCCATTTGAGATTCTGATAATAGCTACTTCGATTATGTTCAATTCTGATGTCGAACTTCTAGCTACGTGTAACAGCTGCCGAGCCAGGACGAGTGGACTTTGAGCTAGATATCAAGAAGGAGCACACTGTATTTAGACTTGCCATTTATCCCATCCATTCAATCTTCTGACATAACGCAGAATCGTCTCAACATCATCCATGGCGGAACGATAGCCAGCATGGGTTAGATTCCATTGGAAACTTGAGATTCCTACTAATACCGGCATAGTTGACCTGGGCGGATCATTGGCGGTAGCTTCGAGGGGATTATACGCAACCGGCGTCTCTACTGATCTCAATGGTTGCTTTACCATCACAGCAAACAATCATCTATCTGACATCCTTCGCTAGTCACCTATCTCAACTCCGGCGGCCAAGTAGGAGATGTCCTAAAAGCCGTCGTCAAGTGCGATAAATGCAAGTCTCCTCATCCACAACTCAAATTTCTCTTCTAACAGAGGATAAGTCGGCAAAACACTAGCATACACATCAATCGAGTTTACGAACGGCAAGGGGCAGATAGCTGCGAGAGGAAGTCACACGAAGTAAGTGCTTGCACGAAATCATGTACATCGAAGGTTGATTCTTGACGGAAAGTCACTGATTACGGGTTGGTGCGCAGATATGTTGCCCAAGCTTGGAAACATCCTGAGAACATCGTTGAGACCTTGTCTCCTCATGAGAAGAAATGAGTTGAGAGTAGATGAGCGAAGAGATTGGATTGCACAT
The DNA here is from genome assembly GCA_020747065.1 of Cadophora sp. MPI-SDFR-AT-0126. Lineage (NCBI taxonomy): Eukaryota > Fungi > Ascomycota > Leotiomycetes > Helotiales > Ploettnerulaceae > Cadophora > Cadophora sp. MPI-SDFR-AT-0126. The sequence goes on along the minus strand of JAGMVK010000021.1, from coordinate 437,899 downwards.
ATCAGAATAGACCATTTCAATGACTTTCATATTTCAACCACATCTTCCTGACTTCTATATCATCACAAGTAAGTTCAAATAGATACCATTGCGAAAGATAGAAAGCAACCATAATCAAAGTCGTGAGGTTGTGTTCCAAACGGCACTTGCTTTGGCTGGTCTTGTCCTACTTAGGGAGCTCCACTCTCCATAATTTCGTGAACGGGAGCTCTGTAAGGACAAGTACAACACAAACATCTGCACATGTCCATGTATCACCAACACCCAAGGTCGCAAGCCCTCCCGTTCCCCGTGGCAGCCACCCACATCTCGTTACACTATAAGCAGCTCTCTTGAAGGCTTGTATCACCCGGGTGTGCCCCCGTTCACTGAGCCGAGGAACCAACACTTCCCCTCCAGTCCTTTGTACTTGTAATGCTTTCCTATGGATAAGGCAGTGATATTCTTTCCGCTTGGTTCGATTTAGTCTTCTTTTTCTCTTCTCCTTCTACACTATTCCAACGCATTTGAATGCATGGACCAAAAGTCATGCTTCATGGTCGCGTGTCGAGTCTAGTGGTAGGTTCACTTACTTGTGCTGAAGTCCGAAGCGAGACCAGGCATCCTCCGCTTGGGTGCTCATTCCCCAATCTCAAACAACTCAAAGCTGATTATTGAATTGCATTTGGAAGTCAAGTGTAGAGATCATACCAAAGGTACCGTCTCAAAAGTCTTCACTAATCTGCAAATCCAAAACCAGTACATCCTCCAGACAACCTGGCCCACTACAGTGGTGGCGCTAATCCCCGCTAATCAATCCCTGGGTCCCCTGAAGCCACTCGTTAGCAAAATGCGGGGATTGGGGAAAATCGGGGCAAGGGGCGGCCTTCCTTCGGCGGCTTCACGTCCCCAAGTAAATCTCTGCCTGCCACATGGAACAACTGGGGTTCACTATTGCTGCGGGAAGAATAATGAAATGTCATAATACCACCAGCCTTGTCTCGAAGGAGAACATATCGAAATTTGAAACCTGCTGCATGTCATCGTGATCCGGCCGTGGTGGAGATGAGAGGGTGGATGAACCGAGACCGAGGTTGAGGTTGGTGCGATTGACGGAAGTTTGCTTCGGGGACAGGGTTGCAGCTTGGGAGAATGCTGTATCTCGATAGAGCCAAGAAAGCCGAACTATTGATTCCTGTCGGGAAAGTAAGTACAACATCAGGATATATACTTTTTTCCAATGGGTTGGTTGCACAACAAGCCTTTGCGGGGAAAGATCGTCTTCCTCGTGGGACTCTAAATGAGCATGGAAGACGCAACGTTCAAACTGCAGCCATTCCCGGTCCAGGAATACATCTCGCGACCAATAGCCACGACGAGAACACATTACCGTACTCACTTTCTACTCTTAGCATCCCAGTCAACGTCCAGTCGTCGTGGTAGAAAAAATCCGGGGTGACGAGCAAGTGGAAGCTTCTCCACGAATCACTCATCGGTACGCCGTGTTCTTGTTTAGCGGGCTCAAGAGACGGGCTCGGCGGCTTGCGTGCATGGCTGGCATTCATGGTTGTTGGCACATACGGCATGGGTGCAGTGCTTCCAATGGTCGGGTCATACACATATCATGCCTGTCGTCTGGCTTGCGCTTGTCGAAGGAGGGGAGGGGATTGCGGCGCGGCACTGCGATGCAAGGGTTTATATATATATGAGTGGTCTCCGCTGACGTGCAGGAAATGTACATCTCCTACTTGACATGCCCGATTGACCTCACTTCATATCACTTCACGCTCCCAGCATGGTCTTGATATCTGGCTAGGCCGATGACCTGTTGATTCACGACCTCAAGCAGCCCTCGGCTTCTGAACTTGGAGGAGCATCAAGATGTGGCAAGCTACGAATGTCTACTTCATCTGTTCGTTCGCCGCCATTGGTAAGACTTCATCTCATATTCGTCAATTTGAGTATGAGCTTTACTAACATCCCTTAGGCGGTGGACTCTTCGGATTTGACATATCGAGTATGTCAGGCGTGTTAGGCACACAAGCATACAAGCGATATTTCGGCGGTCCAAAATCCTACCGTCAAGGCGGCATCACCTGTGCCATGCCATTCGGATCACTTGTTGGAGCTTTAGCATCATCTTTCATTGCCGACAAGTATTCACGTCGAACTAGTATCCAAATCGCGTCTGTTTTCTGGATTGTTGGTTCAATGTGGGTTTTTCCCTCCTCTCCCAAAATTCACATTAGTCCACGGCTAAAACAGTGCTAGAATTCAATGTCTTTCTATTAATATTGGAATGCTCGTCGTTGGTCGTGTTATTGCTGGTGTTTGTGTCGGAATAGCAAGTTCGATTTGTCCAGTATATCAAGCTGAAATCGCTCCAAAGGAGATCAGAGGTCGAGTCGTCTCCCTGCAGCAGTGGGCGATCACATGGGGTATTCTTATCCAATATTTCATCCAGTACGGCGCCTCTTGGGTGGGAGGCGGTCCAAATAATCCGAATCAACCGACTTCAGCTTTTCGAATCCCATGGGGTGTCCAGATCGTCCCAGCAGTGATCCTGTTCTTTGGGATGTTCTTCTTGCCGAAGTCGCCTCGATGGCTGGCTTCGAAGGATAGATGGGAGGAGGCTATCCAGATCATGGCGAATCTTCATGGAGGCGGAGACGTCAATCATCCGAAAGTGCTCGCGGAGTATCAAGAAATCGAGGAAGCTCTTCGCTTTGAAAGGGAAGAGGCGATCAGTTCTTATCGGCAATTGGTTGAGCCGCGTATGCTGAAGCGTGTCTTATTGGGAATGTCAATACAGATGTGGAGTCAGCTGTGTGGAATGAACATTATGATGTATTATATAGTCTGTAAGTTTTCAATTCCCAGTAACGCGACTATATTTGGGTAGCTGATGGAGAACAGACATCATGGAAGGAGCCAACATTGCGTCGCCACTCATCACAGCATCTGTCCAATACATCCTTAACGTCGCTCTCACTCTCCCCGCTATCCTCTACCTCGACAGATTCGGTCGTCGACCCGCCATGCTCACCGGCTCCTTCCTCATGATGAGCTTCCTCTTCATAGTTGGTGCTCTTCAAGCCTCGTACGGCGAACCAAACGTAGGAGATCTCAAAGACGACAACAACTCAGACATTTCCTGGATCGTGCACGACAACAAGCCAGTCTCCAAAGCTATTGTGGCGATGACCTACCTATTCGTCTGTACGTTCGCCACAACATGGGGCCCAACGTCGTGGACCTACCCTTCTGAGATCTTCCCCACGAAGATCAGAGCCAAAGCCGTCTCCCTTGCCACGGCTAGCAATTGGTTTTGGAACTGCTGTTTGGCATTCGCCGTGCCTCCGCTATTATGGAATATGTACGTCCTCCTTAACCCTTCCTCACTTCCATCCTCACATCAAAAGCCGAAGCTTCAACTGACAACTCACAAACTAGTAATTGGAAGATGTACATGATATTCGGTACATTCAACGGCCTAGCATTCATCCACATGTTCCTCACGGCACCCGAAACCAAAGGCAAAACCCTCGAAGAAATGGACGACGTATTTGACTCCGGGATCAAACCCTGGAAAGGCGTCAAGAAGGGATCGAGACTCGATCAGTTGCAGAAAGATATTGAGGCGGGCAAGATCAAGATTGCAGCACCTTTGGGGACAGGGAAGGGCGAGGAGAAAGTTGTTACGGAACATACTGAGCATTCTGAAAAGACTGTTTGAAAAGTGTTGATTTGATGAGAGGAGGCTGGGAGGTCGCTTGTTTTGATAGGGGTGGTAATCTGTATTCTGGCATGGGATGTTATGATTAACGATTCTCTTTAGCGTTAGCGAGAGAAATTGATACCATTCGAAAGCTGTGTCATGATCGTATTCTTGACATAGTTCTTTGCTCTCGTTCTCACCACGTCCTCGCCTAACAGGCGGGTCAAGAAAAGGGGGAGAATCACGTGGACGGGAGCTAACTCGCATGACGTCTTCGAGATCCCTCGATATCCTCCTCGATTCCCAGAGCTCGAATCGCCAAGCTCCAGACGCGTGACATGGTGACTACAGTAGACGCGACTGAAGCTAAAGTAAGGTAGGGCAAAGAGAGGGAACTAGTCGAATTCTCATTTGTATTTTCTTCTTCCTTCCTTTTCTTGTTTAATACATTTGCATGTCCCTTTCACACCGTCTCCTCCTGCGTATCAGCAGAGCTTCTACTTTCCAGATTCCATTGTTCACTTCATCCAAAAATCCGGAGTTCGTAAGTTTGAGAAGTTATTCTCTTCTTGGTCAACTCAAACTTCCTTCCCTCTCAGTACGAAATTCAAGAAAGATGCCTCCCAAGAGGAAGAGATCATCGGCGCCAGCTGTAGAACTCTCGCCCAATGGTGTCCACGAGACTCCTATTCTCCCAAACTCAACGCTAAAAGCTCCGCCTTTGAAGAAACGAGCTTCCCGTCGCGGAAAGATTGACACGAATCCTGATCACAATGCCGATATCGTGGATGGGAAATATGCGCTCCGAGCAAGTCCTGATGCCGATGAGAAGGGAGAGGCATTTGATGCTGCGTCTTTAGCGAAAGTCGTACCAGAACCTACACATGGGGCTATAGCAAGGACGAACGGCGCAGTCAAGAAAGCAGAAGGAGAAGAAATCCCAAATGGGACCGAAACATCAGCGAAGAAACAGAAGAAGAGTCCTACCAAGAGCTCAGTAGCTGCGAAGAAAGGTTCCGATGAAATCAAAGCATTTCGAGCTGAGCAAGCAGCAAAGAAAGCTGCGGAAGTGAAAGTCAAAAAGGAGGAAGATGGTGACGAATGGGATAAGAGACTTGATCCTGATGGTGATGAGGAGGGTCCTGCAGAGGATGTCGATGCTATCAAGTTGGAGGCTAGGAGGCCGCCGCCAGTTAATAGTGATTACTTGCCATTGCCGTGGAAAGGCAGGTTAGGATATGTGAGTGCATCGTGCCTTTTCTGTGGATTTGTTTTATGGACAGTGCTGATCCCAAACAGGCCTGTCTGAATACGTACCTGCGGTCATCCAACCCACCAATCTTCACCTCCAGAACATGCCGTATAGCTTCCATCCTCGAACATCGCCATCCCCTCAGAGACGCCTCTCAACCCGAACACGCCACCAAGAACCGGCCCGACAAAACCCAACCCGCATCCATAGAGCGAGGTCAACGCTACGTAGAAGAGCTCTGTCTCGCAAACATCCGAGATATTCCCAAGATGCTTCGGTGGAACGACAAGTACGGCATCAAATTCATGCGTCTTTCTTCTGAAATGTTCCCATTCGCTAGCCATGCAGAGTATGGATACAAACTTGCCCCTTTTGCAAGTGAAGCATTGGCGGAAGTCGGGCGCGTAGCTGGTGAACTCGGACATCGTCTAAGTACGCATCCAGGACAGTTCACACAACTTGGCTCCCCACGAGCTGAGGTAATAGCGAACGCAATCCGCGATCTCGATTACCACGACGAAATGCTCTCACTCCTCAAACTCCCAGATCAGGCTAACCGAGACGCCGTGATGATTCTACACATGGGTGGAACATTTGGCGACAAGTCTGCCACCATCGAACGATTCAAAGCCAACTACGCCGGCCTTTCCCCCTCGATCAAAGCCCGCCTCGTCCTCGAAAATGACGATGTCTCCTGGTCCGTCCACGACCTGCTTCCCGTTTGCGAAGAACTAAACATCCCACTCTGTCTCGACTTCCACCACCACAATATAATCTTCTCAGCCTCCCATCTCCGCGAAGGCACACAAGACATAACAACCCTCTACCCCCGCATCAAAGCAACCTGGACCCGCAAGAATATCACTCAGAAAATGCACTACAGCGAGCCCTGCCCGGAAGCCATAACTGGCCGGCAGCGCCGCAAACACAATCCGAGACCGATCACACTGCCGCCCTGTCCAAACGATATGGATCTCATGATCGAAGCGAAGGACAAAGAACAAGCTCTGTTCGAATTGATGCGCACGTTCAAACTGCCCGGCTGGGAGACCTTCAACAATATTGTCCCTTTCGAACGAGACGATGATAACAGGCCGCTCCCAAAGAAAGCCAAGAAGAAGAAGACAAAGAAGCAAATTGAGGCCGAAATCGAGGAGTTTGGCCAGGAAGTCGAGGACGAAGATGAATTTATCAAGGATGTTATCCCGGAAGAGGAAATCGGTATGGGTGGCAAGGAGAATAGAGTGTATTGGCCTCTGGGGATGGAAGAGTGGTTGAGGCCTAAGAAGAGGGAAGTGGGGAAGAAGAATAAGGTAGGAGATGAAGAGGAGATGTTCAGAAATCCTACACCGGCAAACTTCAAGGCGAGGCAGGAGATTACAAAACGCAATCGGAAGCCGTTGGGCGAAGAATACAAAGCGAAGTTAGCGGAAGCGAAAAGCGTGGAGGATGTTAAGAGGGTGCTGGATGAAATCAAAGAGCAAGAGGTTGCTGCTGAGGATGAGGAGGGTCAGAAGGCAACTCCTGCTGCGAAAGTCAAGAATGAAAAGACTGCGGCGGCGAGTACGCCGAGTAAGAAAGCTACTCCGAAGCCGAAATTATCAGCAAAGTCATCGACGAAAAAGGCAAAGAGTGTTCCGACGCCAAGTGTGTCGAATCTGGACGACGAGGAGAGCGAGGAATTGAGTCTACCTGAGCTTTCTGATGAGGATGAGAGTGCAGAAGAAGAGCATGTGAAAAAGCCGGGATTGAAGCGCGCTGCGTCTTCACGACAAAGTAGGAGGGGAAGGGGAAAGAAGATGAGTTATGAGGAGGATGAAGAGCTGTAGATGCTCAAATTTAAAACTGTTTTATTCCCACGAATGACATCTTTAACCAGATGCCCACAATACGAGGCACGTTCGTAGCCCAGCATGTTTTCCAATCTAGGCATCCTTAGAGTTCCAAGTCGCCTTCCAGCTCGCATTTCCAGCTGCAAACGGCCACCCGACAAGCCCCATGGTAAGTTTACCCGCTTCAATCTCTTTCGCTTGGGCCATGAGCTCGTTTACATCCCAATTCGACCACAGAAACTTGCCCTTTAGGAAGCGAGCTTCCGGACTCGCGAGCCAGACGTTAAAAGTTCCAGGGAGAGAAACTATAGAGTATCAGTCATCTTCGGCCACGCTTATCCAGTTTACATTCTCACACGTCAGAGGAGGTATAAAGAAAGTGACCTACCATCATCTTGGAAACCCACTGCATCGACACCGCCCGACTCCTTATTCATATCCGTGTCCACGACTCCGGGTTGAGTATGGAAGATGCTGAGATTCGGGTGCGAAGCAGCCAGGAAATCCCACAGACGGAAGACAGCCAGCTTCGCAACGCTGTACGCTCCGAATTTCGTGGTGAAGTTCACATGCGCAGCGGACGAATTGGTCTCAATGGCAACAGCATCTGGTGCTGCGTAGCGGAGGAACGCCTGTGCAACGTTGAGCGCCCCTTTCAGGTTGATGTCAACTGCTTCAACAAACTTGTCGACATTGACGTCCTTGATGGGGTCTTGCACTCCAATCATGCCCGCGTTGCTGATCAGGACGTCGAGCTTGCTTTTACCGATGAATGTCTCGAATGCGGCGTCGACTTGGCTCTTGTTCGTGATGTCGGTGGGGAAGGTGGAGATTTCCACTTGCGGGTACTGTTGCTGGATTGAGGCTTTGGTTTCGAGGAGAGGCCGCGAACGACGGCCGAGGAGCGCGATTCGTGAAGCACCTGCTTCTGCGAAGGACAGGGCGGTTCTTGCACCGATTCCGGTACCGCCTCCTGTTACCAGGACAGTCTTTCCTTTGGCTGAAAGTTCTGGGCGACTAGGGGACAATGCAGGGTATGTATTGTCGTGCCATGTTGCTGTTGGAGATGGGAAAGGAGCAGCCATTGAGATGATTTATGAAAGACAATATGACTGAGGAGTATGCAAAAGGACTGTATGAGCTGTTTGATGAAGTACTTACACTTTGGGGAGGGATCACATCTCATTTATAGCTGAATCGACCAGTAAACAATGTCGGAGGTATTCAATTTGTGAAGTCATATTGTAAATTTGTCACTTGACGATAGTCTCCAAAGCTTCTGCCCTGAAGTCTATCCTGACACCATATCTGGATCTTTATGAAAAGAAGAGTATCGAATCTTTGTAATCGACTTTCTGCACAATGTTCCGCCTTCGGTTAATTCAATTAGGATATTGACGAGATGCTTGGCATTCTACAAAATGTTCCGCCCGCTCATACGTACATGCTGACAAATGTGGCAAGTCAAACCACATCGGCACATAGACATCCCTATTCAATCTCACAACATTCTTGACAAAGTCTAATTTGCTCCGCGCTCATTTCAAAAATGTCTGACGGGAATGTGCTACGGTGCGGGCAGTGCAACAAGCCTTTTGACAAGCGTTAGTGGAACCTTCCCACATTCGATACTTACCCATCCTTGAACAACTGCTGATACTGGTTGTCTAGAGTCTACGTTGAAGAGACATGGGTATTACTGCCGGTCTCGAAAAAGTGGTATCAGTGCTCCCCGAGTTCGATCTTGCGTTTCTTGTGCCAAAAGGAAAGCACGTTGTGATAACAAGCGGCCGGCATGCTCGAGGTGCATGCTCAAAGGCATCGAATGCCATTTTCCAACCAAGACCACCGAGGCGACCTTACCGAAGGCCCATCACAACAATTTAACAACCAACCAGCAGAGTGTGCCCTCTTCGTCCACGCTAGAGCCTCTTATAATTGAGCCTCCCCCAGATCAGAGCAGTTACGGTCAGGTGACGCATCAAGACGCACTCCTATCAAACTCCAACTTCACAAATTTCGGAGATGTCTACCTGCCCTGGGATCTCCCGGAACTCAGCTTCGCCGACTTGCTCAACACACAAACCCTCAACGATTTCGCACTAGATCTCACCTTGAATCCCCCACCTCCAGCACAAAGAACCCCAAGCCCAATCACCCACCTACTTCACACACGTCAAGCCATAGACCCCTTCAACATACCAATACCAGCATCGCCATCAAGCTCAATACGGATTCTCACCATCCGACCAAGACCCAAGCCCAGTACTCAAAGGATAGCCAATCTCCTCTTCCACAACCTCAAGTCTTTCCCTCTTATGATGTCGCGGAATGGGATGCTTCCGCCGTTCATTCATCCTCGCATGATATCGTCTGAGATTGGGTATTCTCATTTTGAGCCGCTTACAAACTGTATTAGTTTGGTGCATATGATCAGTAGTCGGATCCAAGGAAGTAGGAAGTTGTTCTGGAAGAATGTTAAGTTGGAGTGTGAACGTTTGTGTGCAGAGGTATTTTACTTCCGATATTGATCCATAAGGGTCTTGACATCCCCGAGGGAAAGTCACTGACAAGAGACATAGCATCGTGAGCTAGATAGTGTCGAATTACTTGCCGGCATGCAAGCACTAGCTGTCTATATCCTCATTCGTCTGGATGAAGGAGAGACAGACGACAATAACTTGGATACTCTACTAGTAACAACCGTGATCGTAAGTCCTGCTATCCGTCTTCCTTCCGACCGAGCTACACTGACAAGAATTGGATTCAGGCGATCTCATTACAGCTCTCCCAGAACAAGCCACCAGGCTTTACTCAGCAAATACCTCCAGCCAACGATCTCAAACTAAGCTGGAAAGCGTGGTTGCATGAAGAATCGAGACGAAGGCATGTCATTTGAACCCCCACACATTCCTCCCTGATCAACATGCGAAAGCGAAGAAAACACTAACACCCTGATCTTCCTCCCTCCACAGACTGTCGATCATCTACCGCGTCCTCAACATGCTCGTCTACTTCGAACCGTCCGGCCTCTGCGAGTTACAATCCGACCTAATCCTCGCGCCCCTCCCAGCCAAAAAGCAGCTCTGGGAAGCCACCTCCGAAACAGCCTGGCAAGCTGAGCGCGACAGTGCGCAGACCCAGAAGGAGTTCGGCCTAGCTAGCGATGGGGAGTTGGTCAAGCTGAGGGATGGACAGAGGTATTGCGGGAATGCGGCGTTGCTGTATGAGGCGCTGGGCTCGTGCAGGAGATCGTCGGGGGGAGTCGAGAATTGGGAGGAGTGGTGTTTGGGAATGGATGGGTTTGGGGGGTTGATTATGCTGGCTGCTTCTTTGGTTGAATGAGGGGTATTTGAAGGGGAGTGTGGTGTAGTAACACAGCCAATTAATGGAAAACTAGGCTCTGGGCGAGTTGAAGTTCGTCTACGCTTCGTGATGAAGTAGATTGTCGACACTTCGAAGTGCTGTAAGCGAAAACTTGTTTACTCCATACAATCGACCTTCACCTCACTTGATATTGCAATATCCAAAGCTTGGAAAAAGTAATAGTACTTTAAATTTGACTCTCACAGCATGAAACCGAGCTGTACGCATCTCATATTCTAATCTCCAGACCCCGACTACTTGTTGAAAGGTTCATTCAAAATGCAGTTCTATCAATGCAACTAAGCTACTGCTGAAGTGGCCAAGGCCGACTAACATTCCCATACGACCCGTGAATACTGGTTCCAGCACTCTCCACTTTCCAGAGCTCAGGACTACTTCTGCCATACCTCAATTCTCTTCCCCAGCCATCTCCCTTCCACATCTCCCGTCCAAAATACAGTCCCGGATGAAAGAATGTTAAGATCAAGGCTGCGAAGACGATCATGCCGCCTTCAAGTATCATGAAGGCCACTTCATTGTTAGCGAGCTTGGAGCGGAAGCCGTTGACGAGCTCAGCGACGCGGAAACAGGACCGAATGAGGATTAGGAACGTCGCCAATGTGAATGCTGCTCTTTTTATCAGTATCTGTATGGGGATGGAATAGAGAATAGAGTAGAATGGGTACGGACCATACAAGAAAGTCTCCAGCCCGTCGATATCGCCAGCTGGTTTCTCAGGCACGCCATAAGCCCAATTGGTCGCACGAATGTGTTTCCTGTCGGCCTTAACCCGCCAAAAGAATTCAGCAGCCAGTCCAATAAAGACTGCTAGGCTTGCAACTTGGAATGCTAATCCTCCAACCATGACATTGGTCCCTGCCTTGGATGTTGCTCGATCGTTGGCTGTTTCGGCTAGGGCACCACCAGTTGATTGAAGGACTAGTGCGAGGAAATCCGCGGCGATGAAACCTATGGTGTAGGCTTTGGACGAGATGCGGGAGTTGTAGATGCCGTAGTGGACGATCACTCTGGAGAGGGTGAGGTACAGTGCGGCGGTGAAGAATACTGGCGCGATTGTGATGCAGATAATTTGGCTTTTGAGAGAGTCAATTTCAGGAATATGTCGTCTGGTGAGGAACGTACACGAGGAACGGGCCATCCGCAAACATGCGCTTCCTCATCACTATTCTGAAAGCATATCCGACGGCTTCTAAAATTAGACCACAGATCATTGAGAACGTGTAGCTGCGCGTTCGAGAGCTAAACCATAAGCCGATCTGCGCTATGAGGAGAGAAACGAAGACGCCAAAAAATGCGGCATTCGCTCCCAGGTTGGGGACATATCTGAGACTAGCATAGTCCAGTGTGCATAGCTCTACGTTACACTGGTCTAGAGATGTGATATTGGATGCAATGCCCTCGAGTCCTATAACATTTGCAGACATTGTTGTGGTTGAAGGAAAAAAGTCAGACGGAACTTTGGTCGAGAAGTTGCAAACGAGCCAAAAAAAAAATAAGAAAGATAAAGAGGTATATATAACCACTTAACAAGAGCCACGATTGGCATACTTGAAGTATACAACATACTTCCTTCCCGCGATGCTATTTGCGTGAATCATGGGAAGCGGCCCAGGAAGGGTACTGTGAGGCTATGGTCTTCGCCTCATCAGCCTCCGAGGCTGTCCAATGAGACAAGGGTCCAACAAAGACCCCATCGCCGGCCCAATAAAATGCAGTCAGCTCTCAAGAGGATTTTAAGCCTGATACTCCTGAGCAGGATGGTCTGGAAATAGATTGAGGCTCGAAAAGAGGTCCCTGAAGCTTCCCACTCGGAAATGTTCCAGGGTAGGCTCACTGAAGCTTGGTCGGGATCCTGACAGCACATTAGCATCACCCATAGAAACGAAATCGGAGGCCCGGATGATATGTCTCCATCAATCTGCCATGAGCGAGAACAATTAAGCTCTGCTCCTTCGCAGTGTCTTCACATAGCCATCAATGCCTATTCGACCAAAGTTCGGGTCTCTAGTTGACGAACCCAATGACCGCGATGCTGTGGTACTGATGGACAACACTCATGCCTGAATCCGAAATGTATGAAGTATCCCATACCATACTGTCCAACATGAATATGCCAATCGGGGTGCCTGAAGGAGATGTGATGCATTTGTATCCCCTCTTCCATGTGTACTGTACATGTATCGTACAATTCAAAGTATAATCCCACCATCTACACAAACCAGAACGCCACGCTATTGCAGTACTCTATGCACCAAATTTGGACTCCTTGAACGGGTATCGTGGCTCATCATCCTTTCTCAGCCATATCTGCTTCTTCTTTTTGGTCGGTACATGCTCCACCCAGATTTGCTTTGCATAATCCTTCATGAACTTTCGATTATATCGAGGATCCCACAGCTCGCTAGCAACGCCGAGGTCTTTGCAGCAGCGCATGAGTGCATTCGATTTGCAGCCTTCGGTGGCGGTGGGAATGCCCTCAGGAGAGAAATAATCTTGTTCGCCTCGTGCGACTGATACTAACCTACAGAGTAATAGTATTAGCATATCTTCTTACTGATAATTGCTTGCTTCGCAGAATAAATATACCTTCCATGGGCGACAAGCGCATATTCTCTGGTTATGCTCTTCCCCGTAACAATTGTCTCTCCCCGTGGCGCCAAACCCCAACCACCAGGTCCAAATGCCTTGTTCAGTATCCGCCTGTATTTTATTTCCGGGAGGTATATGATACCATCTGGTTTGACCTCTACATCATCTGCTGGGATTGGCGCCAGCAGAATGTCTGCAGCTTCTTTGGAGAAGGGCTGTGCAGAGAGACCGTGGAACGACCTCGTCCAGTCCACCTGCCGGCTTCCTTCGTCGAGAATAAGAGGCTCGTCTGCCAGGCCACCAGTCATGTCCTTTATCGGCGATTGGTCATCGATAGAGGACTCCTTTGTTGGTGGCGGAGGTGCTGGCTTTGCTGCATCGGCAGTCTTGCGGGTATAGCTTGATGCTGGGACAGCTGCACATCGGCGGGCTGTCGAGAGGCATCGTACAGATTTTGCTGCAACTGTTGATTGTAATGCTGTTGAGCTCGATGGCCGAGATATACCTGCAGAGAGATGTCTTGTCAGAGAGCGTGCTGCTCTGGGTATTGAAGCCGCCATGGTTGATGTTGCTTTGAGAGGCTGCATGCATAGCTCGCGATGCAAATCAAAGGTGCCATTTGCCGAGGAGCATATTGGGCGACCGATAACGTCACGAGAATACCGTAAATTACTTACACATTGGAAGGAGATTTATAGCAGATAGCACGGGCAGATAGCAGAGAACATTGAGCAAGCAGCTCTTAATACCTAAAGCGGAAATGGCTATATCTACAGATAATCTTACAACTCGCCGAACTTCCTTCCATATCGGTCGCCGAGCAATTCCGTCACCACATCAAGCATCCTTCGAATCAGTCCTCTTGTCGTTCTGATGTTGTTTCCAACACTTCTTGAAGTTTTCCATCTATGAAGCATTCCAAAGCAAGTCAGTAGAGCTTCAGGAATTTCCTTCTACACGTGATACGGCTTGGAATCGCTAAATCGAGAAAGTTTCCTTCCTCACCTCGTCCCTGCAAAGCCTCCAGTCCTTCTTCTCCCAATAGCAATCCGTCATCTTCGTGTTCTCCGCTGTGTTTGTATCAGAACTTGTATCGATACGCGACCTCGAATTTCACGATTCACCAGCGCAGCCAGTACTGAAAATCCGCTTGTCCCTACAAATCTCCAGTCAGCGGTTCATCCGCTCAACTGTTGGGATTTACATTTCTCACCATTCATCCGGCTCATCATCTTCTTCCATCGCCGCTGCCGCTTTCGAATCGCTCTCTGACTTCGACATTGTGTTGATGTTGTGATTGAGAGAATCAGGCGAATTTACGATTTCGTTTGGGTTGAGCTCGGCTGGGCTAAGGCCGAAGATGGCAACGAGGAAGGTGAACGTCCTTGTCTATTCAGGTAATCACAGATTCGAGTTTCGGGGCAATGATTTTGACATCTCTAGGCAATGGCAGTACGATTGAATCTGTGAGGCATTGCCTTTACACTTTACGGCGTCTGCTCTCACCAAATTACGCTGTCATTCCCGTGACCGACAACGTGATTCTTAAAGAGCCATGGACAGCTTCATGTGCTCTATTGGTGTTTCCTGGAGGTGCAGATATGGGCTACTGCCGGTCTCTGAATGGCGAAGGAAATCGGCGTATCGAGCAATACGTCCGTCGAGGCGGCTCTTACCTTGGATTCTGTGCTGGGGGCTACTACGGAAGCTCAAAATGCGAGTTCGAGGTTGGAAACAGGGTTTTGGAAGTAATCGGCCATCGAGAACTCGCTTTCTTCCCAGGAATCTGTCGAGGCTGTGCTTTCAAAGGTTTCGTCTATCACAGCGAAGCTGGTGCAAAAGCGGTAGATGTGAAAGTCGAAAACGAATCATTCAAAGCCGGTGTGGTTCCTCAAACATTCCGGTCATACTACAATGGCGGTGGCATATTTGTCGATGCGAAATCCTACGCGGATAAAGGAGTCGAGATTCTTGCAAATTACTCAGGCGACGTCGATGTTGAGGGTGGCTCGGCAGCGGTAGTATACTGCAAAGTCGGCGAAGGAGGAGCAATATTGACAGGACCACATCCAGAGTGAGTCCATCGCTTCTCCATTTATCGTCTAGCGTCTAACAGCCACAGGTTTGCTGCCGTCAATCTCGATCCAAAATCAAACAGCCCGAATTATCCCAAGTTGGTCGAAGAATTAGCTGAGGACGATGACGCCCGCGTCAATTTCTTGAGGGCATGTCTTGCCAAATTTGGATTGACAGTGAGCCAGGAGACATCTTCGGTACCGTCCCTTTCTCGTCTACATCTTTCATCTATGCATCACTATTTGGTACCAGAGCTACTAGCATCCTGGGAAGACATTATTACAAGAGAAGGTGACGAGGGGTACATCAAAGGAGAGAATGATACGTTCCACCTGGAGAAGCAAGAGTCTCGCTGGTCGTTAAATCAACTTGCGAAAGTCCTTCCTTTACCTGGTCTTTTAAAAGGACAAGAGCCTCTGGCTGATCAAGTCGATGGTGCATCTGATGACAGAATTGTCGATTATAACGCTATCACGAAGCGTCTCATACCGCATGAGACAGAATGGCCTGGCACAAAAGAGACACCATATTTCAATCATCATGCATTTTACGCGAACTTGAAGAAGTACCAGGAAGAGAGGGGAGGCGAGGCAGAGGAATATGGCAAATATCTCATGTATGGCGAGGTTGTGACGAGTACAAATACTCTGCTTGAGAAGTGAGTTCTGCTCGTCAATTTTGGTCTCCTCAATACTGACAGCGAACAGAAATCCTAAACTTCTCTCTACCTTGCCACCAGGATTTACTGTCACAGCCACTACTCAGGTAGCTGGCCGCGGTCGAGGTTCGAACGTCTGGGTCTCACCAGCAGGCTGTTTAATCTTTTCAACCACGATGAAGCATCCAATGGAGTTGGGTAACACTGCACCGGTAGTGTTCATTCAGTATCTGGCCGCAATCGCTATTGCTGAAGGCATTCAGTCGTATGATCGAGGTTATCAAGATGTGCCAGTTAAGCTCAAGTGGCCCAATGATGTCTGTGAGTCTTGATTTTGAAAATGTGTATTCGATTGATCAGGCTAACAATGATTTGAAGATGCGCTGGACCCCACGAAACCAGGCAAGAAAGAGTATGTCAAGATCGGTGGCATTCTAGTCAACTCATCTTATTCATCTGGAAATTATGATCTTGTCGTAGGTATTGGCATCAATACCACGAATACGGCACCCACGACGTCTCTCAACGCACTACTAGCACCCAACTTCACTCCATTTACACTCGAGAAACTGCTTGCGCGGATCCTCACGAAGTTCGAAACGATCTACAAAGGGTTCTGTCGAACTGGATTCGACAAGAAGTTGGAAGAGACATACTACAAGCATTGGCTTCATACTGATCAGATCGTGACTTTGGAGGCAGAAGGTGGGGTCAGAGCCAGAGTCAAGGGCATTACGAGGGATTGGGGTCTGCTCAAAGCGGAAGAATTGGGCTGGGAAGATCGACCAACAGGCAAGATTTGGGAGCTGCAGAGTGACAGCAATAGCTTTGACTTCTTCAAGGGACTGCTGAAGCGGAAAACATGAGCTTACTAGGACTTCAGAGGAACATGGAATGAACATAGTTGACCCTCGTCATACCTAACGTAGAGCATATATATCACAGTCGTAATTCTCTTTGAGCTTCCAACCAACAAATCCGTCAACATAACACTCACCGACCAGGGTACAATTCTTGATTGCCATTTCATCGATCCTAGCCATCGCTTCAGCTCTTAGACTGGGCTGTATCGAGTCGTCTTCATTCAACTTTCTCAGCGCAGTCTTGATCTCCCTCGCTGAGCATGCATTGCGAGGTCTAGGATCCCGCCGCAGAACAAGAGCATTAAGTGGGCCAGCTAATTGAACGACCAGGTCTCCAACCTGAACATTTCGAGGAACGACGCTGACTCGACCCGCTTTCGTGGCTGCGAATCGTCTTCCTGTAAGAGCACTTGGAATATGCTGCGGCAGAAGATGGGTATACATGAGTGATGCCATGCCCTCGCTTCCACTTCCAGCCATGATGAGCTGCTGTGGTGCGCGATCTGCCACCCACTTGCCGAAACATCCCAAGAAATTCTCTTCAATTTTCATATCCTCTTTAGAGGACTTGGCTTGTGGGCCAGGCAGTTCTTTGCCCAGGATCTGCAACCACTCATGGTTCAACACCCGACACAACTTCTCATGCTCCTCTTCCTTCCCTCTTAGATCAACGTGTTGGTGTTGACCGGACTCATCGCCAGACCACCAAATATTGGAGTACATTCCCTTCAACTTGGTAATTGCTGCCTGATACGCGATTCTCTCCTTGTTGTTCAAAGATGCAGGATCTGGTAGTTGCTCACTAAAACTCTCTATTACATCACCTTCGTACCCCACCCATGCCAGAGTGAGTGGTTGACCAACGAAAGCATAATGGGCTTTCGAATCTAGGTGTAACTTCCTTGCATTGTTGTCTTTGTACATCTCTACCAGGTTCGAAGCAGGGAGACTCCAATCTGGAGCCCAGGAAGCTAGGTCCTTCTGCTTGCTCAGCTCGCTTGATGTCGCGTGAGGAAAGAAGACAGTCGGGCCACCGGGCCCAATGTTCTCCAACAAATATCTCGCTACAGACTCATAGACTTCGTCACATGTCTTCCGATAATCGACTTGTACATAACGAAGCAAAGACGAAAGATCGGAGGCGATGCCCATGTTGGCGTAGATCATATCCCGGGGATCGGTAGCACCTAATCCACGTCGCGAGGTCAACAGCGTCAGGAATTTGAGTCGTGTAGGGCCACGGTTGGAATTCATATCTGCTAAGACTTGTAATTCCTTCGAGTTCTGTTTCCAAGCGGACGGTAGAAGCATTCTGCAGAGATCTGTCCAGCGCGCTCGCAAATTGCCGCACTGCACCCACGGATCCCGCGAGAGAACCAGCTCCTGGAAGACCCATACGCGTGTGAACCATACCGCTTGGAGCATGTGTTGCTCAGCAACATCTACCAAATCACGAGAATAGGCCACCGTTCCAGAAGTGTTCGATGGCGCAGCTCTGAGAACAGTTTCAGCTTCGCTAGTCAGAGGACCGAGGTGAATGATTGTATGATGCGCAATAGAGTATATTTGGGCCATGAGACCAACTTGACTTGCTCTTTCTGTTAGGTTCGATTGGTCGATACAGAGGGCATCAGCCCATACTCGATGCACTCGGGATGCATCCCGGAGGTCTCTGAGCGCGGCATCAAGCGTCGCTGTGATGGTGACGAGAGCTCCGTCTACGTAGATGCTGCCGGTGTTGGATGGATCGCCCCAGACATAAGATAGTGCTGTGTATTGGTCGATGATGTCTCGATCGCATTGCGAGAGGGTTGTGTACAGAACATGGCAGTGTAAATCAGAGTCGTGTGATGGCGAGGGCAGGAGAAGGAGCAGACGGAATGAGTCTGCTTGGACAAGGCTATGATATTTGAATACCTTTGGGCTTGCTGTGAGTGCCATCGTTAGCTAATGTTATGATCGCTGCTCAGAGGATGAGGGCGGCCTTGTGCGATGCATCTGGAGTCAGCAACAACGCATCACGTGCAAGTTATGATGTTCGCTTTGAGGGTTGAATATTTCCGTTCAGACGACGCTGTTGATTCTGAGCTGCTCTACATTATTGTTTACTTTTATCTCTGCCCGCAATGCCTAGTCCGTCATAGCTGTTTGAACGGGAACTGTTTTCGCTCATTTGTGATTCTGAGAGTGCTTTGAACACTGTCATCGAACCATCGTAAGCACAAGCGGACTGATATGCCCAAGTGTCGAGCAGGTCCCGATAGAAAAGAGGCTCGTGGTTTTAAAGCTTTTATATTAATCAATTTGGGGTGGCTGAGTGGAGCTTGATTCAAACAGCTAAGCTCCTCCGCTGCCGAGGCGGCAGTTCCGAAACCACCTGCAGTGCTTGAGATAAAATCCGCAGACCAGAATTTCGGTATCATGCATGTCATAAAGCGGTAGAGCGCCATGCACACGGCACGAGGTATGATTTCGAAGGTGTTCAAGAAGCAAGCTTGAAAGCACGAAAGAAACACAAGCGTATTGCGCCAATATACCACAGCATCCACAAGCCCCTTAGATCTCGGACTTCGTCTCGAAACAAAGGAAGCCGACTTCCGAAGCCAATCATTTTAACAGGTGGAGATTTTAGAACTCAAAAAGACTCGGTTTGTTTTCCAGGGAATTACCTGATTGGCGGAAACCAGCTGGGCCCTTCATCTACTCCAAGATGCTTTCCTTGCGACGATCCTCGCCTGATCGATCTGAATTTCGGCATCTGCCCGCATGAGGAATTATGGATCAAAACCTCCAGAAAATCGACCCCTCTTTCTTCTAGAAGTAACGGCTTTCAGCCAATTCGAGCATTTCGTATATATATGTGAGACGGTAGCTGGTGCTCCGCACTGCTTGTTTTGAACCGGTAAGTCAGTGTATTCCGCAGCTACTTGTTTGTATAAAAGTACCTATTTCCCACCAAGGAAATTCTTCTGCAGCCCATCAGCTGCTAATTCTCACGTTGTCTTTATTGTCTTCGTACTTACACTCGTTCTTTTCCTGCTTTTTTCTTCTTTTTTTTTCAAACACAATCGTTTCAGTATCGAAATTATCTCCAGAATCATCATCATGAAGTTCAGCATCTCTGTCGTGACGGCCTTCTTGGCTGCCGCAGTTGTGGCATCTCCCACTCCTACTGAGCTTGAGAAGCGTGCTACTACTATGTGCGGGAACTGGGGCTCCATTGCTACTGGTGGTTACACAGTTTACCACAACAACTGGGGTGCTGGAAGTGCCACTTCTGGCTCTCAGTGCACCACTTTCAATTCTCTGAGTTCATCTGGTAAGCAAGGCTTTTCCTCGAAGCCAAACGATTTCAGTGCCGAGCATAGGATACTCTTTCTTGGCATTGGAACTTGAAGAAATCTGATGCTGATCCATTCACTAGGCTCGTTCTCCTGGTCAACTTCTTGGACATGGGCTGGTGGAGCAAACCAAGTCAAGTCCTACTCCAACGTCGCTCTCGAGAACGTGAACAAGAAGCTTTCAGCAATCTCATCGATCCCATCAACATGGACATGGAGGTGGGGACATCCCATTATTCTGGCAAGTGGCGTTGCCTACTAATTTGTCCTCAGACAATCCGGCACCAACGTTGTGTCCGACGTGTCCTATGATCTCTGGCTCGCCCCATCAGTTGGAGCTAACAACCAGTACGAGATCATGGTTTGGCTTGGATCATACGGAGGAGCCGGTCCCATCTCATCGACCTACAACTCTGCCGGAAATGCTGTTCCCGTTGCGACTCCAACCATCTTGGGCACCAAGTGGAACCTCTTCAAGGGACCAAATGGCGACACCACTGTTTTCTCTTTCGTCGCTCCATCCAATATTGGCAACTTCAATGGCGACCTGAAGCTTTTCTTCAACTACCTGACTAGCAGCCAGGGTGTCTCTACCTCTGCTGTTGTCACCAGCTTGCAAGCTGGTACCGAGCCTTTCACCGGTTAGTGTTCCCCTCTGGGCTTTTGAGGTGTAATACTAACAATTCTAGGCTCCAATGTTGTCTTTGCTACCTCTGCATACACCATCAAGGTCAACTAAATGTGGCGTCAGAGTGAACATGGAAATCTCTGCAGTTCGACAACTACTCAATTGGTTGACCCTGAAGGCTGTCCTGGAAGGTAGCATTGAGGCGGATTTCTATTGTACATATTATCATGCACATATGGAGCAAATGAAGGCAGACATGTTTGTCGCATCGGTGTCAAAACAACTTTCAAGAGGGAGAATTCTGTCCCAGCCAACCAATTTCTTCTCATGGCCTTCAAGTGTGAAGCGAGATTCTCAAATGTAAAGGCTCATTGGTGATCTTAGCTCCGCGTTCCTCGGAGCACTTGCTGTCTTTCTAAAGCGCACTCCCTTGGGAGTCACCTTGTGAGGCTCACCTTACCCAGCCAAGCCAACGCATTATGAACTTCAGCTCACCTCAATGTCATTAGAGTTCCTAGATGATGTTGAGATACACAATGAAGCTTTTCTAATAGTAAGTCAAGTACAATCAGTGCGGTCTTTTACATGAGGAAAGAGTCGCTGGAGCGATCGAGGAAACCAATCATTTCAGGAGAGCTTCATTCAGAAATCAAATGACTAAGAATAGATGCTGTTCACTCACTGTGCCATTTGATACTGGGCTAATACTATTGCCAAGTTACTCAGGAGATAATAATTGGAAGGGGTCGATTGTCGAGCCTATACGTCTTCGGCACCCGAAGCGAGACACTTGTATTACCATGATGATGCGTCGATTTCCGAGCTAAGCACTAGCCGCCGTCGACGCAGAACATGTCACTTAAATCTGTCGTGCCATAATATAGAAATTGATCTGAGAATCTCACGATGGGTTGGGCGTGGGTGACCCTACTGACTCGAACGAACTACATCGCAGGTGCAGTTCTTCTTGCACACAGCCTCCAAAAGCACAAGTCAAAATATCCGCTCATCATTCTCTACACTCCAAGCTTACCGAAGGAATGTCTCCCAGCACTTCGCCACGAAGCAACACTGAGCAATGCGATTCTCAGACAAACGGAACCTCTGGTTCCAAAAGAGCAGCGGAACTTGATCGCAGCAAGATTTGAGGATACCTGGACAAAATTGCGAATCTTTGAACTGTTCGAGTATGAGAAGCTGGTTTTTCTGGATGCAGATATGTTGGTTTTCCGCAACATGGATGAGCTTTTCGATCTCTCACTGCCTGGACGAGATTGGATCGCTGCGAACCATTGTTGTGTCTGTAATTTGGATAAAGATGAATGGGCTCCTGACGATTGGGTCAAGGAAAACTGCGCGTATACTGGTCTCACGCATCCAACTTGTCTGGACAATCCTGCTCCCGTTCCAAGAGATGGGGACGGGCCCAGAACACACACTCTCCTCAACAGTGGACTCTTCATATGCACGCCTTATGAGCAGCTGTGGGAAGAGATGCTGAGTTTTCTGGAAAACTCACCGCTTGTGAAGCATTTCATGTTTCCGGATCAAGACTTTCTCGCAGAGTTCTTCCGAGGGAAGTGGAAAGCAGTCGGATACCAGTATAATGCACTGAAGACAATGCGGTACTGGCATCCGGAAATGTGGAAGGGCGAAGAGATCAGAAACCTGCATTACATCGTGGACAAGCCCTGGAGCGAACGTGTAGGGGCTGACGGTATTGCTGGGTATTTGGGGAGGGATGGAGTGACGCATCAATGGTGGTGGGAGGAGTATGAAAGTTGGGAGACTGCGAGAGACCGTATGGGTGAGACGGCAGTCTTGGAAATGGTTCGGAAGAGCTCTTCCGCTCTGGAGCTTTTGGAACATGCCAGCACGAAGCCTGTCGTTTCCCCGAAAACATTAGCGACTTGAAAAAGCCGAGATCTTGACCCCGGTTGTAGACATCCCCCTTTGGGTGCCGAGATCCGGGAAGAGTTTAGGTGTCAAGGAACTGTCAAGATTCTGAAGAAAATATGCCTGTTGATAGGAAGCATCCTAAATGTCTTCAACGAGCGACATTCTGATACACAAGAAGCAAAAAAAAGCCTTTTGGATTCGACTTTATATCGCCAGATGAATTGGTTCAAGTTTCCTACCAATAACGTTAAGCATTTTCTAGTTACGGTAAAGCGTGCTGGGGATTACTAAGGTCTCCTGATTTGATCTTAACCCCTAGATTAAATATCGGACTTCTCCCCAACTTCTCTGACACTCGAAGAAAAGACACGATACATGTTCAAGAGCGACAGCAGGAAGAAGCTCATCGTCAGGCGTGGCCTGCATCGTGCTGCGCGACTCAGTATGCCCCTTCCGGATGACTTACCGTTATGAGGCCGTTCCTATATTACCTCACGGCGGAAGTCCGGAAGAGGTTCGGTTGAAGGTATGATTGTCTCATTCTTTAATATCCAGTTTTGATTCTCTTGAAGTACTTTGAGATCTGTTTGAGAGCGTGTTTGGACGCGATGTGGTTGTGCTAAGCAATCAAGAGACTGAGGTCAGCTCGCTTCGCCAGCCAGAAAGCGGGCGATCGAGGGGTATCGTTGACATCCAATAGACATCGACATACAGAAGTCTTCACTCAGCAGTCGATCACTGGAAGTACGAAATATTCAGGTTGGACGAATACATAGATGTAAACGCTGGGTATGAGGTGTTGTTCATTTAACATTCACATCCGAGAGTTCCGGCGCCGGGTGACCCCCCTTCGAGAATGGCAGCGCTAGCCCACATATCTATCGACCCTCCCGCGCCATCGAACCTTCCTCAACCTCATTCCCCTCCTGAAACAGCATATTCATGTCTCATATCCAAAAATAAGACCCTTTCTCGCTGGTAGCGAACGATACAGACCTAGACTTGATGATCGACATCCCTGCTGTCAACTCCCGCTTCCTCCCATGCACGGGGAAATCCCAGATCCACCCACCCCCTTCCAGGCGTCATCAACCTCTTCCCTTGCTTTGCAGTAGTTTTAGACACGTCATATTCGCAGTCTTCGCGAAGCTCTACTTGAATCAACCTTACATGAGTTGGTATGCGTGCGTCTCCAAAGAGCAACATCCTGTTATCAAGCGAACGATGATGGAAGCGACAATCATAGCCTGGAATGATCCTGCTGTTGCCATCTTTGGAGCAGTTTTTGGACAGTATGACCCAGTGCGAACAGGCGTATACTCTGAAAGCCTCGGGTTTGGTCATGGAATCTGGCATTGAAGCTGCGGCCTCCTAAGTATCCTTCCAAATTTTGCGATTGTGTTGGTCGAATTTGCGAATTCCGTCATGGTTCAGAATACGTGCAGTGCACGGAATCTATCTCTAGTCAGCCCAAACGGCATTTGTGATGAGAGTATCCACACTGCGAGGTCACTATCTCCTGCTTCACCATCTGGTGTGTCAAACACGTTTTCTCTGGTATCTTGCGGGTAGTTGTCACCTCTAAAAGGAATGACCCTGTCCAAGATATGCCTCCATGGCAAGCCTATGTTATGAATTCTCCATAAGAGAGTGGCTCTTGCTATAATGTACGAGGACCATACTTTTCTTCTTTAAGCGAAAGAAAGGTTCTGGTCTTCATGCACCTGTTGACGCCTATGGCCTCACCTCCGACCACAGCAATGTCTTTGCTCATCTTTATGCTTTTCTGCATCTGGCCCAATCCCCGCAGTGACTGTTGGCTTTCCTGTGCACGGGTCCTTCAGTGGGAAGATACGTGTAGAGCCAGTTGCAGTAGCTACTTGTCTAAATTTCTCTTGTATTCAGCTCCACCTCATACGTTTGTTCGAACATGGGCAGTGCCTTGAATCTGCGAAACATACCTCAGAGATATCTCTTACGATTCTATCGAAAAGAATTTAATTGTTCTATAGCTTACGAAAATGGAGCCTGGCGGGATGTCGAACACGCAATCTGGTTGAACTTTCTCTTCGCGAGAGCGACGCGATAACCAATTGAAATAGACTCGTTGAGCCGGTGAGTATGATACGTACCGATACTCGAGCCGAAAACGACTAGGACATGGAGAAGACAAGGAACAGCGTGAGAGGTGTCTTGCCTCCTACATTACTTCGATGGACGGGGCCAGAACGACCAAATCAAAACGCAAGCCTTGCGGAACTTCTTGTGGATGCGAAATCATCAGTCGACATCTTCAACTCGGGAGCGACGGAACAAGCTGAGACGATGAAATCTGCTGCCAAATCAATTATTTTCAAATTCCGACCAGCTCACCAATATCTCCGCCAGGACAGCAATGTTGAGCGACATCCGTTCCGAGATCTTCTTCAAACCTTACCTCCTTGATCCCGTTCGTGTCTCCGCTTAATACCTACCCATTCACCCGTGCCGCAGTACGACCGCGACCGCGACTTGAGACCCAGGAAACACAGACCTGTGCATGCTGTACTTCGCATAAATTCCAAGTAAAGCAGGGTCACAGGAAGGGCATCCTTCTGATGATCAGCCTCAGGAGTACGCAAGCCTTCGCCATACGATGAGACGATACGAACAAGCGAATGCGGTCGGCGGGAAAAATCCACCGAGAGGACAGAGTCGTCAATGTCTTCAACCCGCTGTCAGCTCATTGGCGCCGTGTCGGCGAAACTTTAACTTCACATTTCCAACACGGACAATTTTTCAGATTCATCCGATGGGTCGGCCCAATCAGACGCGTCATGTCCATCCTTTTCTTCTGGCACAGCCCCGTCTCCTGAATCCACTCTCAAGATTCGGTCGGTTACCGTACTCGTTTCGCGAAAATGTAAATAGCCGCCAAACCCTTTTCGGCCAACGAGTGCGATAGCGCTGGCAGCCCTGTTTACACACGAGAAGGACACATGGTGGCGTATCGAAAACGATTATCGTGTCTTGGAACGGCATGCACGACGGGCTTCTACCGCATACACATGCTAAAAGTCAGTCGCCTGTGGTTAAAGTGGTGCCACCAACTCGTCCGAGGCAATTTTAAAAAAAGTTGGTTGCCAAGCTTTACACTCAAATCAGGATTCAGGTTGATCAGGGGACTTGTCAGTCTCAACTTCCACAAAATTGACCTCGGCATGC
The DNA here is from genome assembly GCA_020747065.1 of Cadophora sp. MPI-SDFR-AT-0126. Lineage (NCBI taxonomy): Eukaryota > Fungi > Ascomycota > Leotiomycetes > Helotiales > Ploettnerulaceae > Cadophora > Cadophora sp. MPI-SDFR-AT-0126. The sequence continues at coordinate 412,473 of JAGMVK010000021.1, read as the reverse complement.
CCCGTTCTATTTAGGTTTTGGAATACAGAATCATGCCTTTTCTCCTTCTGAGCTGACTCTCCAAGAAATTGGCTTTCGGCAGCTGGTGGAGGGTCCCACCAGGGGTCCAAATAGGGGTCCAACGAATCTGATATCCGAGCAACTCGACAGAACTTTGCGGTCCACTTAGTCTAAATCCAGACGCATCCAAACTTGCGATCTCTGGACGCCAAGTTTCCCATATCCATCGAGACACCTGAAATTCTGAATTCCCCAGAATATCTTGGGTGTCGGTCTATCGGGGGCAGGGGCCGCGCAATAGAGCTGCGCTGCAGGGTTCTCTCTGGGGCGCAATCTCAACGAACACCTTCCCTATTCGGGGTCATTCCTACAAAAGATCCTACTTTCAGGTCCTTGGCTAAGGGGTTCAATATGCTCTTATATGAGAAGGTTACCGGCCTTGATTTTCTTGAAATTTTTGGTTTTTTCCCCGTGTGTTTTTCTCCTTCTCTTCGCTCTTTCGCCCCTTTACGCATTCATATTTCTCCAGACTGTCGTTTACCATCTATCGAACATGGCGCCTTCGAAAAGAGAGACTGTACTGTGTCCTGTCGAGGTCAACCAGCTGATCGATGATGGCCACGCAATTGTGATTCTCGATCGAAAGGTTTTAAAGCTGGATTCATGGTTGCAATATCATCCCGGAGGAGACAAGTGCATTTTACACATGGTTGGTAGAGATGCGAGCGATGAAGTTGTTGCGTAACTTTCCCCCGTTACCCCAATCGAAAGATCACGAGGCTGAGACTTGTCAATTTGGCAGATTTCATCCCGCCGATGTGAGGAAGCAAATGCTTCGTTATCAGATTGGTGTTCTTGCAAACAGATGGGAGAATGTCCTTCCACCATTGCAAAGAGGATATGGAGAAGAGACCCAGGAGACTGTCGAAATAGAGATCGACGATGGATCTGAGACAGAATCGCTCAGCAGCTCAGCAAACCTTTCTGATATTTTTGACGACGACCTCCTCAGTCCAGAACTTACTCGCCGCCGGGCTCGTAATGGTTCTATCTCATCTCGCTCATCAGTCTCCGACGTTGAAACTTCTCCTCCACCAAAGACCAAAATTCAGAAAGACATCAAACTTCCTGAATTGACTTCAGAGCCAACTGAATCCGCTTCGCCAATGGACCAAGAAAAGCTTGACGATATCGCTAAATCGTTCCGAAACCTCATCGCCAAGCTAGAGGATCGAGGTCTATATGACTGTAATTACTGGGCTTACCTGAGCGACATCTTCAGACTGAGTGTCATCTTCGCTACTATGGTCTTCCTACTCCACAACGGCTGGTATATTACCTCGTCAATCTTCATGGGTGGCTTCTGGCATCAAATGGTCTTCATTGCCCACGATGCTGGGCACAAAGGTATCACTCACAACTACCAAATCGACACTCTCATTGGCATGACCATCGGCAACCACTTGGGTGGTCTTTCAATGGGCTGGTGGAAACGCTCTCACAACATTCATCACATCGTGACCAACGACCCAGCTCACGACGAAGGTATCCAACATCTCCCATTCATGGCCGTTTCAACGGAGTTCTTCAAATCGCTATACTCCACCTACCACGACCGTATCATGGCGTATAATGCCTTCGCCCAGACCGTCGTCCCCTACCAGAAATACCTCTACTACCCACTCCTCTGTTTCGGACGCTTTAATCTCTACGTACTGTCCCTCGAATTCATCTTCATGGACAAGGGTCCCAAGTCCAACAGATGGCACCGATTCTACGAGCTCTCCGGCCAAGTCTTCTTCTGGTTCTGGTTCGGATACCTGATTATGTGGTGTTCCATCCCAACCTGGACGCAACGCTTCCTCTTCCTCATGATCTCGCACATGGTCACTATGCCGCTACATGTACAATTCACACTCTCGCATTTCGCCATGTCAACCATCACGCCTAGTCGTAACGAGCCATGGGCTTTGCAACAGCTGCGCACGACGATGGATGTGGACTGCCCCGCTTGGTTGGACTGGATGCACGGCGGCCTCCAGTTCCAGACTATCCACCATCTGTTCCCAACGATGCCCAGACACAACTTGCGCCAAGCCAGCGAGGAGGTTAAGGTTTGGTCTAAGGAGGTGGGTGTCAAGTACGAGGTCTACGGATTTGTGGAATGCAATGGCAAGGTGCTGAGTAGATTAGAAGAGGTGGGACGACAGGCTCGTTTCATGCGAGAATGTCAGGAGCGGGTCTTGAATGATGGGGACTTTCTTCACGGACACTGGGAGTGATTTTGCCATCTCAAAAGTATGTCTCTTTATTCGTTTATTAGATGGTGGGTTGTCTACATTGTACAGTACTATATCAGGAAAGCTACAGAAAGACGAGACCAGACCAGGAATAGAATTTTGTTTACTCTAGGCTCTCGCTCTCCTATTCACCTCCAGTGATACGGATTCGATCCGAACTTTCCTATTGGTACATTTCTTTTCCCGGCGGCTCCGGACATATAGGTACAGTAAGCACGGTATTTGTACTAGGATCTGTTGATCTAAATAAAATTTAGACTTTCTTGGGATTGATTGACTGATTGACGGAAGTCCGCCCCAGCTGCCCAGTGTGCACTAATGCCTTGACTCAAGTGCTTATGCTATGTTAGCACGTCCCATCAATCTGTTAGCTCCGCCTCCGTCTCGTCCCGGCTTTCGATACGACTACCGGGCCCAGATGCGAATCCGTAGATTCCGTCACTCCGACGACGAATTTGCGCTCGAATATAGGGTTGAGTCTGATGTCGCACCCGATGTCGGCGGAGGACTACTCGGAGTCGGAGCGATGTACGAAGACGACAGGGAACTTCTGCCTGCTCCCGTACCCGTACCTGCATACGAAGCCGAGCGCGAAGCAGAGATATACGACGAGGTGCCTGTCCCGGTTCCCACATATCGATCTAGCTCCCTGGTGCGAGGAGTCTCTCGATTGCAATTCCTATCGTACGAGGCTGCGTATGCTCCGTTTTGTTGGGCGGATCTGGAAACAACGACGTCGCGTGGTATGGGCATTCCAGTGTTGGGGTTGATGAAGCGAGGGCGAGGAGGACACGGTATGGTACCTGAGCCGTATCCTCCGGTGACGATAGCGCTTATTTGAGGGGGGTTATTGTTATATGGTACACCGTATCCTGTCGTCTCTCTTCGTCGCCCTCGTTCTCCTTGGTTGTTCATTCCTATCATGCTTGCTCTCTCAAGGTCTCGCTCTCGCATCCTCGCGTCCCTTTCTCGTTCTTCTTGTACTCGAGCAAGGTAGCGGTTGTACTCTTCGCCGAAGCGTTCCTCGCGCTCTTGGTCGGCACTATAGCCGTCCAGGCCAGGCTTCTGCTCCGACTCATAGGGTTTGAGGGCATAATTGCGAGGGACGGGGAAGGTTATTAGGCGGGTTTTGAGGGATGTAGGACTGTTTGGAGCCGAGTCTGGTGGTTGGGATGTTGTTGGAGGTGTCGTAGGTGTTGCAGTCCCTGGTTCGGATGCACGACGTTGGACGTCTTTCTTCACGTTTTCGTTATGAGCTGCGTTCGAATCTCCACTGGCTGGTCCCTCCATCTTCGCAGATCCATTCATCGTCCAATCGCGTATGATCTGCCTCTCCTTCTCTTTAACCTTTTCTCTCCCCTTTTCCGTCTCCCTTTCCATCATTCTCCCCTCTCCAGAGATCTGTTTTCTCCTCTCAACACCCTCCACCCTTAGTCTCTCAGCCCTCTCAGCTCTCTCAACCCTTTCAAGCCTTTCTTTTTCTACCCTCTCCTTCCTCTCCTTCTCCCTCTTCTCCACACCACCACACCAACATCTGTCGCCTCTCGTCCATCCTTCAACACCGAGAAGTGCACATTCGAGCTCACTTAGGAAGAGCACCGTCTTCTGTTCTTGGTCGCTAGGATTCGGCCTAGTACTATGACAAGAAGTAGCTTGACTGTTTGAATTCGAGTCTAACTTTGGTTTGTGGTCGCTGCTGTCTATAAAGCAATATGCACAGGTGGTTTCGCGGATGTATGCTACGGATAGGTTGTCGGTTTTGTGAGTTTTGGTGAGGTAGGTGTAGGCTTTTTGGTGGAAAGAGGGCGAGGAGAGTGCAGTGGTCGATAGAGGGTCGGTAGTTGCATTTGTGTCATTGTTGGAGTTGGACTTGGAGTTGGGAAAGGTAAGTGTATGTAGGAGTTTTTGGAGGAGCTCGATGTGTGTCAAGCGATCTTCGGCTGGAGTCGCCAGTAGCGAGACATGGAGTGCGGTGATGAGTGAGGCAGTTGTGGGTGGGTAGGAAGGATGCTCTGGAAAGGAAGAATTGAGTTCTATTTGTGATTCGGATGGGGTCTGGTTGGTGGGTGAGGTGATGGTGTTGGTATTATTTCCGTCCCTCGAGGTGCGTCGGGAGTGTATCCTTTGTGCGGGAGTTGGATTAGCAATGATTATGCGGGATATCCTTCCGGGGCAAAACCTGACAAACCGTTTGAAAAAATTAAAACTGGACGCTTTGCCAGTCGACGGATTGTCGTTTAGCATGGTTGCGTATGGAGACCGTTTGATGCGCTTGATAACGGAGTGATTGATGATGAATACAGCGTGAAGAAATTATATGAGACGAGTTGCGAGGAAGCTGTAAGGTAAAGATAGTCAAATTTTTTGTGCGAGTGTAGCTGCCCTGAGCTAAGAACACCGAATTTTGTACTAGTCTTACTTTCACCACAGTTGGTAATACGTCAGTCACTGTCATGCTCGATGGTAGCGGCTATGTAGGTTGGTTTGGTGTTTTGGTTGAACCATCGAAGCGAGCGGGTAGTCTAAAATAGTGATATGAAGCGAGAACTACAAATCTACATCATGAAATGTGTAGAGTATCAGTGTCAATAAGTGCTTTTACGTATGCAGCATGTGAATCATATCTAGTATGCCCGTCATTCAGATACCAAATGGCCATTCCGAAAGTGAATTATTGTGAAGTGTAAAGTGTGGCGGTTTCAGAATATAGACAATATAGAAGCATGTGGACAAGAATCTAGAGCATGTCATGTGCTTCCTGTAAATTAGGACAAAGCTTTGAGTCTAGTAGTATGTCGAATCTGGTCGAGGCAATTTCAATCATCATCGTCGCTATCGTCTCCAAAAATGGCCTTAAAGACTGCCTCGCCAGCCTTCTGACCCTCTAGCGCATCATTCCTCTCAGCATCAACCACCACAACCTCTTTTGGTACTTCGACAGGAGCTGGGACAGGATCAGTAGTTTTATTACCCGCTCCATGATGCCTCTGATGGTAACTCTCCCTCATCATCTCATCAATGGAACTTTGCGAGACAATATCTGGTGCCGATTTTCTAGGCGCTACATTCTCTTCGCCATGGTCGGTCGCCCCAGGTTGGACATGCGCAGGTGGTTTGACGTTGAATCTTTTGCAGAGAAGTCTTGACGGATACCATTCCTGTGAGCTTCTTGTCATAGGACCGTACATGCCCAATTTAGCCGCCTGCTCGGCTGGATCCTCCACCTTGGGCGCAGGCTTGCTTAAAAGTGAGGTCGAATCAAGTGCATCGGATGCAAGCTTAGGTGCGGTGGTAGACGATGTGAATCGCGTTGCCATCATGCCTGACATTGGTTTGAAAATCTGGGCACAGTTGGCAAACTCCCTAAGCTCTTTCAGCCAGTCATCCTTCGATACACCAGGGTTCTTTTCCGGAAGAGCTGGGTTGGTTCCAGCTTGCATCTCTAAGTATGCTCGGTACCGACTTCGTTTCGCTTCATCTTCTCCATACGGCATGAACCCGCTAGCACCCCGACTGAGGGCTGCATCGGCAGTGTATTTGTCGACTTTAGGTATCTGCGCTAGAAGATCCTTTTGCCGCTCTTCTTCTGTCATGCTATAACCTGTGGGTATCTCGCCTAGAGCGGCAGGTAAATTGGACTTCCCAGACGCAGATACAAGTCTGTCTCGAGCAGCAGGACTGAGGAAATCGAAAACAGATTTCCCTGGTAATGCAGCTTCTCCTAGAATTGAAGCGCGAGATTTCGGATCGAGCTTTGATGCTTTAGCCGCATCTGCTGTGGATAGGTATGATTTATTTTCTTCGCCGTATTTGGGTACTTTCGAAGATTTCCACCCTTCAGGTATTTTCGGTGCTTCGTAATCGCCAGTAGACTGGCTGACTGACGAAAATTCATCCTTGCTGCTCAATATAAATCCGTCTAAAGGCAAACGACCATCGTGACATTTTCGGAAACCAATAGCAGCCTTTGCCATTGCAGCCTTTTTCGAAATGAAAACAGGCTTTGACGAGAGAAGCGGGTTAATCGTTCCTTTGGCCGACTTTTTCTTTTTCTTGTCTCCTCCTATAACCCGATTGTATGAAATCTTAGGGCCAACTTCGTATGGGTCTTCGTCATCTGATCCTGTATCATTCAATATTCCAATACCTATGCCGCCTCGTATAGATTTCTTCTTCTTCTTCACTATCTTAGGAGCTAACAGCCCTCGGCCATCATCATCCTCATCGTCGGACATGGGTGTCATTGACCCTGCCCCGTGATTAGACGATAGCTTTGGTTCCCCATCGAAACCGAGACCCTTATGATCGTTCTTCCGTATGAAGCTGATCATATGGGTATTCTCTGGTGCGAAGAGATGTGTAGTGTCCGTATCATCTGCATGCTTGTCGACACCATCTAGCCGTGCTCTCCGTCGTACTTTTGGTCCAACACCCTGTCCCTCCTTCCAGCCCATCTTCTTCAATAACTTGACTCCAATTGTTTCTCCCTCTACTCGGAACAGATCAATGAACGCCCCACGTCGAGTAGCATCATCTTGGGTTGACCCGAGCCCCGCGAATCCTTCAGCTGTTTGGACTCGTCTCGCATCTTCGGCATCGGCGATGTCTTCCTCATCCATGAAGTCCTCAGGCCGTTGTTGAGCTGGTTTGGGCTCATCTTTCTTTCGATTCGTGCGCGAGGAAACAAAGGTCGAAGGTGTCCATCCCTCTTTCGAGCCGACGGTATTGTAGTACCTGTGAAAACTGTCAGTTTAGCTGCTTAAGGCGGTCATAGAAAGATATCTTGCCCTGCGCTGAAGCCACCAGTAAAAGCGCCATGGAGGCGCTTCAATCCCCTCTCATCTCTGACCTCCTGCTTCCACACAGGTACGTAGGAACCATCATCTCGAACGTCTGGATCGAGAGGAGGAAGAGGCGTGCCGAACATTACGAAAGGTGATTGATGGGCCTGTAGATCTGCCTCAAAGTTGGCACGAGAACGTTTGCCGGACATTGTGAACACATGAGGGCATAGAAAGGCTAGCCGGACGTTGAAAAGTATCCTGAGGTGGTGAGACAGAAGGCTACGAGCGATGTTCACTTCAGCCTCGCGGTGATGGAAAGTCAGGAGCCGTGTCTATTGGCTTCCTTCCGCGAGGGGCTATTTTAGGCTAGCGGTCCCCCGCCGGGTGTTCCAGACATATGCTTTCAACCAAAGAAGCAACCGATATTTTAACTTTAAAGTATTCATCGTGTGCCTTTCATTGGTCTATTCTCCAGTACAAGGGCGTCAATTATCATCTCTTGTGTTCAAAGATTTACATCCAATTCTTCCAGATTGTACTTCCCCAGGTTCTGGGATACTGGAAATTCCGATGGTGGGGAAATGGGAACTACTTATTCACCTAAACATTCAAGGTCGGTGCCCAGCATTTCTATCTCTACTATTGTCAATGAAAGTGCCTTGGCGGGAAACATCGATTGAACGATTCTTATATCGACTGCAGGATTCCGTCAATATCATTATATGTACCATGCCGATCTTCAATATTCTCGGCTCTCAGCTCTGACGGACAACAGCCTTTGCAAGGGTTAAACCTGGTGATACTTGACGTAGGCAGACATTAAAGTGCTCGAAACATTGCTAGCTAGCAAACACAAACTCGGGATGTTTGCTTGTATTGTATCTATTCGGCCGAAAAGCTGCATGGTATCGGTATTTTTAGGAACAGAAGTTTGGCTATTTGCTTGCTCGCTTGGAGACTTGAGCGAGTATCTTCCAGTTGTTGGTGGTGCCAATGGTCCACCCGCCTAGATGTCAACCCGGTACTCCACCTGCAGCAGTGCGTCAACTTCTTAATATCAGATCAAAATAGTCATAACTGAAAGCACAGGGCAGGGTCCTGAAAGACGCAAAGCACATCCGGATACTCAGAACACAGAAATCACAATAAGAAAGCCCTCCAAACCCCCTTTGACAGTCAACTACTTCCTACCTAGCTTCCGGCCTTGAGATTTCTAGCCAGATAGAGTGTATCTGTCTCTTTCTGTTGTCTTGCTATCGGAATGAGGTCAGGGTCATTGGGACCCGAATTGTGTATTACTGTGAATTCAACAGCCTCGCCTCGTCTGACGGTCTGACAACGAAGCAAGATATTTGCTGCTATTCTTGCAACCAATCCTTTGTTTGACGTTTGTAAAATTGAGACGAGATTCTTCTTGTTCCAGTGTCCTCTCGCTCCTGTTTTAGCCCCCGTGCCCCGCGAGTTGGCCTGAAGTGAACTCAACTGACTGCCCAGGTTGAGCTTGCAACGAACCTCCCTCGCCGTTTGTTGCGCCAACTTTCTCGTCCGTCATATCAATCTAGCCAGCCACCTCGCTCGACACCCATTCTTCTTCTTCCCCCTCCCCCCTTCCTGCTCTTTTGTACCTCAAATCTCATCCTGCTGCTGCGCATTCGATTTTCACCCTCTGCGACACAATCACGGCACTCGAAAGCTTGACGTTCCCAGCCGTGACGTTGCCACAGTCCAAGAAGGTCAGGGGGGTTGACACGGCCCTGCGCCGAAACCAGACAAGATCCTTCGGAGGCGGCTGAATCGACCTTTCTGAGCTGGGGGAACGAGACAAGAACATGGCAACAACTGCATCGTCAGGATCGCCAACAGTAGAACGAAGCAATTCACGACGCCATCAATCATCTTCAGGCACATCAAGATCATATTCGACGAGGACCAAGACTACCGTTCCGCCCCCCAGCCCATCCCGCACCCATTCGACCCACCACCATCGTTCATCGTCGCGCCACGGTGCCGCTGAAGACGTTCTGCCACAAGCCAACTATGAGACATCGAACGTTGCGCATACATCAAAAAGAAGCTCCAGCAAAGATCGCCCTATTCCACCACGGACGGAATCGTCCAAGGGTGCAGGCCACCGTCGTTCGAGCCACAGTCGATACTCATCAGACATGACGAGCGCCGCAGCCAATGGAGGGGGACCAGCTCCCGTGGTCACTCCACAGGAGTCCAGGCAATCAGGAAGAACGGGGAAGTCGAGGACTACCATACCTGCTGCGACAGGAAATTGGGTCCTTGGAAAGACCATTGGAGCGGGAAGTATGGGCAAAGTGAAGTTGGCTCGGAGAGTTGAAGGTGGGGAACAGGTAAACATTAAATCAAGCACCTAGACTGTTCTATAAACTAACACGATGTCAGGTTGCAGTTAAAATCGTACCCAGAGGATCCACCGATGATGGACACAATCAAAGTCGCGCAGATAGAGAACGCGCCGACCACTCGAAAGAAGTCCGAACTGCTCGAGAAGCCGCAATTGTGACACTCTTGGACCACCCATACATATGCGCAATGCGAGATGTTGTGAGGACTACATATCATTGGTACATGCTTTTTGAATATGTCAATGGTGGACAAATGCTCGACTACATAATCTCTCACGGAAGATTAAAGGAGAAGCAAGCTAGGAAATTCAGCAGACAAATCGCGAGCGCTTTGGATTACTGCCACCGAAACAGTATTGTTCACAGAGATCTCAAGATCGAGAACATCCTGATTAGCAAGACTGGGGATATCAAAATTATCGATTTTGGTCTCAGTAACTTGTTCGCTCCCCGTGGCCATTTGAAAACATTCTGTGGAAGTCTGTACTTCGCGGCTCCCGAATTGCTCCAAGCTAAGGCATATACTGGTCCCGAGGTGGATGTCTGGAGTTTTGGTATTGTGCTGTACGTTCTAGTCTGTGGAAAGGTACCTTTCGATGATCAGAGCATGCCAGCTTTACATGCGAAGATCAAGAAGGGCATTGTGGACTATCCTAATTGGCTATCTCCTGGTATTTTCATCCATCCCATTTGTACGACATGATGCTAATAATACACAGAGTGCAAAAACCTCATTTCTCGCATGTTGGTCACAGATCCCAAGCAACGAGCAAGTCTGCAGGAGATTATGAATCACCCTTGGATGACTAAAGGATTTGGAGCTGCACCGGAGAATTACCTCCCAATCCGCGAACCCCTGCAAATGCCTCTCGATCCTTCAGTTATACAAGCAATGACTGGATTCGATTTTGGGTCACCAGAAACGATACAGGCCCAGTTGAGTGAGGTAGTGGAGTCCCAAGAATACCAAAGAGCAGTTCGGTTGGCTATGCAAGAACGAGAGAACCAAGGGCCACCGAGAGATCCAGAGAAGAAGAGAGGTTTCGGTTTCGATTTCTACAAGAGAAGAAATTCGTCAAATAGCCGGGACACACTGACCGCACCAAGCTCAGATGCTCTGGCACTTGGTAGCGACCCAGTCAATGCTTTCCACCCACTGATTTCGGTATACTATCTGGTTAGGGAGAAGCAAGACCGGGATCGACTTGCGGCCAATCCTGGAGCCACAAGCATGCCTCGGTCACCAGGCGAAGCGCCTCTTCAACTCCCCGACATTGCACCACCTAAAGCAGCACACACGAATGTTGCAGCATATGAAATGCCGGGAGAGAAGGCAACCGGAGGGAGATCAAGACCTCGTGCTCGTACACATGGCGAAGATGAGGTGACTGAAAATATGAAGAATCTTAAAATTCCTGGCTCCAGCGGTCCCGTGTCGCCAGCCATTATGGAGCCTCCTCCAGAGCAGCACAGCCATGTTCGCAAAGAGAGCACAGCAGCTGGCATACTGAGACGATTCAGCACCAGGAGACGGAAGGAACCTTCAGACAAATCTCACCCTCCGCTAGTTACTGTGCAATCCCCACATGAGCACACCAGTTTGAGGAAGAGCTTTAGTGTTCGAAGAACCCGCGAGTCAACTGAAGGTGCTTCCTCTATGCTTCGATCAGGCAGCAGCCAACCCCAACACAGCGATCTCTTGAATCCCCCTCGATCGTCAGATAACCCACGAAGTGGCAAAGCCCTAGGTCGATCAACAAGCGTCAACTCGGCAGAATTTCGACGAAAAGAAAATCGACGAGGGGCATCAGAGGCAGCGCCTCCACGGGTCACCTATAAAGAACCACCACCTACGTCTGGCTCAGACCACTCGACTGCGAATGAGAAGGAGAAGCTACCTCAGGAAGGGGAGCAGCAGAAATCTCACTTAAACCCAAGGGCAGCTGCTTCGATGAGAGCCAAATCTCTGGGACATGCCAGAGGAGAAAGTATCCAAGCTCGACGTGCCAGAAGAGCTGAGGCTAGAGAGGCAAATGTTCCAGAGGAAACAGATGCTGAACTTGGCGACGCGAGTGGTTTATCCAACGAACGAATCGACAATGCAGAAAATGTGAAGCCTGTCTTCCTGAAAGGACTGTTCAGCGTATCTACAACATCGACAAAGCCAGTACAGGCTATTCGGGCAGACATCATTCGGGTTCTTCGACAATTAGGGGTGGATTACAAAGAGATTAGAGGTGGATTCAGCTGCAGACATACCCCTTCGATCGACCTGAAGAAGGTGGTTGACCTGCCTCCGAGTAGCCATGGCAATCATACTCCAGGCCACAAGCGCAGAATCAGCTTTGGTGGTTTTATGGGAGGTGGAAGCGCAGACCGAGACCGAGAGGATTTTAGGGAAGCTGAAAGATCCCCTCAGACGCCTAGAACTCCCGCAAGAGGTCGTGGAGACAACAGCTACACCAATTCTGATGCTTCGGATGAGAGCATTAGCAGAGATCACCGAGGCTCCTCTGCCCATGCAGTTGGTGAAACGAGCACACATGTGCAAAGTGAGCTTGGCGGCAGCATGATTCTCGAGTTCGAGATTTTTATCGTCAAGGTCCCACTCCTCTCCTTGCACGGCATCCAGTTCAAGCGTCTGGCAGGCGGCACTTGGCAATACAAAAACATGGCAGACCAGATCCTCCGGGAACTACGTCTCTAAGAAATGTCGATTCGATGATGGCAGATATGAAGGGGGACAGCTGTGAGCAATAAGTTTGGACGAATCTCCTTTGTTTCCTCGAAAGCAACAATACAGCATTGAGCAATAAGCATCGTATCCAATTTATTGGGACGAACGGCGGGAAGAACGTACACAGACCACTTTGGCACCTATCATAACTTCCCTTGTTTTTATGAGCGAGCGTTGGAGCAAGGCAGTCACTGTGTAGGATTCGGGCTTTCCTCATATTCTTCTTCATAATGGATAGCGTGCGTGCCGCAGAGCGTTAGTGAGAGCATCTGCATTACATGGGAATGGGAATCGTTAGCAGCGTGCCGGGTTGGATTTTGTGGGTTGTAGGTAGATAAGATATTAATGAACCGGAGTGCATTGGACGATCTCTTATCTAAGTCATGGGCTATAGGTACGAGAGCTAATGTGCATATGATGCTTCTCGTTCGCTAGCGGAGACATCTGTAAACACTTCAACGTTGCGTCCAGGCAAGCTGTTTACTTCAAATATGAACTTCGAGCCTACAATTTTTTACTTAGAGTTTAATATAACGCTTACGAGTCAATTCATGGTTTCCTCTGCATAGAAAATATGCAATTTTAAATCATTTTTAATTGTGCACGTGATCATGATGCCAAGACCTAGACCTCGACCTTAAGCTTCGCTCGAGATCACCACCGCCGCCCTCGACTTCGTCCTCTGAGATAACTCCTCCACGTCCTCTTCAACGCACCAAGCTACCATTTACCCCATCATCTCCTATCGCCTGTGTCTAGCAGCGACATTGCTTTCAACACGGTCAGATACCCCGTGCGACACCGATCGCGCCGTCAATCCTCCACCTTATCTTCTCAGCCATCGAGTCTTCTCGCTGGCTACATTCAGACGAAACAAGATGCTCCAAGGGGCGCACGTATTTTCTCATCAACAACAATATACACCTCACGGTGAGCCAGGATGGATGCATCACCAGCAACAGCAAAGCCACAATCAGCATGCCCAGCAAGCTGCCGCCGCTGCCGCATCCGCCGCTCAGCAACAGCATTATAACCGAATCGCTGCCAATCATAACGCTGTCGGACCTGCTATTCCAAGTCATGGACAGGATACAAGTATGATGGATAATGTCACTGAGGAGAATAGGAGGACGCTGAACTACATTGCGGATTTGTTAAATGAGGATAGTAGGGAGGCGGCTCTACTCGAGCTTAGCAAGAAGCGCGAACAAGTCCCAGAGCTGGCTTTGATCTTGTGGCACTCGTTCGGTATGTGGCTAGGAGAGGAAGAAGGGATCCTCGTTTCTAACGTGTGCTAGGTGTTATGACGTCTCTCCTCCAGGAGATTATTTCGGTCTACACACTCCTCAACCCGTCGCAACTCACTGCGGCCGCCTCGAATCGTGTGTGCAATGCGCTGGCACTTCTGCAGTGTGTTGCTTCGCACAATGAGACTCGTGCGCTCTTCCTCAACGGTACGTACTGCATCCTGACGAGTGCAGTCCCTATGCTAATGCTTCCAGCTCATATCCCTCTCTTCTTGTACCCGTTCCTCAATACCACCTCGAAATCCAGACCCTTCGAGTATCTGCGACTGACATCTCTTGGTGTCATCGGTGCCCTTGTCAAGAACGACTCTTCGGATGTTATCAATTTCCTGTTGACCACCGAGATTATTCCTTTGTGTCTTAGAATCATGGAAACCGGGTCAGAGCTCAGTAAGACTGTAGCCATCTTCATCGTCCAGAAGATCCTCCTCGATGACCATGGGTTGAACTACATATGTGCCACTTACGAGCGATTCTACGCTGTGGGGACGGTCTTGAGTAATATGGTTTCGCAGTTGGTGGAGCAGCAGACAGCAAGACTTCTTAAGCATGTCGTACGCTGCTTTCTTCGGTAGGGAAACACGTTTCTAGATAAAGTATGGACACTGATTACTTTCTAGTCTTAGTGACAATGCACGCGCTCGGGAAGCCCTACGACAATGCCTGCCGGAACCCCTCCGTGATGCAACCTTCTCCTCGGTCCTCCGAGACGATGCAGCAACCAAACGCTGCCTTGCACAACTCCTGATCAATCTATCCGATAATGTCGTCGAAAACAACTCTGGCAATCACTCAGGAATCTGATCATACACAGCTCTCAACCCTCTGTAACAATACACAAATCACAAAACTATGAGATCCATGTCTCGGACGAATGAAAACTGCGAATGGGGTGGCGGGTTACTTTTACATCTTTCGGCTTTTGCATAGACGCAACGATACCCGGGCTTCTTACTATTTTCGGAGAACACATCAACTCCCTTGCTTCTGAATCCAGCAAGCAAACCCAACCAAGCTATACGAACAATTAGCCTTCTTCCATCCTCTTTTCTCTGTCCTCTTTTTTTTTATAAAAGCATTGCCAAACACGGGATCTGGGGGAGTTTTTTCCGGTGCAACACTTGCTTATGTGCGCTTTCTGAGTTCCTAGATTGGCTGGGGATGAGTGAGATCTTGCTGGCATCGAGCATATCTCTTCTCTCCTCTTGCTTCAGGGATGACCGATGGATGTCTACATGCTTCCTTTCTTTATCCATTTTCCTGGTGTCTTTGGGGCAACTTTGATTTGGTTCTCGAGTTTCTTTGCTTGCATTTCCTGGATGGATGGGATGGATCAATGGATGGATTGATGGAATGGCGTCAAGAGTGAACAAGGGTTTGCTTATTATGCTGGCTCACTTGCTTGTGCGCTTTGGTTGGGCAGATGTGAGTATGGGGGGAGGGGTGCTCACCTGGTGGGCGATCGACCAGCTTTGTAAAGTATGTACGTAGGTAGGGCTCAGGAATAGATTCGGATCGGTCATATGTCGCGTTTCGTGTGTTCGAGCTTTCCTCGGAGATGTTTGTGGGACGCGGCGCGTGGTGCATAGTTTGTAATGTGGTCAGCAACTCTTGAGGAACTTGCGGCCTGTCAGATCTATTGTGCGATGCAGTCCTTCAGTATCGAGCTTGGGAATCTCACCAATCGCCTCACTTCTGAGAAACTCTGATGACAGGTGGCGGAGAATAGGAAAGTGAGGCTGGTAACTAGCAAATGCCAGCAGTAGGTGTGAAGGGTAATAGTAGACATGCAAGGTACAGCCAACCAGCGAGTGATATAGATTCCTCCAGGTCAATATCGAAACAAACATGTATTTGGTGAAGAAGCTCTTCATTCCTTCTGAAGCGAAGGCAGCTTACGAGACTTGTTTAGTAAGGTCCTTGAGCTTATGCGTACATCATATACCTATGGCGATATGTTCTCGCAAATTCTAACTCCTGCTCGCGGCATGGAGACCTACACACGCGGCGATGCTGACCGCACTTCAGATACCTTTGAGAGCGAAACGGTCTCTCTAGCCAATGACCACAATATGTCGCAAGATTCCCCTGAGGATGGTATTATCCGGCGTGCTTGGTAAGTTGGAAGATGGGAGTTTCTATGTCCGATTGTACGATTGAAAAGTGTTAGTGCTTGGCTATGACATAAGTGCAATAGGCTATGTGTTCGGCGTTAGTGTACTATCGGCAGCTTATTGATATAACTCTAGGTACTGCAATGTAGAGATTCAGATATTCTAGAAAGCGATTGTACTTCTTCTGGTAGAGATATCCTATTCTGTGCAATGGGACGGTAAGCTTCGGCCTCGGCTCGGAAGGAAAGCCCTTTTTTAAGCGAGCAACCGAATATGCTGCCCCGTTTGGGTTCTGAGAATCGCGTGGCAGATCATATTGGGAGCAGAGTCGTAGTTCTCATTGCCTTGGACATTCTACTACATTGGGCCAATGCTACGTGCATACAGTAAGGTGCGTATGCAGTATTTCCTCCCTTCGATTGGTGGTGCTCTAGCCGATCGGCAATAGTGACTTCGGAGTTTACCAGAGTGCTGGAGGACAGGGAAGGCTGAATAAGCAGCAGCTGGACCCCTGTTGCGTGCGGAGTGGCACGATTACTGATCCCGCAATTTAGCTTTCTTGCTCATCGCCGCTTTACATGAGTTCAGCAGCTCTGGAAAAACCGGATATCTGGGCTCTAGAGACATTTTAATCCAAATTTGAAAACTTGTAAAGTTTAAGTTACAAAAGCTAAGGAAGAGTAGTGAGATGATACTCGAAGGCACAGAGTATATCATTATGTTTAAGATGGTTCAGTGTGACAGTGCTCCTTTTGCGAGGTCTTATTTTCGGTGCTGCTTTGAGTTTTCGTGAACTCAAAACACTTGCCACAAAGCCGCAACAACCATTGATGCAGTACGATCACTAATCGCAACTTCGATGGGACTTCAGTTCCCGCGGTTGAGCTTGTTCTCGAAGACCGTTGACCGCAAGGAGTTCCGGCAGTGTCTGCGCAGAGCAGGACTTTACTCACAGTAAGAACGAAGGCTTACCAATCTCCAATTGCCTTGCGTGCGCAAGAAAACATCACAAGGACTCGATCCTCAAGCTTATGGCGGTCAACGCATTTCGGGATATCAAAGAATGTTGCTAAGTCACAACTGAATCTCACCACCTGCGTCCGACAGCACTCTCGTCCGCGGAGAGTTCTTCTGATATAAAGCCAAGCTTCGGTCAAAGGACCCAATTTCGGAATTCGGAAGAAAAGTTATGGAGCCCTCATTCAACTTTCCTCAGGATGATTATGCTTTAGCTGTCCTTACACACGCTGCTATTCATACGCATGCTTCGGCCGTTACAACAACTCCAAGCAGCACTAGTATATCGAGATCAACTAGCCAAGCCCAGACCCCGCGCCCTGACAGGACATCGGCTTCTACTACATCCCCACCATTCAATATTCAGTCTAGTCTGAGATCAACGACAGTGATTACTCAACGTCCGACGAGGGACATTAATCAACCGAACGCTCACCTGTCGCAACCAAGACCTCCAGATATCTTGAGCGGGTACGGACATCGAGACCCCGACCACACCAATACCGACATGGAGACTCTTACATACAACCCCGCGCAGCAATCGCATTCATTCATGAATGGTGTGTATAGTCACCACGGTAATAGACTCGGGGGCAGCATTCCCACTTCACAGAGCCACATGTCGTCAAACTATTCTGGAACACTCGGAAATCTGGGGATTCTCAATGCGGAGAGTTATGATGATGGGAGATTGGCGATGAGCCTCGGGGAGAAGAGACAAAATGGAAGAACCGATCAGGTGATACCCTTTGGGGTCACTGAGGCGAGTGGGGAAAGCCATGATGAGGAAGGAGAGAAATCTGGGAAAAGGACGAGTAGAAGGAAGAGGACTGCGACTGAGCAAGCCAGCTCGAAAGAGATCGATGATGAAGAAGAGGCAAGGAAGAAGGCCAGGGGACGTCCAAGGGTTGATACGAAGGATGAGACTGCCGCTGATGTAAGTCGCTCGTTCTTTGCTTATCTGTTTTGTTCGTTTTGCTATTTCGACATCTTGACTTTTGTATCCTCGAGCTATTGACTCGATGGGCCTGGGATCTTGGATTAGTGAATTCGAGATCTTGAGGTGTCTTTTAGTTGTCTCGACTCAATTGATGATCCTAAAACCCATAATATTCGCGATTATTTGAAATTGACGATAGTACAGAGGAGAAGAACCCAGATCCGGATGGCCCAGAGGGCATACAGGCACCGGAAAGAGACAACAATATCCTCTCTGGAGAAGCAAGTCCAGGATCTGAGGGGCACTAACGAAGAGATGAGCAACATATTTATCAGCTTGTACGACTTTGCAGTCGGTAAAGGACTATTGCAGCGTGAGCCTGAATTCGGACAGCAGCTTCAATCAACGACGGAACGGTTCCTTGCATTAGCAAAAGCCACAGTGAATGAGGATAGCCACGAGGAGGTTCATGGGGACGATGGAAAACAAGCTGATTCAGAACCTGGCAGACGAGCCAAGGGCTCAAAGGCATCACCTAAAAAGCGTCAAGATGCATTGGCGGAACCACATGTGACGGATCCGGTCAATCCATGGGGTGGATACACTATGTCCAAGGACGATACACCGCCGGACGATGATCTCGCCATGGAGTTCCCGCAGTACGAGAGCAGAGGTCGGCATTCAGGTCTCGAAGTTATTACACGTCCGACAGAAGACAATGCATCTTTCCCCTTCGATCTCATGGACCTCCAACAGTACCGAGTTGAGGTACCGCCGATACAGAACTTCTCGGAAAATTTCATCCCCGATTTGCAGCCTCCACTTCCGAGTACACACGCCTACAATGAATTCTCCTTGGCGCGACGCATCTCGAGGGCTGCTATCGAGCGAGCATTTAGACTCGTAACATCTAAATCAGTCGACCCAGAAGTTTTCAACCGCGCCTTTGGCTTGACTCTCATGTACGAAACTCGAGAGAGTCTAGAAGCACGGCTTCGCCTCGCAATACTAAAGACGAACAAAGACGCCTTGAGCCAGTGGAAGAGCCCTTTCGTACACATTGGCGGATCGGGCACATTCTATCCGGACACTGACCCGACCAACGATGATTTGCGACCCAAACTCCGCACGGGTTTCTCCATCGGTCCATTCTCTCCAGCTGCAACCGAGGCCCAGGATCTCTTTGTCGAAGAAATGCGTTGTAACGTCCCCGGGTACGAGGGTCAGTTCTTCGACTCCAATGACGTGGAAGGTTACTTGAGAGGGAGAGGTCTCGACATCCCTGCCTCAGCAGATTTCATCACCGCGGAACTCGATGTGTCTGTCTTCACAGAGGCAGGTACTCCGAAGAGTAGTAGCAGCCTCGATACCTCGTCCCCAAAGACTCCAGAAAGTCCCCGGCAGCAAAGACTTGCCGGTCCGTCTTTCGCCTCACATACCTTCGATTTCACGAATCCGGAACCGAAAGACTTTCCTTTTCCCCAATTGAAGTATGGAAATTGGAATAGCCAGGGAAACGTCACGAATGCGAATATAGATCCAATCTTCAACACGCTTCCGGATGGTGGCTCGGGCGTGAGGAGGCAGAGTCCGGAATCTACGGATGGAGAGGTATGCAATTCCATCGTCTATTGTCCCAAGCTGCGTCAATGTCGTTCTTGAATTTTAAGACATTGAATTGAACAAGTACTAATCTATCGAATAGGTGCCATTCACGGAGAGGAGACTTGTCACGATTAACGTCCAGACCTTGATCAATGGTAAGCACAATTTGAACACTGAACGGTGTTTGCCACGAATATAGCTAAGCAAAGTACAGAGATCTTAGAGAAGGGCGTTTGCTTAGGTCGTGCCCCGGGGTTCAGACCGAGTGACGTAAATGCCGCCATCGTCGCGGCTGTGAAAGCCGGCTTCGACTAAGCGAAGCTCTCTCAACAAATCCTCAGCTATTGTAAGAAGACCGCGAGAGCATAGGTGTATGTTTAAGTGACACTTTGCAAGATTTATGACATGTGTGGTCTCGTTGTTCCATGATCATCGCATTGCCTGGCGTTTTGGGGGGTTTGGCGGGCTTAGGTACGGTTGTCCATATGACGGAGGTAGTTTGGTCATTTAGATCCGTTTCGTAGGTTAAGGCACACTTTAAAAAATGAATCTCGATTTTTGTTCACAGCTGCGCTCTCTCTCATTGGATTACGTCTCCATTTTCTTCAGAACGTAGTTCACCATCGCTCCTTCCGCTTACCTTTCAAAATGGGTTCTCACGCCCAATTCTTGGAAGGCACGATCATGTCAAGTTCGAAGAATGGCATTAATTCCAAATTCTGTGGGAAAGACGATGTCGAAGGAGTAATGTCATCGAAAATTTCCAGTTCAACAGCAAAAGCATCTCGTATCCTGGGGGAGAGCGAAGAAATAGTACTACGCCAACAAATATACTTACCTCTCTATCGTCGCACCCACGAAGCTTTTCCAGACGTTACGAATGAAAGTACTCAAAGCAACTCACAACATCTACGTCTGGATCCCAAGTTTCTACCCTTCTCAAGTACAATCCGCCGAAAACGCACCTGCAGCGCCCCAGCCTCATCGACGAGAACCTCACTAGCTGGCGGCGATATCCAAGCACTAGACACAAGGCGGAGCACAGTCGTCCATACAGGATCCGCCACTTTCGGACCCCGGTCTACATCTGAACCTACCACTCCGCCGTCTGGGAGGGAGAGGCGACGATCCAGTGTTGCGTCCAACTTGCGGTTGGTGATCCAGAGAGCAAGGAGCGTCAAGAAGAAACTCCAGGATAAGAAACTTTCTCGAGAGCTGG
Source organism: Cadophora sp. MPI-SDFR-AT-0126 (assembly GCA_020747065.1). Lineage (NCBI taxonomy): Eukaryota > Fungi > Ascomycota > Leotiomycetes > Helotiales > Ploettnerulaceae > Cadophora > Cadophora sp. MPI-SDFR-AT-0126. The sequence continues at coordinate 392,075 of JAGMVK010000021.1, read as the reverse complement.
AGTCGCCTGTCATCGAGGAGAGTGGAAGCCAGCAAGGAGATTTGAATGCTTATGTGCGCGGTCGCTCGTTCTCTCTTGATCTGCCTTTGCATGTCTCGCAGGATAGGTCCGAGATAGAGTATATTCGCCGGAAGAACAGTATGTTGCTGCCGATGACTGTTCCTGTGGCATTTTACCTCCTCCCAATGTCGTTGCATTCAATAAGGAAATTCTACGACTCTGAGTTCTATTTGCCAGAGATCTTAGCTGATTTTGGTAGGAGACGCATATATGGGCAGGAACTCTGATATACCACTGTTGGAGGATTCCGTGGACGAACAAGTCATACCCTTTGTACCCGTGAGCGAAGCGTTGCCAGAACTGGCTATCAGCTTATTGGACGGTGCTACCACAGAGAACCAGCTTCCTGGCCTTGACTCCACAGCAAAGACACAAACTTGGAACACCGTCGATTATCACCCCAAATCCTCTCATATCCTTCCTGCAAGATCCACAATTACGGGACCAATGTCACCAGACGAATCGCGAACATTCAATGGATCTAGTACAGCAGATACAGCCAGCAAAAAAAGCGAAGAGGTCGGTACAATTGAGCCTCTATGTAATAAAGCAGTGGCAGAATCATTTCCAAAATGTGAAGAACTACGACTGAACAACGAGGCAGGATCAAAGTCAGAAACACGTCCCGCGACATTTCAGGAAACCGCGCCAATCACCACGAGACTAGGATCAAAGGTTCCGCAAAGATCTTCCAATCCCAAGACAGCCAGGCGAGCTGATGAAGGCTACCAGCTCTACAAATCCACTGTTACCCAATTGGATTTGAAGCAACGCAAAGAGCGAGCAAAGATCTTCTCTAAGCTCACAGAAAGCCCCACGAATTGGGAGTTGTGGACTTTTACGGCTGAGGACATGAAAGAGGTCTAGGATCGAATGAATTCTGAGCTACAAGCCAGGTTGTACAAGGAATTGGAGCACAGTGCCAAGAATATTAAACGGAAGCGTTGTTCAGACGATACTTGTATATACGACGACAGGACGGAACCCCGGCGACGGTCAAAGTTGAGACGCATGCGAGTTACACCATCTTCCGAGGAGGGCGACTTTCCGGATGAATGCTATAAATCATTGGACGAAGCTATGGAACACCATCCTGAGTTCAGAACCTGGGAGTGCTTCTGAGATACGGGTTCACGAGAGTGGTGAGAATTCTGGATTTTCTTGGAAGTTGGACGACTTGTACGACCTAATACGCAGTATATGGAAGAGTGTCGGTGAAAATCATGAGGGGGACCCGACATTGAGTCGTATTCAATTGACAGGCGTCCTGAATGAGCGAGTAGTTGATGGATAGGAGAGTGGCTTTTGCTTTGGTGTGTTTACCTTGGGTTTAGCAAGAAGCGAGCGATTGGAATTACTCCTATCACTAGCGGATCATAACATGCATATTTGAAAAACCTGCAAGTTGATTTCTTCAGATGTGATATTTGCTCTCCCCTAGAAAGAACCCAAGGGATTTCCATTTTATAAAAAGAAATTTCGAATTGCCCTTTTCTCACGTACACACGTGATAGATCGTGTCGATGCCAAGATTCGAGGTCTCCCGCATTTCAAGCTCATCCACCCCTCAATCTTCAACGAAACTAAAGCACAATCAAATGAATGCCAGCTCCTCACCAATTCTACCCCCGTGCATCGGGTCCGCACCGTATAGCATGTTAGTATTTAACTCACACTCAGCAGCGTTCCACCAATCCTGCTTGCGAAAGTTCAAGATGCAAGAATGCCATCTAACAAAGAGCAACAGGCATAGCACTTTACCGTTCCCTCCTCGAGCAGAGCCTTCGAATCCCTCTCCCCGCCAAATTCTCGAAAGATGTAGTAGCTGGAGATAGAAGTACATGCTTCGGGAAAGTAAACCCAATCAAGCATTTTATACAGAAGAAGTTCCGGCAGAATGCACACCACTCAAGTCCGAGGTTGATCGTTCCCGCGCTGAAGGCTGGGTATGCCGTAAGTTTTGTCCCATACCTATGTATTTTATATGTCCCTATGGAGGCATTGGAAAATTTCTCAGAGTAGTTGCTGAACAGGATGAAAACCACAGGCAGAAGTACTCCTTTACGCAGCCAGCACAGGCAACGCCGTTGCCCTTACCCAAGTCCACGATCTTCTCGACACTCTCCACCAGCAAAAGCTCGCCGCACGAAAAGCCTGCACACAACCCCCTCCCCGACCCACAGCTGCTATCAAAGCCCGTCTACGAGCATACCCCAATGCAGCAAAAGCTGCAGACGTACGCCCTCTGCCCCTCTCGAAGCTCAGTGGGAACAGACATGTGCCTACTTTGACTGTAGCGACGTATCTGCCATTCATACGGTTCAAGAAGGAACAGAGTCCGTATCTGAGCCGGGTGTTGAATCAGAAGATCAGACAGAAGCAGAAGAGGGTGAATTGGATGGATGAGATGGAGGGGAATACTGAGATGGGAGTCTGGGAAGGGGAATGGGAGGAGAATATTCTGGAGGCGGCGGAGCAGGAGGGGAAGTGGGATGTTAAGGACAGGCTGGAAAAGGAGGGGTGGGGTGAGCATGGAGGGGGTAATGGGAATGGCAATGTGGAAAAGGGGTGGGAGCATGAGCCGGCTCGGATGGGGAGGTTTATTTCCAAGGATATGAGAAAGGAGTTCAATAGGGCCGGACTTTTGGCGGATAAGTTAGTTGGAGTTGTTGAGAAGGAGAAGGAGCTTTGGGAACGGGAGAGGAGGGAGAGGAGAGTAGCGAAGAGAGAGGCTAAGAGGTTCGAGAAGGGGGATGGGGCAAGGAAATCGAAGACGAAGAGTATGGGAGAGAAGAAGCTCGAGGATTGGGAGAAAGAAGTCGAAGCTTGGTAGGCGCATATGTTGATTTTATTGTCAAAGATACCCATGTATAAATGTGTAGATATAGAAGAGAAATCCATATTTCATCGCACGGAAGTAGGAATGAATTCATGTATCGCAAAGCCATCGGTCATTTGTGGCACTACCACTACTTCTGCTCTTGCCATGTTCATTTCAAAGTCAAGAATCCCATTCGCTCCGCACTGTGTCTCCGGTCTCGTTTCGTTCGTAGCACTGGAAATGGATAGGAAGGAACCGGTTTCGCCGCGCTGATGCATCCTAACCCCCAAAAGAAAGCCAGCCGTCCTCCATCCACTCCATATTTGTTTCGTTCCTTCATCGCTATTAATATGTCCTCCACTCACTACCTTCCGCCCTTCTACCCTCCAGTTCCGAGTAGCATCTCATTTGCATGTCAACATCCTCACTCGTACTTCGATCCCTCTGGTGGTTGTGGGAGCTTCTTGTTTGCCGGGTGTGCCATGAATCTGCCACCAGTCTTGTTAGTCTTGTCTTCTGCTTTTTGGACTGAGTACCAGTAACAAAAACCGACCTTCTTAGCTCAATCAAGACCGTCTCCATAGTCATATTGCGATCCCAGTTTGCCAGACAAGCCAGCTTCGAAGGATCTACAACTCCGTTACGGGGGCTCACGCAGGGAAGGTTGACGGCGTTGATGAATTGAATGGTAGGTGGCTTGTCTGGGTATTCGGGGCCGCAGTGCATGTTAAGACTGTAGATGCGGTTCTCATGAACGCTCTGGTATGCGACACAAATGTTAGCTACCTGCTGCTCTTACTGCCTGTATATACTCTGCTTTCTGCCTCTATCTCGCGCTGCTTAGGAAGTAGGATGTAGGACGAGGGAGACAAACGTGTGGTGGGCCAAGGATCGTACCGTTCCAGTTCGACATTAATAGATCGTCGCCGTCTACAAGACCGTACGAACATGCTTCTGCAGATCGCATAATCATTAGCCTTGACCTGAACACCACATAGAAGAATCCGTACCGGCTCCGAGGCCCTTCTCGCCTTTCTCTAATTCCTCCAGAAGTCTAAAATTGCGGGGGACTTTGGCTCCCATGATGACTGTGACTTTAAGGTATGGATTTGGTAGAACGAACCCTTATCAAGACTATGCGGTAAGGAGGTCGTTCTTTTATAGTGACTGCCTCCTGTATGTAGAGGTGGTGAATATGGAGATAAAGTGGAAAGAGAGACTGAATGTGACACAAAGAAGTCGTTGGCGGGGTGGCTGTGGTTTCCAGGATTGCTGGATAAACTTCGGCTATTTCAAGGTCGGCATGGGCTTCTTTATGCCGGTGTGCGATGTCAATGTCGATGTCGGTGTCTCAACTTTGGCTGTAGGGGACCGTGAATTTAGCTAGAATTTAAATATAAATAAAGCTGGAATGATACATGTGCATGTGATCATATATCCCAATCAAAGTAGTTTTGCGCCTTTCATTTCCATAACCTCGCCCATATCGGATCGCGAATTCTAGCCACTCACTCAGCTAACCATCCCTCAGCTCATCTCTAAGGCCAGCAACCTGTTTCAGGCGGGAATCAACAACAACATCCCTCTTGACACTCCACATATCATGGCGACGCCCCTTTTAAAGCTGAATCGGTAACAATGACGGCGCAGATACTAGCCTCCGAGCTGGGGAATCTGATACAAGAAAGCAAGAGAAAACATACGGATCTGAGAAATGTGAGCTTACGTGTTTCTTTTGAGGTTGAGGTTGTGAGTTGTGGCTGAGGGTTATATCAGGCAGCGGAGAAGTCGCTCGATGAGCTCAAAGGACTGCGATCAACATCTGAAGCTCAGATTGCTGCGGGTATGTGAATGCTGAAGCTAGAAGCTACGATGAGCAGACGATTAATTCGACCAGATCTCAGCCAACGCCCCAACTTCGTGACGCCCTTCCTTATAGCCTGTGGAACCAAGAATGTGAAGTTCACAGGCATAGCTATCGTGTGTCTTCAGAGACTCGTCGTATCACGAGCCTTACCCAGGTCGCGTTTAAGAGAAGTGCTCGAGGCGTTCAGAGAAGCTACTTCGGCCGGACTTGATGTCCAGCTCAAGATCCTTCAGGCGTTGCCATCGCTATTGCAGAATTATGCGGACGACCTGAAGGGCGACTTGATAGCTGCAAGTCTGAATATCTGCACGATTTTGCAGGCTAGCAAAAATGCTATCGTGAATAATACGGCGGCGGCTACACTGCAGCAATTAGTTGTTAGTGTGTTTGACAAAGTTGTGGCAGAGGACAGTAAGTGTTTCTGACGAACATATCTGAACATTGTTGTTGACTGGAAGAAGAAATTGCTCTTGAAGTGCCGACCGTTGGTGAAGCCCCTACCGAAGATGGGACTGTCCAACTACGCGCGGCGGCGCTGGATGCGTACAGGGTCTTCAATGACTTGTGTCTGTTGACCGAATCGCACAAACCGCAGTTTCTGAAGTCGGCCGGAATGCCGCAAACTTTTGGTCTTGAGCTGATTGAGTCAGTGTTGACCAATCATGCAATGGTCTTCTTAAATCACCCAGAGCAGGCGAACATCCTTCGAGTAAGGGTCATGCCATTCATTATCAGTGCTCTCTCGGAGAAGCTCAACTTTGCAGTGACGGTCAGGATCGTTCGGATTCTTTATACACTCCTCAGGAACCATTTAAGTATCCTGCCTTCCGAAGGAGAAATGTCGCTGGGTCTCTTAACACATATGCTGGATCATGACACTGCACTATGGAAACGCTCTCTGTGCATGGAAGCTTTGAGAGGTATCTTTTCCGATGCGGCCCTCGTTCGACGGATATTTGCCATGTACGATGCTCAGGATGGAAGGAAAGATATCCTGCGAGACCTCGTTGCTGCATTCGTCAGACTGAGTACGGAGAAGCCCTCAGTAATTGGTCTAGGCCCTCAATCTACAATTCCGGTAACTAGCCAAGGGAGCAGCTCTGGGTCAGATCAGGCGATGCTCGAAGCCAGTGGTGTCCCTGGGATCATAAGTAGCTCTGTTGGCTCGAATGAGCCGCCTGTGGGGGTAAGCACTCAGTGGAGTACTATGAGAGTGCCGTGCATTGATCAGCTGGACAAAACCGAACCACCCGCAATTCCAGAGTCCTACATTTATAGCCTGACTCTGGCTTGCATCAGTGGATTCTCCGAGGGGCTTGCCAAGTTCATCCTGCCTTTGACTGTCCCAGACAGGCCTCGTAAGAAGACACGGCAATCGGAAGTCGAGTCTTCAGAATCCGTACCAGGTAGTCCTGACCCTAGAACGAAATTGGAAAGAAGAACGTCGATAAAAAAGAATCCCATCCCGGTGAATCCACTGACCCTTGAGGATCATCCTTTATACGAAGAAGTCAAGATATGTGCTGGAATTGTGGATAACTGCTGGCCGGCAATACTGGCCACATGCTCTACCTTCTTGTATGCAGCACTGGACTCCGAGTACTACCATGGTCTTGTTAGATCGTTCCAGAAGTTCACTCACGTTGCTGGACTTCTTCGTCTCGCGACACCTAGAGACGCTTTCTTGACGACACTGGGAAAGGCGGCAGTACCGTCGAACTTGTTGGCCGCCAATACGCCAACTACTCCTGCGCCACAAACACCAAGCACGGAGAAACAGGGAATATTTAGCAATGCCAAGGGCCTGTTGAGTGTTGACAGTTTGGTCAGCCATTCTTCTGAACGTGGCCGACAGCCCTCTGTTGACGCTGGGCCGACCTCACTAAACACCCGAAACTTACTGTGCCTGCGAGCACTTTTGAATCTTGGTATTGCCCTTGGCCCTACACTGGATTCTGCATGGGCGATTATCCTTGGGACTCTCCAGCAGGCCGATCTGGTCTTGTTCTCCAGTACGAAGTCTTCAAGAACTCCTACTTCGAACCAGAAGCCCGAAAGTCAATCTTCCGCCGACGGATCTGGATTGTTGGCGAACTTTGGGACTGAGATCAAGGCTGTGGAGACAGCTGCCTCACGATTACTTGAGAGTACCATTGACTTCCCAAATGATGCTTTCGTGGAAGTCATCGTGGCGCTGTGCTCATTGTTTGGTAGAGAGGAGCCACAGAAGCAGCAACCAGAAGTCTTGAATATATCTGGCCCTCCATCACCAGAGGCGCGACGTCCATCTTATGGACATCGAAGGCTTCATAGCATTAACACAGCGCCCGCGACCCAGAATCAAGAGGACTTGTTTGCCTTGGCGAAGTTGGGAGATGTAGCAAGTATCAACGTTGGTCGACTGATGAACTACGATCCTGAGACTAGCGGATGGGCAACGCTCACGTCTGAGCTGACGTCTGCTGCTTGTTCTCCATCTACTCCATCATCTGTCCGATTGAGAGCGGCAGAGATCCTCATTCGACTTGTTCTTGAAGCTGCAACCGCTACCTTATCACTACCCGAGGAGCTGCGAAGTGATATTCAGCTGCGTCTTCTCGAAACATGCAAGAAGGCGATCCTTCCATTGGAGTCTAGTGAGCGCGCAATGTCAGTGGCAATTCATGCAACCGATATCGATGTCCACAAAGTTGTGCTCGAAGGCCTCAAGAGTGTTCTGGAGCAGTGCGGCGAGACCTTCGTTGTGGGATGGGACATAGTTTTCAGTATTATTGGAAGCGTCTTCGTCCAGAATGATGCTCCAGTCGAAGGCACTGCAAAAGGATCCAAAAGCTCAACGACACGATCCGCCAGGCTCATTCGATCATCGTTCAACTCGCTACAGCTCATTTGCTCTGATTTCTTGTCTTCGCTTCCGAACTCTTGCTTCATAATACTCGTTGATACCCTCTATAATTTCTGTACCCAAGACGACGATTTGAATATCTCGTTAACAGTAAGGGTTCCCTCTGTTAATTCAAGATTGTTTGCTGATTTGCCCAGACTGTGACATTCTTCTGGGTTCTGTCCGACTTTATCTCTGGAAGAACAAGTTCCTTCTCTTTGAGCCCCGATCTCATTAAAGGAGTCAATGAGGAAAACCTGGTCCAAATGGCTTCTGGAGACGACCTCGCCGTATCTGATGCGGCACTCTGGATGCTCCTGCTTCTGAGGCTGACCGCCGTCACAACCGATGAAAGACTTGAGCTAAGAAACAGTAGGTCGGACTTAATTCAAGATGGTGGAAGATGGCTAACTAGCACCAGGCGCAATCCAAACTCTCCTTCGGATCTTCGACGCTTACGGTGACCAATTGAGCCCAGAAGCTTGGGCAATGTGCCTCAAATCAGTCATATTCAGGCTTCTTTCCTCGATCGAAGCACAGCTTCAAGTCACGCACGAAGAAGAGTCAAGTGTATCAGACAAAGACAAAAGCGGCTGGAACGAAACCACAGTAGTGGTCTTGAGTGGGATTACCAATCTACTGGCAGATTATCTGGACATGGTATCAAGCCACTCAACGTTCAGCAAATCCTGGCAGGCTCTACTTGACCGCTTCAAAGCACTGTTGGATTTCAATATTCTAGATATCAATACTGCGGTCTTTAAATCGCTTCGGCAAATCCTTTCACGGGGTAATATTGAGGGAAGCTCGAAGACCAACTTCGATCGCCATGCTCTCGACTTGGCCTGGAGTCTCTGGTCGACTTCTCTTCCAATCCTCAAATCACATCCCTCTAATAATCGATCCGACAACCAGAACTACTTGATTGCTTATTCTTCTGCGCTCCAGGAGCTTTACCGTCTGATGAAAGCCGATATCGACGATCAAAAAGTCCAGAGAATGCTTATCTTACTACGAGAGGCCATCCAACAAGCCACTGCGGCAACTTACTCTGCAGACATTGAATATCTAACTCCCTTGCAAACGCAGGTCCTGGAATGTCTAAAGATGATTAGGACCGATATTGAAGGGGTCCCAGCTGCCTTGATTGGTCAAGTAGCCGAGTTTGTTGGCCTTGCCTTCGAACCCAGAGATGCATCCGACACACAACGACCAACATATGTTGCGCTGTCAAAGGCTTCAATGGCTCTTTCTGAAAGTTTGATCATTGCTCATTCTTCCGATCATGATATCTTCACAAGTGGAGCATTGGCATCTGCTCTCACTGCACTGGCGAGGCCAATCGTGCTAAAGTATTCGTTCGCGACTGTCACAAAGAGCATATCGCCGTGGCGACAAGCAACAACCTCAGCACTCGCTATCTTGAAGTCCATCCTCCCTATTCTTACAAAATCCACCATCAAAGACGACGTATCCCGTTCCCTTTGGACTTCAATTGTCACCATCGCCAACGGCATAACCGCCGCAGACTGTTCCTCCCTCTCATCAACAATCGACATATCGGCCGACCAAGAATTCGATATAACCTCTTTCCTCACCCTCCGCGATCTCATAACACCCGCTCTGGGCTCACCCTCCATTCCCGACAAGACACGCATGACATATACCAAATCGCTTTTCCATAAATCACTCATTCACGCCCCCCTACCGAGCGAGCTACCCCAGCCAAACCAGGAACTCCTCTCCACACTCTACCAAACCCGCAAAGGGCGTACCATAGATCCTGCACCATCTCCAAGAGCGAAAATGAGCTACGTCTGCATGGACACGCTCCTTTCCCTCGTCGCTCTGCACGACAGCTCAACTCCTAGAATCAAGCTCGCACAAGCAGCATCCCCGTATCTCATCCTGCGCGCAGGCCTCACACTGCGTGGCTATATCGCAGACCAGCCGCTTCGCGGCCGCATGCCACAGCCATTGTCGCAACGGAGAGAGCTGTTGTATATCTTGCAAGCGTTAGTCAAGTTGAGCTGTGAGCCCGAAGCTATTCCTGATTCGCCGGGTGTGGAGAGCGAGGGAAAGAAGCATTTGTTTTGGTTGTATCCGTTGTTGGCGAAGGCTGTTAGGGCTGCGGCGAGGGATATGGAGGTGCTGGAGTGGGTCGGCAGGGCGCTGGATGATGTGGGTGGTGAATTTGGTGTTGGTGGTGGATAAGTATGTTTTTTCTTTCAAGTTTTAGGAGACGGGCTGGATGTATTGTAGAGCTTCCTCATATTGTCATGATACAGGCCTTTTCGCCATTTGAAAATACACGAGAGTAATACATCAAGTTGTAGAACAACCTCTTAAGTGGACGGCTTACAGTGTGAGAAACAAGCGAAGCATTACCAGATTCTTCTATTGCCCATCAATATTAGACAATGAAACGGAACGAGAGGGTGAATCCTTTGGTGGATCTGAGTGTTGCCATTTATACTACTGTTCCGCCCCTAAGAGCTTATTGGTATTGAATCTGAGAAGTGATTTCTCCACCATCGTACAACACAACGAATGGGAACGATAGTTAATCATGGACGCCATCATCGCCCGCACTCGCCTAACAAAACAAATGATGTCCGCTTGCTGTTTTACATTACTTACTCGTTTTCCATTTTCGCTTTGCCCTTTTTCCGCTCATACATACACCTCACTTCCGCTGTCTGGTATTCTCGAATGAAGCTAACATGCTCCTCTTCATTTCCTCATTAGGACTTTCTGCTTCGGCGAGGAAAGTCTCTCCATCTTCGCCATGATGCGACTTTTGGGCTTCGATTGCTTTCGCTGCCATAGTCTTTGCTTGTGCATCGCCGACTTTTCCGTACACAGCCATGGCGCTTGCAATCATGCTCCCGATATCTCCCACGTTGCCTGGCACGACAACTGCCGTGCCCTCTTTAGCAAGTTTGCCGAAAGCCTCGACGTATTTCTCCGCGACGCTCAAGCTGACAGCTCCTTGTGCTGACTCTTTGCCCGAAGCAATACTCTTGGCTACGGCATCAATACCAGCTGCCGTAGCCTTTGCCTTCAACAATATAGCCTCGGCCTCTCCGCTTGCCATGTTGATTTGTTCACTCTTCAAGGCCTCTGAAGCGAGAATGACGCTTTGCTTTCGTCCCTCTGCGATATTGATGGCGCTCTGTCTCTGACCCTCTGAGTCTAGAATCTCAGCACGTTTGCTGCGCTCTGCAGTGACCTGACGGTGCATTGCTGCTACAACACCGTCTGGAGCGTGGATGTCCCGGATCTCGTAACGCAGGCAGACAATACCCCAATCTTGTGCGGCTTCGTTGATCGCCGTTGTGATGTTCGTGTTAAGGGCCGCACGCTCTTTCAGGACGTGGTCAAGTGTTAGTTGACCAATTTCTGAACGCATGGTTGTTTGCGCCAGTTGGGAGATGGCGTATTCCGCATCTTCGACACCATAACTTTGCACTGTCAGTCTGGGCTGGGTGAAGGAGGGGAGATTTAGAGCTTTGGAACATACCTAGCTTTGTAGGCATCGAAAACTCGTGTATATAGCACTCCATCAAGCTCCAACGTAACATTGTCTGCTGTGATCGCGCTCTGGCTAGGTATCTCAATAGCTGCCTCCTTCAAGCTCTTCACATATGCTATCCTGTCCAAGAAAGGCCAAAGAACAGCTAGACCTGGTGTGAGGATCCTGTTGAACTTTCCCATGCGCTCCACAATCCACGCCGTTTGCTGAGGTACGAATTTGACAACTGTATTTGCTGGCAGACGAGGTCTCTGGAAATAGGATGATGGTACATTCGAATTGCTGATCCCCATCAATCCACTACTCGGCGCTCTTGATCGAGGGGTGACATGAAGCTGTCTTCGCTGCTGGGTTCTGAGGATGGGGACAGTGGCAGTGCGTCCTGCTAGGAGGGATCGTGGAGCGAGTGTTGATGTGATGGTTTTGCTGAGCAGAGGCCCATTTGCTGCCGTTCGTGATACCACCTCAAATGCCATGTCTGCGGTTTGTGAATGTTGAAATTTGGGGAGGCGAAGAGTGAAGGGCGTTGAGCTCTGCCTTGTCGGCTCGGAGGTCGAGGCTAGATATTTTTAGGCGAGGCTTCAATTGCGCCTGCTTCTCGGCCTTGTCGCAACAAATCTTCTACACAGTCTCAAGACTAGCTACAAACATCACAAAGCTTGACTCCTACTAGAAGACCTTGTCTCACCAGAATACAATACAAAACACCGGGTCATCACACGATGTCTGAATACTGGAAATCGACAGTAAGTGAACCTCGCCGATCCGGAAGCCTTTACTGATGATATTACAGCCCAAATACTGGTGCAAGCACTGCAAAACTTACGTCCGGGACACGAAGCTGGAAAAGACGAACCATGAAGCAACGCCGAAGCATCAAGGCAACCTGAAGCGCTTCCTCCGCGATCTTCACCGGGGCCACGAGAAGGATGAGAAGGATAAGGAGCGATCGAAGATGGAGGTGGAACGGCTAAAGGGACTGGTATCAGGGGGCGGATCAAGCTCAGCAGCGAGTTCCTCGAGTTCTGCGTTTGGAAGAGGACCCACGCCGTCAGTACCTAAGCCTCAGGCGACAGAAGCGTCGAGGAAGAAGCAGCTGGCGCAACTAGCGGAAATGGGCATCAGTATACCAGGTGAGCTCAGGTCAGGAATGGCAATACCTGGGGAATGGCAGGTCACGTCTGAACGCATTATCGATCCTGAGGAAACCGAGAAGAAACCAGAGGCACTGGCTCTGGGAGTACGAAAGAGAGTGGTTGACGAGGAAGAAGCAGAGTTGAATGAGGCGAAGAAGAGGAGATGGGGTTCTACATATCGAACACACCCGGTTGAGGATGGAGACGATGATCTGGACGCTCTGCTCAGCAATGCAACCCGCAAAGGCAAGGAGCCAGCTACGAAGGTCGAGCTTAAGGAGGAAGTCAAGCAAGAAACCAGCGAGGCGAAGTCAGAGGATTTCAGTGGTGTAGCTGGAGAGACAGAACCCGCAAATGCTGCGGACCCTGCTGGGATCAAAAGAGAGTTTTCAGATGGAGACACCAAGCCTATTGATTCCTTGCCTCCAATTGACGGCGTCAAGCAAGAAGCAGATGAGCAGAGTGGCCCTGGAGTCATTTTCAAGAAGAGAAAAGCCAAGAATATCCGCCAGAAATGAACACTTTTGTTTACGGTCAAATATCGGGGTCGTTGGGTCATCATAGATATGCTCTAATCCTGCTGACATGCAAGAGGTACGAGATGCACACTTCACCCCACTGATGTCAAATGGACGCCGAGGAAGCGGCTGTTCTCGAGTGGAAAGCCTTACAAGGAGAAGCCCCAAAACTTCAGGTCAATGAATCCTAAGCGATGACAAGCAGCCTTCTTTGGAGGTGGAACCATGGAGCAGCAAAGTTGTCAATGAAGTTCCTCGGAGGACGAGACTGGATAACTTTCAAGATTCATGGAGACTACATGATATAAGCCGAGGTGCTTGATGCAATACTCATAGACAGATAAAAGGTGAAGCCAGTCATTTTATCTCCCTGTTTTCTTATCTTCCTTGTTGAAAGCATAATCTATCTCGGGTGTTCCTGGCTAGCTGCCGGCTGGCAAGGAGCTTTACCCCGCCTTCCTTTCGTCATGTCACTAGGCCATAGACTGACAAATACAAGCAAAGACACAGAGACTGGGGAAAAAAAGTCTTTGCTGCGAGTGATTAAGATGATATGAATACCACATCTTCTCGACCTGTTATCCGACTATTCTTTCATCTCAGGACAACACCTGCAATACACAAGTGCAATTGTTTCAGCCATTCTAATCAGCACCCGTCTTTCATACCTCGAAGATCGTTCGCTAGATCAAGAACATTGAATATGAAAAACGCCATTGTAGCAAAGGGACCCAAGGTCACCATTAATGATGTCCCTATTCCGAAACCATCAGCAAACCAAGTTCTGATCAAGGTGATCTACTCGGGATCTAACCCAAAAGATTGGAAAAGACCTGAGTACTTTGAGCCTCATAACTCTGGAGATGATATCGCAGGAGTCGTGGAGTCTGTTGGTGAGAATGTTGTTGAGTTCAAGAAAGGCGATCGTGTTGCAGCGTTCCACGAGATGATGACTCCACATGGATCATTTGCGGAGGTAGGTTAATTCGCCGGGGGCTAATTTACATTTCGTCGTTTTAACCAAGATTACCCTGTTCTAAGGACTTCTCTCCGGAAATGGGGTCTGCGAGTAATAGCTGATTTCCTAATCTCTGTAGTATGCTATTTCTGAAGACTATACCACTTTCCATCTTCCAAAGAAGACATCCTTTGAAGAGGTTTGTACTTCCAAGTCTTGATGACCAGATATCGCTGATTCATACCAGGGCGCATCTATTCCACTTGCTGCAATGACAGCTGCCGTTGGTCTCTACCTTCGACTGGGTCTACCCGAGCCATGGATGCCCGCCTCGTCTCCCATTCCATTGATTGTTTATGGAGCCTCTGGTGCTGTGGTAAGATCTAAATATTCCATGTCTCATGCATCGAATCTGACAAATTCAGGGCGCCTACACGATAAAGCTTGCCCAGGTCTCCAATATTCATCCCATAATCGCAGTTGCAGGCAGGGCATCGGAATTTGTAGAGACGCTCATTTCACGCGAGAAGGGTGACACCATCGTTGATTACCGAAAAGGAGACGATGCTGTAGTTGCTAGCATTAAGGATGCTCTAAAGAAAGCTGGTGCAAGCGAAGTGAAATACGCATTTGACGCTGTTAGCGAGCACAATAGCTTCCAGAACATCAGCCAGGTCCTCGCAAAGGAGGGCAGCAAGATAACTTTGGTCCTCCCAGGCAAAGACTACTCGGCAATTCCTTCGCAAATCGAGCATAGTACGACAATGGTTGGCAGTGTTCATATGGCGCCTTCAGAAGAGAAGGCCAAGGCTGGCATCAAGACTGGCGGAAAGGAGTTCGGTTATGCGTACTTCAGACTCTTTTCACGAGGTCTCCGAGAGGGTTGGTTCACAGCTCACCCGTTCGAGGTTATTCCCGGTGGATTGAATGGTGTTGAGAAGGGACTCTCGAATCTGAAGAATGGTGTCAACAGTGGCACCAAGTATATCTTCAAGATTGAGGATACAAAGGAGTGATATGAGGAGTCAAAGAGACTCAGCTCAGTGATCAGGCCTTGGCAGGGGTGACTTGAGACTGTTGAAAGCAGTAAATGAATTAGATTTGGTAATTTTTAGCAGTCCGCACCGATAATGGCGTAGTCTGCTTGATGCACAACTTTCCGTCTATATTCCCAGCTTCCAAGAAACGCCATTAGTGAACTTGTTTTCATATGGTAAACTGTTTCAATAATAACCATGCTTTATCTCTTTATGCTACTCGACTACATGTGAACAGAGATCGAAAGTGAAGTCTTCATCAGCCTTGAATGTTCCAGCTCAGCCTAGCGTGACCAATGCCGCTGTGACACCTCGAAAAAGAGCCGAAGACACTCCTCTGAACCAAGACCTTTCCCCCCGGCTCTTGGAACAAGCGCGCGCGGAGAAGCGAAGTGCTCACATTGAATTAGTCGCGCCCTCGTCTCGTCGCGCGTTCCTGATTTCCGTAACAGAGCTGCCCATCAACTCAACAATGCGAGTCAGCCCCTCTTCTGGTGACAACGATGAAAGTAATAAAGCCTTCCTGGTTATTACATGGTGGTATGTACATTCGAAGCTCCAAGCTTCCGAATCCTACACAGCGCATCTCGAGCTAACTTGCGCCTCAACCTCCAGGAGAGCAGAAAGACTTTGAGGTCTATAGTTGTCATGTGTCACCCGATGGAAGCAGGCTGGCTACCGCTGCGGGAGGTAAGAGATCATGTAATGTGAAGGAACTGGGAACGATGCTGAGATTCTGTCTGCAGATGGCCACGTCCGAATTTGGTCGACCGAAGCTATCCTCCAGGCTGGAGACGCGAACTACACTAAGCCAAAGCAATTATGCCATATGAGCTACCATTCTGGAACTATACATACAGTCAGATTTTCTCCAAATGGGCGGTGGTTGGCTTCTGGGGCGGACGATAAGATCATTTGCATCTACACCCTGGATGCGAATCCTCCATCGCATCAAGCCAATTTTGGTTCGCGCATCTCTACGGCTCGAATGGTCTAGGAAACTGCTGACATGGATAATTAGGCACTACAGAACCCCCTCCCGTGGAAAATTGGAAGATTATGAAGCGTTTGATTGGGCATGACAATGATGTACAAGATCTCGGCTGGGCTTACGATTCTTCGATCTTAGTATCTGTCGGTCTGGATTCGAAAATTGTGGTTTGGTCAGGGCACACATTTGAGAAGCTGAAGACACTGTCGGTGCACCAAAGTCACGTCAAAGGCATTACTTTCGACCCCGCGAACAAGTACTTTGCTACGGCCAGCGACGACAGAACCATCAAGCTCTTTCGATTTACATCCCCTCTACCGAACGCGACCTCCTACGATTCCATAAACAACTTTGTCCTCGAGCACACGATTGTCAGTCCTTTCACGTCCTCGCCACTCACGACGTATTTCAGAAGATGTTCTTGGTCGCCAGACGGAAATCACATTGCTGCAGCGAATGCAGTCAATGGACCTGTGAGCTCAGTTGCTATCATCAACCGGGGAGGTTGGGACAGTGATATCAATCTTATTGGGCACGAAGGACCTACAGAGGTCTGCACTTTCTCTCCGAGATTGTTCAGTAAGCAGGAAATCAGTGCGGAAACTACCGACAACAGCGGTTATAGTACTCAGGCTTTAGTCACAGTCATTGCATGTGCTGGGCAAGACAAAACTCTGAGCATTTGGAATACAAGTTCTTCGAGACCATTGGTTGTGCTTCAAGACTTGGCAGGGAAATCTATTTCAGATCTGGCATGGACACCTGACGGACTTACTATCTTTGCGACAAGTTTGGATGGCAGTATTATCGCGCTGGAATTTGAAAGAGGTGAATTGGGGTTCATCGCACCGTGGTCAGAAAATGACAAGGCACTGCAAAAATTCGGTGTTGGCCGTCGAGGTGTAGGGGTTGTGGAAGATGTTGCTGGACTACGCTTGGAAGAGAAAAGCAAAGCGGGAGAATTACAAAGAACCGAGGGGAGAATGGGGGCTTTGATGGGTGATGTGGGCTCTAACCCTGTGCCAGTACTAAATGGAAACGGCTCAGGGACAGGAACATCGACACCAATGGTTGGTGTTACCTCTACAGCTCCTGTAATCACCAATGGTCGCTCAGCACAAGACTCTCCTGCGCCAGCACCAGCTCCTGCAGTTGACCCGAACGCTGCCAAACTCGAGGCCATGAAGAGTCGAGTTACCATCACAAAGGATGGAAAGAAGCGAGTAGCACCCCTGTTGGTTTCTTCATCTGGGACTGGTCTTTCATCTCTTCCCCAATCACAGCTTATGGCCGCAAACTCGAATAATACACAGAACGATGCGCCACAAACAATACTGGATCTCTCAAAACCTTACGATGGCCTTCCAAGAGGCGGTCTTGCAGCTATGCTGCTTGGCAATAAAAGAAAAGCGATTGTCATCGATGGCGAAGAAGAAGAGGAGCAGCCAAACAAACGGCCAACTTTAGGATCAGGTCCAGTATCGATCATGGTCAACGGAATAAATGGCGTCGAGCCAGCATCAGCAGCTCCGCCAGTGACTGGTTTAGTACCCACTCCTGAATTCCTCAGACCAGCTGTTATCAACCCTGCACTGTCCATCAGTCAAGTTAGATTAGCTGTCCCGAAAGTTAGGACGCATATCCTGAGATCACTGGATCGCGGCACTCTTCCGCCATCGAAATCATCGGGCACCAATGGCACCAATGGAGTTGAGGAATCTGCAAAGGCGACCGACGATATCATCTTGGAAGCCCAGAACCCAATAACTGTGATCGGTCAGGTCAGAGATCCTTCTCGCATCAGTGCTTCGAAAAGAGGCGCCACTGTCTGGCACGATTATCTTCCCAGAGCAATCATCCTTGTCACTGGAAACAAGAACTTCTGGGCAGCAGCTTGCGAAGATGGTAGCATCTACAGCTGGAGCCCAGCGGGAAGGCGACTCATCAACGCTCTGGTACTAGAAGCGCAACCCGTAATCTTGGAATGCAGAGGATGGTGGTTACTGTGCATTACTGCGGTTGGAATGTGCTATGTCTGGAATCTGAAGGATCTTTCTTCGCCCCATCCACCGGTATCTCTTGCTCCTATTCTGGAAATTGCAATGCACTCCCTCGGCGTTCACACAACAAGTGCACCAGGAGTAACTTCAGCACATCTCAATTCGACGGGTCACATTATCGTCACGCTCAGCAATGGCGATGGATACCTCTATTCGCCGAAGATGTATGTCTGGCAGCGGCTCTCCGAAGCTTGGTGGGCGGTTGGCAGTCAGTACTGGAACTCGAATGATTCATCCATCAGCAGTCTTCAGTCAACGGGTGTTGGCCCAGACACCAAGCGCGATGGCGAAGTCGATTCTTCCAATGTCTCTGCCGGAATTATTCCTCACCTCGAGAGACACACCACCAACGAAGTTCTTCTCAAAGGCAGAGCATACACGCTCCAGCGACTCATCAAGACCCTTCTCTCCAAAGAAGGTTTCGAAGGCTTCGAGTCAGGTGTCAGTATCGCACATCTTGAGAACCGTGTTGCAGCTGCTATGCAACTAGACGCTAAAGAGGAGTTCCGGATCTATCTGTTCATGTATGCGAAGCGACTCGGCGCTGAAGGACTCAAAGCCAAGGTCGAAGAGCTTCTGCGCAGTATTATGGGTGGTATCCTACATGAAGAGGACGACACGGATAGCGAGAGTGAGACGCTGTGTGGTTGGGATAGAAAAGAACTGCTGAAGGAAGTTGTATTAATATTGGGTAAGTCTCTTCCCGCGCAAACAAAGTGGTCAGATCTAATATAACACAGGTAAATTCCGCGACTTGCAGCGGTTGACTGTGCAATACGCAAGAGTCCTCGGGATGGACGATGATGAAAACGGGGCATAAAAAAGGACTAAGGATTCCCGTTGAATCTGATCGTATCTACTTTGTTGTTCTGCGATTTTGATTCGACGATCGATTGGCTCCATGAACAAATTTGCGACGGCGTTCAGGCTTGGCTAACAGATAGCATTTTCCACGGATGGACTGCTTGAGGTACGATATGTGTTGTGCTCATTGAGCTGCGGACGGATATGTCGGAACTCAGGACGGACATATGGCGTTGAGGTTTACTTGGTGTGGAGAGGGAGGAGAGCGACACGATGAAATGTGTATGTCTACAACGTTGTAATCAAATTCAGATCGTTGAGCTAGCGAGCGAATGCGAATGGACTCAACCAATGGCTTGAGAATGTACGGCGATAATGCGTGATGGGCATCTGGATACTGTGAGTTAAGTGCTACTGCGTTTGGTTTTAGATCCTTTTGGTGGCATGACCAAACAGCCTTTGGCCAACGCCTGTTTTTATATGCCTACTGATGGACTTTTGCTGTCAAAGCGATCCACTCCCAAGTGTGAAAATCAGGAGATTTTGAGCTTTCTTCTTCCCCCGTGATGCTCCAGCCATCACCAGTAGGTCTTTCCGGATGAGTCTTTTTGGTTTGTGTCAGTTAAGCGAGAATCGCAAAATTCAACGCGGCTTAGGATAATATATCTCCGCCATCCACAGGCGCAGCTGTCATTTCACAAGTTGCGCAGTAGTGACTTGAGGTGTATGTCTCAGCAGTCACCAGTGCCAATCTCAGGAGGGGAAATGTCGAAATTTCTGCATTATTTTTTGGATTTCTATCGGGTAAACAGATAAATGGACGCAATTTCCTCCACCCGTCAAGTTGCCAGATAAAATATCGAGCCTTCCGCAACCCCTGATGAAGAATGAGAAAACGCCACATAGTCATTTGTTCGGATAAAGGCAAAGCTCTGGCTGTCGCCGGTGTCTTTCTCGCTGCCGGTGCAGCCTGCGGTGCGTTATTCCCCTATTCAGGTAGCAACAATAGTCTTCACTACCTAAGATCGAGAGGATTCTATAAAGCAGCAAGTCAAGGAAAAGGCTACTCACATCGACACCACGGCTCAGGGGAAGCGAGGCAGAAGTACTTTCGGAGAAGCAGGAGTCGATAAGTAGGAGCACTGCTGTCGGGCATGATAGCTTTGAAGGTCTCGAGCTGGTATCAACTAAGAGCTCCCTCACAATTTCAGCAAAACCCCATCACTATCTATCACATTTGAAGCATTGGGATAATGATTACTTGAAATCAAGTGTGAAGGCGGTCTACCCTCGTCGAACGTCCCTTCCATTTTGGGCAAGAACATGAACTTAGTACTTACTGTATTTTTGTACCTTCCAGCGTACAACTCCAAGTCAGCAAAAGATTTCAAGTCTCGCAACTGGTTCCGTCAGTCAAGTCATGAACACTCCGAACATGCCTGATCGAGGGTTTCGGTCATTTGGCAGTCGCTCACATCCTTACACGCCAGTCCGCTCCCTCTCAGCTAACAGCAACTGGTCTTTCAGATCCATAAGATCCTCAATCAAGTCGGACAGTCCAGACTCCACATCTTTCTGGAAGACTCCGCCGAAAACATGGAGAGCTTCATTTCGAGGTTTTTGGGTGTTCCCCAGATCAGGATATGCAACCATTCGTCAATAGTGAGCCGAAATCCCATCATGGACACTTCAGAAAGTTGACATCAGGGTTTGCATTGCACCTTCTCGTCGAACATTTCCCATCATATTATGCGGGGTGCTAGCTTTGCTGCTATTGGTATCGATACCAGAGGGTCGGTCTAGTACTTCTGATATCCAGGCGCTTTCAAAATATACACCAATACGTCCTGTGCTCCGTCAACCGCAGGCGGATCAACCGGATCCTATACGGTGGCTTGAAGACAATTCGAATAACAAATATGCTCTACCGAAGGGACATTTACCACATTTCTCCATGATCAACAGAAGGCCGAAAGCGGCGCTGATAAGTCTTGTGAGAAATTCGGAACTGAAGGGGATGATACATAGTATGCACCAGCTGGAATATAGATGGAACAGGAAATACCAGGCAGGTGACCCTTGTAATTGTATTAAGTAAGCTCCTGACATGTGCCAGTACCCATGGATATTTTTCAACGATGAGCCTTTCACTGAAGAGTTCAAAGCGGCCACGAGAAACTTAACCTCTGCAAATTGCTACTATGAAGTCGTTCCGAAAGAACATTGGTCTCTACCGATCTGGATCGACGAAAGCAGATTCATGAATAGCCTGGAGTATCTAGGAACCATTGGTGTTGGCAAGGGATGGATGGTCAGTTATCACTACATGTGTCGGTGGAATAGCGGATTTTTCTACAAACATCCTTTCCTCGGGAAGTACGATTGGTATTGGAGAGTAGAGCCAGATGTAGGTACGGTCACATATGAAGATGCTACACCAATTCTGACTTTCAGGTTCACTACTTTTGCGACATAGACTATGATGTCTTTCGTTTCATGCGGGATAATAACCTCAAATACGGCTTCAACATGAACATTCTCGACGATGCTCGTTCCTTTCCTTCACTATGGTCGCGTACTCGAGCTTTCGCAGCAGCACATCCAAATCTCATACACCCAGATACAGATCTTGGCTGGCTTCTTGACCCCGAAAATGGCGGAGAATACAATAACTGTCAATTCTTCTCCAACTTCGAGATTGGCTCCCTTAATTTCTGGCGAGGGGAAGCAAATGAAGCATATTTCAATTGGCTTGACAAAGCTGGAGGATTCTTCTACGAACGCTTTGGCGATGCTCCAGTCCATACTCTCAGTGTTGCGATGTTCTTACCGAAGAGCGAAGTGTGGTTCTTTCGAGATATTGGGTATCAGCACAATATCAATCACCACTGTCCTCCTCATCGAGAAGGGAAATGTAGCTGTGAGCCAACAAGGATAGATGAGAATTTCTACAAACTGGTTCCGCTGGAGAGTCCGCAGAAGAAGCCCGCAGACACTTGTATCCGGCAGTTTCTTGGAGGTGACTGGTTGAGGAAGAAGGAGGGATGGACGATGGCTGGGGAGAAAGCTTTTGGTGGGGATGGCTATCATGGCTATGAAATTTTAGGTGACGAGTAATACTCAAGTTGCGGAGTGTATACCGAAAGATTTACTACTTGTCGAAGGACCAGATGATGATCGCATAGGATTTTCCTCAGTGTGCTCTGCTATTCAGTGTCTAACCGAAAATCAGATTAATGTCTTACGTCCTCCAAGTACATGTAGTTCCTCATGTACTCTCTACTTGTGTGATCGTAAATTACTAAAGCTCTGCTACGCCAAATTACGGACATGCTACTGCTCTTGGATCAACGGAATTCGTCCAGTCCTTAGAAGTAAACAAATGCTCTCACATGTGATCGCTTGAAAACGCGGGGTACATTGTGGGGTAAGTTGCCACCGCATGAAGCTCCACCGTGCAACCTTCAACAATAACATATCACCTCCAATCCGACACCAAATACAAATATTGCAATTCTATTGAGACCACGCATCCAGACATGGCGACAGAAACACCTCTTCCAATCCGCCTCGCCCAAACACTGGGAATAACCTCCTCCCTCATCCTCTCCGGCATGACCCTCTCCACATCCCTAACCACCGTACCCCGACTCCTCGAATCCCCACCCTCTCTCCTGCTCCAGCAATGGGGCCATATGTAGTACGTATATTCTGGGTCTTCTTTCCTCCCTTCTCATTTTGTCTCGGTATCAGTTGAAGTCATCCAAGAAAGCAACACTAACTCATCATCTCCCCTCCAGCGACCGCGGCAAAAAGACCGGAAGCCCAATCGCCCTCCTCTCCAGCACAAGCTTCTTCTACCTCGCCTACAAAGCGCACACGTCGCTCTCCCTCTCACATAAAGTCTATAGCTACATCCTAGCCGGCCTGCTCAGTATAGGTATCATTCCATACACGTTTGTGGTGCTGGTACCTACGAACAGGCAGCTGCTGAGGAAGGTGGAGGTTTTAGGGAAGGTGGAATTGAGTAGGGAGGATGAGAAGGAGATGAGGGAGGCGGAGAGGAGTGCGCATCAGCTGGTGGATTGGTGGGGGGTGTTGAATCTGGGGAGGGGGGTGCTGTTGGTTGGTAGTGGGGTTTTGGGGTTTTGGGCTTCGTTGCGGTAGGTGGTGAGGGGATGGAGGAGTGGGAGGGAGAGGGAGAGGGAGAGGGAGCTTGTGTATTGCATGAATGTGTATGGATATTACGATCGGACTGGCAGGTATGGGGTCCTGGCGTCGGGTCATTGGCGTTTCTGTGGGGCGATATGAGTATATCATAGCTTGGTTGTACGAGGTCTGTCTGTTGATTCGCTTTTTGTTCAACGAAAGACCATATCTCACGGGGAACCTTAGGTCTTATGTCAACCAGATAATACCATGTCTCGCAGCCATCATTTCGCAGCAGAAATAGTAGAAGGACAGGGTATTGCTGATATAAGTATTTTATTTTTTCTTCATTGGTTCTACAGGGTTCCCAGTCGGCTTGTTGACCGCTGTCTGCGCAGACTCGATAGCTTGTTTCTTTTGATCCCTGATGGATTTCGGAACACCGAATTTCATCTTTGGCTTCTTGCTCTGAGGCTTTTCCTCCGGTGCCTCGATAGCCACGATTTCTCCATCGTCATCTGTCACCCGAGAAAGGAAATAATTCATGCGCAATTGCTTCATGAATAGAGGTAAAACCTTCACAAGACAGGCAAGGATCTTGACTTCGTATAATGATTTGGCGTAGGATGTTGAGCCTTCAACGATTTTGTGAATACGCTCGAAATCGTGGGGCCGTTTTGCGTACAGGTATGCAACAGCAAAACCAGTACCAGCAGCAAACATGATGAATACCAGGATCAACCGTACGTGATCGCAAATACAAGGTGCATATTCGCAGAAGGTGTGTGCATCGACGAGCAAGTATCCCCACAACCACGGCCAAACTCCATAACTGGTACCAATACTGAACACCGTCCCCCAAAACAGTCCAAAGCAGACATTCTTGACCGTGTAATGTTTCTTCAAGCAACCATTCCGCAATGATTCGGGGGATATCACCGGAGGCTCGAAAAGCAAAAGGAAGGCCTGACCCAACGCCGCCCAAAAACTCATCTCGTACTTGTACAATCAACGCATCAATGCTCGTGTTCGGTAGGAAACTCTAATGAGAGGTTGTAAAGTCGGTCTCGGTGGGGAGGAGACCTCCATCTGATGCCTTCTCGCATGTGCAGGCATCTACCAAAGTGTCAGTCTGGAGGTATTCAAATGTCTGCCTAGGATCGTCGGAACTCACCAGCAGGTCTGGAACCACAAGAGCAGAGGGAACCGCTTGGAGTAGTGTTCTCGGTCGAAGCGCGGTCGCATGTACAGGCTCCTGCAGGACGAGCACCTAGGTATTGTATTAGAACTGGCTAGTGATGCCATCGAGGAGGGTTTGAGCGTACGACATGAGCAGCGGGGTCCAGTAACTTCGTTCTCGGTGGCGGCCTTGTCGCAGCTGCAATGAAGAGCAGACTTCTCTCCGCATGAGCACTTGGCCTGGGATGCACTGCCAAATGTGTTAGTCATGAAAATCTCGAGAGAAAGTACGAAGGATCTCACCAAACGCAGCCTTGGCCGCTCTTTCCACAGCAGGTCGAAGGAGTAGGCATTGTGGATGACGAATTTGTTAAAGTGGCTGTTTAGGGGAATTGATCGTTTGCGGGAAATTTTGAGAATTTCGTACTTGGTGTGCTTGTTTGAATATTGCGGAACAGTGATCTGGGAGAAGAGATCTATCTGGATGACGATGCTGGCCTTGCCTGTCTTTATGTGATTCTCAGCCTTGCGAAATGGGGCGATGATTTGAATTGCCCTCGTCTTGATTGGGTCGCTAATTTAAGCTTCGAGGAGCCAAGTCTCGCCTCTGTCGTGAAATTTTGTATCAAGTCAATACTCGAGGAGTTTGACCACTCATCGTCGACATGATTATTCTCATCCTCTGAAACAATCTAGAATGAACATGGTAACACCTCGGAGCCAGAGGGCTCTCGATGACCAATATCGTTATTTGTTATTTGTTATCAAGACATGACAGTGCAATCGAGCCGAGTTGTTCCATCCACGCATTCCGGGTTGCTGGATATCAGTGCTCTCACGACCCCGTCACCGGTTCCGTGAATGTGATGAATTACTCAAAGATCTTTCCGATGCTGCTGGATCGGCAGTAATGCAACCATCCTCACTGTCAATTCCCCGTACCGAATACGCCCTCCATCCATCGTTGGCAGAATCGATCTTCTCCCGATATTCGTTGAACCATGTCCAAGCTTCCATTCCTTCCTCGGTCTAGTGTGTTGGAGAAATCAGAAATCGTCGCTCTGGGGATCTTTTGAGAAGAAGATAAGGCATGTGCTTGGAAGATCTTGCAACATTTGAGATGCCTACCGTCTTGTTGAATATGATGAATTCATGAAGGTCCGACGCTGCCAACATTGCCAAAGCCCGCTCTCGTCTTGATACAAGGAATTCTGGTTCAAGTTTACCACCAAAGATCCACTCGAGGAACCGCATGAACAGAGTTCTGTGGACGAGACCGAGATGTGTCAATTTCGAATCGTGATCGAGATGGGGTTTCCGACTCTCCGCTCGTCTATTGAGGATATATTAGCTCGTGATTATGAATGTCACGAAACTGTGGCAGGGCATGAGTTGGTCGCCGCCAGAATCTCTTTGAAAGGTGTAGAAGGGGATCCTTGCTTACCCTAACTTCCTGTCTAGTGCGGATAGCAATCCTCTCCTCACGAAAACCTCCTCTGCCATTCCGTCCTACTGAAGGTGGGCATAGGTATTCGGAACGTTGACACGGCAGGGTATCAAGAGTCTTCCCGTACTCCTCGCCCTTTGAAACTCTTGTATTCTGGATGCAACTTTGCTAAAGGACCTCGATCGCTAGTAAGAAGCGAGATGAGCTTACAATTGGCAGACATCCGCACGACATGAGTTCAATGTTCTCAAGCCCGGTTGGTACTTTGAATATGGGGAGGAGGCGTTGTTGCTTCGTAGTCATGTAGCATGACCGGCATCGCGGAAGTTGTGCTTTTCCGAAGTACGACCACAGTTGGATCTTCCTGGGCGTCAGTATGGTTGGTATAGGCAGAAGATGGCTGCTCTTCTCAGCTGCTCAACGTAGTTTCTCGTACACCCATCACGCCGTTCAGGTTGCATGTTCGGTGCCCACCTATCGTCGTATAACATGTACTTCTTCCTGGTCTTCCATCAGCTGCGAGTGCGGCATATCATGACCATCCAGGAAATGGAAGCTCACATGACGCTCGGACTGAGATTAAGTGGTATCCATCCTTCTGCATTATGTCTTTTCGGGGTGCATACGGAACTTCGAGGGTCAAATCTCTGCCTTTCGTCGCCGTGGATGTCAACACCCGATAGAATTCTAGGCCGGGTAATGGGGGTGTCTTCCATTTCGCAAGAGGAGTCTGTGGCTTTCGATCTAGTCGGATACTGGAAATATTACGTTGTACATATAATGATGATGATGACGATGATGATGTGCATGGTATTTTCCCCGAATGGACAAAATTCGGAGGCAGCTGTGCTGCCTCGAAAGTGCAAGTGCAGCCACGTCTGTGTCAGTGAAAGCAATACCGACCTGGAAGATTTGGGACTTGAAAGATATTCCCAAGTCACTTGCGCCATATAAGTGCACGTCGAGCAAGAGCATCGCAAAAGAGTGGGTTTCCGTTTCAACATTCCATCCCCAGATCTACATATCCTTTCTCCTCTCTTTGCAACTTGCGTTATTGATATCAAGAACCGAAAAATTGGATTTCTTCGACTTGTAAGGTAATGATTAGGCTTCTGCCACGAACCTCTCTCTCATCGTCTTGATGTCATCAATAATTATTTCGTTATGGTTTGCTCAATTTGCTTTCGCGTTTGCTTTCCTTGGCTGTCACTAGCTTTCCTACAGAAAGCGATGACCGATACTATCTTCTTTTACGTATCATGAAACCAATGTCAGAAAACTATCTTCGCTTGCTGGGAGGTTTTCAGGACTGGTTCAGGGTCGCCGCAGAGCTACTGACTGGTCAGCGTGCGCCACTAACGCGGATAGACCAATCAGTCCCAAGAAAGTACGAGTACCGGGCAGGGATTATATCTCCACCCAAAGCTTCAAATTTCACAGTGCTTGATTCGATTACTCTATGCGACCTGGGCTGGTCATCTCCATTTCATGGGATTGTATTGCGAGCTGCTCTCCTCTCGCAGACTTGTAAATGACCGAGTGCCTTTAGAGCGCATTAGTATTCGTATACTACTCCACCATGGCTATGAGATATGTCAGTGTCACGAAAGATCATATATATGAACCATTTCCCACAAGCACGAAGCTCTAGATAGCACAAGGACGCAAAAATGCTTGCTCATAGTGACCATCCAGCCACTCTGCTTGGCCTGTATGTTCTTATCATCATCGCAATCTATGTCAGTTCCCCTTATCAATCACTGCATACTTCTCAATTTTGATCCTTACGCATACCGAAGGTCACAGGTCTAGTCGTCTACCGAGTCTACTTTCACCCACTCGCTCGCTTTCCAGGGCCTTTCTTCGCCAAAGTTTCTGACTTCTATTCTCTTTACACTGCTTGGACAGGAGATCGTCATCTAGATTTCCACAGATGCCACGAGAAATATGGTATACATTCTTGTCCCTACGGCATTCATCTACTGATGGTTCACAGGACCAGTGTTTCGTTATGGGCCAAATAGCCTATCATTCAATTCTCACGCAGCCCTGACCGACATCTACTCCGTCAAGTCGAATGTCAGGAAATCGGATTTTTACAACATGCTGTCAGCACCAACCGGTCCAAATATAGTCAGCGTGATACCGAAAGAGCTACATGCGAAAAAGAGACGAATGTTAGCTGCTGGTTTCACGGACAAGGCACTCAAATCTATGGAAGAGTACATAATTATCCATATCAGAAGTCTTTGCGAGAAATTGACTTCAGCAACGGAGCCTCTGGACGTCTCGGACTGGCTCAATTACATGACTGGTGATATCCTTGGGGAGCTGGCATTTGGGAAGCCGTTTGGTTTCCTTGAAGAGGACAAGAATAGATATATCTTACACGCTCTTAATGGGTCTGCGGCATACGCCCTGATTGTGGGTAGATCGCTATAGAGATGGAAGAGACTCGCTGACAGATTTGTACAGTCCGGTGTAACAATCAGTCCCCTCAGAACAATTCTACCACGCCTCCTATTTCCAAACCTCTCCGCAAGGCGCTCGAAGTATCGAACCTTTGCCATATCGCAGGTAGAACAGCGTACGAAGGTGACCGGCTCCGATCGCAAAGACTTCTATCACTACTTCATGGAGTACAAGAACCCACATACGGACGAGAAACTCCCCCTGCGAGAAATGTTTGCCGAAGCCAACAACCTGATCGTCGCGGGGTCAGACACGACAGCTACAGCTCTCACTGCGACAGTGTTCTACCTGACCCACAATCCGCATGCACTCCAGAAAGTCAAGGACGAAGTGGGATCTGCATTCGCAGGGACGGATATCGAGGATGTCCGATCCGGTCCAGCACTGACATCATGCAAATACCTGAAGGCTTGCATCGACGAAGCCATGCGGATGACCCCACCAGTTCCAGGCATCATCCCGAGAGTCGTGCTTCCTGGCGGCATCGAGATCGATGGGCATTCCATTCCCGCTGGCGTCGAAGTCGGGATATCAGCCTACGCGCTGCATCACAACTCCTCGCACTTCTCGGACTCGTTCGAGTACCGACCTGAACGCTTCCTCGAGGCTGAGGCCGAAAACACGATGAAGCATTTTGCGCCCTTCAGTATCGGGCCCAGGGTTTGTCTTGGAAGGAACCTGGCATATATGGAGATGATGATTCTGTTGGCGAGGATGTTGTTGTTGTTTGATATGAAGGTGGTTGGGACGCTAGGCGAAGGTGGGAAGGGAAAAGGGGGAGGGAGGGAGATGAAGGGGGAGTATCAGGTGAGGGATATCTTTGTTTGTAAGAAGGAGGGGCCAATGGTCGAATTCACGAAAGTCTGAATTGAGGTCGGACGAGGGTTGGCTGGTGCATTGCTGCCGCGAAGCCTTGTTGTGTCAGGATCGCTTGCCATCCATGATGCCGTCTTGTATGTTGACTACTGCATTCAGGTTAGGTCTGAACAAGCGGAAATCCACTCGTCTATCTACCCCTACATCTCTTTCTTCTCAAATTCCGGTTCCATCTCCGTCCCTCTCTTTCCCCCAAGCCCCACAGTACTACAATGCAACGCCACCAGAGACACCGTCAAAGTTTTTCTTCTCAATACTCCCAGAGCCCTAGTGAATTAATAAGCTCCATTCCAGATACACGCAATTCCCGTGATAGTCCTGCGTTCAAGTACGTAGGCTGCGCATCGAAGTTCATGATTGTTGGTTGCTCGACAGAGTAGGCAGGCCACTCAGCAACAGATTCTAAGACAGATTAGCATTTTAACTCGATCCAAAAGGGACTGGTACAGACGGTTGGCATAGTGAGGCTTTCCGGTATTGATGAAGCCAACCCACATGCCGCTCATAACATCTGCGAGTTCAAAGTACGGCTGTGGCCTACCATCAAATGGGTTTCCACCACTGAAAGGAGCTTCGTTACCCTCCCAGCCAGCAACGTCGAAGATACAAAAGTCTGAGCCTAGTGTTGCAGAATCTCTTGCAGTCGCTGCGAGAGCTAGTTTAGATAATTATCGCGCTCATCGAGTATCATTTTTCTAAACTAACCTAGAGGTTAAGAAATTTTACATTTACGCTCATAAAAAGGTACTGAACCATTAGAAAGTCTTTAGGAACTTCTCTAGTATACTTATATTGACCAACTTCAATATTCTAGTTGAAAGATCGGTCTGGGCAGGTGAATTTCTATCCAGACCACAAATGTTGGTGAGAAGGTTTGGCTCGGAGCTTATCGGATTGCTTGCTATTGCTTGCATAGCTATTTCGTAGCTCAATTCCTTCAAATTTCATCAAGGCGATCGCGAAAATCACTTATATGAGAAACATTCAAGGGACAGAGTTTGGCGGTCTGACTCTCTTTTCACCACTCAAAAAGACAACACTCTAAAATAAAAAGAAAAACCCATGAAGGCTACTTGTTGCATACAGAAGTCTTCAGAGCTACAAGCCGCAAATTAAAGTAGCTACATACTATGTGACTGTTCAACTTCTTTTCAGGGGGTTCAAGTCAGTATGGAGACAGGGAGATTGGGTCAACAGCTCGCTTAATTTGAGGAATTGTAAACAGACCTTTTGACTAGCACGCAGGGCTGACTTGACTGGCACAGCGACAACAATACCGGTAGTCCGATCGTACTGGTGGTGCAAAGACATGATTCCGAATTAGTTGGGTGTGTCGCACATCACAAACAGAATCTCGAGACGACGAGACTAGAATTCTCTCAGTCACGACAGCATGGAGAACTTGAGAGAGTTTTCAGACTTTCGCTCAAGACCAGATGCGGGCAGGACCTTCAATATCAAGAAATGCTTGCTTACTCTTCCTTCAGGGTATTCAGACACGTGAGGATTGTCAAGACGAAGCAAACTAGGAATCATTGGGAGCCCAGCGCGAATTGCTCGTAGACCAGCATATACATGCAGGAAAACAGGTCCCGCAGCATCAAACAACGTGTAAATTTCTGTTCATACAATTTCCTTTTTCTTGCTATATTACAGCAAAGAAACAAGAACGACATTCTAATCAGCAAAATTTAACAATCTTCTCCAGAATCTTCTCAAATTCAGCGCCAAATCAAATGACCCAAACTCCGGATATCGTTTTCCTCGATCTATGCAACTTTGATCCTCTTTCGTTTTCATTTCTTAATAAGCAGCGATTCTCGCAGCCATACGATCAGGAACCAAATCAGGGCTGACGCTTCGGAGCGGGTATTCGGTTGCTGGAGCGGAGAGTAGGGTGCTCGTTACTGGCTTTGGGGAGAGGATACTGGGTTCTTCCTTAACTTCTGGCGTCGGCTCGATGGGCTTGAACCCGTTTACACGAGGGCCGGTGCGGACTGCAGAGGGGAGGATCTGCTCGAAGCCTTGGGAGGCGGCAACTTTCTCGATGGATTTGAAATACTATGGATTGTAAGTGACTGGTTTTGAGATAGGTGAAGGGAGAGCGTACCTTGACTGTCTTGACTTGAAGTTCCAAGGTGGCGTCTTCGTCGACCACGATCATAGGATGTGGGTGCAGTTGTAGGGATGAGAGTGTCCACATATGATTCACCCCTCCTTCGATACACTTCTGTAGCGCCAGCGCTTTGTGTGCTCCAGTGATGATGATCACGACTTCTCTGGCTTCCAGCACCGTTTGTACGCCAACAGTTAGAGCCATCTTTGGCACTTTCTCCAGATCATTGTCGAAAAATCTCGAGTTTGCAATGATCGTGTCGTATGCCAGTGTCTTGACCCGAGTCCTTGACGCCAACGACGATCCTGGCTCATTGAATGCGATATGTCCATCTGGTCCAATGCCACCGAGGAAGAGGTCGATACCACCGTGCGATTTGATGGCAGCTTCATATGCTACACATTCGGCTTCCAGGTCTGGAGCGTTGCCGTTGAGGATGTGAATGTTGCGCGGGTGGACGTTAACATGTGAAAAGAAGTGCTTGTACATGAAGGTGTGGTAGGACTCGGGATGCTCGCGTGGGATACCGATGTACTCGTCCTACGGTGAATGCAGTCAGCAGATGGACTTTCGCAGTGCTCGAAGCGGGTATGCGATGCCTTGTACCATATTGAATGTGACGACATTTTCGAAAGAGATGTTGCCGGCCTTGTATTCTTGAACGAGGATCTTGTAGATTTCGACAGGGCTAGATCCAGTTGGGAGACCGAGAACAAAGGGATGAGTAGGTGTTGGACCAAAAGCCTTTATCCTGTCTAGAAATTTATGAGACATGGAAGTGATATCGCGGGGTGCAGGGACTTACCGATAATGTAGTGGGCAATGTATGATGACGCAGAGGTCGGGTCTTCTCTGATGATAAGTCTCATTGTGTTTGATATAATAATGGTCCTGAAGTTCAGTTGCTAGTATTGAAGTGTGGAAAGTGGTTTGTGCAGTTAGTAACAAGAAAAAAAAGTAGAGAAATGGCAGACAAGAGGAATATGAAGTGTGAGAAATTGGATCTTGCTTGATTCAAGCCAATGCATCTGTGACAGCAACAGAAGGATGCCGGTATGCATGACTCCATCTATTGGATGAAGGGCATGGAACGTCACCAAACCCCATCTCATTCTTCTCTTCTCTCCTCTTCTCTACTACGCCTCATGGAAGACTCGGAGATTCAGAGTGTAGCCTTGTGGAAGATTTCCACCTGAGACCGGGACACTGCGGCGATAGCCCATGATCACCGTCGGGCAACGACCAATTGATATGTCATGGTCTGAAATGTCCCTAGGTCTGACGTTAATACTGGCCCAGAAATGAACGTTGGTGATGGTGTGAGGATGGCGCCGTCGTCGTCTGGCAGGCGAATGTCGGATATCTGAGTCGGACAATTCGGCCATCGATAAGCAAGCGAAACCTTATCGGCACCAAGGAGTGGGTTTGCATCTGCGATACCTCAAGCTGGGATGAATGAGATGCGGAAGATGCATCTTAAATGCCACAATATTGCCCCGCGGAGGTAGTCAAGATACAGCGATCGCTAGCGAAGGCGGGGCGAATTACTTTAGGGCGTCGCAGAGGGACTTGTCGATGATCCAGCATCTCTGTAACGTTGCCTCTGCCTTTCCTCAAGACACAACGGACCGCAACGCAACCAACGCAACCAAAGCAACGCAACGCTTTCTATGGCGCATCACTGAACCCTGCACGAAGGCTCCGATGCCACCATGGTCCATCAATCCACGACGAAGGGGCCTGCTAGAGCCCTGGTAAGCCGCACCAGCGCAGGGGAAAATCCAACTATGGAGCTGGATCTCCATACTTTTCAGCAGCGTTGGTCAGTGGCTTTGAGGCCTGAAAAAGCGCCGCAAAACCCAGTCCAGCCCAGTCCATTGGGCGAGAATAGCATGGACAAACCCCCACAAATGCTGAGGTATGGACGGTAATTTGGCTTACCGCGGGCAAAATGCCGGTCCTGAGCAGTAGTGAGTGAGTGGTGCTCCAAAAGTACCAGTACCAGGACCTAGGTAGCAATTCGCCTCCTCGTTTCAACCCTTTTTACATGAGATCAACCGATGTTACTTGCAGCTTTCCTAGGATTGCACTTGCCGTACGAGACGAGACCACTCTTTTCCGTCCTGTCATATTTCGAGTATTGATGGCGACATAGTCTTTCCAACTTGTGTTCATCAAAGCCAATTCTGTTCTGCTTTGTTCTGTTCCGTCATTTATTGATTCGAGGATCTATCCCGCGTTGCGTCCATCAGTGCAGTGCAGTGCAGCGCAGTCGAAGTGCATCCAATCCAGTCCCAGCCAGCCGCGGGCTTTTTGAAGGTTACTTTTGGCCTCCACCACTGCTCCATCCCATCAGACCCTCGAATCCACATCCCATCTGACAACCTCGTACCCGGATTCAACGTCTCCCAGGTTGCTTCGGCTCTCACGCTGCTGTCAGACTTTTCCCGTCTGCTACGATCGAGTTGGCGACCTCACCTCGGACACGAACGGCAACGCCCAACCTTCACCAGATCATGGAGAAGAGAAGCTGCCGTACTTACGACTGATGCAACAACCCGCCGATTCTCAGCATAACGCTACTGCCCTAGCCGTGCCTTATAGCGCTGCTGGTCTAATAGATTCTCCTCTATATGTATCAACTCCCGATGTCATGCAGCCGTCGGTCATTGCTGCAATGAAAAAGGTACGACAGGCCTTCTATGCTGCCCTACTAAGGAGTTTGCTGAGGACAAAGCATCTCCTTCAGACTATCTTGAACATATGGATATCTCCATCGGTCATCAAAAAAGAAAGTGTCGAGGGAGAGCTCGTTTCGGAGCATGGCACCGCAAAACTGGGATCCCAGGAGTTCCTGGACCGGATTGAGACGATCTTCCGAAGTTCAGTGGAAAGGAAGAGGCTTGTTGCATTATCAGACGGATTGAAATGCCAATTTGTCGAGAGCTTGGTTGACAATCCGTTGTGTATGCTTCCTTCATACAATCACCAACTGCCCTCCGGAAACGAAACAGGCGCTTTCCTGGCATTAGATGTTGGGGGTTCAACTTTCCGAGTAGCTTTGATCGAATTGTCTGGAAAGAAGAGCGAAGTTGGGACTCAAATCTTGAAAATGGCTTCCTTCAAAATTGGCCCACCTGAGAGGAACCTTAAGGGAATGCTGTTCTTCGACTGGATGGCCGAGAGAATCGAACAGACTCTAGAAGGACAACGGCAGGGCCAAGAGATGGCCGGTGCCCCATTGTCTATGGGACTTGCGTGGTCTTTTCCAATTGAGTATGTTAATTTCATACTTGTCTTTGAAGTCAGCTGACATTTTAAGACAAACCTCACTTCGAAGCGGTCTCCTCCAAGGCATGGGCAAGGGCTTCCTTGCAGCTCACGGGCTACTGGGACAAGATCTTGGGGATCTGATACAAAGCTCATGCTCGAAGAGGGGCCTCAATGTTCAGCTTAACGCCATCGTGAACGATTCTTCTGCCACTCTCTTGTCTAAAGCATACTTAGACTCGACGACAAGATTTGGTCTCATACATGGGACCGGCGTCAATGCCGCTGTGCATCTTCCAATTCATGTGTTCTCACCTCAGAAATTTGGAGTCCGCCCCTCCGAGTGGCACGATACTGCCAAGCATGTTATCGTCAACACAGAGCTGTCCATGTTCGGCGCTGGCTTTCTGCCTACAACAAAGTGGGACAAACTCTTGACCTCCGCACACCCAAATCCCGACTTCCAGCCTTTGGAGCACATTGTCAGTGGCGGTTATCTCGGGGAAATTGTTCGGCTTGTCTTGACTGAGGGCATCCAAACAGCAGGTTTATTTGGTGGAGTGGTTCCACTGAGCCTGAAAGAAGCCTACTCCCTGGAGACAGAGACTATCTCTCGCATCGAGTCGTACGTTGAAGCCTCAGATTCTTAAATAGAAAGCTAACAACCTCTAGTGATCAAAGCACAGGCTTAATCAAAGCTCAACAGATATTCCTCTCGCGGCACCCTACAACATCTCCTCCTACACATGCCGATATTCAAGCACTGCGGGTCATATCCTCGGCCGTCACATACCGAGCTTCAGGCGTTATTGCAGCAGGTGTTCATGGTCTGTGGCAGCTTCGCAATGACGCGGAGGCAATTCCTGCAGCAGAATCATCACACACGGTTGTGGCATACAATGGGTCAGTCATGGAGAACTATCCAAGCTTCAAAGAAAACTGCCAAAAGCACTTGGATGGTCTGGTTGAAGCGAGCGGCGGCCAGAAAGGCACAGTGGAATTGATATACGCGGAGGAGAGCAGCTTGCTGGGCGCTGCTATTGCCGGTGCAGTCGCTTCGTCAGAGGAGTAGTTCTATAGAGGAGTCAGGTTCACATGTGCATGGTTAGGTCAGATGAACAGGACAAGGTGTATAAAGCATAAGGGAGTCTGGGCATATCGTATTCGCGAGCATATCTCGAAATGAATATAATTCTTACCTGCATCTGGGGTTGCACAATTAGATGGGGAAGTATTCCCACGTGAAATGTGTCCCAGAGCGGCAGAAGGTGGCACGTAACATTTCAGGACATGAGGAGAGGTTTTTGTCAATTCAATCCAATTCCAACCCACTTGCTGTTTCCTTGTGAAAATTCTGTTTCTAGGCCGAATAATTGGGCCAGCTCTAGCATTTTCATTACCGACCACCCCTACGTTCATCTCGTCTCGTGCCACCCCAACCGCAAATGCGGGGAGAAGGAGACTAGTGACAAAGTACCACCGAGCAGCTGGAGACCCCAGACAGGCATCTTTTGCTGTACCCTGTGGTTTTGGATTTCAATGAATCCAAATAATGACAATGCTACAAAGATACTTTCATTTCATGCGTATATTGAGAAACGAGCTAGAAGCTCAATAGAACTTTTGAGCTCCATCTACTGAGCTACCTTCCAGATCCACTTCTGCAACTGCTGGGATGAAGCAGAGATAACAGAGATACGGCCGGGAGAGAACCAACCACTAAAAGTCCAGGGTGGTGAAGCCTAGCCAATGGCGCTTCAGTGAAGGAAGGGCTGACAGTGTTCCATGGGCCACCCCCATGCCCCGTTTACCATATCGACTTCCACCCACCATAGGCAAACTCACTCCACCACCAAAGCAAGCAAGCCTCTTGCCTCCTCCAATTGATAGCGGCGCCTCAAGCGTCGAGATCTAACGGCCTGTCCGACAACATTTTGTATCTGGAGCAGACATTTCTACAGCCTCTCCATCTTTTCCCATCGCCTAGCAACACTCATTACCTGCGGGCAGAGGAGCTGAACCGACTGGCAAATGAATCGACTTTGATAATGCGCACACCTTCCTCGACCGATGCTTCAGTCCTCGTACCCCCGCGAACAACAGGAAGGCGCGACCAAGAGCCATAGCCATAGCGATACCATGGCAAATTATGAAATCGGAAGCCAGACAATCTCGTCTCTGACTACCGCACCCAACGACATCCTGCGATTGACTGCGACGAACAACAACGGACAGCACCAGCTACTTGGCAGCGGTAGCATCATGGATGGATTTGACCGTGATCTGAATTTTGAGGGGGAGGGTAGCATGTTGTATGTTCATTACTTTGCCCGTCTGCCTCATTTTGGAGCACATATGGACGTCTGAATCTATGAGAAGCTTTTGGGGACATGCGCGATTGAAACCACAGCTGACCAGCAGCTACAATAGCAGGGACGATGTGAACACTGGCGGCATGGGATCACTACCACCCTTCACGCCCTCATACGAACTCAGCGACGCTTTCTCTGCCACTTTTGAAGACCCATTCTCTTACCCCTCCGGACCGGACTTCTCTTCCCTCCTCGAAGACACAAACGCAAACTCCCACAATGAGCCCTCCAGCAACTCCGCAGATCTTGACAACAAACTCCTCAGTTTCGGCGCTCCGATCCTCAAAGCACCTATATTCGACGATGCGGGGCAGACCTGGCCAGCTATGTCTGCAGAGCTGTATGGCATGTTCTTCGTTGCTGAAGATGTGTTTGGGGATAACAACACTGGTGCGGGCAGACCTATGGAATTGACCTGCTACCGACGGAACTTATTCCAGATCTCTGGAACTGTGGTGCTGAGTAGGGGAATTAAGGGCATGATAAATGAGCAAGGACAGCAAGTACCTCTGTACGACTTAATGGCTACGATTAGCGCTATAGAGAGTATCGAGGGTAAAGCTACCGAGATTATATCAGTACCATGGAAAACAGCCGCAGGGAGCACGTCTGAAGAGAGAGCTGGAGCGGCTCCTCCCAAGTGGCCACTGGATTTGAGCATGAATCCAGAATTGGACCCTACTCTGGTATCTATACCGATTGCTTGGAAACGACTACAATTCAAGCATGCAACTGCGAATAACGGACGGAGGAAAGGCTTGCAGCAACATTATGTGATCCAGATTAACCTTATGGCTACAATGCCTACGGGGGAAAGTGTCAAACTGGCGGAGATCCAGAGCGGACCGATCATTGTGCGAGGAAGGAGTCCTAGAAACTTTGACAGTAGGAAGGATGTCTCGCTGAGTGAGCGGAAATTGGACTCCAAACCGAGGGCGACTAGCGATGCGGCGCCGCAGGTGAAGGTTGACCCAGGGGTGACGTATAGTTCGTATAAGCACTATGCTTTGAATGCTCTATCGGTAAGTTTCCCAAGATGCAGATAGTCATCTTGGTATCTTCCAATATGCAGTGGCTAATGATTAAAAAGACCCCCCTCGACCTCCCAGAATGGAACCAGAACAATCCCAACCCAACTCCCTCCCCTTCAACAGCGACATCCGACCTCCCCCGGCAAGCTAAAAAGCCAACTCTCTCCCACCAATCATCCTCTAGCAGTTCCACACGACCTCCAGTGCCTAAAACTCGCTGGAAACCAGAAAGCGCTTCCTCATCCAGTAAAACCCACTCTGCAACTGCGCCTATAGATCTCTCACTAGCGGACGACGAGTATGGCCGTGCAGGATCGAGGGGCAGCTTCGGAGGCGAGCCAGGAAGTCCTCTGCTTGAAAGGGACAAGATGAGGAGGAGTATTGGGCTGGGGATGGGAAGTCCGGTCGAGAATGCGGATTTGCTCTATGAATATTTCCCGTTGAGTGTGGATGATTGGTATGTCTCCTCTTTCTTCAACTTCTTAAATTGCCTCCATCGTAATTTCAAAATTCGAGATAGAAATTGTTTCTTTCAAAGGGAAGATGACCCACTGACAAATATAAAATAGGATGCCACCTGTCGATGCGATCTACAGACCGCATGTCGTGCATCACACTATTGTTCCACCGGACTTGAAAGCAGAGCAAGTTAAGAACAAGACGAAAAGATACTTTTCTGCGGATGATTGAAGAAGCATCGACAACTTCGAGAACGGCTGCATTTGTGCTCAATATCATTACCTATGCACGTAGTAACTCGAGCCGTGGACGAACTCGTGCAGTCTATGAAGCAACCCCGTGGCCAACGTGGTTGTGAAACTATATCGATATATGGACGGAGCCGAGGAAGAATCTTGTATATTGTCGAGGACATGATGAACAAGAGGCGGGTGACAAAGATATCCAAGATCGGCGATCAGCTGAGCGTGGGAGGTAGATGAGCTGTATGGGCCTACGATTTATGAAAATATCGATAGCTTAGTATGGAGGGACATTGACTGAAATGGCTTGTGTGGAGCGAGTGCTGTGTACGATGAAGGAAGGAATGAGATTTTGATACCAATATGATAAAGAATGAAGATGAAGCATTTAATATTGAAGACGAGAGATGAAGCGAGTCAGCGAATAAACCAAAAATAGGCCAAATTGTGCCAAGCTGCTCGATGATACTAATAAATTGAGTTGCTCGTGGCGCTGCACCTAAATCGTCCTAGATTAATACATCACCAAAAGCTCAAGTCCGTCCGCACCCAGCTCGTTTCTTCCAAAAAACGAAACCCCATGTAAACAAACCTAGCCCCTATTTCCTAGCTTCGGTAACCAGCCAGCCTAGCCGACTACCTCATCTCCAACCTGAGAGCTCAACCGAGACTCAATTCACTGAACTATAATCGTATACTGTTAGTAAGTTCCTAGTACTCATGCGCTAGAGACTTCATCGGTTCGAGAGCTCTTCGAAAGCAGAAAGACTCAACATACCCGTTCAGCAGCACACCTAACTTCCTCAAACGCATCCAGCACATCAAAGCCCATCCCCAGCAAAACATCCCTCTCCTCACCCTGCACCCAACACAACACACATGCGGCAGCCCGATGCGCCTTGTTCTGCCTGATACCCAGGAGCGCCAAACCCTGCAGCACAATAGCAGCTTGTGGGCTATTGGGCACAACAGGTGCGAGGATCCCACCTACACCATTGATGTTATCTGTGCTACTTCCATTGACAGACGGAGAGGCTGCTGATGGCGATAATTTGAGTACGGGGATGTAGGTTGACAAACTCGAGTTCGGACGCGTGATGATGACGGCACCTACAAGGCTCCCATCAACAGGCGACTTCGCTCTCACGACACCGCACGACTCGTCCGCCAGCGCTACGTGGTATAAAGCGAGGACTTCGGGTCCTGCATTCGCTTTCACGAGGTCCAGAACACTTTCGGCGTTCTCGCGGCCGGCTATCAAATCGAACTTGAAACTGACGCGCTGGATGGAGGGGAGCAGTCCTTCTGGCGCTTGCCAGGTGAGGAGGCTGCGGATCGTGAGGGTGTAAAGCAGGCGCGGCGAGGAGATGTCCCAGCCGTTGGCGGCGAACCAGCGTTTGAGGCGGGCGCCTTCAGTGAGGTCGGACATTGGGATTCCTGGGTAGATTGTCGGTAAAGAGGAGCCAAGTTGGAGGGTTTTGATGGAGGGTCGAGAGAGGAGGGAGCGTAAGGCGCGTTGATGGAGGGAGTGCCCGATGGATAGGTTGCGTTTAGAGGGGTCGACGAAGAGGGATGAGATGATGCCATGAGAGGTTGGGACGTGGTAGTAGGTTGAGCAAAAGCCGAAGAGCGCCTGTGTGCTGGAGTTACGAACTACGAAGTGTTGTTCTTGAATTGTGTCATGTGGTAGCGCAAGGATTTGAGACTGAAGGTCATGTTAGTCGGGTAGACGACGTTGGGGATGGGTATATACAATTTCGAAAGAGGAGGCCGTCGCCCCTGATAGACATGACTGTGATCCTGGAGGTATTGTCTTCTCGATTGTTTTGATGAGAGCAAGTAATCCTCTCTGGTCACGATCTCTGTTCCAGCTCTCAACCAGCCAGTTCTGCCGCGACTTCTGCACTTTCCTACTCTTCCTCAACGTCCCAGGGAGTGTTCCTTGAGGTACAAACTCGCCAAACAAAGCACGTACCAGTGCGCTCATTGCTGTTTCGGTGAAATCAAATGTGCAAACGTAAGTTCCTATTGACTTGTCCATAGCAAAATCATAGGGTGAAGACACAGAGACCACGATTAGGGACTTCTTTTTGCCTCCTGCCGATAGCATAGAACACATCATAGCTACATGCTTTGTGAATCCGTTCTGGTAGAGATTCCGGTTTGCATCAGCAGTGATAATGATGATTGCTGCTGCTCTATTGATGAGGTTTTCGTGAACAGGCCGTACACCATTGGCTGTGTAGGATGTGTGCAGAAGTTTGCCGTGTCTTTGACGGGCTAGGGAGCGGCCGAGTTCCCGGAAGACTCCTTCACCACTCATGATAGATGACCGATGCTGCCATTTATCATGTTCGTTAGCTGTTGAGCGGGTAGATTCTGTAAGAGCTTTTGTCGCAGCTGAAGCGGGAAGAGGCTTGACGAGCGGCGTGAGAAGAAGCAATTCTTCGTCAGGATATAACGTGTTTGATAAAGGGAGGAGATGTCCCTTATCCCTCATAATGGTGATGGAATTATCGTATGCTTTCGTTGATAATGCGAGGTGGCTCGGGTGTAATGTAGCCAGTAAGCTGATACCTGGAGGATTTAAGGCCTTGCTCCAACTGGTGCATTTTGACTTCAAACTAAGAACACGCTTAAGCGAGACCATAATTCGTTCTCTAGAAATCATGTCGTTTTCAATTCCAAGTTTGAGCCCAGAGATGGCTTCCTGTTGTACTGCAAATGATCGACATAGCAGGACGAGATCGCAACCTGCTTCGACAGCCATGACAGTCCCGCCTCGAACTCCTATGTCATGGCTCAGTGCATCCATCTCTAGGCATTCAGAGATGGTCACTCCATTGAAGCCAAGATCGTTTCTTAGCAAGTCATCAACGACTTGATCGCTTAAGCAGGCGTGCATAACATTCATACCTATTTGAGAGTAAGTCTGTGAAGGGCAGCAACCATGTAAAATCTACTCACTGGTATTGGCCATCGCACATCCACCCACCATCATGGCATCCAAACCATCCCGAATGGCATTTCGAAATGGAACAAGAGCGCTCAAACTCAATTGTTCGAGAGTCTCGGTTATAATAGGCATGTCAAGTGACGATCCAAGGAAGTCCAAATTTCCATACGATGGAAAATGCTTTCCACAGGTGGTGAGTCCGGCATCCTTATAGCCATTCATAGCGGCAATTCCATACTGGGAGACTTCCTGTGGGTCATCACCTGTAGCTCTCACTCCTAGAGGCTGGTATCTTGCATTGGTCAAAACATCCAGGACTGGTCCCATGATCATGTTGACACCCACAGCCGAGACTT
Organism: Cadophora sp. MPI-SDFR-AT-0126; assembly: GCA_020747065.1. Taxonomy (NCBI): domain Eukaryota; kingdom Fungi; phylum Ascomycota; class Leotiomycetes; order Helotiales; family Ploettnerulaceae; genus Cadophora; species Cadophora sp. MPI-SDFR-AT-0126. The sequence goes on along the minus strand of JAGMVK010000021.1, from coordinate 350,479 downwards.
CTTTCGCGGTTGCATTGGCAATGTCGTATGCCATCTCAGGGGAACCAGCTGCGGCGACCCCCATGGCACTGGGAAATTGACAGATATAGTCCTCATCAAACAGACTGTTGACTCCTCCATTTTCCTGGTCTAGAGCGATCAGGAGCGGAACCGGATGGCCTGCTTGATGTGCGATGGTTTGCAACTCCTGAACTAGTCTTGCGGTTTCTTGGGCAGCTGCGGATGTCAGTCTTATTTGAAAGTATATATAAAAGACGAGAGAAGCTTGAGAAAGTTTGAAGAACAAAAGGCAAGACAACTTCCAACATTGGATACAATGGTTTGGTCGAGATGTAGTACCGGAACACTTGCGAAGAACTGTCGACCAAGGAGGCCCTTCTCAAAAATAAGACACGCGAAGAACACACTACTAAAGAAAGAAAGGCACAATACTTTTCAGGTTCTTGGTGGTCAGCAATATGGCACCAAGATGGTGGTCTTCAATCAACGTGCGGATCTGAGGCGTGACTTCGGTTCCTTCCCAACCTAGAAGATTTCAACATCAGCATTGCCCATTGCAACACCTTCTTGACTGTAGAATCAACCATATGGGTATTTCCCGATTGTGAAGTGTAGAATAGAGCAACAGGAGAAATACCCATGAAGAACAGTTGACCCATAGCCCTGTCAAGTCAAATCAGCACGTTGTCTATCACGAGATCGCATATGATACATACCAGTCCAGATCCTGCCATAGCGGGTCTAGTTCATCGCTCTCCGAGACTTCCATCTTGACTTGCACTTCGCCGGACACCGTGACGGCTTGTCGAACCTAAAGCAAGCCAGGTACAGACTGCCTGGGGGGCAGTCCTTCGGTTATGGTGTTGGTGGGGTTATCTGTGAACACGGCAAGACTTCGCTCCTCCTCAACCTCTCATCACACCTAAGCATGTTCAGCGGAAGCGAAACGGTGCAACGTCTTTGTCAAGGAATGAAGAGGAACGTGGATCATCAGCCTCGTGGGGAAGAGAGGCATGGGCGTGTAACGATGGGACGGGACGAACGATACGGCGACGAGGTTTCAGCGGGGCGAATCACGTGGACGGGATTTCTTCGGCAAAGTCGTCCTTTCTTCGATTTTCCTCAAATATTAATTGCCTTTGCACCTCGAGACTTTCGAGACCAAGACCCTATTGCCCATCACAGATAGTGGCAAGCTTCTGTCAGAAATTTCATACGTGTTCGCAAGTCTATTCCCTACCCTATTTCATTTGCCCTTTGTCGTTCCCTATCTTGATGGCCGGCTTACCCGGCTTTTATCGGACTGAGTGTCGAATGAGACGTTACATCTCCACTTCCTCTTTTGCGACTTGTAGTACTGGCGAGTGCACAACACACATCACACATCACATTCGAATCTTCCATCTTGAACCATAGCTCCACCCACTCTTGAATGCCTCCCGACTTATGGGTCATGCCATCATCAATGGCTGAGAGCATTCAACGTCTGGAAAGCATAATAGCAGGTAGGTAGTAGCTCGGTGCAGTTCCATCATTCATTATGTAGAGCTCAAGGGAAATCGTGGTCTACGCCACAGTAAAACAATCAGAAATTCGCACTCTGTCGTACAATCAATCCCTTCATCATGCCATCTGCGATCCCTACAGGAAGAGAGACGATCACAAAGTTCACGAACTGTCGTCTGGTCAAGGGTGATGAGTTGGTAGAGCAAGACTTATGGGTCAGTTCGGAGACGGGAAAGATTGTGAGGAGTCAGGAAGCCTTCTATGGAGATCACTCAGTTCCAGATATCACCATCAACCTTGGAGGAAAGATAATCTCGCCGGGTCTGATCGATGTGCAACTGAATGGAGCTTTTGGATTCAATTTCTCGCAAATACCCGAAGATGCCTCGACGTATGGGAAGACATTGAAGCAGATCAACAAGCTGCTGGTTCAGACGGGCGTCACTTCATATCTCCCAACACTGACTTCAGAACGGAAAGAAGTATACCAACAGGTAGGAGACTGCAGGTTCTCACAATCTTTTGAGCCAACTGACCGCATGATAGGCACTGCCATTCCTTGGTCCTTCAGGGTCCCCTCGCAGCCCCCACGGTGGAGCCGAGTCTCTTGGGGCTCACTGTGAAGGTCCATTCCTAAGTCCAAGCAAAAATGGAATTCACAAAGTCGAGAATATAATTCCTGCGACCAACGGCTTCAGTGATTTGGAGGACTGCTATGGAGCTGCCAATATCAATCCTACTCTGTCTTCTTTCGACGGTAGCATACGACCGCCTCAGATCAAAATGATCACTGCTGCCCCAGAAGTGGCGGCCATGACCCAGACAATCCCAGAAATAACCTCGAGAGGAATACTGTACTCGATTGGACACACAGAAGCAACCTATGAGGAAGCATCAGCAGCGGTAGCAGCAGGCGCTACCATGATTACACATCTATTCAATGCGATGCGACCACTTCATCACAGGAATCCAAACGTTTATGGAGTTCTTGGAATTGCTGAGTCATTACCCCGTCCATACTTTGGCATCATCGCGGATGGCATACACTTGCACCCAACCAGTATCAAAATTGCCTTCAATGCACATCCAGATGGATTCATTCTCGTAACAGACGCCATGCACTTGGTTGGTCTGCCAGACGGTGCATATGAATGGACCAATGGAGAGAGGATTGTGAAGACGGGCCCGAAACTGGTACTGGAAGGAAGTGACAAGATTGCGGGAAGGTAGGAGAAAAGGAGACGAAGGAAGCGGCCAGAGCTAACCTGTACCAGTTCCATCACGCTCATTGAGTGCGTGACCAACTTCCTCAACTGGTCAGGAGCGAGCATACCCCAGGCACTGAAAGCAGTCACGGCAACTCCCGCCGCCATGCTAGGACTGAGTGACGTGAAGGGCAATTTGAGGGGAGACGCCGATGCGGATCTAGTGATCATCGATGAGGCAGTTGACGAGTTCGGCAAGAAGGCTTTGATAATTGACCAAGTCTGGAAGTTCGGAAGCAAGGTTTTCGATCGTTCGGAGTAAACAGCGCTTGATTTTGGTTGGAGGATAGATTGTATGCATATCAACGGCGTTGCGGTCTCGTTCTAGACAAATTGGAGAAAGCATCATGCGCATTTATCTACCAGATTTATTGGTATTTCGCTTTCGGCCGCGAACATTTGTGTCCCACAGGTTTTAGCTCGATATATGCTGTATCCCCGCCATCATGCCCCTGATTGGGTATCTTCAGGTCTTTTGAAGCGAGCCGGACCGCAAGAAATAGACATTCGAGGATATGTTTCCCACTGGCCCGCATTGCGGCATGACAGTGTTGGGTCGCTTATCAGCGAATGAGTCTCGGTGTTACCAAACTAAGACGCGCTGTTTGATGCGAATAGGCTCAAGCTCCGAGGAAAATCGCTTCCCAGTGGAGGATCAAGAGTGGAATGTGAGAAGCACGTCCTTCTTGCTTGCAGTAGACTGTACAGTACATGGGCGGCAGTTGAGTGTTCCGACACTATGAAATAGAAGTAAATTGAATGATGGTGCCTTCCTTTCTCGTGTCTTTCCTCAATTTCTTCGAGTTGCAGAGTTGCTCGAGAAGGTGACTTCAAGACCTCTGTGGCCGGTCCTGGTCCGATAAGCGATCGTAGATAAACAGCTTCATTTTCTCTCGCTTCTTTTTGACGCATCTTCTCTCGTATCTTCTTTGAAAAATCTGGAAAGATCCGAAAAGAAGATCTGATTGAGCGCTTCTCAATTGACACGGTCAAGACAATGGACGTCTTCACGCTCATTACCATGCACCCGCTCTTGGCCGGCCTCTGGGCGGTACTTGCGATCCTCTTCTCCGTCCTCCTGTCGGACGTCTACAACTGGTATTACCTTCCTCGAGGACCGTTTCCTCTGCCTTTCATTGGCAACATCCTTTCGATTACCCCTGACAAGTTCTATGTCCGCCTGAAAGAATGGAGCCACGCCTACGGTCCTATGTACACGATTTGGATTGGTCGATCACCTCGAATTATCGTCACAGATCCTAAAATCACGTCCCACCTCCTATCTCGAAGAGGCAACAAGTATTCCTCTCGGCCTCGAATGATCGTTTTCGGTGAATTATTCAACGATGGAGCTTCAGTGGCTGCTCAGCCCTACGGGCACGCATGGTCTCTCCGTCGCAAGCTCCTTCACAACTCCCTCAAATCATCCGCTTTACCTGCTTACAAACCTCGGCAGGAAGCAGAGGCAATGAATTTCATTGCTGATATTGCGAAGGATTCGAGTTCTTGGAGCGAGGCCATTGATCGGTTTGCTGCCAGTGTGGTCTTCAGCTTAGCTTACGGACGTCGCATTGCTTCTCTCGATTCCAAGACTTTGAAGAAGAGACAGTTCTTGTTCCGTGTTGCAGCTAAGATCATGGCACCTGGTGCTTACCTCGTGGAAACGTTACCCTACCTTTTACACTTGCCTGACTTTCTCTCGCGCTGGAAGGAATACCCACTACGAATGGGAAGAGAGCTGGCTGCTTTTGACATCAGTCTGGTCGACGCTGTCAAAGAAGACGTCAAGGAGGACAAGGGTATGATTCAGGTTAGCTTGACCGAGACAATGCTGGATCTGAAGAAGAAAGGAGAAGCAGGCGCAGACACCTTGGCCGAAGCTCACTTTGCCGCCATTCCTGCCGTCCTCTTCGGAGCAGGATCAGAGACCACAAATTCAACCCTCCATTCAGCAGTCAATACCTTCGTCACACACCCACACGTTCAACATGCCGCCCAAGCTGAGATCGACAAAGTAGTAGGCCAGCACAGATCACCCACCTTCGGCGACCAAGCCAACTTGCCATACATCGATGCCCTCGTCAAGGAAATTCTTCGCTGGCGCCCAGCTGCTGTATTTGGAGTTCCCCACGCAACCAGCGAAGCTGACACCTACAATGATTATCGAATTCCCAAAGGGACTGTTGTCTGGCCAGCAGCATGGGGTCTCAACCAAAACGCCGAGTACTTCCCCTCGCCCAACACCTTCGCGCCCGAGCGTTACCTACCTGCCTCTGACTCTCGATTCGATTCCAAGATTGCCGCAAAGCCATTCCCACCTGGTTGTCACCCACATGCATCTTTCGGGTTTGGACGAAGAGCTTGCGCTGGTGCGGATCTGGCAACCAACAGTCTGTTCATCGTGCTTGCGAAGCTGCTATGGGCGTTTGATGTCAAGCCTGCGGAGGGACAGGTCTACGATACCGACGCTTATGAGGGCGGTATGGTCCTCAGACCGAAGCCTTTCAAGTGCGAATTTGTCGTGAGGGATGCGGAGCGGAACAGTGTGTTGGAGAGGGAGATGGTGGAGGCTCAGATGGTGCTTGATCTGTTCCCGCCCTTTGAGTGATCCATTGATATCTCTGGCTTACCTTCTCCGTATTCTATTTCGAGCGTGGATTATGATCGGACCTCTTACAAGTGTGTTTTCTGCGATGATCGCTGGGTATGTGGAGGCCTTGCGGCTTTAGTCGCTTGAGTTCATTGAGTTTATTCAAAATTGTTGCATGAGTACATACAGGAACATTTGCAAGAGGGTTGAAGCGTGCCGAATGAAAAGCAATGCTGACTTTCTCTTGTGCTCGTCAGAAGTGAGCTTACTCTAATTGCGCAGCTACTTCTGTGTATTGACTTTGAAGCGGCATTTCTTTCTCTAGGTGCCTCTCCAGCCAACGCTACCAAGATCTCGCCTTTTTATCTCTTCGTTCCTCTCTCCTACCTTCCCTTACTCAAGTCCCAATTCATTTTCCTGGAGAAACTTTCATGAGTTCTCATACAAGACGAGAACTTTTGTATGCCAATTTTCAGATTGCTCAGGAAGACCGCTGCCTTGGATGAAGAACCTTTTCGAACTAGACAGCGAGAAGTACAGGGACAGCAAGCAAACACAGTAATTAATTCACAAGTTCAGCACAGCACGATCAGAGCGGACTTGCTCTTCAGGCTGATATCGGAAAATAACATGTCGACGAAGGAGGTTGTGCAGAAATGAGAGCTACATGTACTTGTACTTCTCAGCAATTTCAGATATAAACTTCTAGAGTCTTGATGGATATGGCCAGTTAGGGATGATTTCCGACATCTACTCGGTGAGATCGGAAGTGATGAAGCAAACGGTGCAGAGCCCGATGGATGAAATCGCCAAAATAGTTGTGAACCTCGTTTCTGTCAGTCCCTACACCTCGATTCAAGCGCTACTAAACTCCCCAACTCAATTCACCAGGAGCAGAAGTAAGACCATTGAATAGGGTTGTATTATGTTGACACAAGCCTAAAGTCTCGCCTCGTAGCGATCAATTCAGGGGGTCGCTCGCTTCCAGATCAGGAATGGAAAGGACTTGGCGGACACGGTCCACCCGCTCACCCTTGTTTTGTTTCCGAGCGTTTCAAGTTCAGGCTCAACAGGCAATATCGCAACGTCTCCAAAAGCTCTATCCTGAGCTTCCGTCGCCACCTATGGCTTCATAATCATTGTCTTCTTCTCGTTTCTTGTGTCACCTTGTACCCTTGTTGTATTTCGCGGCTCGCTTCTCTCCTTTTTATCTCTCATTCTGGGTCTTGTGTTGCTGCATCGAGATATCGACATTTGATCAGATCAGATCAGCAGACATGGCTCGACCCACGGGATCGTCCAAAGCCAAATCGCCAAAACCAACACCAAAAGAACCACTACTCACCCAGGAAAACTTTGAGAAAGAACTGAAGTCTCTAGCTTTGAAAGCAAAGGAAGAGACATGGGGGAAATGGGCAGCTGAGCAGGCTTGGATCCTAGCTCAATCGGGGACGCTCCTCACACTTGCAGCTGTGTATTCGAATGTATCGCTGCTAAGCTTGTCGCCAGTGTATGGGGGAATCCCATCGTCAATTTTACACTCAAAGGGTGTGATGACTGCTTGTTTTCTGGGATGGTCGTCGAATTTGTTCTTGAAGAGGCACTTGCCGGTCAAGCCTCAGCAGTTACTGCCGCTCATCGCGGCGTACATACCCATGGTGCAAGTTTTTCTTTTCAAAATCAGTGGTTCTCTGGGAGGTGTTTATGGACCGATCGTTACGGAGGCTCTTACTTTCTTGCCGCTACTATTATTGTCGGTTTCATGCACGGCGACGATTCTGGATGATCTGGAGATGAGTCCTGGAAGGGTTCAGTGGCTGGTTGATGCTATGCCAGGAATCTTGTCGTATTCGTTCTTGAAAGGCATGGAATATGTCTCTATGAACAGTATCTCAAGGAGTATCGGCGCCTCTTTCATCCAGACTAGACTTGGACTGCAAATACTGCTCGCTGGACTGTATTCGCTATTTGCTCCTTCGAAACTTCTCCTCTTCACCATCCCGGCACTCCTGCACACAGCGCTTTTCAACGTCCATGTTCAATTACCGTACACGACATCGGTTCTCAACTCGACTCTCGCCAAACAGAATTGGACTTTGATTGATAGACAAGAGTCTCTCACGGGGTATATCTCCATCATTGAAAGTAAAGAGCAGCGTTTCAGAGTCATGAGATGTGACCATAGTCTTCTCGGCGGCGAGTGGCTCGTCAAGAGTTCCCGAAACGGAATGCCAGAGCCTATCTACGGCGTTTTCGTCATGCTCGAAGCCGTCAGACTTGTGGAAGTCGAGCCACCCATTCCAGACTCAGAAGCCAAAGCCTTCGTCGTGTAAGTAAAGGCCCCTTCCAAGACCAAAATACACCCCACGTGTCTAACCTCCTCCAGCGGCCTCGGGATAGGAACCACACCAGCCGCCATGATGGCCCACGGGATTCAAACCACAATTGTGGAAATCGACCCCGTGGTCCACGACTTCGCAACGAAATACTTCGCCCTGCCAAAGAACCACAAGAAAGTGATTGCCGACGCCGTCTCGTACGCAGCGGAAGTGGCCCGCTCAGGCGAGAAGTACGACTATGTCGTCCATGATGTGTTTACGGGTGGTGCTGAGCCGGTGGATCTGTTTACGTATGAGTTCTTGCAAGATCTGAATTCGATACTGAAACCGGGAGGTGTGATTGCTATCGTAAGTCCCGATCCTCTTCCGCCTTTCTCCTCATCTCCTAGCATCCTGCTATGTGCAGTACCAGTACTATTCACGTCAAGCCAAATGAAGTAAACAAAGACCACAGAACATCGCTAATACTGCACTCCTAGAACTACGCCGGCGACCTCCTCCTCCCCTCCGCCCGCATAATCGTCCAAACCATCCTCTCCATCTTCCCAACCTGCCGCATCTTCCGAGAATCCGCGCAACCCACCCCCTCCCAAATCGCCTCCGACGGGCGCGACTTCATCAACATGGTTATATTCTGCACCAACTCCCCCTCTCCCCTTTCAAGCACAAGCAAAGACAAACTTACCTTCCGCGCTCCCACCACCAAGGACTTCCTCGGCAGTCGAGCAAGACAGGCTTTTTTGTTGCCGGTTCATGAGGTGGATTATGCGGCTTTTGAGGTGCGGGAGGGTGATGGGGGACTGTTGTATAGGAATGCGACGGAGAGATTTAGGGGGTGGCAGGAGAAGAGTGCGGGTGGGCATTGGAGTGTTATGAGGACGGTGATTCCGGCGGGGATTTGGGAGAATTGGTGAGGAGGGGCAAGAGGGAGGTCAGAGGATGAGGTAATGGTCTTCAGAGGAACGATGATTCTGGCAGTGTTTACATGTCTGAAGGAGGTGCGCTTGCTGAGACGTGTAAGAAGGATGGGTGGTTAAATGTAAGATGTAGAATACCGATCGATATCTATCTTCACATTGACCGAAGGTAGGAACGAAGTGAAGAAAGTAGAAAGATTCGAGTATATTTAGGTTCTCTGAAATAGTTCTGAACTACTTGTAGTTATTCACATTCGTCGTGGTATCATGAAATCCCTATCCCAACCCGTCTCATCTCCTCAAACGACTACCAACGAAGGTATTCTCGGAGCCATCTGCACCTATGCCATAACCAAACATTCAACAGAAAATGAGTAGATCTCTATGCTCGCGCCACCCTAGCTCCATACCCTAAGAATAAGAAAGGGGAAGGAAGAGACACCGTCACACACCCACACATAAACTTCCATTTCCAAAGCCCCGAAAATATACAGCAAAGAAAACCTCCACATTAAATCGCGGATCTCGACTCTAGTATCCACTATCCCAGAGTTCCTCCTCACTCTTAATCATCTCCAACACCGGCGTCCTGCCCTCCTCCTTCTTCTTCTGCTTGCGCTCCTCCTTCGTCACGAGTCGCGGCGTGATCGGTATCATCGGCGAGAAGGGTTGGTACGGACTATACGGCACTGCGCCCGCGCTCCAGGGCGTCTTCAAGCCGCCGGTGTGGGGCCCGTTGGGCTTGATGTTGCGCTCTAGGACGGTGGTCTTTGTGGTGGGTACGAAGGACGGGGATTGGAGGGCTGGCTCGAAGGAGCGGAGGGGGAGGGCCCGAGAGGAAGAGTTGGTGGAGGGTGGGTTGGAAGTTTGTACTTGGCGGGGTTTGGGGGCTGGCAGAAAGAGTGGTGTTTGTGATGTTGCTGAGGTTGCGGAGGATGGGTCGCCTCCTCCTCCGCCGCCGCCTCCTCGGTAGGAGTTTTGGGTCTGAACGGAGGTTTGAGAGGGGTTCGGGGCGTGCCGTGAGCCGTTTCGGTATGGTGAGAGTTGCTCTGCTAGGCTGCGGGTTGGAGAGCCGCCAGACGTGTTGCGGGAGTGTGTGTAGGGCACTTGGTCCTTTGGGACTGGAGGAGGCGGTGGTGGTGTGTAGTAGCGGGGTGTGAGGGGTTCTTCGTCTGATGCTGCGCTTGTAGGGAAAGTTGCAGAGACAGGTGTTGGGATGGGTGAGGAGATGCGCATTCCTCGTATGCCCTTTCGTCTGGGCGATTTGAGGGAGGAGATCAACGAGGAGGTTCGCGAGTGCGACTTCGTCTTCCCCTCATCCAGAGTGAGGGTTGCTGGGCGAGCTTTCTCGACCTTCTTTGGAGGCGAATCTGTTCGTGGTGGGCCCATTGGAACCGGCCCAATTTTCTGCAGTTGCGGAGGTAGAGGCATTTCCTTCAAGATCACACCCTTGGCCTTTGCATCCTCCTGCTCCATAACATGGGCATATATGTCTTCCAAATCCCGTTGTAACATCTCGCGATCTGCCTCGACGATCCTTGTATCAACGTATGGATCTGCGAGACCGTTTGGTGTCGTAGGCGACTTGTTGATGCTGGGGAAGACGTATGGATTCTTAGTATCTTTCTCTGGTGAAGGCCACGAGAAATTCCTTGGTCCACCGCCTGGTGCGCCGGGCGAGACAGGTGAGGGTTCGAAAGCGGCTGTTTTCGGGAAGGTGGACTCTACCATTTCTATATCAAGTGCTCTGGTTGAGTTCTGAATCTGGAATCGCAGTCTGCGGCCGATGACGAGAAGTGCTACTCCGACAACACAGACACAGAAGAGGTATGATCCGAGAATGGCGCCAATCTGGACTGGTAGGAGGGACTTGTCTCTTGAAGCGTGTGCTGATATGGGCGGACCGTCTTCTGGTGCTGGTGCTGGATCCCAATCGATGTTCAGAGGGTTGTTCTTGGGAACATCGGTGAGGAGATTCGCAGAACTTATAGATGGGAGGGAGATGAAGAGGAGGAGAAGGATCGCTTTTGCATTGATCTCTGTCTCACTCCCTGTAAGCATCATGTTACTCTGACTATCGTGAGGTTGAAACGTCCGCTATATGTATGTATAGCGGTCATCACCGAAGGGCGAAACGTTCTGCGACACAAATTCAACATGGAGTTGATCATCTCTGAGCTGTGAGCGGCGGCTGTATGTGATATACCGAGAGAGTGTGGAAGTCTACTGCGTGGTGGCAGCGGGCGGGACAGGCCATCTTGGGCGGCCATTGGAGGACGATTGGATAACCCCATGGATGGAGACACAACGACGGGATGTGTATGGACACTTGTGGTGGGAGGCTGGCCAGGAACCTGCATGAAGACGAGAATAGCGCCCGGAGTTGTGATGGGAAGGGACTGGAAGGGGATTGGAAAAGGTAAAGCTAGTTGATGATGTTCCCCTCCACCTGCAGCATGAGCGAGATGCAAAAGACGGGCTGGACGATATGGTTGGTCGATGATCTGCAAATACGCGCCCGGCTGGGGGAACGGGACGGGACAGGGTAAACATTGGCTGAACATCCAAGCCCGGTCTGAGATCTACTCGTGACGAATCTCTCAGCATTATCGATCACACCTGATCACACCCTACATGACTCTCTTCGCGCCAGCCTCGATGTTTCTGCGGGTATTGAAATGGCCTCATTTGAAGAGAGCAAATCTTCTAACAATGCTCGATGTGATGGTCGATCTTATAAGTCGAATGTTTCCATCTTCATGCCCTCTCGTGGGATATGCGGTGTGAACATCCTTCTCATAGGCCAAGTGTGGTGATAACTCAGGTAGGGCTCCAGTGTGGATTTGCGACTGCAGTCTACAGCTTCTTAGTTCTCAGTTCTTAAGCTCAGGTTGCAGAAACAGCTGCATGAAGTTTAATTCCATCCGGTACTCCATGTTGATATCGCATTATCTCATAGGCTAGTGTTTGTAAAGTCAGTGGATCTGGATGTGATTGTGCTTCGTGCAGAAGAGACATGCTCCATGGATTATGTACATGTACCCCTCAGTAAGCAAGCAATGCAACTTGATTTATTTGTGGAGTAACGATGAGTGGAGTAGGATTTTCATGGGTTACTCCTGATCACTTGATATTCATGGGTTGCAGAGTGATTGGTTAAAAGTCAGATATCGTCAATAATCGCTGAATCGGGGTGTAGACTTTGTGCGCTTTGACCTCGTCATTGGTCAATCAGAGGTATTTTTATGGCAAGTGCTCCGCTGTCAATTGCAGGGAATTACTGGAGTGATGAGTAGGATTATTTGTCTCGGGGTTTTCGGTAGAGGCATTGGGCAATGTTGATCATAGGTTCTCTGCTCGCTTCGACGACAGAAAGAGGAGGAGCTAGCAGTGGAGAACTGCGGTTCTGGATCTCCACTGCACTCGTCTCGTCACTTCATGAGATAAGCACCACAGCCAATTGACCTTTTCATTTCAAGAACACAATAAGTGTCTCTTGGGATGTGCCAATCTAGTTTTCAGAAGGCGACCGCGAGATGCAAGCGCTGCGATGGATCTTCGCTGGCCCTCAAGTGATCGGAACGCGTCGTTGGTATCATGTCCCTGACGAGAGATGTCAAGGATGTACGAGTGGACAATCTGCCTCTTGCCATTTCCTCCTCCTTACGGAACCTGGAAGAACTTTGTTGGGTGTGTCGGTGTAGCGTTCATCTATGGTGTGCGATCGCACGTTCAAGCCAAAAGACCAGTTCCGCTTGATTCTCCCCTTTTTATTTGATCTTGAGCTGCCTATACACTCATATTGAGCCTCTCATGACTTGGTCATGGTTGATTCAATGCTTTGATTTGTCCATTCGATCCTGAAGCCAAAGTGGAGTTAGCGAAACTGGTGAAGCTGTGATTCGGGAGGAAATATCCCGCGTCAGTTATTGGCAACGGTGAAGATGGGGAGCTCTAGGGACAACCTGGACTGCAATAGCGAATACATTCTCTTGCTTTGATTTCCATCTGCTCCTGCTCTTTTGTGACTTTGACAACTGCCCTCCGCAATTCAGTCAACAAACCTGTTACTCAGATGTGACCGCCGCGGGCCTTGTCTCTCGACAAACATGACTTTCAAAAATTACAGAGACAAATATACACTGCACAACAATGGCAGTTTTTATCGAAGCAACACTGTCACCATTCTCGCTCAATCCCTTGCCCAACCTAATGAACCCAATAATCGAAGAATGTCATCTGAAGTCAACCCGAAGGGCGCCGAGTTGTGAGTGTGCTGCTTTGGGGTCATGACACCCTATTAGAGACTCCATGTCCCGTTTCAGTATTTCTCGCTAGTCTGTAAATGCTGACGTTGAGTGGCTTCCACTACTCACTTAGACAATACAACAAACATGCGTTGTAGAAGCACCTGTATGAAGTCACCATTGAACAAAAATAGGCGTTCCGCTGGAATTTTCACTTTTTGGTGCATGAGCAGTCGGAGTATTGCTTCGATGGCATGCACTGTTCTACTACTGCCTTGCTATTGTATCTCGCAAACACTAAATATACTTCGATGTACTGCTCGACGCTCAAACATATCCATCCACCTACGGCGTGGCAGCAACGACGACGAGCAAGTCTGTGGCGAGGACTCTTTGCCCTGGAGCTGCGCGTTGGGCCGTCACTGCTGTTATTGCTACTATGTTGGTTCGAGGCCAAAAATTATTTGGCGGGTTTATTATATTCCACGGGTCCTGAAAGCTACGTTGAATGGGAAATCGAAGTGATTCTAGGGATGAGAGACGTGCGATGCCTACTCAAACGCTTGACTGCCTCAACCCTAATTTGAATCAATTATGAGGCCGATGTAGAAAGGAATTATTTCCACACTACATGCTGAATGAAGTTCATCTTATCTAGGCAACGAGCGCGCGTCTGCTTCGGAAAACTTGCAGGCCGCTCGTCTAATTTCAACTCCCGCCCGGAGCGAGATCAAGTTTTGACGCATTCATCTATCGAAATAAGCACTTATTCTACATAACCGTGAGCGGCCACGTCGACGTGGCTCAGGTCAAAGCGGTTCGTATACGAACACCAAATACCGGCGGCTCGAACACTACCGCGAAAAAACCTATTCAATTAGGTTTGTAGATTGGGATCTCACACGCATGCGTGTGGGCTTCCAATTGAGTTTTGCAATTTTGACCGCTGATTTTTGTTCTTCTTTTGTAGGTTTGTTCCACTGGAGCTGTAATTGGGTGTGGAAATACTTTTCGAGGGAAGGGGGATTTGTTGATGTTTTGATTTATGTTTTCCCGTTAAGCGAGTCCTACCACATAAACAACAATTGAAGCCTGCCACTCATTTACCGACTTCTTGTATTGACCGAATCCAACTCGCTATTATCACTTAATACTGTGCAGACCTTCCAATACCTTATTTACCGCGCGCATTAGGTGACACCGCACGATCACTAGGCAAGACCTTTCGCGGATCGTTCGGTTAGAACCAAGCCACCCCTCACAGCGAAGATATCTGAGAAGCCAAGGGCTTCCTCTTGATACCCTTTCCAACGATTGCATCCACCTCTATCTTACCCGTCGCATCCAATTCTTCAGCTTCGGGATCAACTCTCGGCACAGCAGCATATTCTCCTCTCTCAGGCGATCTCGGAGTTGACGGCTTCAGTACGGTCATGCCATCGCTCAGCTCCTGCAGTGGTATTGAAGCTGGGAGTTCGCTCGTGTTCCCTTTCGTCCACATCTCCGCCTTTCTACTTTCCCCTCCAAGCTCCACATTGTGGCCAAGTCCGGGAGAGGCTTCTCCAAGTTCGAGGCCTTCAGCACTCGGTTTGCTCGCAAGTGAGGGCTTCGGAGAATTCTTGCGCTGCCAAGCAGAATTGATCCGATGATGATGCATGTTAAGGCTGCTATTCCAACAGATATCCCAGCGATACCGCCGGCGCCGAGTTCAGACCCACTTGATTGCTGGCTGTCAGTGCCGGGAATGCTGGTGAAAATTGAGCTCCTTGAAGATGATGTTGGAGATGTGGTCTGGAGCTTGACGGTACCATTTCCGAACACGCCTGCTTGTAGAAGCATCGATGAGCAGGTGGCGCTGACCGATGGCGTTTGGCTTCTCCCCCATGTTGAGAAACTGCAATTGGTCGGCTTTCCGGTCTTGGATTGAGTGATTGCTAGACGGTTCAATGCCCAAGAGTATTGTTGGTACATGCTGCAGCTACTGTAAGCGCCATATACAGCCGATGTGCCGTTTTTGAAAACCCCAATGCAGCTTGTGCGGTCTTCCAAACAAACATCGTCAAGAAGGTTGGGAACGGCGCCCGCAGGGATTGCTTCAGGAACAACGCAGGATAGTGAACTCATCATGCAGCTACATAATTGAGGATTCGGACGGGGTGGCAGCTTTGTTGATGCACCTTGACACGATTCAGTAAACTTTCAAGATAGAGGTCCATTGTCATACCAAAGCTTGCATCAACAGTGGGACAGCTGGAAACCTTCAGTGTAGGCGGATATACAGCTGTTGGTGTAGTTTTGGCAGTGATGAGATCAAGTTGGCTTTGGAGAGCAGAGAATGCAGTAGACTCGTTGAGAAGCAAGGTACCTTGGTCAGTTGTGATATTGACCAGACCTGTCGACGTCAATTTAGCTTCTAGAATTCAGCCCGAGAGCTTGTTGGACGCATGTATAACGCATCGAGGCCAGGTTCCTGTTGAAACCATGAATCAATTATCGCTCCTGACCAGACTGAAGAGAGCGGAGGGGTGAGAATTGAGGCTGCCCACGAATAATCAGGCGTATTTGTTGAAAAGTTACACCCTTGATTGACGAATACAAGTGGTATCCCGAAATCTTGAAGGGCTGTCGTTTGACTTTGTAGGATAGTTGAATTAATCTGCACGCCGCTGTTTGTACAATAAACACCAAGCATGTAGAAGTCGATTACCTCATCTGAAGAATTTCCGCATCTGAGGTACTGCGTCGCTATAGTGCTACTGATGCTGCTGGTATCCCACAGTCCAATAACCCCGATTGGAATATCTCTGTATTTGCTTGTTCTGATATGTTCCTTGATATCGCGTGTCTGAGCCTTGACAAACGTAAGAGGCTCAGTCTCATCCGAGGATTCTTCCGGGTCGTAAGTTTCAGTCAACAAGGCAAAACCAAGTATGTTAGGATATGGCGACAAAGAATCGATTGCTGCAGTTTGATATGAGTAGACATCACTAGTCGAGTCTGTGTTGTCCCTGTAAAGCACCACGAGGAGGTAAATCCCGGCATCTGCAAATTGACTGATGCAGCTCGATCGATCTTGAGTTGTGTCGTCAATGAAAATCATAACAAGATTTACGCCGAGAGATAGAAATCCAGTGATTTCCAGAGTATACAAGTCTCCCCAGAGCAATGCGGAGTCAGGACTTTGCGGTGCTGCTCCACTTTCGCTGCTCTGACTCTGGCCGATCAACGTGACACCACGAGCAAGGAATCGAGTGCCTGTTGATTGATGAACAAACTGGTTGCCCTGGACAAGTCAGTATGATGCGTACAGAAGATATCAGGATCTCAGACCTTGATGGCAATTGAATCCAAAGCTGTGGTGGCTCGACGCATTATCCTGGAATTCTTGCCCCGAACCAAAATCAGAAATCTCAGTCGACATGAACAAAGAAATGTAGCACAATTGGGATTGAACAGTCAAATACTCCCGGACGGCCATCCTTCGTACCTTGCCGTAAAGCCAACCACCGATACGGAAAGCAAGCCAAGCTAAAATGTTGGTGTTTTGAAGGATTTCACAGGTTCACTGGACGAGATCATCTTATCAACTCGACTGCGCCACAAGCAGGGCACGGATTCGGAAGCAACGTGAATGCTTCGATCATGTCGCTACAGGCTTCAGATGTGAGATGCTTTGAACCATGCAAGAGAATGTCATGCGTGACTTACGGGAGCTCGATGCCACTGCCATTCGCTCATGATCCGGACGGCACCGCTCTTCCACATCACAGTAAACTGACAGCCCGAAAACGAACAAATCTGCTTGGTCGGCATCAACAAACTGTTGGTTCAAAATTTTGGCTCTTGCAACCTTTAATCAAGGTTAATGCGACTGACCCTTGAAATCTTGGCTAAGTGTTGGTGGTCCTCTTTCTGGCTAGTCACATGTCAACCCCTTGTACCTCGACGGGAAAGGCAGGTACGATGGACCTAGAATGATAGACAGGAAAAGCAGTAGAATCTATAATAGGCCTCGAGGCCTCTTCAATACCAGTGGGAAACGTTCTTTGAAAGACTGTTTAGTTTACCTGGGAGAACGGCGACTACTTTGATCCTCTTCCGGCGGCTACTTCGATCCAACGCCTGACTGGTCACTTGACAAGACAAAGCACAAGGCCACGCAGAACCCCTCCATCAGAAAGTACAGCAAAGATATGTCTTCACACTGCCTGTCTACAAGTGGCGTGCGAAGTGGATGTCTGACCAGGCGTTCCATTGGGCCTTCGAGAAGTTCGAGCTCAACATTCTGTCAAGAACCGGGATTTCCCAATCAAGCCAACGAGTGGTGGTTTCGAATTTGGATAAATAACCAGAGGCAGAGATACGATATGGTAAATGGGATATCTCTTGAACTTTGAACAAGGCATTTTCTTCTGTTGCTTCAGTCTCTTCAGTACTGCACAGAACTACACTGGATTGGCTCGACGATCAATGGCCACTGAGATAGTTTCCCATTCTGGCAATAAACGACAAATAGCTCCTGGATGACTGCGTCTCGACAAGACAGGGATGCACGTAGATCTGGAGATAACTTTTGTTTGTTTATACTCGCGTCCCCCAGTTCTTAGTCTTCACGTGATGGCGCCCTTCCGAATGACAGACTTCTTCAACCTTTCCCAATCGATTTAAGGCGAGTTTTAACACGGATCTGTTTGAAAAGATCAGAATTTGCGGCTGGTATCTTCCATTAACAAGTTTCATGACGAATACACATTCTAAGTAAGCTTTGGGAACTGCACAGTCTGTTACAGATAAGTCAAAATCGGTCGAAAGTGGGGTAGATTTGGATTTTTGATCATATACGTTTACACCAGAACTTCGCGAATACTCCTTCATAAGAGATGGGCGAATCAATTGGAATCATTGGGGCTGGTATAACGGGTCTCGCAACTGCATATGTCTTGTCAAGCAAATACAATGTCACAATCGTAGCAAGAGACCAGCCAGGAGACTTGGGGCTTGACTGGGCAAGTCCATGGTACAATCACTTCCTTTCCCTGACCATACAATGTATCTCTAACAAGCAGACAGGGCAGGAGCTGTGTTCCATCCTCAGCGGCATGCCGACCAGTCTCAGCAGGAGATGCAGCGAGATTGCTTCCAGTTCTATTGGGACATCGCCAACGAAGAACCCTCGAATGGAGTGAAGCTGTATCCTATGACGGAGTATTTCGATGACGAGACAGGAGAATCAGATCTCTGGTATCGATCTTTGATGCCTGACTACCGTGTTCTACCAGCTTCAGCGTTGCCCTCGAAGATCAAGCTGGGTACTAAATACACCACGCTTGCGATCAACCCCCTGATCTTCCTGCCTTGGCTGAAAGAGAAACTCGTCGAAAAGGGTGTTAAGTTCATTCGGAAGGAAGTCAAATGTATTGAAGAGGCACGCTCGATCACAAAGTCTAAGATCATCGTGAACGCCTCAGGTGCCGGTGCGAGAGTTCTAGCAGGCGATCAGGCAGTGGTCCCCGTCCGTGGCCAAACCATGTTTATCAAAACAGGCTTCAGCGAGCTCGTGATGCTTGAGGGCTCTGAATATACCTATGTGATCCCTCGAGCTGGTTCGGGCGGGGTGATCATGGGCGGGATCAAGTCCGACAGGCTTGACGCTGAGATCGACGTCACGCTAAAGAGTGACATCCTTCGGCGGGTGAATCGTCTAACCAAAGGGGCCTTTGAAGGCATTAACTTGGACGAAGTGACAGACGTTCTTGGATTTCGTCCGGGCAGAAAGGGAGGATTGAGAGTAGAACGAGAGGGTGATGTGATCCACGCTTATGGGGTAGAAGGAGCCGGATACATCTATTCATTCGGGATCGCAGAGAAGGTGAAACAATTGGTTGAAGGAGAACAAGTCAAGGCAAGATTGTAATTACTAGCCGCCAGTGGTATCAATCATCTAGCGTCTTTATTTAATGGTGCTCAATTGACTCAACTACGGTTTGAATCCCAGCGGACGTTTGTTTACTTCCCTTTATTTAATCTTTGAAGCGGAAGTCGGGCCAAAGAATGCCCTTCGCCTGATGCGACCGATCGTCACGTTATTATTCTTGTTCTATTTCTGTTACTGGTCAGGGTCTCAGGGCCCAGTGAATCTATTGCTCCGATTGCTTTTGTCACTGCTTCCTATTGTTGATTTTCCATCATTTCGCTCGGCTATATTTTGTTCCTATCCACAAATCCAAGACCGAACATCTCAACAGCGACAAGCTCGCAATTTGCTCCTCGCAAATTATGAGATGTCCGCTGAGGCTATGTCTTCAGTCAACCATGATCCCTCGTTTACCACTCCGCATAAGCAACAGCCGCCAGACTCAGCAGCTTATTCCTTGCTCACCCCGCCATCTAAGTGAGCTTCAGTCTCCCAGAGATCGACAAAACAAATTCAGAGAGCCTGACGAGTACAGGTCCACGCGCACGTGTAGTGCACCTTTGTTCTGCTGTGACATGCTCTACCCACTCACGCGGCCTCTTGGTCCTCACGAGCAGGCTATTTACCACTTTGCATACTACAGTAAGCAACATTGTCGGCCTCATATCTTCAACCATATATCTCGTGCACCAGTTCTCTTTGCCCAAAAAGATACCTGGTCATCTTTCTCTGATATTTACATTCAATTCTAATAAGAGCAATGGTAACATGATACTTTTTACCAGTGGTCAACATCGTCAACGCCCCCTCGACTCGAACCTACCTCCCAGCAGCACACTCAATACTTCTCGAACAATCAACCTACGTTATCCGTTTCGAGAGATGGATGAACGGAGAGAAAGAAGAGATCCGGCACTTCATGCCCCATCCCAAGCTCAACACCGCATTCATCGAGCTCAAGCCCTCGACAGTGGCAGCTAGCTCGGCAAACGGGAAGTGGATCCCGAACTGGCGGTATCTTAAGTTTAGGTGTGATATTCATGACGAGCCGTGGTTTACCTGCTTCGTTCTTGAAAGGGTAGAGGGAGGAAAGAAAACAGAGGAGCAGACTAAGATAAGGAAGAGAAAAGTGGGGATGGGGATGCAAACGGAAAGTGGGATCAAGAATGATTTTAGTTCAGATGGTGAGAGACAGGACATTATCTGGTAAATGCAGTGACTGATAAGTTTACAGAAGATGAACCGCCGGACACACCAACTCGAAAGTCTACCAAACGGTGCAAAGTATAGTTCTCCTGGTCAGTCGTTTGATTGATGTCGAAAGCTGGATTCCCCAGATCGGTGTGAACAGGGCTCGATGATTTACTCTTTGGTCCTAAAATAAGAAGTGAGCCGCAGGTGGCTTCAGCTACATTCATAAACATCCATAGCAAGAACTTCTACAAATCATGGGACCAGCTCTGACTTCCTTCTACAATATTGACTTAAGTTTCCGAACGAGTCTTGAGAAGAGCGTCCTCTGCTTCTCAACTGCGTCAACACGATATCCGTGTCATATTTGGGAAAACCTCTTATTAATGCTTCAACTTCTGTTCTCAGCCTGACAGATCAAGAATGCCACTTTTTGAAGCCCGCGGATAGTGTTGATGGGTTGTTGTCATTTACTCGCTCTAGTTACTCTAAGGTTTCCCTGAAAGTCTGGGAGGAAGCAAGGGGCGTGTTACTGATGAAAGTAGTGATCGAGTCATGACACCGTGTTTAGGAAAAGAAACTCCCAAATTCTTTCGCAATTGTCAGCCTGTTTGGGAACATCTGCCATTCTGTTTAACAATAAAGCTCCGCACTCTCTTTGTCCCTGTCATGCAGCGAATCAACCAATCCAGTCAACACTAGGATTTCTGGGTTCCTTCGCACAATCATCACAATCATGTGTTGGAGCATTTCCTTGACATGAAGCTCCAATACTTCTTCTAAGGGTACCCGTGATCGTCCCATATATACCAGCACAATCAGACTTTGGCAAGGGCGGGGTCGTGGCTTCTACTAAGCTGATTCGATCCGTAAATCCACTTCTGAGCCTATGTAGTCGTGTCATCATCTCAGGAACTCGGTCTTCTAGCCTTTGTTCCCTGCTTTCCTCAGCCTCGACCGGACTCAGCGATAGTTGGCTTGGAGATAGTCGAGGAGGACAAACAGATGGTGGTCTCCACCGGCTCGCAGGCTCATCGCGTTCGCCTTTGTGAATATTATCAATTGTACGAACGCGCTGAATGCGTGGTGATGAGTTCTTCCTTCTTTCACTCGCGTGAACTCCGATGGAAGAGCCCATCGCAAACGTTTGGCCAGTCCGTGGTGCCGCCTTGGGATGAGGTTTCGCCGAGCTCTTCCGACGACCGTCGTTGTGCATTTGAGCATCAACACTTAGACCACCGAAGCCGTAGTCTTGTCTAAAGTCTATTCCTGGTGACTGAGATGGAGATGCTTCTGTAGACCGAACCCATGAAGTGAAAGGCGGCTTGGATGTCGTAGTGCCTGACGATCCCGTTGTTACATCGACACCAATGCCGTAGAGCGAACCAGAATTTTTAAAGGGGGGTGATGACAAGGGAGACGTTATCTCCATATCTGGAAGCGGTGAAATCCATTCACTCGTAGGCTTCCTATTGGAAAGGGGAGGGAATGAGACGACATCTTGCAGCTGTTCATGGGACGCCGCGTATCTTGGAAACGGTCGAACTCGAGCGGCCATACGCTCCTTGGGTGTCGATGCTGCAGACCTCAGCGGTGGACGTCTTCTTGCTTTAATTCTTTCCTGTCTCGATACGGGCTCGTTCGAATCTGAATCTGACGATATAACGACCATCGTGATATCGTTCTGTGGTAGTTTCCAGGACCACTCACTGATAGATGCGCTTGCATTCTTAGGATCAAACGCATTCCCCTTCTCAGCAACTGGCTCCATCTCACGCTTTTCGGACATGACTTCTGGGAAAGTATCAGACTCCGAAGACGTATCGCAGGCGGTCGAGGAGAAATGTCCAGACGACTTCCTTGAACCTTTCCATAGAAGTTCATGTACGCTCCTATTCGAGCCCGATCGGTGCATGGTCATCTGCGAGTCTTTTACCTGTAGATACTCACGTTGATCAGAAGTCCGAGAGTTGGTCGGCTGCATTTTCACAACGTTGACGGTATCAGAATTCGTAGAGAAAGGATTTGGCCTCTCAGCTCCAATGCTGGATATAGTGGGCGTTCGTGTATTGCTGGCTGATTGTGCCGTCGAGCTCGTATCATCGAGAATGCTGTTGCGGTCATAGGAATGAACGTGTTGCCGAATATTTTTGGCGATCAGAAGAGTTATGGACTCAACATCTTCGCTCGTAATTAAATACGCAGCGGAAGGATGCCTATCCTCAGGGACATGTTGTGTTCCAGCAAGAGGTGTTGTAAGCCCAGAATTCTCGACCGAGGAAGTCTGATCATTCGGGCTTCTGATAAAACTACCACTAACACCGCTAGCACCGCTCGCACGCCTGAGAGTAATGGAAAGCGGTGGCACCACCGGCCTTTCCAATTCAGTTGTGGTGACCTTGCGAATCGTCAATTTTTCCCGTATCGCTTCGACTATACCGTGATCTATGGCACCTCGCGTGAAGCTCGAGCTTCTATAACGATGCCTAATGTTCTCTGGAATGAATTCACCACTGTTATCTCTACTTATCGAGCCGCGACTTCTTACTGCTCTGGAGGTTTCACATTGCAAGGGCGTTTGAAGGCGAAGTTGATGTGCACCGACTTCTACGGAGCTCCACCGTCTGGTCACGTTTGGTGGTGCAGGACCCGGCATGGAATGAGGCATCAATCGTCCAAAGGTATCAGTATTGCCGTGTCGTGTTTTCCTGGGGACGAGATAACCAGCATGACCGCTGCAAAGATGTTTTTGCCCTGCTTGTGCCGTTGGGGCAACTTGACATCCAGACTGTGCCCAGCACGAATACTCAGGAGGGTCTTCCTTTTTGGACTGATTGTGCCGGCATCGATGGCGCCGGTGTCGTCGTTTCACCCTCACCTTTTTATCATTAGGTACGGTGCCCGCTCTTCGCAATTTCCTCGTCATCATAGAAAGACTGTCCGAACTTCCTGAGCGAGGTCTATACGGAGGTTTGTCATCATCGCCTTGGAATTGAGGAGGCGAGAGGTATTCGCCACTGCTATAACTGCAGAGGCTGTAGCCGGTGTCCGATGATTGGATAGACCCGCCAGACGAAAGACCTGGACTGAGGCTCGGCATAGAATTGTTGTCGGGAGAAGTTGTGCGTGCATGTCTAGATACAGATCGGGCTTTTGTGGAAGAGAAATATCCTCCTTTGTCTTGAGTCGACGGTAATTTGGAGATAGGTGGAGTCAGGAGGAGGGTGGAACTTCTGGAGAGTGGCGCTGGACTCGTGATATTATTGTCTGATAATGGACTTTGTCCCGTAGCATGGGAACTAGATGAGAAGTACCCACCACCTGGGCTGTGGGCATGCTTTTCAGGAGGTGTTGGTGGCATGGCGACGGATGTGATGGTAGGATTTGAGGTGGGCATAGAAGCCATTTTTAGGGATTGATAAGACTGCTAGGAGAAGATTGTAAGGAAGACATAGAAATGTTCCGAGACATGCCCGGTGTGATGAGAAGGATGAGCTTGGACTGAGAATTGATAAGATAATGGGAGACGAATCAGTAAGTAAGGTATACGTAGACGCCTCCAGAAGAGGAAGCCGCCAACACCCAACTCAGCATGCAGAGTAGCGGGCAGGAGCGGCGGGCTATTGGGCTCACCAACATTGCTACCTGGTTGCCTTGAACTTTTGATTGACTCCGGGCAAAACTTCCTGACATATTAGGTGAGCCCCTCCACTTCTCTTGGGGATGCGGAGACGAATGGCTCGGCTATATCAAAACAAAGGCGTTGAAGAGAAACGGTATTGCAGAGATAGACAAAGACATTGAACTAAAAAAGCTCAAAGGTTGTGCTTGATAAAGGAAGTACTTCTATTTTAGGAAATCTCCAAAGATGGTGGTTTTAAGTCAAACATTCAATGTCGAGGACTTCCAATCAAGAAACGGAGAATTCTCATTCTTATTGAACTAAGCGCATGACTCAGCTAGTGGGTCAAAGGGGAGCTCATGAAAAATCGGCTGAAATGCTCAAAAAAAGGTTTCAGAGCGTAGAAGCAAAAAGGAAAAAAAATTAATCAACTTGTTTGAATAAATCAATGGACGACAGGGGAATTGAACCCCTGACCTTTCATATATTCAGCTGTGTTAACAGGCTGCGAAACGAAAATCACTGTTTTGTCGTTAGATGGTGCCTCGATGAGGAGAGCGCAAGCCACTTACTACCCCTAGACTGTTCATTATTAGCATGTAGATGTGATGAGTTGAGGTGTTGTAACTAACCCAGTCGCCCATGAAAATCTGCTGACTGGTGAAAATTTTCTTATTTCATGATAATAATTCGTCAAATCCCGGCCAGTCCACTAAGTCCTCACTAAGTCTTCTGGCCTCAGGCTTTAGCCGAGGAGTCCCCAGTTATCTTACACAAAAGGGCCAGCTCCAGCAGAAACCATCAAATACCTTACACATTAATGTAATATGGAGGAGACCGAATACATCCGTCTCCACATTACGCCCTTCAATGCTGGCCTTCTGAAAACCATCATCCCTCCCACGATCCTCCCGAACGCGCGCAACATCTCGTACCACAGCATCGTCACATTCCCCGAGAAAGGCTATGGCTACGTCGAACTTCCGACTATGGACGCCGAGAAAATCAAGAAGAAGCTGAATGGCACAATTCTCAAGGGTACCAAGGTTCGCATTGAGAAGGCACGCCCAGTGAAGCAGGTCGTCATTGAAGAGGAAGAACCAGAGCGCCCCAAAAAGGACAGGAAAACGAAGCGCAAACGGGACGAATTGCCAGGCGTGGATATCGGAGAGAGGCAGGTCAAGAGGGGATGGACAACACCAGCGAAGGATGCGAAGAAAGATCAAACAATCATCAAATCAAAATATACTACGGGTCCGGAATGTCTCTTCAAGACAAATCTGCCGCCAAATGTTGCGTCGAAAGGGAAGACTGCGGAGGTAAAGCCAGACAAGAAAAAGAGGAAGGCTGGAAGGGAAGCCATCGTGCACGAATTTGCGAAAACTACGAAATACGCGACCTTCCTGCGCGGTAGCGGAGTGTCCAATAGCACAAGGGTCGTGGTGGAGTTTGTGGAGGGGAAGGGTTGGGTAGATGAGGAAGGAAATGTAGTCGAGCAGGCCAAGAAGTCACAGAAGATCATATCGGTCCCAGTGGGGAGTGATTTGGAAGAAGAATTGCACGACGCAGAGCTGGATCACATGGAGGTGGACGATACGGCTCCTGTTAGTGAAAACGCAGAGAGCTCCAGCGATTCCAGTTCCAGTGACGATTCAGATAGCGACTCGGACTCTGATGTCGAAATACCCGCAGACTCAGAGACGGAGCAGCAGAGTAGGGCTCTACAAGATGCACAGCTACAAAAAGCAGCTAGGGGTAGTTCTAGCGACTCAAGTTCTTCCAGCCCTGGTAGTGAAGATGAGAATGTCAATTCCAGCGATGACAGTTCAGAAGATGATTCTGACCACAAACTTCGATCAAGCCCAAGCCCTCTGGCAGCCCAAGACTCCTCAGAGCGAGATAGTAGCTCGAGCGATGAGTCGTCTGCCGACGAGTCCGTGGCCGAAGATAAGTTGGTAGACGCAGATTCCTCGTCAAGCTCGGATTCGTCTGATGAATCAGATTCGGATGAATCCGACGCAGACTCCGAAGTCGAAGAGCCACAAGCAGCAGTCACAAGTAAATCACAGGGATCAAATGGTCCCTCTCTAAGCATCAAAATTCCCGACTCACTTACGTCTACCCCGATTGCCTCCTCGGTACACCCATTGGAAGCTTTATACAAACAGCCAAAATCCAATGCCATGGAGCCGCCTAAAGCTGCCGAATCGTCATTCAGCTTTTTTGGTGCAGATGAAGATGACGAAGAAATCCAAGCTGAGACCCATCTGCAGATTCCTCTCACACCTTTCACGCAGAAAGACTTTGAATTTAGAGGTATGCGAAGTGCTGCTCCAACCCCAGATACAGCTCACCCAAATAAGAGATTTGTCTGGCCGAGCGAGGAAGACGGGGAAGATGAACAGGCAGTTGCTAGCTCTCCGATCCGAAACTGCGAGAAGACTAAAGGCAAAGGCAAGGAGACAGAACCCGAGAGTGATTTCCAGAAGTGGTTCTATGAGAATAGAGGGGATGTGAGGCGCGCCTGGACCGGAAGGAAGAAGGCTGCTGCAAAGGAGAAGCGCCAGAGGGAAAATAAGAAAAGAGAGCGTCGTGACATTTGAAGGATACCCATTACACTTCTTATCTTTGCATAGAAGCTTCGTTGTTGCTACTAGATCATTGTATATGATACCAAATTGCATAGCGCTCGGATTCTTCGAGACTTTTCTGTTCCCATTACATCACATCACATCCAAACGCCTACTCTTCATGACTTTTCAGCCCCTTCGAATTTTCTAGGATGATCATAATTGAACTGATTAAGTGATTCAATTAGTAGGCATTATCTCTCGAAGTTTTGTCCTCGAAAATGCCATTCATTTTCCCCCTTTCAAATGCCGCCTGACGTCACTGAATTCGAGATGCAGCCCAGAATCACAAGCTTCGTATCGAGTCAACAAACCGCTCTTACCCACCAAGCCCCAATGGAGCATCGATAGCAACCCTTCACGAAAGCTTCAGCTTCCACTTAAGGATCATGAGGGCAGCCTCTCGCACAGGCCTCACATGCCTTCGTCAAGCCATTCCTCGGCTACGGCCTGCGCTGCAATGTCAATGTCGCATCCAAATCGCCGCTCGACGAGGATACAGCGGCGGGTGGCAGGGAGGTAGCAAGAAGGGGTTCTTTCAGTCCCCGCCTAGGAGAAATAGATTGATACTGGCTGCAGCAGCAAGCTTGAGTCCAGCGGCATTTGTAGAGCTCTCGGAGAAGGATAATGATGGCACGGAACATACGGCAGAGCAGCGGATGTTGGAGGCATCGCGAGCAGAGATCAGAAAGGAAGTCAAGGAGGATTCTCATGGCATCCAGCGTGTGAAGGATAGCATTGTCGTGTTTCTAGATGTGTATATCTGGGAGCCGCTGTGTACTGGCTTGCGATTCTTGCATCTGGTTGTAATTTTCGTGCCGGTTATTGTAACTGTGCCAGCCCTCTGGTTCGGCGCGAGAGACAAGAAGAGGGATAACGAAAGGTCCGGCACGCTATGGTGGTATTGGTTTTTGGTGAGGTCCATGGAGCGTGCTGGACCTGCTTTCATTAAGGTATGGACTTCCAAATCTTGAGAAGAGTTATGCTAATGAACCGTAGTTGGGGCAATGGGCCGCGTCTCGATCAGATATATTTCCAGAGCAAATGTGCGAAATAATGTCTCAATTACACTCTAATGCACCGGCACACTCCTTACACGAGACGAAACGAATTATACGAAGAGCATTCGATGGTAGACGATTCGAGGACATATTCGAGGAATTTAACGAGAAGCCGTTGGGAGTTGGGGCTATTGCACAAGTTTACAAGGCGAAATTGAAGCCTGATCTGGCTGCACCTGGAGAGACGGATGTGGAGGAAGAGCCTCGCAATTTGCGGAAGAACGTCAGGAAGAACGTGGATACTCTGATCAAGAGCACACCACAGAGAGTACCTTCTACGTATGTGGCCATCAAAGTCCTACATCCTGGGGTGGAAAGAATGGTTCGGAGGGACCTCAGAATCATGGGCTTTTTCGCTTCGATGCTGAATATCATCCCCACCATTGAATGGCTATCTTTACCTGATGAGGTTGAGCAGTTCGGAGAGATGATGAGATTGCAATTGGATCTTCGAATTGAAGCTGCCAATCTTACCATCTTCAGGAAGAATTTCAAGGAGAGGACAACGGCTTGGTTTCCATATCCGTACACTGCTTTCACAACCAGACAGGTTCTGGTAGAGGAATTTGCTCAAGGGATACCTCTGTCGGACTTTATGGAGAATGGTGGCGGGGTGTTCCAGCAAGAAATTGCAGATGAAGGGCTTGATGCTTTCTTGAGGATGTTACTGCTGGATAATTTTGTCCATGCAGATCTCCATCCTGGTAATATCATGGTCCGATTCTACCAGTCTGAACAGCCACGTTTGCCATTTAGCAAGCACAAGGACGAAGATCCCCAAGCCCAGCCTGATGTCACTGAGCAAGTTCTTGCTCGACTCAGACCATACAGGCACAAAAAAGACCCCAAAGCTTGGGAGGCGGAGCTCTCGAGGATCGATAATGAGGGATTCAGACCACAGCTTATCTTCATCGACACAGGACTCGTCACTGAACTCAACGCCACCAATCGAAAGAATTTCTTGGATCTGTTCAAAGCAGTGGCCGAGTTCGACGGCTACAAGGCTGGCCACTTGATGTGCGAGCGTTGCAGACAGCCTGACGCTGTCATTGATCAAGAGATCTTCGCTTTGAAGATGCAACATCTCGTACTTGGAGTCAAAAGCCGCACTCTTGCTCTGGGAAATATGAAAATAGGCGATATTTTGCATGAAGTTCTTAACATGGTTCGAGCCCATCATGTCCGCATGGAAGGCGATTTCGTCAACGTGGTCATCAGCATTCTCCTGCTGGAAGGTATTGGCAGAAGCTTGAACCCGGATATCGACTTACTTTCCAGCGCTCTGCCTATTTTGAGACAGCTCGGCGCGCAGAGTGGAGGCGGTATGTTGAGGCAGGGAGACTTCTCTATGCTGAAGGTCTGGGCTGGTCTGGAGGCCAGGAAATTCTTGCAAGCCAGCATTGAAGATGTAAGTGGCACCCAGTTCGATTTTTGGATCTTATTAATAGGGATACAGGTTGAGAGGTGTGTGAAATATGACTTGTTATCGCCAAATGTATAAAAAGAGAAGCGATCTTTGAATGTGGCATAGGCGGCGTTTGGTCTGGAATTGGGCATGGATGGGTACCTTCCCCTCTACTATGGGAATTAGATAGGTAACATTCCTCTGAATAGATTTCCTGGGTTGGATTTTTACTTGCGGTTATGTCCTGTATGTGTCTATGTGCACTGGATACAAGTGGCCACATTGAAGTTACTCACATACGGCTCACCGTTGACGCTGGGTATTCCACCAACCTCATTTATTTCTCTCACACCAACGTTCCTGAGAATTCATCGTGGGGCAAACCTCTTCTCTTAATCCTACTTCCCAAGACCTATTGTCAGGTCAATTGGTGTTGTTTGTCTTTCTGAACTGTTACTTGGATCTTGGCATGGCTCTTATTTACTTGTTTACTTGTCGCGAAGCGGGAAGCAGACTGCTCAGCTACAGAGCAGGGACAAGAATTCATTCACCAATTCCAACAAAAGTGAACTCGTCCCCCTAGCGCGTCCCATCTAGCGATTGATTTCTCGTGTTCTTCTACCTGACTCCCACAACCTCGAGTCAACTTTACGATCTCCAACCTCGAGACCACGCCACCGTTTCTTCGCAACAACGCGTAGCAACAATGGCATCAACGAACTCGTCGTTCGCTGACCCAGAGAGGAATAAGTCGCTCCCACCAATTCCACCGTCCTTTTCCATCACTCGAGCAAGCGGCACAATGGGTCCTCAGCCTGTCACCCCTCGCCAGCTCACACCTAAGCTGTCTGTTGAGAATCCTTTCGCGGATCCTTTGAAAGAGACAAACAGCAATTCAGCATCACCTGCTACAGCTCATCTACCAAAAATGCTCTCTTCGATCTCAGGAAGTACTCCTCGAGGAAACCATTCACAGAATGGAACTACGACTCGAGACTTCACCTCTGCAACGGCAAGTGATTTCCTCACCGCAGATCCAAAGCCAAGCAGTTCCAAGTCCACCGCAAGCACGGTTCCTTCATCGTCCAGAACTGGAACAACTACCCTGATCTCCAGTAATTATGGTGGTGCTAAATCTACAACAACAGACAGAAACCCATTCGCCGATCCAAGATCACCGGCTCGAGGTCAAGATCATGGGCACGCTGATCGCAGTAGTGGCCCATCGATGCCGCTTCCAAGATCGACTGGCACACTAGTCTACAGTCAATACACCACACCCGGCGTTAGGAACCACTATCTGGGCCCGGCACCATCCATCAATAGTTCTATCGCCCCTACGCCTCCGCCCAAATCACCTCTGCGTAGAATGGGGCCGTTGGGTAGCAATCGATGGAACTCCATTACTGCAGTTAGAGAACGCATCTCACTGAGTCTGCACCCAGAAGGTAGCAATTCTGTCAATTCTCTAGCGATACAAGCAGTTGCCCTAGAGTCCGCCCATCGACAAGATGCCCTTCTAGCTATCGAACGTGCGAAAGCCAACAACTTGCAACCCAATCTAAGCGAGCCACACCTGCGCCCTTCGCCATCAGCTGTCCGCCTCGCAGCCGAGTTACATAATGCTCGTGATGCAAAAGATGTTTATCACTCTCATGCAGTTCTTACTTCAACACCATTCTGGGTTGCGGTTGTGTGGGTCCAATGTGGACTCGTGTCTACCACTGCTGCTGTTACTGTTGTCCTCGAGGAGAGAATGAATGGTAACAAGGCGAAGATGGGTAACGGCAGAGTTTTCTGGCTCACAGGTAGTATAATCGTAATAGTTGTTGGTATCGGTGTTGCTTTTACTATCTGGATGAGAAAGAAAGGATCATTTGGTGGTGATCAAGCTTTCTTGAGGCGTCTTGGCTTCGACGAAGTTGGCCTGTTGGACAGGGTTGTTGGGAGAGATCTTGAGATGGGTAGGATGGAAGCTGCTGGTGATCGTGAAAGCGAACATGGAGAGATCGGAAATGCTCCTAGCCCTCAAGGCACAGTGAGACATAGACCAAGAGGCTCAATGCCCCGTGCAGACAGTCTGAGTAGTGTCCGTTCCAGCGATACATTATGGCCAGCAATGTATCCTCATCCTAGGGAGTTGAAAAAGATGGTTTCTTGGGAGACCATTGGCGATACGCCTGTCAGAAGAGGTGCCTACGGTTTGCACAAAGATTCGAATCTTGCTCGAAACTACGATGAGCAACGATCCAAGAGCGCCCTGAGAAAGGTTCAGCCACAGCAGAAGAACCAGCAGCTCACTAGTTCAAGTCGTCGACAAAAGACCGAGAGCCAGCACTTCATTGGTCCAAATCGTCCTCATGATAGTCAAGGTCAAAGAGCCGGCGTTTCGAGAAGACAGGTTGAATTCGAGAAACCAAAACCCACTCGGTCCGACATCAGCTGGCCACTTCAAAGCTCGCCAAATGCTCAACCATTTGTTAATATTCACCCGGAGTACCCGTCATATCAGGATCACCCCCCTACTTCTTATCAGGGTCTGCAACGACAATATCCAACAAAGCCCTATCCAAGCAACTATGTCGCTTTCAGTCCTTCAGCCGGCCCTTTTGCAGATTCGAATGATCTCAAAACCGAGCCACACAATCGTTCACGCACTGGTACCGAGTCTCGAGTGGAAGTTCTTTCTCCGCTCTCATCTCTTACTCGAATTGTCCACGCCGCATCGCAATCCTCTCTCCCACCCCAGCACCACCCCGAGTATATTCATGGTCACCGTGTGGCTAGCGAAGAGCGTGTCCGGTCCCTCCGCCAAAGTCTTGACCAATCTCACAGCCGAAGCCACAGCACTAGTCGTGAGCTCTCACCAGATCAATTGAACACTCCATCCGCTGCTACCGAGCGACTTAGGGAATATGTTTCTGAGATCGAGGGTGAGAGTGATGAAGAGGAGCGAGTTGGTCGTCCAAGATCGCGAAGTGTGTGTGCTGTTCTTGAGAGCAATTCTGACCTCGAGGGTTCCGTTAAGCATGCGGTTGAAGAGAGAGCAGGGGAGGATCGTCATCACAACAAGGGTGGAAATATCCTGACGAACGGAAGAGGACATGTCCAGGTCAAGGAACAACCTCGCTGTCGCTCGATGGGAGAAGTTGTCAGAGAGAAGATTGGCAAGTTGAAGGAAGCTGGTGTTGAGTCGTAAGTCACTCCTGCCTTTTCTTTACCCGAAAACTGTCAGCCACGACCAGAACCAAGACTAATAAAAATTTTTTTAAGCGACCCAGAGCCAGCAATCCCACCAAAATCACCCCTTCGTGAGCGCGACATCTTCATTGTTGGCGATGATACTCCCAGTAAGACACCTATGAAGACAAGCAGAGGATCTCCAGTCGACTCGCCTGGCCAAACACCAATCAAGACACCAAACAATGGCCTTACACCTTCTCCTCTCTCGCGCAAGGACTAGTCTGAGCACCTCAACTTTCCATTTTACGATCGTCTCCGCGATACATTCATTCATTGTCAGAGTTCGTTTATCTGAAGACAGTCCTCGACTCCACCTTGCTTCTTGTCACGACAGAACTGGATACAGAAAGACTAGTCTTCAGAGGATCTCAAATTGCCTTTCTTTTTTCTTTTCAGAAACGCATATTTCTATTCATTCTATGTCACAATCATCTTCTCGAAGAATGGCTCTCAGTGCATAATTCTTGTCACACAACGACAGAACAGAACACAGAATGCTAATCTGAGAATCTCACATTCTGACAATAATTTCATTTCAACGATGCATTCCGTCTTTGTTAGAGTCTGTTCTCTCAGAACGATTCTTGATCCTGAGTGCCTGATTTAACAGAACGGGACCAGATCGTACAGCAGACATCTTTGCAACCACTATGTTAGATTAGTTTCTTTCTTGAGTCCATTATTGATGCGCGCCGTTGATGTGTTTCCTTTTAATGAATTTGAGCTGAGGTTCAACTCGGTATGATATCGGATGGGACGAGGTTATGGAACTGGAATCAGTGGGAGGAGTTACATTGAATGAGAGCAATGGAACGATGAGAAGAACCGTGATGACTCTAAGAGAAATGACGGTGTCTTTCGATAGATACTAATAAAGGCAGAGATATATCCCCCGGTTCCCGTTGATGTTCATATAGCATGTGTGTTTTGTTATCATACGCACACCCACTTCCTCAAAGGATCTTGATCAAAATTTTGAAATCCGGGCGACACAGACATTTACCATCATGTGGGATGATACAGTCATGATCCCGAATCATTAATCTATGCTTTCCTGACATCCTTTCCTAGTACACCTCCTGAAAACTCATCACCACTTCCGAACCCTCCCCACCTAATAGTTGGTACAAGCGCAGAATTTCGGCGGGCATCCAAATCTAACATACCAGAGGAAGTCCGCATCAGTATATACTCTCATATCATATTCTGTCCCTGTAATATCCTACCAGACTCCCTTGCAAAACAACGAGAAGCAAAGAGAGGAAGGAACTCACGCAGGACCAATAACACAGCCCGACCACCCCGTCTCCCTGCAATTCTGCCCTCTAGCACCGCAGTTCTCGTACTCGCAGGGACCGGTATAAACGGGGCCTGGAAACATCTCGTCGTATCTGTCGGGGAAGGTTGGCTGTTAGTTTTTTGTTCTTTTTGGTTGTCGGTCTCGGCTCTTGTTTATGGGGATGAAGATTGAGGTATGAGTGAAGTGGTGAGATGATGAAAGGGTTCAAGGGAGACGCACTGTGAGCAGTCGATCTGTTTAATGTCGGCTGGAACAGTCGTTGCTAGCGTAAGGGATGTGGTGATTGAAAGGAGAATCACGGGAATTGAGAAATGCATTGTGTTGAATGTGTACGTGACGTAAGCCACTCTCAAAGGGAAATACTGCTGTAACGTAGTGCTGTGTTTTGAAGTGGTTAATATGAAATTTTAGAATTTCAATGAGAGAGGCAGGAATCTATGTTTAAGCATTAAGAGTTCCCGGTGGGGACGAATATAACTGAAGAGATCGTCAACAGTCCATCCATAGCCGAGCCCGGCTCGTAAGCTGGGGTCTTGGGAGATGATGCTTTTGACGCGCCAAGCGATGCACATCACAACTTTAAACTCTTGGGCCAGGTCATACCGCAACTTCTGTGTATCCTAGTATTACTTCTGCTCTGGTAATTGGGCGGCGGGCCCACGGTAGTAAGCCCCGTGGTGAATTTCGTAGCTTGGAGGGCTGAGAAAGGTGAAAATAAGAATTGATCGCTATGTGGCTTTGTTCTTGTTGATTGGCGTGAAGGTCCCTCTCGTTGGAATGAGTATGCGACAGAGCTAGGTCAGTGAGCGGCTATCAGTGCCACGAACTGGCCCTTGTTTCCTCCATTCTAGGTGACTTTTTTTGTGGTGAATCCGTGTGTAGATAGATGCCAAACCTCCAAGAAGCACTCGAAAGATAACATGCGAAGAAGCCAAATCTTTCATCCGCTTGTTGCGATTATGGATCAATGCGCCTAATTTTGATTGAGTTTAGGCAGGAATGTTTTGGAAATATCCTTACCAATGATACTCTGGCAACTTTTGACGACACTGCAGCCCAATGTGCCTAAAGCCAGGACAGGATGTTGAATCGCAAAAAGTGTAACATAGCAGAGATCTGCTATGTCAGGCGTTTTTAAGCGAGAAAATGGTATGTGAATAAAGTCGTGGATTCAGCAAGGTGTTCTGACCCAAGAAAAGGAGAAAAGACCTCTCCTTCGGTCCAATCAATCCATCGGATTGTAAAGGTACATTGCCAAAGCAGCGCATAAATGACCATAAATCTGTTGTTCTCAATACCAAGCAGTCCGTATTTATCAGTGAGTGCCTCCGATGTCCCCATGGCCAGTGCTCGAAGCTGACAACATATCAATTTATGGCCTCTTCACAGTTCTGGTTGGTCTGGTATTTTGCTCTTCCTTCCATATGGGCCACCTAAAACCATGGGTTTTGTTCCAGTCCGATGTGTCGATGTTTTCAACGATAGAGACCGCCATGTCCCCCACACGCGTTCGATGATCCCCATAAATAAATCGATGTAACAAATCTCAAACCCGCACAAATCATTGAAACACTCGTCGACTACCGCCTCTGGTGTCATTTCTTCATCATTATCCTCTCTATTGCGCCAAAAGGCGGCTTGCAACTATATTCGCTGAGCATCATGAAGACACTCGGCTTCAGAACTACTAGGGGCGAATGCTCTGTCCCCGGTATCGAGCTACGGGGCCATTGTGTTTCCATACCTCATGGCTTTTGCGTCCGATCGTAGGAAGGCAACGCGCTTCCCCAAGGCCAGAACGATGCATGGCTGAGCAGTCACCGTCGGACACCTTAGCATAGCAACATTGGGCTCGCGATAGTCGTCATGGAATCGAATATTGATGGTCTCGTAGGATAGCGGCTCTTTCGTACTAGCGAAGCACCAAAGGAAGTAAACTCGAGGATTCCTTCCGATCTTATGCCTGCATGCTGCATCGCTGGTCTTGTTCTTTCGGATTGGAATTTATTACCTGGGGAACGTAGAGCCGGAGAAGGAAGGGGTACCAATGGAGAGCTAGGAGAGGGGATCAGCAGCAACTGGGATGGAGATTTGAGTTATAGTTTCCTCTTGGTGCCTTCGTCAGTATATCAATGATGACTCGATTCATTGACACTTGAGGGAAGGGGTTGATTTAAAATAGGGTGCTGTTGGGTCTGACAATGTTTCATAATATCCTGCAGGATCTCCTCTGATCGTATGGTCTTCTGAGTTCTCAATGAATCAATGTCCTAGCGAGCATCATTTCAGTTCGTCCCAGTGTCAGATGGGCCATACCTCAGATACTACCTTGACACGTGCCTTTTTACTCCTGTGTCTGGACCGGACGAAGTCGCACTGATGGCGAAAGCAACAAAGAGAGCGAGCATCTACCCTCCTTAGATGAGCAGACAAAATAACACAGCCTCAATTTGAACTTTAGATACGATCTTCCCGACTGGCTGTGTTTATGTCGTTTTAGCGAGCTCAGAATTGATTCCACATATTTCAGGAACAACCCTTCGAGAGAAGATGCAAGGTCCGGTCTCACCAGATCTCTCATCCCACCTATCGTACGAAAGTACAATTACAGAAAAGGTTGGTTACGAAGTGACGAATCCCAAACAACAAAGTCGTGGAATGTTGAGAGAACTCAGCCCCCTTTTGCCATCCCGATAGCGCCGCGGCCTGTCCTGTTGTTGCTCGCTTATTGGCGATGTAAAGCTAGACTGAATCGGGAGGGTGGATTTCGAGATTTGATTTCGATAAAGAGTGGAGAAATGGCGGGCCTGGACGGGCTTGCTCGCGCTCGAACAGCCAAGGGCTGAAACAGAAACACGGGATAATCAGATGTTTCGTGTTTTGAGATGTGATAGGATGAGCATAGGATGAGAAGTGTAGATCGAAGATTTGTGCATGTTTAGGTCTTCTTCACATCTCTCGTTATGTTTCAATTGAGTATGCTTGGAGTTAATTCTCAAGAGCTGAAATTGAGTCGCGTGCTTGGATGCCAAGGTCCGCTTGGAAGTCGGAGCTTCTCCGTTTTTCTGTGGGTTGGAATAAGGGGTTTTCCCTTGGCGGGGATATATTTTCTGGTGGAGTGGACGGAATGGGTGATTTCCGCTGGATTATTGGGAGGGATGTCCCTCTTCCTCTAAGTCCCGCGCGTACAATAATGGCATTGCGGATATGATGCCAAGAGATGCCAAGGACTTGTGTTGATGAGTGTAGAAGAAGGAGACTTTTGAGGTTTGACAGGTGAGGAAGGAGATGATGCCGTAATCTAGATGTGACGATGTTGATATCATGTTGTGTCTCGGGAGGCTGGCTGAAGCTTTCTGGAAGGGGAAGATCTGACGGCAAACTGCAGGCTCAGCCTCGTGGAAGTGACTCGATGGGAACAATTGATTGCCTATGATTTGATTTCTTGGGTCCGGTTTAGCTGAGGCTGGTCGCCTCGTCTGTCCGCCTTGTGAGATACTTGTGTGAATAGCCAGCCATAGGACGAACCATATGCCGGTTTTAGCCTTGGAATATGCAGGGTGGTTATGCTCATGGTCCTGATTGTGGTCTGTCTGGTCGAGCATGTGGTCGCATGTAGATCTTCACGGATGTTGGCCGCGACTCAATCGCCACAAAAAGTGGAAAGTATCGTGATATCAAGGAATTCGAGTCTCTGATTGCGAATTGACAGTACTCCATGCCCGTGAGTGGTGGGTTACTGGCACCATTTCGGTCTTGGCTTTCTTGAGAACCTGCTTGATGATTACACAAGTATCGTTTTGAGGTTGTTGATTCGAGTGGAGGGCGAGTGGTGAGGCATCTCGCTCGATTGAAATCTTGTCGTCTGTGATTGGCCGACAATGTATGCAAGACCGGCAGGTTCGTATGGACATGAATCAGATGCTACCCGATATTTCATGGGACTTACCCGGCTTCAAGTTGTTGGCTCCTACAACTCCATGCCCTCAGAATAGACGCACGATAACTGCAAAGTAAAATGACTGACACGTAAGTGCAGCTGGGAAAAGATTATGTGAGACCGACTTGTTGTTGCCCGATGCGAGAAAAGTGAAGAGGATTGGGGAGTGTAGGAGGGCAAAACGTAACAGATATCATAGTTAAAAGGGGCGAGATCTGCAAACTGTATGTTCTGTTCTCTACTACTTGTTTGCAAGTTGCAACAACTCTTGTCTCTTCGAAAAGCTCTGTACCAACGCAACGATACACGAGTCGTTAGAGAAGATCTAGACTTTTTGATATGCATCCATTTAATGGAGTTGAATTGGTTGGATCTTGTGAAGAGTCGGTCAAGCTTGGTGCTTTGCTTGCCTTGCCCGGTGGGAGAAGTCCAGTTCACGAACTTCAGTGGAGCCTGGCGGATATGAGCAGAGCAAACGATGTGGTGCCCCGGTCTGTTGCCCAACCCAACCTAGCCCAGCTCAGATCCCGGCAGCGGGCACGAAGCTATTTGCGGTAAGGCCATTTATATCATATCTTGCATGCTTGATCAGATCCGTCAGCGTCAACATTGACATTGGAGCGTAGCATTGTAGTATGATTGCTAAAAGTTACCAAACATCAAACATCAAATAAATACAAACTAACAAAAATAAACAAATAAATAAATATAACAAGGAATGATATCCCCACGCCCGCCCAGCACTTGGCCGGCGCAAGTACTGTGTTTGAGGCCCTGATTTGCGTGGCGTGCCCATAGGCGCTGCAACAACAAAAAAAAAAGTTGGATCCCATGCGTGCACGTCTCCCAGCACAGCCTCCCTCTTCGCGCTACCATCATCCCTTCCGCTCCTCCCTACCTGCGAATCTGCACTCTATCGACAAGGGCCATGGTCTTACCCTTCTGCTTCCGTAGTACCAAGTCATCGTCGAATGAGGCCCATCTCCGAAGAACAGGCACGGTGTCTTTCTCTGCTCGAGGCTTGCCTTGGTTTTATCTTTTCATGATTTGAGCATTCGCCTTCTTTCTACCTATCCTCGAACCAGCCCCATTTGTCGTTCCCGATCCTGCGACGCTCCAAAGAGGCAGCTCTCCCAATGGAATGTCGCTGAAGCTGCATTGAAGTTAACGCTCGATCTCAGCAAACTTGTAACTCGAAATCCTCCGACCTTTTCGTTCCCCGCAAGACAAACCACAGGGTTTCCCAGGGCGGCTGTTTGATGCGCAGAAAGACAGGTGAGATTCCGAAGAACTTCTCCCGCTGTCAAATCGTCTATTCCTTGGGCCACAGCTATGTTTCTTGTCGCACACTGATGCGGAGACAAACATTCCTGTCTGTGAATGGGCAACCGG
The DNA here is from genome assembly GCA_020747065.1 of Cadophora sp. MPI-SDFR-AT-0126. NCBI lineage: Eukaryota > Fungi > Ascomycota > Leotiomycetes > Helotiales > Ploettnerulaceae > Cadophora > Cadophora sp. MPI-SDFR-AT-0126. Next base: position 311,917 of record JAGMVK010000021.1, on the reverse strand, counting down.
CCAAGAGCTTTCCAACGATTCTGCCGCAGACAGTGGCTTGGCTCATAACATTACACTTTGCATTCACGAACCGCTCCTGCCCTTTGTCAACACATCCTTTCTTCAATTGCAAAAGCAATATACTTATATCTTCTTCAAGCAGCTTTGGACTCTTACCATCCAATACAACACTCCTCAGATGCCGACGATTTTGCAGCCCTACATCTCATCCAGACACCTGACAGGGTCCGCGCCGTAGGCTTTCTGTGCCGAAGAGATATCCTAAACCTTTCGAAACCAATAACATACAAGATCCTGAATCATGGCAGATTCCAAGGGCGTCTCGCCCGAGCCGGGATCAGGTGGTCGAAGACAGAGAGCGTAAGCTTCCTCAGATGATAAACAGATGGTCGTTCCACCTCGCTGATATCGTGTGTTGCAGGCCGACCATAACCATTGACACTTCAGCTGTTAGTAATATCAGCCCTCCTCAGTCTATGGACAGTGATGCAGTTGCTTTGAAAGCCATGCCTAACTCGCCATCAACACTGCAGGGTGAGCCAACGAGCCCTCTCGATACTGGGAGCCATCCTTCACGACCGCAGCATTCCAGTCAAAATAGCACCGCAAGTCGGATATCAGTACCAGAACTTCGAGCCTCGACCTCCTTCGAAAGCCGCGACAGCAGACCAACTTCTCCACATAATGTATCTTCACCAACATCAAGAGGGGGCGACAAGGCAGCTGGGGGGTTTCTTGCCGTACCAGGATTGAGATCAAGACAAAATTCTATTGAGTCCGACGAAGGAAATCATCCAAGCACGAATTATAGCGGAGAGACCTTCGCAAACAGTACGCAGGCGGACAAGGACCGAGCATTTGGAAAGCCACCTGGAAACGACGATGTAATGAACGATCCGGAAGCCTTGACGCCAGACCCAGGACATGAGGAGGATTTCGTGACCGACGAGAGCAACTTTGCTTTTTCCCAGGGACAATTGAACAAGCTCATCAACCCCAAGAGTCTGGCGGCATTCTATGCTTTGGGTGGTTTGGCTGGATTGGAGAAGGGTCTCAGAACAGACCGCAAGGCAGGATTAAGCATCGACGAGGGCGACCTGGACGGAACGATATCGTTTCAGGAAGCAAAAGCTGCTGCGAGAAAAGAACCGACGAAAATCAACGGCGACGACTCCAAGACCCCAATTACCAGAGTAGATTCGAAGCAATCGAGAGATTCGCCTACTAGACCACCATCGGCCGAGGATGCATTTTTCGACCGGAAACGTATTTTCAAGGACAATCGCTTGCCCGTGAAGAAGGGCAAGAGTTTGCTGCAGCTCATGTGGATCACGTACAACGACAAGGTTCTCATTTTGCTTTCCATTGCCGCTGGTATTTCTCTAGCTGTTGGTATCTATCAAACATTTGGTACGAAGCATGATGCCACGCATCCTAAAATCGAATGGGTCGAGGGAGTTGCTATTATTGTTGCTATTGTCATCGTGGTGGTAGTCGGCTCTTTGAACGATTATCAGAAGGAACGACAATTCGTCAAGCTCAACAAGAAGAAACAGGATCGTGATGTCAACGTCATCAGATCTGGCAAAACTATCGAAATATCCGTTTTTGACGTCCTCGTTGGAGATGTAATGCTATTAGAACCTGGCGATATGATTCCTGTGGATGGCATATTCATCGATGGTCACAATGTTAAATGTGATGAATCTCAGACAACTGGAGAATCCGATTTGATCCGCAAGCAGCCAGCCGACCAGGTCTACGCTGCCATTGAGAACCACGATAGCCTCCGAAAGCTTGATCCTTTCATTCTCTCTGGCGCCCAAGTTACAGAAGGTGTGGGCACTTTCCTGGTTACCTCCACCGGCGTCAATTCGAGCTATGGCAAGACCCTCATGTCTCTGCGAGAAGACCCAGAAGTCACACCCCTACAGTCGAAGCTCAATACTCTGGCCGAATATATCGCGAAACTGGGAGGAGCTGCTGGTCTTTTGCTATTTGTCGTCTTGTTTATCGAGTTTCTGGTCCGTCTGAAAGGCAATACCGACAGCCCTACTGAAAAGGGTCAAGCCTTCCTCAACATCTTCATTGTTACCGTCACGATCATCGTTGTGGCTGTCCCTGAAGGCTTGCCCCTTGCTGTTACTCTTGCTTTGGCATTCGCTACGACGAGAATGTTGAAAGACAACAATCTCGTTCGTCATCTCAAAGCTTGCGAAGTCATGGGAAATGCCACTACCATTTGCTCTGACAAAACTGGGACCTTGACCCAAAATAAGATGTTGGTCGTTGCCGGCACTCTCGGAACAAGCTCTCGTTTTGGTGGCACGGTCGATATTCCTGATACTTCCGATTCTACTACCAACAAAGGCAAGCAACCTGACCAGGAACCCAGAGAAAATGTTCCGACTCAAGAGGTCATTTCATCCCTGGACCCAGCTGTGAAGCAGATGTTGACACAGTCTATTGTGCTCAACTCGACGGCTTTCGAAGGCGAGGTAGACGGAGAGAAAACTTTCATTGGTTCAAAGACCGAGACTGCGATGCTCATATTTGCAAGAGACTTCCTCGCTATGCGCCCAGTTGACCAAGAGCGGGCCAATGTTCCCATCGTACAACTTATTCCGTTCGATTCCGGCCGGAAATGCATGGGTGTAGTTGTCAAGTTGGAAAATGGAACATACAGACTCTACGTCAAGGGAGCTTCAGAAATTCTGTTGGAAAAGTGTTCTGAGATTATCCACGACCCCACGAGGGAACCATCCAGTTCGCCCATGACCGAAGATAACCGCCAAACCTTACTCAACCTCATTGACAACTATGCATCTCGATCCCTTCGAACCATTGCGATGGTTTACCGCGACTTTGACAGATGGCCAGCAAAGGGAGCAAGAACTGCCGAAGGAGATCGTAATGAGGTTGTCTTTGAAGATATATTCAGACAAATGACTCTCTTGGGAATTGTTGGTATCCAGGATCCACTTCGTGATGGTGTTGGCGAAGCTGTCAAGAAATGCCAGAATGCTGGCGTTGTCGTACGCATGGTTACAGGAGACAACATGACCACTGCCAAGGCCATCGCAACTGAATGTGGCATTTTCACTGCCGGTGGTATTGTTATGGAGGGGCCAACTTTCCGGAAGCTAAGCAAAACCAAGATGGACCAAATCATCCCGCGCCTACAAGTCCTCGCAAGATCCAGCCCAGAAGACAAGCGAATTCTCGTCAAGCGCCTAAAGGAGCTTGGTGAGACTGTAGCTGTCACCGGTGACGGAACCAACGACGCGCCTGCGTTGAAAACTGCTGACGTCGGCTTTTCGATGGGTATTGCTGGCACTGAAGTTGCAAAGGAAGCTTCCGCTATCATTCTTATGGATGACAACTTTGCGTCTATTGTTAAAGCAATGATGTGGGGAAGAGCTGTCAATGACGCTGTCAAGAAATTCCTCCAATTCCAAGTCACTGTGAACATCACTGCCGTTTTACTCACATTTATTACCGCTGTATCAAGCAATGATGAAACATCTGCCTTGACAGCCGTCCAGCTGCTGTGGGTTAACTTGATTATGGACACTATGGCAGCTTTGGCCCTCGCTACAGATCCGCCCACGGATAGCATTCTGAATCGAAAGCCAGATCCGAAATCTGCGCCTCTTATTACTATGACAATGTGGAAGATGATCATTGGGCAGTCGATTTATCAACTCACGATCACCCTGATTCTCCATTTTGGAGCCGAAAAGATCCTGTCCTATGAAACCACTCGCGAGCAGGACCAGATCAGTGCACTTGTGTTCAACACCTTTGTCTGGATGCAAGTTTTCAACCAATGGAAGTAAGTGTAGTCGAGATCCGTTGGCCCCATCATTACTAACGGATTCAGCAATCGTCGTCTCGATAACAAGTTCAATATCTTCGAAGGCATAACCAGGAATTACTTCTTCATTGGTATCAATTGCGTTATGATCGGTGGCCAGGTCATGATCATCTATATCGGAGGCAAGGCATTCAATGTCGTTCGGCTCAATGCCGCTCAATGGGGTTATTCCATCGTACTTGGTGTTCTGTCTATCCCAGTCGGAGCTGTTATTCGTCTCATTCCCGATGAGCTACTGATCAAAATGATACCTGCCTATCTGAAGCGGAAGCCAAAGGGACCGGAGCTCACCATTTCCGACGAAGAACAGCAATTCCATTTCCCCAAGCCATTGTCAGATGTCAAGGAAGAGCTAAGCTTCTTGAAGAAGGTCAAAGGTGGTCGTCTGAACAACTTGAAATTCAAGATGCAGGATGCTCGGGACAACTGGCTTCCTCGCTCTCGAAGCGGTTCCCGATCAAGGAGCAATTCTTCTCTTCCTCAAACACCAAATAACGGAGAGGTCCAAGACGATAGCTTTAGCAGCCAGCCACCTCAACCAACCCCCGAATCTCGCAAACGTGGCAGAAGCAACCGATCTCGGTCTAATTCTGCGCTTGGAGCAACTACGGTCATGGCTGGTATTATTGCAGGAAGTATCGCTGGTTGGTCCCCAATCGAGCGGGGTTACGGCGACAATGAATCGATGCGCTTCTCACGATCACAAGGACGATCCGAGTTGGAATCCAGAGACGATGTTGAAATCCATCCAGACACGAAGCAAGACGATCCCATAATCGCAGAAAACCCTCACAGTCTTGGTCTACCTCCTAGTCAAGTTCCAGAGGTCTCTCCCTCTGCTGCCAGTGGTAGTCAGGACCCACCTTCACCACCAGCACGTAAATCCACTTCATGAAGCAGCATCTCACAATTTGCATATTCTGCACCGACTTCAATGAGCTCTTTCACTACATGACCAATCGGAACAACACACTCTCTCGATCTGTCAATAATGTACAACTATCCGCCCTGCATGAATTTTTCTTTTGTACATAATACCACCTCGTTCGTCCATTTCCGTACGTACACTCAGTCCGGCGGTCAATACGTTTTCCGGAGTTCGGGGTTGTCTCTGTCATCACAAAAACACTTTACACAACATCAAGGACCATGAGTCTTCTTGTACGATCAGGCGGGCGACAAAAACAAAAGCCTATGCAGCCGATCATATTTCTTATTGTTCTCTCTCCTTCTGTATATAATGCTACGTTGCTTTGCGTGGCAGGAGGCCCCGGAGAGAGCTGCGAGGAGAGGAAAGGTGAAGATGGGGGGACTGGAGGGGGGAGAAACACTTAAGATTTCTTTCTTACACTACCCTTCATAATATCTGTCGATAATGATGGAGAGAAAAGAGAGGGGGGGGGAGAGGCCTGATACCTGACTGTCGCTACTTAGATCATAGAGAGTGGAAATGGAAAAGTTGAAGTGCGAGGGAATAAAGAGGAAAGGGCCAACGATAGAGGCATTCAGCCAAGCTAATTCCTGCTTCTGCCTGAAGATTGGCCCAGGATGTACGCATGTGGACGCAGGCGGTTTGTTGGGAGATCGACGGACAGACTGACAGCCTAGCACTGTAATCCGAATACAATGCAGTAAAATCATCATGGCCTGCCTTACAACAAGCTCTTGTCTCCAATAATCTAATCTTCACAAGTGACATATGTGATATTCCATTTCAGTCCCTTTCTGAAACGCCACATTGTCAATTGCCAAGTCTCATTGTTACCATGCTACCTATCTCTCTCTCTCTGTTTTATCTGTGTCTCTGGTCTTGAAGAGATCTAAAGTGTACAAAAGGAACGCAATGTATGCGAGAGCAACAGCCAAATTCCAAATTCCCCAGAACCCTCTCGTATCGTCTTTGCCTCTATGGCAGGATCGAACGGGAAACAATCCATGCATGTTACGAATTGCTATAGCGGAAAACAGAGCGCTCGAAATATCGTGATGAAGGGAAGACAAGCAAAACAGCGCTCTCTAAACGCCAGCCATGTGGTGCGGGTACCCTCCAGCAAAGAAAAATGGACAGATGAAAAAGTGGACTGCCATGCAAGAAAGCAAGTAGGGACCTCCCCATGCGAATGTCGATAGAGAAGCCAGTGTCGTCCGGAGTACAAAAGAAAGTTGGCTTTCTGCTAGAATGAAATGGCAGTAACGTATGCGCCTATGAAAAGACGTGAATAGTCCTCCTTGCCGAATGAATCTCCCAGTGATTCATGATATCATTACTCCTTCACAGTAAAGACATGCCGGCTAGCATACCCATCCTCAAGCGTAATAACAACCTCCTGATCCTCAGGCAACATCTCATGCTTCAACTCCCATCCCGCACGTCGACACAGCTCCGCAACCACGACATCGCAGTCACCAAGCATATCGATATCGAAATTGACATGCGACACCGGCGTACGCGAGATGTACATTTGCGGGATATGCGAAGGTAGGTATGGCACGACTTCTGACACCGGAGCGACTTTCAATGACGTGCCTATGACGATGACGAGGTCCACAAGCGATTTGTCGTGGTTCGTCAACCGGTCTGAAAAGCGATCTGGAAGCGCCTCGCCGAAGAACGTGATATCCGGCTTCATGACGCCCGATTGCGGATCATCGTAGTCGTCGTCCTCGGAACTGTCCCCGCCGTCGAGATCGAAGCGGCGCTTCTTCTTGTCTTGGCCTTGGTTCGAGCGTTTGCGCTTCATGGCCGTGGGCGCGCGGAGACGACGTGCTTGTGCGATACACCGGTCACAGTGTGGGATGCGACCGGCTCGGATGTCGGGGAAGATGAGGTGGCCGTCGACTTTGTAGCCGCATACTTGGCAGGTTGCTGTGGCGAAGGAGCCATGGCATTGGATGAGCTTCTCGGGGAGGATGCCGGCGACGGACTCGATGTTGTCGATGTTTTGGGAATAGTTGGTTAAGAGCTTGCCTTTTTGCTGGAGGAGGTGTATGAAGGCGTGTGTTGGTGTGAAGCGTTCGGTGTCGGGGAGGATGTCTTTGGCGATGGAGAAGAAGACTGAGGGGTCTTCGCGGAAGATGGAGATGTCGAAGACTTCTTGGGGGTCGTTGAGCCCGAGATGAGCGAGTTTGGAGTATAGGCCTGTGTCCTTGGATCGGAAGTCAGGAATGCCAAGCGAAGTCGAGATTCCAGCGCCAGTAAGAACGATGATGTTTCTTGCCTTCTTGATCAGAGATACGGCGTCGTCGACGGTATTGTATTGTGGAAGCTTAATTCTCTTGGAGAGTTCCCGACTGATGGCCAGGCCCAGGAGAGTGTAATATGATTGATCATCATAACCTTCGAGTACTGCGGGCGGCCGAACATGGAATGCTGTCAATAACTTCTTTGCCGTGACATTGCCGGCTTCAACAGTCTGAGCACAGAACTGCTCAGGGCCGACGTCTCGAAGGAGAGTTCTGTATGCAATGGCCTCTTTCAGAGAACATTCATCATCTGAATCTAAATTTAGCGATTCTGCACCAGTACTACTTTCCTAGGAGTTTCAGGAGTCAACTCACCACCACCAGCCAAATTCTCATCGCTGACCTCCTCCAACGCGCCCTCGATCTCGATGACAGACTCTAGATCCCATGCATCGCCGTCGTCATCGTCGTCGTCAGTCTTGATGGCCGACGGCTCTAGTTCGAGTTCGAGTTCGTTGTCCCCCTCGTCACCTGACTCGATGTACTCAACTTTGGGAGGCTCTAACTTGAGACTGCCGTTAATATTGCCACGTTGCGCGCCTTGGAGTGCGAGCGCGTCCATAATTTCGGCTTCGCTGTCAGAGTCCAGGTCGATGACTTTCGTGACGGCAGCCGGCGTGGATCCAAGTCGACTGGTATCCATGGCTGTGCTGGGATGTGGTGGGTTGACTGTTGTGATAGTGGATTATGTTGTGGAGTGCAGGTGGTGGTGGTGGTGGTGCCTTTGAACCCGAGACAACGTTCGATCTCCACCCTTGCAGCAAAAACGAAAGTGGGAAGAAAGGAGTGTTGGAAAGTTGCGGTAGAATACGGCAAATGCTAAAGTTTCGGGTTTTGCCACAGTCACAATCCTGATAAGATGAGATAGATGCACATTAAAATTAAGGTTAAGATTTTATCGGAGAAAGGAGAAGCCGAAGTGTTACAGATTTCAGGTTGGAGGCCTTCGGTTACGTTACTGTAAATCTTACAAAAAAAGATTTCACTAGTGTTGTCTTGTCTCTTGTCTTGCCTAGCTTGGGCTTAGGTTACCTTACCTTACCTTACCTTACCTTACCTTACCTTACCTCACTTTGTCATGTTCTTAGCCGCCACGCCACTCTTCAACGTCAACCAAACCTCGGCGGCTTTGACGCGCGTTTATCACTTGTTTTAACGAGTAACCTTCTCGAATGTTCCCAAGGAGGAAAACTATATAGCATAGCTTTCTTGGAAAATGTCTTTGATTCAGCGTGTCAATGGCCTCTTCGAAAAGCACCGGTGAAGGCGAGGCGCCTCAATTGCACTTCACAGCACCTTCCTTCGGCCCGAGACGTCAGACAACTGCTGTAAATACTCAAGATAAAGGACCCGGATTGCATCGACGACGAAGATCGCATGGCACCCATCATGAAGGAACCAGTTCTGGCTCTGGCAAGCCTGGAAAGCACATCCGACTTCCAGCACCATCAGGTGACCCAGGGTCTTCTGCTTCGAGCATCTACATGGGCTCATTTACGCCAAGAAAATCCAGAGGACCCTTGAGAAGTCCAGCAAGTTCTGTTCCAGCTACTCCGAGGACGAGCATAAGCCATAGTCGACTAGAAAGTCTACTTCGTGACCTAGATTTGGATCTTGAAACCTATGGAGTGGAAGAAACTCGAGATGGCTTTTTCGATGCTTCATTTTTCAAGCCTCCCAAGGTCAATCACGAGGACCTAATGAGAGATGCGCAATACACTCTTCCTGCAGCGTTCAAAAAGACTAGCTCGTTGTCTCCAAAGGCTTTCTTCCCTGATCAATGGCACGGTGTCAAGGAGGTGATCACAGCTGTGACAACCACCAGAGCTGGTATCAAATTGACCAAGTCCTTTCTGGCATTTTTCATCGCGTACATATTATGCCTCATTCCAGTCATAAGAGAGTGGATGGGGCGATACAGTTACATTATGGTTATTTCCGCCATCATCAACCATCCCGGTCGGACTATCGGAGCGCAAGTTGACGGCACAGTCCTCACGATTCTCGGTTCGGCCACCGGACTGGGATGGGGTGCTTTTGCTCTTTGGCTATCTTCATCTACCGCCGTTGCTCGTAGGGGATTCGGGGGAATCTTAGCCGCTTTCCTCGTGGTTTTCATGGGCACAGTTGCCGCACTCAGATGTTACCTAGCGAGATTTTACCAGCTTGTCATATGCGCTGGGATTGCGATCAGCTATACTTGTCTGGCGGATGCGGCCGAGGAAGTCGATTGGAAGAAGCTTTTCGACTATGGAATTCCATGGCTGTTTGGTCAGGCCTTGTGTATGCTGATCTGCTGCACCATAGCTCCAGATGCTGGAGCTCGACCACTGGCAGTATCGTTGCACAACGCTTTCGCCGTTATGCGTGATGGACTTGCTATTCCTCAGCCAGATCCACTAATGCTACACCGACAGCTAGCATGGACCTTTGTGAACCTCTCGCAGTCTTACAGAGACCTGGCGCTAGACATCTCGATTACTCGATTTCAGCCATCAGATGTTGCATCGTTACGAAACCTTATGCAGGGTGTTATCAGGTCATTGCTTTCGCTCAAAATGGAGACGCAATTATTTGACGACTTTGAACCCCTCCGTGAAGACTCTACGACTGGGGACCGTCGAGGTCGATCTTCTGAACCTAGAGTTGCAGGAGCAGACTTGACTGTGCCTAATATTGAAGTATCGACTGAAAGTCTTCAGGGTGGAAAAGATGCAGTGATTGACATTGACACCCCAAAAGAGTCTCCTACGATATTCCGAACATCGACCGGAGAGAAAGCAGTCAGGCTTGTAGCGAGCAGATTGGCAGATCCAACGTCAAAACTCCTATCCAGCATGCGAACATCGCTAGCAAGGTGTGATGCGGTTCTGATGGACATGTCAGGATACCGAAAGTATTTGGGTCCTCCCAAAGACGTTTCTACTGATATCCTAGGCTCCTTGACGAAACTTCGCAAGGCCACCATTAAGTATGATGATGAAGAGGAGTCCCTGATGAACAATCCGGATCTGCCACCAACATATTCTGACCATCCAGAAGTTGTAGAGCTATTTCTCTTCGTACATCCTATCAGACAGGCTGCCCGAACTGTGGAAGCTCTACTAGTGAAGGTGATGGAAATGCAGCAGAAAAAGAGAGGATGGAGACTGTATCTGCCTTCTTATCCTTGGAAGAAGGCGCTCCAACGTACCAACCACCAAGTTCGTCATGACCGTGGTGGCTTGACGGCGGGATTCTACTTTCAAAGCCAGAATCAACTCGCTAGAACCATGCAAGGCATGGCGAACGTCTACGAACCACTTCCTCGCGGCCCTCAACAGCATAGACACCACGGTGAGAAACAAGAAAGCCAGTCAGTCAAGAGAACCGATACACTAGGTAAGTATGAGGAAGAGAAGGAGGAGTCTAAGAAGTCCAAGGAGAAACAGTTTAGATACAGACTATGGGAGATTCTCCACAGGCTACAAGGCTTTGAGACGAGGTTTGCTCTTAAAGTTGTTTTAACCACGTCTCTGTTGTCAGTGCCTGCTTGGCTTGAGCAAAGTAGAGGATGGTGGAATCAGAATGAAAGTTGGTGGGCTGTCGTTGGTATGGCAAATCTATTTCTGCCCCTCACCAGTCACCAACATATTCCATGCTTCCCAACACCTTTCAATGCGAGAGATTGTGAAGATACTGACTAATACTAGCCGCATGGATGATGTCCCATCCCCGGGTAGGGGGCAACATCCAGGATCTCGTCACCCGCTGCCTGTGCTGCATTCTTGGAGCAGTATGGGGAGGTCTAGCGTACGGGGCAGACAATGGTAATCCCTACGTGATGGCCGTCTTTGCAGCCATATACATGCTTCCCATGATGTATCGTTTCACGCAAAGCTCCCATCCTCGTTCCGGCATCGTCGGCTGTATCTCCTTTACCGTTGTATCACTCAGCGCCAAAGCAAATGACGGCTTACCATCAACAGCCCACATTGCCTGGACTCGTGGTCTAGCATTCGTGGTGGGTGTTGTTGCTGCGGTGATTGTTAACTGGGTGTTGTGGCCATTCGTGGCACGGCACGAGTTGAGGAAAGCTCTTGCTTCTATGATGATATACTCTAGTATCATCTATCGTGGTGTGGTAGCCAAGTATGTATATTTTGAGAAAGGAGAAGAACCTACAAAGGAAGACATAGCAAGATCTGGCAAGTCACCACATCGCAATGCCTTTACCCATTCTAACGAAATTCCAGAAATGCTTGAAGGTCGGCTACGCGAAGGGCTCGTCCGTATCAGACAACTCATGGTCCGTCCCATCCTCTATCTCTTGTTTATACTCTCCACTAAAAACCCCCAGGCCCTAACCCGCCACGAAATCCGGCTCCGTGGACCCTTCAATCCCCTCCCCTACTCCGCTCTAATTGACGGCTGCGAGCGCTTCTTCGAGTACCTAATCTCAGTCCGCCAGTCCTCGCTCTTTTTCCACCCGCATTACATGTCCGATAATGAACAAGCAGCCGAAAGCTTGCTTACGTATCGACGGGACGCTGTGGCTGCTATACTAATGAATTTATATGTACTTGCTGGTGCGTTGAAAATGGATCAGAAAGTGCCTGTAGGTGTTGCGTGTTTACTTGGATTGTTGACCGTTTACTCGCTTCCAACCCCCTCGGTACCTTACTGTATGACTAGCACAATCTATTCAATGCAAATGCAAACGCAGATACGAATTCCTCCCCCACATCGCAACACCAGCACTCAACCGCCACTACATTACTAACACCACTTACAGCGCTACCTCCCAAACGCAGCCGCTGCGCGAAAACGCCTCCTTTCCCACATGGCCGAAGTCGAAGCCATGCAAGCCACAAATACCACCACCTTCAACCCAACCACCGACTCGGAGAAGCCCGATCTCAAAGTCAACACCCTCGAGCGCGAAAGCAGGAAATGGTCGCAGATATACAGTTACTCCTACAGTCAGAGCTTGACGGGATGTGTACAGCAGTTGGAACAGCTGCAGAAGTACACAAAGGAGATTGTGGGGGAGAGAGGGTATGTTGATTTCGATTTTGTTTTTGGTTTGTTGATGAGGCGCTTTTTGTTTGAGTCTTCCTGCTCCTTGGGGACGTTTCGCTCAGATCTGCTCGATACCTGACTAAAAGGACGAGAAAGCCGTCGTTGGCTTGAATGGAGTTTGGCAGGGACGTGGCAATAGTTTGCGTTGTCAGCCGAATACTTGTGTAATGTCGAACTCTGCATCAGACAATCACGTATCGGCGAAGTCATTCTTAAACCCTGCTATCACCCGCTTTCCCTCTATTCTACGCTGATCATCTCGACTGTTTTCCTCTTCTCTTCTCCCCGAATGCAAACTGTACTCTCTCAATCCACGCTCTCACTAATTCATCTGTAGTTTCGACCCCATCGACACAGGATCAAATGAAGTGATCACGGGCCGGCATTGGTAGGATTCTGTTTGTACAATATCCCCGAGGAAACAGTTCCCAACTCGATTTCCTGTACTCTGAACATCTATCTATCCATCTATGCTAGCTATCCTACCGCATCTCTAGTATTGGCAGCCCCAAAAGACCCCTCTTTCCAATCCTAGCAATATTCAAAATGCCAATTGAATGAGTGTATAACCAGAACGCCTCGCATATCGAACGATTACTCCAACCCCATGCGGATACATCCTTTCATGCATACCCAATAACAATTCAATACCGTTACTCCAACAAACACCAACAACAATATCCTAATATACGCCCAAAAACCCAGTTCAAGACATCGCATCATTAATGATATCCATCGTCGTACTCATCATACTCGGCTGCTTGAACGGCTTCATGCCGGTGACTTTCTTCATCGGCTGTCTCAACTGTCCGAGTGGCGGTCTTCCATTCCTATTCAATATTCCATTCCCAGCACTCTTCATGATTGATTTCGGGCTGCGATTCATACCAGGGTTTTCCTTTCCGTGCGTGCCACTCTCACTCAAGCCTTTCCTCTTCCTCTCCAATGCAGCAATAAGCGCAGCCCCTGCACCAGGGGCATTCTCAGCGCCGAAAATCTCAGTCTTGACATCAAGAGGTACTCCCTGACTCGCTCCGATTCTACCACTCCCAGCCTGCGTCTGTGTCTGCGTCCTGCCCACCTCAAAAAGATGGTTCGTCAACGCATCCTTCGGTAGATCGAAGATCCACCCTTTCCCATCCATCAACTTCACAAATTTCCCCACCATCTCCATCTCCTCCTCTCCTTCACCCTCTTCCTTTCCCCCATTAGCAAACCCACCTAGGGTCTCCTTACTCCCCACTACCAGCAACTTCGTCTTTGCCCTCGTGAACGCCACATTAATTCTCCTCCAGTCCTTCAACAACTCACCAATCGACCTCGCCTCATTACTCCGGACAAGCGACAAGATAATGACGTCTTTGTCGCGGCCTTGGAAGCGGTCTGCGGTGTGCATTTCCAGTTCTGGGTGCGCGCGCATGCTGTGTTTGAGGAGGGAGAGTTGGCTGCGGTAGTGTGTCATTATGCCGATGCTGGAGGCGGGGACGCCGACTGTGAGGAGCGACTCGACCAGCTGCGTGCATATGTTGGCTTCGGTGGGGTTGACGATGCGATTTCCTTTTGCTTCTTCGCGGGAAAGGGGTAGGAGCGGGTCGGTGTTGATGAAGGAGACCTTTGTCAATGGGTCGACGAGGTGGCGGATCCAGCAGGAGTTTGCGTTGGCACTGTCGGTGCAGAATGATCTGGAGCCAAGGGAGAGAGTTGAGGATGTGTAGTGATGGGACTTGAGGGCGTCGATGTTGGGAATTTTTATACGGCTGTTAGCTACTTCTTGACTGCCGCATTTGAGACGGCCTCGGTAGATGAGGTTGTTACTAAGAGCCATTACGTCTTCGCACATGCGGTATTGGTGTTCGAGGTACACAACTGAGCTGGGATGCATGTCGGAGAGGTGCTTGAAGAGACTTATATCTAAACCTCCTGTGAGGGCTTCCTTGTTTTGGACGAGTGGTGGAAGCTGGTTGTGATCGCCCACGAGGATAAACGTCTTAGCGAGGCGAATGGGTCCTAAACAGACTGGGAGGGTGATCTGAGAGGCTTCATCAACGATACAGTAGTCGAACGTGCGTTCGCTGAAGATGGCATGGTTAATACCGAGGCAGGTGGTAGCGACAATTGGGGTGTCGTGCCACGCATGCCTGATCTCCTCGAAAGATGTTTTGGTAGTCGCTGCCAGTGTTGCAAATTCCTGGACTTCCATGGCGATCTTTGCAATTGCTCCCAGACGAAGAATTGGGATACTGTCGTCTTTCAGCTTCAACAATATATTGTCCACTGCAGTATGAGTATACGATGTGAGCAACACTGTCTTGCCTTGGGACACAAGAGCCCGAATGATATGGGCGATGGTGGTTGTCTTGCCAGTTCCCGGCATCCCCAGAACCAGGGCATAATCTTCGGCACTCATCACTTTCTGAATCGCCCTTCTCTGATCAATGTTGATATTCTCGCGATCCTGTAAGACGTATGCAGTAGCTTGAGTCTTGAATCGCGGTGCGTTGAGGTCAACAACCAAGCTGCGGATGTGTCGAGAACCAAACGGACCATCTGACATGACTTGTATGAGGTTGTTCCGGACCGTCGCCATGCCATTGCTGAATTCGTCTTTATCTAGTCGATATCTGATAGGATCTTCCTTGATCTTCCCGGTGGCTTCTTCCATCGAAGAGCCCTCAGGTGCAACTTCCATGATGCTAGCGAAAACCTGATTGTCAACATCGTCAAACCCAGGTTGACGAATGCGAGCATTGTGCAGTCGACGATCCACAGCGACGGTAACACGCTTCTTGCGGACATGGGTGACAAAACCGTTTGCGAGAGCAAAATGTCCTTTCTCATCTGAGATGACTATAGGCTCTCCAACTATAATTTGCGAGTCGAGGAACGAGAATCCAGGTGGTGGGTCCGGTTTGACGAGGCTGTATCTGTATCGATTGATCTTGGGATTGTCCTTCTCTTCGTATGCCGAGCCAGGCTCAATGATGACATTTGAGAAGCATCTACCAAGCTTCTCCCGCTCGGAGCTGAGCATGGTCCAAAGCTCCCTGCGGAACTTGAGACTCTCCTTTTCTTCCTTGGTGAGAAGATCGTCCCATTTCAAGAAAAACTCCTTGTGCTTTGGCGTGAGGTGCTTGACAACTTCGTCGAATTTGGCTTTCATTCCACTCGTCTCTCCATCTCCATCATCAGCGAGTTTGTGGTAGATGAAGCAAGGAACTTTAGCATAGCATCTGTTGCACATATTCTCTTTCTTCAGCATGGGAGGAAGTTGTGCATGGCGTTCCCGGACGAAACAGGCAAGTTCATTCCGTTGCATGATCATGTGTCGAAGTTCATGTCGTATTGCAGGAATGCGGATCGTTTCCGAAGTTTCCATATAGTATAGAATGCCGTATGCGATCTCGACATCATATCGATCGGATAGAAGGAGGTTGTATAAAGCGGTCTGAGCGCGGTGAGCTGCGGAGGGATTCTTTCCGGTCTTGACTTCGAAAGGAACAGTCAACGTTCGCTGCTCCATTCCATCTTTCATGGTTACCTGAACAGTAGCATCGATGTTACCCTTCAAACCATACATGGGAGACCACACATGTTCTTCTACATCTAGAAGCTTGCTGACACACATAATAGCGGTATCTCCATTACCAGCTTTGACCTTTGCGTCGGGCTAGATAGTGTCAGTTTAAACGTATCAAGCCAGAATAGGGACACAAACATTTGGTTGCGAGGAGATGAACAATTCTGCCCAGCCCTGTAGCTCGGGCATCTTGCTTGTCAAGTGCTCAACAGCATCTGGCACTTGTTTCTTGATATTATACAGATCCTCTAGGTGGCGAATAGCTGTCTTTTCGATGAGTCCACCAAGCCATTCCGAGTCCCATCGGTTCTCCAGCATGGCTACTTGGAATATCTCGTGTAATATCGTGCCATACACCAAAGGGGCACTAGAGTCGCTTGTCGCCTTGACTCTATCCTGAAGGACAGCTCGGCGAGTACAGCCAAATGAGTCTGCAACTACTGTTGACGAGATGAGATGATCTGGATGGAGGATCAATAGGTTGACATTATCGTCGACGACACACTTTCCATGAGCATCAAAAAGACCAATAACATGTACAAATGCTTGAACAGTCACTGGTGTCTCTATCCAGATGCCTCTTAGGTGAACTGCCTTTGGTATCTTCGAACCCTCGGCTTGGAGAATCAAAATCTACAGTGTCGAATTAGCTATGATCTCGATGCTGTGATCTCGATGTATTATGTGCTTATTTTACCTTCTCTTGTTGCTTGCGGCCCTTTACATTTTCAAACTCGGATTCAAGTATAGTGGTGACAAGATACCTTTGAATGGCTGCTTTTTGCGTGGACTAGAGGACCTTAGTAAAAGTGTATATTACTATGAATGTCTGGCACGTACAGGTAAAAGACTATTGCCGGTCTGTTGGATAGCTTGTGTTGCGGTAGCTTCAGCAGCTTCAAAGTCGTCATCATCTAGACCCCCATCGCCAAACTCATCTTCCGATTCCGCCTTGGAAGATACTCTTCTCATCTTCCGAACCGTTCCACGGACATCCTCTGTTACAGGTGATAGTTTCTTCGCAATGGAAATTTGTGGATCAAATTGGGATGCAATCTGCTCTAGACCAGCCTCAAACATATCGTCGTCCGATTCATCGAACTCATCCTTTTCTCCTTGAAGAGCGGAAACAGGCTCAGATAGTCTCGAGGCAACCACACCTACACCTGGCGGCTTCGTCTCTACTATCGCCACTGGCCGGGTTTGTGGAGGTGGATCTGGAGGGAATATTGGTGCTGAGTACACTTGGGCACTCGAGTCAGAAACTTCAAGTAAGCTGTCATCGAACTCATCGTCGTCGAATTCTCCATAGTCAGAAGAGTCTGGATGATCAGGCAGAGGAGGAAGTGCCTCCACATCTGGCTGTGCTATAGGCTGCTCCTGGAAGCACTCCATCAGCGCAGAGTCGCTCTCTCGAAGGCGGCTTTGTTGGATTGGTGACACGTCCTCGACATCCGAGAGCATCCGCTCGCCTTGAATATCTTTTCGTTTTGGTTGTGACAGCCCTTCGGCTACTCTCTCAATTAAGACAGAGAGCTTGGAAGGACCTATAGCGGCCGATTCAGTGAAGACATCATCACTCTGAAAACCTCCAATTCTTCTTCGTTTCGGAAATTGGTTGCCACAACTGTTGGCTCTTCTTAATCCATTCCCTGAACGTGGTGTGATGCCTTCTTTCGTAGGCTGAGGGGACGATGTTTGCATGATGTGTGCGAGAGCAGGAACGGCTGGACCTTGAGGTGTCGGCGCATTGGATCCGCTGAACGAGTAACGGCCCCATAGCTCAGATCCTGGGTCAACTTGAGGTTGTAAAGCTCGAGCCGGCGAAGATCCAGTTGGTGAGGAGCTTCGTGCTCTTTTCCTTGCTCTGCGAATGGCTCCAAACGACTCAGACCCAAAATCCTTCTGGTCCCATTCAATACGCTCATCCGGGGAGACACTCTGCACTGGCCGTCTCACATCTCCCATCCCAATCAGATCTGGAAGCGCCAATCTGCCGGCTGGTGTTGATGGAACCGGCTTTCTTGCTGAGGTGGGAAGTGCTGGCTGCTCTTGAGGTGCCTTTGGTCCCTCATTTCGATTTCCGACTGCGGGCTCCCTGCTTTTTGGCACTTCATTCTCTTTCTCATCCGACGAGAGGAGACTAATCACCGTCTTTGAGGCATCTTCATTGGTATGTCCGTTGAAATGGAATACATCGAGCTTGTTTTTGGTGGCAGTGGATACTGGGATCGGGGGTTTCTCCTGCAATGGTTTCGACTCGTATCTTGTGGTTTGAGGTCCTTGAAAACTCTTGTTCTTGTACAGTTGTCCTCGAGCCTGCTGCTTCACCAGAGTTAGGTTTGCCTTGCGGGGAAAAGCGGTAGAGAATTGACATACTCTTCTTGCATTAGCTGAGTGGTTCTGATCAGAGAAAGATTTAGTGAACTGAGGCATCCTTTGATCCACTGCCTCTGTGGTTGTGGGGTCCAAAAACTCAATGAAGCTCCAAAAGAGTTCAAATCAAATAGAGAAGTGATCTTTTAGTAAACAGTACGCGAGCAACGGCAGCTGCAATTAACGCGACCGCGTTGTCTTGGCATTTTGGAGGGTCCCATCATCACGTGTAGCCAGCAAATCTGCGCGGCGCGGCCCATGCCAGGCCAGGCCAGAGCTGGGTTAGGCTCAATGTGGGGCCCTCCCCTGGCTATCTGAAGACCCAGCTTCGAGGTTGACATCTTTTCCGAAGCTCCCCCCCCCCCACTAAACCTCCAGAACAATCCGTTCCTACTCTTGGTAAGAATCCACGTCCACGTCCTTATTATTCAATCGTCTATACGTATTCTTCCTTGTATTATTCACTGATCTGCTGTAGAGCCACCGCTGCAATGTCTCAAGATAAACCTTTGCCCTTCATCTACCAGTTCGCCGCAGGTATAACTCCCCGAGGCTAGGTGGTTATCAATTGAGGCTCACAGCATGTGTAGGCGCGGTCGCTGGTGTCTCTGAAGTATGTCCTTGCAGTTCGAAGTGTATTCAAGGTAGCAAAAGCTAAATCACGAACCTGTACACAGATCTTGGTGATGTAAATTCCCCCATCCTTGTGCATGCGCACAGTTGAAGCAGAGTTGACTTAATCCTGCAGGTACCCTTTGGACGTTGTCAAGACCAGAATGTAAGCGGCTCACCATCGAAAACTCTACGAGCCAAAGGGATTGACCAATCGGCAGACAATTGCAATCTGGGACAGCAACAGGAGAAGATGCATACAGCGGAATGATGGATTGTTTCAGGAAGATCGTCAGAAATGAAGGGCATGTTACTCTGTTGCAAGGAGGAAGCAAGGACTAACATAAAGCTAGTGTTTCTCGGCTGTACCGTGGTATCGAGGCCCCTATTCTGATGGAAGCTCCCAAGCGTGCAACCAAATTCGCTGCAAACGATGCCTGGGGCAAGTTCTACCGCGATTCTTTTGGGGTGGCCAAGATGAACCAGTCTCTCTCGGTACTGACTGGTGCAACTGCTGGAGCAACTGAGGCGCTGGTCGTCGTCCCATTCGAGCTTGTTAAGATTCGGCTCCAGGATCGAACCTCACAATACAAGGGAATGATGGATGTTGTAATCAAGACTGTGAAGACTGAGGGACCATTGGCGTTGTACAATGGACTCGAGAGTACCATGTGGAGACACATTCTGTGGAACGCCGGTTACTTCGGGTGTATCTTCCAGGTCCGCGAGCTCCTACCAAAGACCGAGAACAAGACTACGCAAATGGGCTTTGATCTGATCTCTGGTGCAACTGGAGGAACTGTCGGTACAATTGTCAATACCCCCATGGATGTGGTCAAGTCTCGTATCCAAAACAGTCCAAAGGTCGCAGGCTCAATCCCTAAGTATAACTGGGCGTGGCCAGCAGTTGGCACTGTTTTCAAGGAGGAGGGATTCGGAGCTCTGTACAAAGGTTTCTTGCCAAAGGTCCTCAGATTAGGTCCAGGTGGAGGTATCCTGCTTGTGGTTTTCACCGGAGTTATGGACTTCTTCAAGAAGATTAAGGCCGAGTAAAAGCACGTATGGACCTTTCTTTTGCAGCATTTATTGTATTGCGCAGATGATCCCCTGTACGCTTCATGGATATGGTTAGAGTTTTGGAGATCTAAGACAATTACAAGACTGGATTAGAGGCTCGTTAGAAAAGATCATTCAGACTTTCCAAGCTTGAGTACTTCTCAATCAACGTGAGATTTGCCCTAGACTGCATGTTCTTCACTTCCTCGCTACTGCAATTCGTCCATTGCATGGGCAACCTATTGATACCGTGAAGAATGCTCACCATTTGGAGCTGAGATCAGCGGCAGAATTATCGGCCTTGTGCGATAAACAGGGCGACTCGCTTACTGATATTGACCTTCCTCCAAGTCATCAAGGTTTTATGTATATTCTTAAACATGTTTATCTTCACACTTCACCCCAGAGAGCATGGCTTCACGCTTATGCACTGTCCTTCGGCATCATCAGGGCGGAGTATCAAGCGGTTTCCTCGTCTATGTTACCCTTTGTCATTGTAGCTATGGCAAGTCTCACACTAAGAGTGCATTTCATCAAAAGCACCTGTTGCTTTCTTAATGGCGGGCGTATCACTTCTGCTCTCACACTTCCAGTTTTGGCATCTTTGCTGTTTACCATTACTTTTTCTCACTATAAAGTTGGAATTATGGGAAGCGCTTGTAAGAAATCAAGGTAAGACTTCAACAATTCTTCATTCGAGCTTCGCCACAGCTTCCT
The DNA here is from genome assembly GCA_020747065.1 of Cadophora sp. MPI-SDFR-AT-0126. Taxonomy (NCBI): domain Eukaryota; kingdom Fungi; phylum Ascomycota; class Leotiomycetes; order Helotiales; family Ploettnerulaceae; genus Cadophora; species Cadophora sp. MPI-SDFR-AT-0126. The sequence goes on along the minus strand of JAGMVK010000021.1, from coordinate 291,398 downwards.
TTCAAGTCAACTTCCAATGTCAAAACAAGCAGTAAAAGCCGTGGATACAGCATCGCAGGAGCTCTTTATTAACATGCGTAGCTGGATGTTTAGGCTGGTAGGCCATGAGCTGTCTCTGTCCACAGAAAGATGCCTGTGTATGTTGTCCATCCTCATCAGAAGACCCGGTGAAGGTCACATAAGATTACATGCATCACATGGTACTTTATACTCTTCAATGACTACTTAGCTTCTAGGTTTTGATCCTTGATTCTCAGAGGCCTACCTCCTCTCCACATATAGCTTATGTGGAGCTTTCCGGTAATCAACCTTGTTGTCAAGTACAATACTGTACAAAGGTACAAAGAAAGATCATTTTGTTGTTACTTTCTCCCATGCCTGAAAAGTTGCTAGGAGTACTCATACGGAATTGCCGATGAAGATATTCAACTTACTAGCAATTTATCGAAACGTAACAGGGCATTCGCAATCACAACAGTCGTGAAACTCGCTTGAAGGGGGGGCCGGAAAGTAGGCCTTCACACGTGATATAAATAGAAACATAGAGAGAGAACAGCAAGCTGGAATCTCGCAAGAAGTTCGTAGATAAAGGATCAAATTGATGTTTCTGTATCTGCACAGCTCAAAATTAATTCCAATCCTGGATCATTTTCGAAAGTGAGGATTGTTGTTCGTTTTATCCGCTCCAAAAGCCCAGCCCCGGCTAGTGTGATTCCCAAGATCGCTGCACAACAACACACCTCCGCCCTCTTCCTTCCTTCTCAACCACAGTCCACCACCAACAAAACTTGAACCAACTTCTGAACTCCATTCCAAGCTCATCTTGCCTGACGCGACAACACTTGTATCAATTTTAAACCTTTAAAGCTCAGTCCTACCCCACACCGTAAGTACATTCCAAGTTCCTGGTCGCATTGTCGCCATCTCGAGACGCGTCCTCGAGATGCGCCAATTCGGCGCAAACCTCAACCACAAACATTCATGCTGATATCTTTGCAGGAAACAATGGCGCGCGAAGGAACTCGTCAAGCGACCGGTTAGTTCCCACCGAAACCCTCTGCTGTTGCTGCCAGAAGCTTGATATAGCCCAGCGCGTAACCACTTCGAGCGTCGCTGAACCGCATATGTAGGAAACTCCAAGCCGAGAATCTTCCCAACCGTCGCAGAGACCACCACCACAAAGCGTGCTACAGCCAACACAGGCGCAAAGAGAGGGCCAAAGAAGGCTACCGCTACCAAGGCCTCCAAGCCAGTGGGCGTGAAGAAGGCTGCACCAGCAAAGAAGACCTCTGTTGCCACCAAGGTGAGGCTCTTTCCCTCATATCCTCAACACGTTGCTAATATACTCTATAGGCTAAGGGTGCTGTCAAGAAGGTTGAAGGTGCAATCACAAACAACCCAGCAAAGAAGGTGTGTTGCTGCAATCACTTGTTCTGATGCTCATCAGACGCGTCTCGAAAACCCCCTGTCCCAAAGCTACACCCGTAATCCATACTCAACGACATTCAACCCTCTCAAGTGATGAGGAAAGCTTCCTATGCATCTTGTTTTCCTTACCACCCTTCTATCCTTGTCCACTCGTCAGAGATCAACGTGTTGCGTTTGTATAAGTACCGTTCATGTTCTGAGTCATGTTGCTAATGCATGATATCTGTAGGCTGCTGGTACCAAAAAGATCAAGGGTACTGATGTTTCTAAGCCAAAGACCAAGGTCGTGGCCACCAAGAAGAAGTAAATGACTCCACACGAAGATGACTCTGCAACACAAGCACGGATTCGACAAAGACACCAGCAGTCACATCCAGTATACGCCTCTGCACTGGAATGACACACGCATCTATACCCCTTTGTCTCATGTCATGCTAGCTGAAGCAGAACTTTGGCGTTTGAGGAGTTCGTTGTCTGGAAATGGAGGGTTGTATGGAAGGGTTTAATGGTATGCACGCGACTGGTACATGCTATCTGGGGGGGCATGGGAAATGGGAATGGGAATGCAACAGGGTTCCATGTTTTCTGACTGTCTTTTCGACTGGCTACTCTTGACTTGTTTTCTGCCTTATGAATTATTTCTTTGGTACTCGATCACATACAAGCCAGACTTCCTTGCAGATATATGTTTTGACTTGCTTGGTGCGTAACTTGTGACTGTTCCCGCCGCCCGTTAGTTCGAAGACCTTAATGTTTACCTCTCCACATATGTCTCGCCTATGGTCGCTTGTCCCCACTTGAACCGATATCATCCTTTCGAATGTCCCCATTACTGGCTAGCGCCTTCAAGAATACTTGTCTGTGTTATTTGATGTTACAGTTCCAATCTCGTTGTCATGATCACTATTCAGCAGCACTTGATATTTTACAACCCAAAACACAAGACTTACTTCCTCCAAGCTCAGAAGTACCTCTTACACAAGGCGGAGCATATATCTTCCGTACAGACGATGCAATTCTCGGTTGGCTGTCTTTGCTGAACAGTTTCTACAAGTTCAACAGTCCAGCAAGGGTAGCTACTCGTAATCCTCAACCTCCCTCAACTCATCTTGTGATCAGATGAATTGCATCACTTAGACGTCACATGATAGCATCGCACTCCTCTGGCAATACTTTTAGTCACATATCTCTTAATCTACAGGATGCAGAAGTAAAGATTCTGCCCAATCGCCAATTGCAGCCCCAAAACATTCCTAGACACATGTACATAGAACATAGACACTTAATGAATATAGATGATCCTAGGCTTACAATCCGCTCTTCTATTCCATGCAAGTCTGTTGGGTAGCTCGGTGATTGACAAGACGTAGGTTTCAGGTCTAGGAGTGGAATGTGTTCAACCATTGCTGTCTATTGGAGAAAGAGAGGGCCCGACGAAACATTGCTCGGTTACTTGCGTACTCATACTCTGGACGTCCATATACAGAAGAACATAGTCCATCGATACTCATTCATAGTTTTAGTCGCAACTCTAACTAGCAGACCCTGCTTGTAAATTCCCAAACGAGGAGTGTTAAGTGACTTGACTAAATCTCCACTCTGGACCTCTGGTGAAGAGCATGAAGTATAGTCTATTCCGCAGATGTTGTGTCTTGCTTTGCCCTCTACTTCTTAGATGGAATAAGCACCGAGTAGTCTTGGTCAAATATCCAGTTTGAAAGCATCTAGTCTTCCACAGTCTTTAAATCAATCTCTAGCTGAATTTTGAGCTTCTCCACCGAGAGACGAAGGAAGAAAGTTCTGATGCCAGGATATGGTTTCGCCTCTCAGCAGTGAAAAGCTTTCGGCGATAAAGCAAACTACTTTCTAGATGCTCTGTCTATCCATATCCCTCTAGCCTAACCCTTCCCACTTCATTCTACCTCCTCCCCAAATCAATATCTCTAACAAGAACCATATCCTCGCTCTTCTCTCCCCTCCCATCAATTCCAAAGAACTCACCGACCGCAATATCCACCACACCCCTCCAAAGGCCCCCAACCAACCCCCTCAACTCCTCCCCCGTCTGCTTAAAATCCGGAAAGGCATTACACTCCAACAACCACGCCGTTCCCCTCTCATCAACCAGAAAATCCAACCCAAACACCTCAAACGCGTTCGGCAGCGTCTGAAAATGCACGCTCATGCCTCTCGCTGCCGCCTCGAAGATTTCGCCTGTAGTGGCGCAGATCTGGGCGAAGATATCTTCTTTCTTGTGGGAGGGGAGCTGGGAGTCTGGGAGGGAGAAGAAAGAGAGGACTGAGCCGGAATGGGCGCCATTCTGGAGACAGGTGTTTGTGAGGTGTGGAGAGAGATCTGTGGTGGTTGTGTCGTCCGATGTGTTGGACCAGGGAGGAACGTATTGTGCTGCGGCAAAGAGTGTGAGCATTGGCTTGTAGACGTAGACTTTCAGGGAGCCGATTGCGAGGACGTAGGTCCTGATGTGGAATTTGCGGGGGTTGCCTGGGAGGAGGAGAGGTGGGTGGATGTAGGGTTGGGCGATGAAGTGTCGGAGGTGAGATGTCACTATGAAGTCGCCTTCAATTCCTTCCTTTTGTTTGTTGTCCTGGCCTGCAGCGCTTTCGTTCTCATCGCCATCCTCATCGTCAGAATCCGGTCTCTCAGCCTCCCACTCGTCGAAAATTGCTTGTAATTCCTCCTCACTACTAAACAGCCTGATCCCTTGTCCTCTATCACTCATCCCCGGCTTCAAAATCCACCACTCCCTGTCCTCCCTACCCAATCCCTCCCCCTTCTTCCAACTCTCCTGTAACTCCCACGCCTCCACCAAAGCATCATCCAAAAACTCCGCATAGTCGACCTCAAACTCACAAGCAGGCTTAATGTTCGTAGCTAGGATTGATGATGGGTTTTTGGTCGTCCAGTTGTAGGCTGTGGTGCTCAGATAGTGTTTCCGAATTAGTGCTTTGCGGATTATGTAGGCGTTGGTGAGGGTGCTGGTGGGGTGTGAGAGGGTGTGTTCGAAAGGGAGGGTTTCATAGGAACTGATTTGGAGGAAAGGTGTAGAGGGGGTGGGAAGCTCGGAGATGGCTGATATGAGGGTGTAAGAACTGGGGTCTAGTCGATTTTTAATGGCTTCCAGAATAAGTGGCTGGACATATGCGTCTTCGTAGTTGATAAGTGCGTAGAAATGCTTCTTAGATGCAGATAGTTGTGACTCGCTTATTGATAGTGCTTGTGCATTGGGAAGTGTAGTTGGCCTGGGATTCCTCGTCAGAAGTGTAATTTTCCATAGGCAAGTGAAATGTTCTGTGGAGAATGTTCTTGTATTGGTCTAAACATCGTCTAAATGTTCCAACGCTATGCATCACCACACTCACAACTTCAATTCCCCTTGCGTTTGCGCCGAAGCATGCATGAAATTGGCCTTTAGTGGTGTAACACTGTGCATATCATCAGTAACCTATCTCCAGTCATGGCTCAGAGCTGGGAACAACATACCTCGTGTATCCTTCCTTTACAGCCCATCCATCGTTTCCGGGAGGCGCATCTTCGACGCTTTTGTAAACATCAGTGAAGCGAGGCGCCCACTTGAAATGCTTATGCTTATGCCTCGTAACCTTCTCCCCATTCACAGTCCCCTGTCCAAGCCCATGTCCCTCACGCTCTCTAATCTTCTGCTCTTCTTCATCCGCATCTCCCTCCTCGTCAACCACCTCCTGAAAACAACTGCCCTCCGCCCAGTAATTCTGCAGCATATCCGTCCACATGATCTTATTGCCCTCTACATTCTCCACCAGAGGAACATTGACACTATACAGATCAACGCCCTCGCCCCAATTCTTATATAGGTAGTCGATCAGCTTGACCGATAACTTCGACGCCCCAGCAATGATCTCTGGGTCGTGATTCCGCGAAAAGAACGCATATGACAACGCGATCGCCCTCCTCTTGCACACTGCAGCTTCCAACGCACCACCCAGCGTCCCACTGGACAGACTGAATACCGCCGTGCTATTCCTGCCATAATTCGGTCCGCTGACAACGAGGTCTATTGGGCCTCGATCTTGGAAGAAATGGTACAGACCGATCTGTACGCAAGAAGCTGGCGTCCCGTCAACGAGCACCCATTCCTCTTCTTCTTTCGCACCTGCTGGTAAGGGCCGTGAATGTGTTGTGCCGTCATCCCGGTGCAGGGTCCCGGGGCGGAAATATGTTGGTTTGACGGTCTGTCCGATGATGTGTGCCTTGCCTATCCAGGAGCGTTGCGTGTGTGGCAGCACGACGGAGACGATATGTCCAGCTTCCTGGAGGGATTTGACAAGGGAGTGGACGTAGGGGGAGGATTGGTTGGAGGGAGGTCCATCGTCATTTACTACCTGGAAGATCCTCAGTTCTTGTTTCCTATTGGGTTTGTAGTGGAAGGAATGGAAACTTACGAGAATATGCATGCTGAGAAAAGTGGTATCTTCAAGAGCTTGACTGGAGGTAAAGGAACGAGGGATTGGTGGTGTTGGCTGTGCTTTGTAGAAGTAAAATGGGAGGAGGGGTATCAAGGTTGAAAGTCTGAAAGTCGTCGAACGACAGCCTCGCTCTCGGTATGTTTTCTTTGGCGGGGTTGGTGGGGTGGCGTCCGATGGCGGAATTTGACATGGGCATTTCAAAATCTAACATACTTCCTTAGAGCGCGGTGACAATTTGGCGAACCTAGGTAGTTCGCAGTCACTCATTCGATAATAGTTGGGTAGAATAAAATAACTTCCACACAACACAGAGTGCAAGGGTGTTGTAACTCTGTTGATTGCAAGCATCATTGATCAATCAGCCACGACATGTCTGGGATATTCAGGTATTCAGCAGAAGGCAGCAGCACATTTCGTGTATCATTCAAAGCCATTTTACATAAAAGACATGGGTGACCTGACGCTTGCTCAAAAGGCCAGTTTCTAAGATGCATATTATGATACTCTCTCAATGTGCCAACTCTCAAGTAAGAGCCTGTAGTTAAGTAACAAGTCCAATGTGGCAAAAGACCTTACTTATGAATAGCGCACTCCTCCCCTCAATACCACCATTTCGTTATCCCTCCAATGTCGTGAAGTCCAAGGAGGACATATGATAATACTCAAAGAACGCCCCCTAATCCTCAAAAGGATGAAAAACGCTTCCGAATGTACTACTAAGACAAGATCGAATATCACCACCAAACGCATCTCAACACCTTTACATGTGTCCCCGAGGCTTCTTAATGCTACCTCTAGTCAAGCTATCTCCCTCTCTCTTCTTTCCTCCTCTGGTGGGCGATGGCTTGACTGGCTTGACACGTTGCCATTGGTCGAATGGGCTGACTTTGGCGCTGGCTGTTCGGTGGTTTCGGACCATTGGAGATGTAGATACGGACTCGTCGTCACTAGTTGGGCCTGTAGGAGAACTGCACACGTCAATCTTCTTGGATCGAGTAGCACGGGCGGTTGTTGGAGGGGTGACCGGTCCGAATCTGGGTGCCTTTGGCGTAGAAGCGGCTGGATGGACCTGATCAAAGGGAGTAGAAATACTATCCATTGGCTCTTCGATGTCGGTATCGGCTTCCTCGTCCTCGGTGTTGTGAGATGGAGCCTCTCTAGCTCTGGACTGCTCAGCAGTGGGGAAAAGAAGACGAGGTTTGATTGAGGACCGAGTCAAGGGACGACGAAGATTGCTGGTGAGTGTTTGATCGCCTTCGATCTCTTCTTCCGATTCAGACTCCTCCACTAGGGATTGACTGGCCCTTGGTTCCTCGTCACCATCACCAAACTTGCGAAAGACTTTCTTGCCACGGCTGGAAGGTGAACATTAGCAATGAAAACATGTAACAATCAAATAAACTTACAATACGTAGACCAAGCCATCCTCGCGTTGCTCAAGCTCCTCAACAGTTTGTTCACCTTCGCCAGGAACAGTGACCTTTCTGCGCTTGCTAGGACGCTTTGTGGGTTCAGGGATGGACCGATTCGAATCGCCGTAGAATGGATTTTCGGGGCTCAGATCGACCTCGGGCACTCGATCATGCGAATCGGTGAAGATTTGAATTGGAGTGGAATCTTCCTCAGCCTCGAAGCTATCCAAAGTAAAACCCTTGTACTTACGACCCTTCTTCTTCAAGGAAGGCATGATTTCTTCGTCGGAGCCAGAGCGAACAGGAAATAAGTTGCGAGCAATGGAGCGAACAGCTGGAGCGACCTGTGTCGGTCGTTCGTTGGGTGTCTTTGCGGGAGTTGGGAGCATGCCGGTGTTGCGAAGAGCAGTCGAAGATTCAGCGTTTGTCTTTCTTGAGGTGGTTCTTGCGGTTGTTGGAGTAGGAAGACCAAGCGAGGCAGCAGCTGAGCTCATAGAGTCAACAGTGAGCGCACCAGAGACGCGTCGTCCGCCGGTTGAGAGTGAATTTCTTGGTGTTCGCTTTTTCGACGCGGTCTGAGGAGAGGTAGGGATGGCACTTAATTTCGGAGTAGATGCATTGTTCGAAGAATGGGTACGACGACTAGGAGGAGGTGGAGTCTGTGCATCTCGAGATCTTTGCTGGACCCGGGCAGACTTTCGAGGAGTATATGGTTGGTAGTTGTCGTCGAAGGCTCCAAATCTCGGGGTCCCTGGCGTGCGGATGGAGGAAGGAGGTTCTGGAGTTCTTGCATGGTATGCAGTTGCCATTCTGGGAGACTGTATGAGATTGATGGTACGTCTGAAGGGAGTTTTCCAGGCAATTCAGAGAATGTGATGGAGGCCGAAGTCCCCAAGAAGGGCGCCTGTCGGAGGGTATCCTGGCTCTACCAAGGAGGCCGTTAAGAGGGATGAGTATTGCCAAATGAGCGGACCGCAGATGGGAAACAAGAGCTGGGTTATCTGAATAATACGTGATGCAGAGCGATGGAAGCAATTGTAATGTCGCAAGTTACTTTCGTGACATTTCGCAAGTTGTCAAAAATGTGGTTGTGTTATGAGGTAGGGCGGGATGGAAATTCGAGAGGTTGAAGTTGACTTGGAAGAGGCTGGGCCGCTAGTGCGAAAGTCAGACAACAAGGCTAGCAATGCCGGTGAGGCCCGTGCCCCTGGGCTTCGCTGTCAATGTCAACACTTCCAGAACCGCGTCCAAACGCGTCACTTTTTCCTATTCGGGCCAATTTGAAAAGCAGCAATAACAAGTGATACTTTTGACATCTCTCAAAAAATGTCTACTCCAGATATTGGCAGGTTGGATCTATCCGATTCCGATAACGAAGATCTCTTCGCATCCCCATCTCGCGCCTCGAAAACCGCTCAGAAACTCCCCACCAAACAAGCAGAAAGCAATGCGCAAGCGCCAAGGAACGCTGAATCCAAATATGACGCGGAGCAGGCGAGGGACGCAAATCTACAGAGAGAGCTAGAGAGCGTGAGAAGTATCAATGAAGTGATAGAGGGTGTGGTATCAAGTTTAGAAACGGCGAAGGGGAACATGGAAGTAAGGCGCATCTATCTTCACTGAGAAACGGTCAATTTCTGATATATCTATGCAGACGGTCTCGCGGACAGTCACATCGGCATCTACGCTCCTGAACACCTGGATCCGGATTCTCTCACAGACAGAACACAACCAACGACTGATCTTGAACCCCAACTGGCAAGGCGCAAGCCAAGATGTGGCAGATATGGAGAACGAGACGGTACTGAAAGCGCAGGCAGCCGAGAGGAGGGCCGCAGAAGAAGAGAGGAGGAGAGAAGAAGCCAGACGGAGAGCTGAGGACGAGGAGAGGCAGAGGCAGGCTGGAACGACTGTGCGGGGTACGCGGGGCAGAGGTCGGGGGAGAGGAACTGGGAGGGGAAGTGTTGGTGGGACAGGATACGTTGCTGGAGGCAGTTTAACAGGTTCCAGTAGGGGGTCATCTCAAACTGGTCGGATTGGGACAGGCATAGGAAGGGGACTTGGAGGCACAAGAGGGAGAGGGAGGGGTGTGAGATAGTACATGAGATTGCTGCAAATACAAGTCTCTCAAAAATGGCCCTTCTGTTAACTTGGACTTCGATAATGCTGGTAGCGAGTTAAGCGATGTCGAACACATTCAGAAGTACCAATGACGATAACTGAACATCAGAGGGCCTTCGAAATGAAATCAGATGTGGCCATGTTGCAAAATGAAAAGCATCTTGTTCCTACTTTCCGGACATTATCCGACAGCCCGTCCATTCATTTGCCTGGAATTGCAACCACAATTCGATTCCATAACCTACTTCATCCCAGAACGCCGTACCCATGCCAATATTCAAGAACGCCTCATTTCTTCCTGAAAAAATCGCTCATTTTCTTCATCCCGGACACGTTGACCTTCTTAAGCGCCTGTACCCCTTTGCTCTGATTGGCTTTCTTCCTCTTTTCATCTTCATCCGCTTTCCTTTTCTTCTCAGCACGAGTCTCTCCATCTTCAGCTGCCATTGAGCGTTTCCTTGAGAAATCACCCAGGGATCGTGAAGCAAGAGCTTCCTGCCGTAATTTTGTTAAGTGAGCCAGATGTGTATCGAGAGGAGCAAAGTCGACAGTCGAGTTGGGAGTCGAAAGCAGTTTCTTGAGGCTCTCGGTGATATGAGGTGCAAGATATGCTGAGCAAATAAAGAATAGAGCTGTGCGAAGACGGAGAAGTTCAGCAACTCCGTCAGGAGCATTAATGGGAGACGGGTCTGCCGGCTTGTCTACCGTGATAGAAACTTGCGAGTCTTCCGAGAATGAGGTTGCTGCTGTCGATGCTTCTGAAAAGGAACTCGTCGCTGTATCAGATACTGTTGTTTGGGTATCTGGAGTTGCCGCTTCTTCCTCTTTGGCTGGCTCAGATAATGAGCTGTCATCTCGCTTTATACTGAGCATTGGTGGGTCCAGAGCTTTCCTCACGAGCCTTTCCTCCATGCTTGCAGGTAAAGTTGTCTCGGTCATCTTGTTTGCCTTCTTTAAGAGCTCCTGTAGAAGCTTCTCCTCGTTCAGTCGATACATAGTCTCGCCTCCAGCCTCCACAGTATCACATACGGCCGACATCCTGCTTTCCAGTAATTGCCGAATTGACTCGATCCTAGAAAAACTCGCAAAATGTGGAGAGACCTTGGACATCTTCTCAAAGTAGTCGTAGCCAGACAGGAACAACTTCTTCGTAGGTTCTGAGGCTTTCGCGGTGGGGAGGGGAGAAAGTGCGGATAGAACCATAAACAATGGATCAATTGGGGTTGCAACAAGAAGGCTTGCAGTCTTCAAGACATAGCCTTCGGACTCGGTGATATTGCCATCCCTTCCTTCTGCCGTTTCCCCATTCTCTGCTTCTTCCGTCGCTGACAGCAACCAACTTCTTGGACTCGTCCTCGGGGCAGCAACTTTGGTAAGCTCGTAGAACCCTCGCTCCGGACATATTATATATCGATCATCACTGAAGTATCTAGGGTTCTCGAGGGTTATGATTCGTGCATCTTTGCTGAGGTCTTTCGGAAGAATAAATAGGTGGGGAGGGTTGGTGGACTCGGTGCTTAATTGAACTTTTGCAGCTGTTGACTCAGGAACCTTTGGGTCGGTTGCTGCCTTTGCATTTTTCGTAGACGACCTTCCTCGAGTCTTCATTTTGACTTGACTGAAATCCAGGTATAACTCCAGGTCCACGAATTATTGTGTTGGTGATGGTTTGGGGTTGCAAAATGTTGAAAATGCACAACTTCAATTGAGACCCTGGAAGACGCGTCTTAGAGCGTGTCAGAACGCGTCGCTAAATTGAGTCGAAATCCTACAACGACAAGTCTTGAAAGTCTCAGTGTCACCACGACAGCTGGACTATACGGCTCCTAGATTGAAGCTCAAAGTCTCAATTGCGCCCGGCACAGAAAGAACGACTTTCTCTGGAAGTCCTATCTCAAACATTGATTTGTGCGGAATCGTCACGACCAAGATTAACGCATGGATCAATATACTTCAATCCCTGTAAGGAGATAAATGCATCCTTCATAACATCTGAAGTCTTGCATACGGAGGACAACATATGTACCTGATGGCCCGACCGCGTTCTTGTGATGTCTCAACGTGAGTACAGCCTTTCAGAGCTTGCAGACTCGCGACTGACCGCATCCATCTAGCTATGGCAAATCCTGAATGGCCACCGAGATCTCCCCATGATGTCCTCCTCAGCACGCCTGGAGGTCGTGATCGACTGCGACGTCTGGCGGAACGCGCCTCTCCCTCCCCTTCGCCAATAAAGCGCTCGGCTTCCATGCGCAATCGTGCCAAAGAGCTTATGAAATCAGATACGGATGAAGTGGATGACGACGAGGATGAGGAGACCTTGCAACTTCAACTGCAGGAGATACAGGCGCGCCTAAAGCTCAAGAAGCTGCAGAAGAAGACCAAGCAAGCATCGGAATCAGAGAACGAAACTGGGAGGTCCGACTCAGCACAACAAAAGAGGGCGAACTCAGCGGCCGCAAGTCGGGCACAGTCGAGGATAGCAGGATTGCGCGAAGAGCGACTGGAAAAGGCGAGGGCTCAACCTGAAGTACATGTACCAGTTTCTCCCATTCGAAGAGCTCAACCTTCGACGGTACAGCGGTCACCAGGAAGGGTCTTGTTGGGAATAGACAAGGGTTTAAGAGGGAATGATATATCACTAAAGCGTGCGCCAAGTCTGAAGAAGAGAGATGAGATATCAACGGAGAGGCTTGCAGGGCCATTCTTGCAAAGGACCGGCTCGCAGGCCAGCAGTCGTGCTCAGGGAGCTGCTACCCCATCAAACAACATAAAAGAGGATCGGCCCATGACATTCAGTGAAAGGATGGCAGCCATGAGGTCTGAAGATCTCGAAAGGCAGGAGAGGCAGGAACGGATCAGAAAGAATCGAAGTAAAGGCTTCGATATTGATTACCAGAAGATGCAAAGATTCAAGGAGAACGCTATCGAGCTGCCAGACGATTCGCGGATGGCCCCAGAATTCACGAGGGACGAAGTTTTAGGAACCAAGACAGGAATAACACCTAGTAGAAGCACCCCCAGTCTCCGGTCCGCGATGAGAAGTACAAGTGCAGATGTTGTAAACTCGTTTCAGAGCAGGTCAGACTCCAGGACCTCGAACGCTTCGTCGAAACTCCTTCCGAAAAGAGTACCGGACATGGCGAAGAATCCACAAGAGGTCACAGAATCTGAAGCAGATGCCTCCCAGTTTGAGCCATATTCAGCCCAACATCTTTCGAAGCGAATAATTCCTCATCCTGAACTCACTCGAATGCTTACTGGGAAAAAAACCTTTCTCATTCCGGATCTGTTGAAAACAGTAAAGGCCCCAGACTTCTCTGGACCAGACATCGAAGAGGACATCGTTGTTTTGGGGATAATATCCAAGAAAACGGAGCCAAAGGCACATCAGCCCACTGCCAATTCCAATAAACAAAACAGGGGGAAGTTCATGGTGATGGCTTTGACTGATCTTAAGTGGGAGCTTGATTTGTTCCTGTTTGATACTGCTTTCGACAAGTTCTGGAAATACACCCCTGGCACAATTATAGCTATTCTTAATCCTCAATTTATGCCTCCACCGAAGGGAAAAGAAGCGACAGGAAAATTCAGCTTGACCTTAAATTCTAACGCAGATACCATTCTCGAGGTTGGGACAGCAAGAGATCTAGGTTATTGCAAAAGTGTCAAGAAAGATGGCAAAACCTGCGATTCGTGGGTCGACAAAAGGCACACTGAATTCTGCGATTTCCACGTCAATCTCACTCTGAACAAAACCCATACGAACCGCATGGAAGTCAACACTATGGGATTCGGCAAGGGTCGGTACGGAGGTGGTGGAGGAGGTAGCGGAAGATTTGCACAGGACTCATCATCTCATTTCCGACACAAGAGCAAGCAAGAAAAAGAGGAAGAGAAAACCACCCGCTACGACAGGGGCAGTCACACTCAGATATTCATCGGCAAGAAAAGCACAGTCAGCATGCTTGACGACGTCGATTTCGATCCTGATGCTTTCCACCGTGGTTCCACGAAAGAAGAGCGCATGACACGGCGTATATTAGCGAAAGAGAAGGAGCGGGAGTTAGAGCGCAAGCTTGGAACCATGGGCAGTGGGCAGGGCGCAGAGTACATGCGACGGCGCGATCCCACGGCTCCATCCCGCAGCGAGATGTACAGCTCCTCGCAAGCCGAAGCGCCGCCTGACGCAGGGCAACTCGGTCTTCTAGGCGGCAAGGCCGAGAATGTGGCGTTGAGTCCGACCAAGCGGAAACGCACCAATACTGTCTCCAGCTCGGCGGCTGTGGGCTGGGGGTCTGATCTGACGAAACAGCTGGGCAAGATGAAGAACGGTGAGAATGTCAGCAAAGACGGCCAGCCGCCGGTCAAGAAAAAGACGAGGTTCGTTACTGAAAAGGGCATCAGGGAAGCCGGTCGGGAGAGCTTTGGTGGCGAGGTGGTCGGGAAGACACCGCTGGGTGGTGGTAATGACTTTAATGACTCAGACGACGATCTCGATATTGTGAGGGAGTGAACCGCTGTGTTGGTTGGCGTAAGGCTTGGTTTGATCTGGGTATTGGCTGGATTGGCACGGTCTGGTGCATTGGATTGCTTTGTCAGAGACAAGAGTCAGTATTGGGAGACAGTATCTGGTATGTTTTGGCAGTCTCGTAATGAGCAGGGCCTTAAGATTAAGAGAAGCTATTGTAGCCTCCTCTTTCGCTTGCAAATGGTACATTATATTTGCAATCGTTTCTCTCCGTAGCTCCTCTCCTCATCAGTGGATGCCAGAGAGCATCTTTCAAAATGAAACTGCGAGAACGAGATCCACCAGTCACCATCTCGCTTATTCCCAAGCAACAACAAAACACACCAGAAAGAGATGTAAAAGAGAACGAAAAGTTCATAGTATCAAGCGGCACACTACCGCAACATATCTTTTTATTAAGATACCGTCATGGAAGTACTTCCGGAGATATTTTCAAGATATGATTCGGTGTGAGTCCGGCCTCAATCCGTCGAACAGTTGTCGTGTGTGTTTGATCTCGCGCGAAGTTGTGACAGTGAGCTAGAGGAAGTGTATCAAAGTACCTTATTAGTAGATTAGCATCAGGTACCTCAAACATCATATATGAAGCTGACTGCCAGAGTATCAATAATAAATGTGGCAACCCTAAATTTATGCTGAAATTGTATATGTGTATGTGTGTATATACATAAATACCTGAGAGCTTTCGTCAAGATATGCGTAATACTTAAGGCTCTGAACACTCAAACTCACTCAAGAATTCATATGCCTGTGTCATAGAAGTTCACTTTTTTCACCGTCCAAATCATCAACACCTCAGATACGCTCAAACCAAATCCTCCCATCCTCCCCCATCTCCCCTTCCAGCGCAATTCCGAAGCTCTTCGAAACACCATCACTCCCCACCCTGAATTCCGCAGCCAGAGCACCCTTGAATATAAAGCCCGGCGCATTGATCGAGTCCGCGAAAGCCATGAAATAGTCGCCAGAGACGTGCTTGAAGTCCATAGCTATTTGCCAGGACACGTCGAATCTATCGGCGTGTAAAACATCGTCTTTCATGTAGAGAGTGAAGTTGCGGTACGCGGGGTGGAAATAGGTACCGGTGTAGTTGCTGAGGGGGAGAGTGGCTGGAAGGGGTGGAGAGGGTATGTTTGGGTAGAATATGGTAGTCGCGTTTTCGTACTCGTCGGTCTTTTGCTTGAGAGCTTTGTTGAATCTGGAATTTGTTAAGGCTGCATCATAGCTCGTGGTTCGTACCGTGCAAATGCCATATCTGAAGCAAAAGATCATCAAGCAAGCGAGGGGAGCATAACTTACTTCGCATCCCAATCAAATCTCTCCTTCTCAGGGGTTCCGAGTTTCTCGTCAATCAAATGCCATAGAGCTTTCAGCTCCACAATATTCGAAGTCACGCCCGTGTTCCCGAAGGCACACAGTCCGTACTTCAATTCCGGAAAGAAAATGATATGCGAGCCGAACGCTTCAACACCACCACTGTGCTCATAGAACTGATACCCTTTGTAAGTCGACGTCTCCCAACCGAGAGCATACGACATTGGACCAGTAGACGGCACATTGTCAGAATCGTGAAGCATGCGTGGTGTGAAGATGGCTTGGTAGCCTTCTTTTGGGATGGGCGATGATCTGTTGAGAAGTGCGTGGAGCCATTTGGAGTAGTCGAGGACATTCGATATGATAGATCCCGCAGCGGCATTGGTGACCAGATCCTCTTCGTAGGGCACAGGAAGGTACTCGTCTTTGTAGTAGACGTAGCCTTGGGCGAAGTGGTCGGGGCCGGAGATGGCGTCTTCGTTCGAGAAAGACTGATTTTGTATTAGTTGAAGGACTCTTTTCAAACATAAAATTGGGGCTCTAGATGTAAGCTTTCCGATTTCAGAATCTCGAAATAGCCAAGTGGTTCCACCTGGCTACGAG
The DNA here is from genome assembly GCA_020747065.1 of Cadophora sp. MPI-SDFR-AT-0126. NCBI lineage: Eukaryota > Fungi > Ascomycota > Leotiomycetes > Helotiales > Ploettnerulaceae > Cadophora > Cadophora sp. MPI-SDFR-AT-0126. The sequence goes on along the minus strand of JAGMVK010000021.1, from coordinate 275,526 downwards.
ATATGGAGCCTTTCGATATCACTTTTACAAATAGAGGTATTGAAGATCTGAACTCACGGTAGACTTCATCCCCAGAGGTCCCCAAATCCTCTCTTTCAAGAACTCTTCCAGCGACTTTCCAGTCAATGTTGAAATCACATGTCCAGCAACGACATACATCATGTTGCAGTACCTGGTACAATCAATATGACGTCCTATAAGAGCTCCAAGACCACTTTGCAACTTCAAGACAGGGCTTGAGTTCAGGCAAGAGAAACACTCACTGAAATCTCACTCTCGGCTCTTCCGTCAACGGCAAGTACCTCAAAGCCCTCACCACATCCCTCGGCGTCGAATTCCTCCCATCATAAGTCCCCCCATAACTCATATCATGTCTCGGCATGCCCGTCCGATGTGACAAGATATCCTCGATAGTAACATGGTCGGTCGCCCATGCATCCTCAAGAACGAAGTCGTCGGGGATGATGGACGACACGGGCGTTTTCCAGGTTAGGGATGTGAAGTTTGAGGGGTCGGTGACGAGGAGTGACATGCCGGCTGCTACGAAGGCTTTCGTCGTACTAGCCCCGTAGAAGAGTGTTGAGGGTGTGACTGGGGTGGATGGGTAGGTGGCGATGCCATAGCCCTGGAAGTGATTGTGAGTGAAAGATCTAGGGGTTTTGATATGAGGGGTGAGGCGATAACATGAAAGTAGAATGAGTATTCCATCAGACATCCGACAAGAAATAAATTTATGAAAGTAAATGATCACAATATGAGGGAATCCTCACCTCAGCCCACATCTCATCCCCATCAACGACACCAATCGAAATCCCAGGGACATGCCATTGCTCCAGCGAATCTTTCACTAATTCTTCCAGCTTCCGATCAAGCGGATTTGACTTTCCAGAACCACTTTTCAGCACTTTCTGCTCAAGCGCCAATGAGAGAGGCAAATTGCCCAACAGATATAAATAGGGCAGTAATTGAACAATCATCTTTACTCAAATCAAAATGATAAGCAGGGTGCGAAGATGGGGTCGAGTTTCAAAAGATACCAGACAGCACAAGACGTCGATCAATAACAAGACGGTCTCAGAATTGTAAATCTGAGCTAGCTCCTCAAAACTAATTCAATATATAGCTGCCTTGTGAGAGGTACGTGTACGGATTTAAAAAGATAAACAGGGACAAGTTACGAAACGGCGTTCAACTCCGAGATGTCATCTTACTAAGGGGAAGGGTTGATGTTCCCGAAGAAGCATTTGATCCGACGCCTCGCCACATCCCCGCATGTTCGAGAGGCTCCAGAACCTTATTTGAAGTCGAGCAAAAGTCCCCGCAACCTTGTATGCTTGTATATCTTGAGTGTGTTTTGCGGATCTTTTTGTCTTATACATATTCGGGTTGTTAACAATATTAAGTTACTAGCGGCCTCGAAAGTGTAGGGAGTATGAAAATATGTGTCACAAAAACGCAGAGCATACTGTAAGACAGATTCATGAGTGGTTTTCCGGTATCAAATGCACCCTGGACGCTAAATATCACCCCAAGCGGATGCTTTTGTTCCTGGGTATTGTAAAGTAGGCTTCGTTACAAAGGGGCTGTATATGTGCATCTCATTCTTTGAGTGCAGATTCCATAGCCACACGAATTGTTCGCTCGTTTCGCTCACTCGCTCGCCACAGCCCAATTCTTCTTATTCTTCTTCTTCTTCATCATCATCATAGAAAATCAACACCACACCTAAATGCGTGCTTTCCAAATCTCTACGCCTGTGTATCTAGACCAAGCAAGAAATGGCCAGTACGTGTTGATCGAATGCTTTTCTGGATCCTCTGCCCCCTATCATAGCTCCTCGTCCTCCATATTGTTGTCGACTGATGGAAGGGGCTTCTGAGCAGCTTCAGCTGCAGCTACAACGTCTCCACCTGAAGATGAAAAGCCGGTACCAAGTCGCTTCTGCATGGTCTCGTTGTCGATGTCATATAAGCTTGCTCTGTGCTTCTTCAGGGGACTGCCGACTACAGAGTCGTCTGGTAGGCTGCCACCAAATACGTTGTTGGGGAGTAGTTGGGGCTGAGCAGTGGAAGGTACGGCTTCAGCAGGAGGAGTTGCTCCAACGGAAGTAGATGCTGATGCAGGTGATTTGCGGGAATTGGGATTTAGAGGCTCGGCAGAATGCTGACGCTTGAGCTTTTGGATAGTCAGTAAATTGCAGCTCGAAGTAATAGCAGTGGTAGCTTACCTTGATTCTGTTGACTCCATCTGCCAATTCGCCTGTAAACTTAGCATCTTCAGGACTCAACATGGTCTTTACATCCTTTTCCTCAATATCCTCCATCTTTCCCACAATCTCGACATCATCATCTTCTTCATCACTATCTTCCATGGTTCCACTTGCTCCAACACTACCATTGCTCTTCTTTCTATTCGTGTTGCGGCGTGTGGAGGGCTCATTATCTCTGAAAGAAGAGAATCCAACAGTGCCGCCTTGCTTCAATGGAGCCAAATTCGAGAAATCAAGCTGTGTAGATCGTCGCTTGGTAGGAGCTACAGCACCCTTTGCTGGCTTTGGTTGTAGGATGCCCATTTTTTGCAATTGTTCTGGAGCGAAATGGTCAGCGGAATTCTGGACACAGTGAAAGGCACTTACTCTCTCCGCGATAAAAGAATGTGAAAACTGCAAAAGGCTTATCTGGTCCATCAATGCCCGTGACTGTCTGAGTACTGATTGACTTGGGATCCAGGGTTTTTGGCTTTGCAAAACTGGTGGTGTGATCAATATCTGCCTCCTCGCCATTTCCCTTGTCCTCATCGTCATCATGAGCATCGAATTGCGGAGAATATTCGCCTCTTTTAATCTCCCCGGATGCCAACACACGGAACATTGCGACCTTGATCTGTCCAGCAGCCTCTGGCAAGTCATCGTCAGAGTCTGAGCTGAGGTCATCGTCATCGAAGTCTGCCAATTTCTCCACCGGGCTTTGCGCATCATCTCCATATCTAAGTACTTCTCTTCCGCCAAGGTTGGGTGCGGCCGGGTTGTTTCCCGTCAGGTCAAGGTCCTCATCGCTTCCGTTCGCCTCTCTCCTACGTCTGCGACGCTTCTCGAATTTCTGTCTGCGCTTCTCAATCTTTGCCGCCGCATCGTTCCCATCCAGATCCAGACCATTTAGCCATCTCTCAAGTCCAACCTCGCGGAACAAGAACTCTCTCTCCGCCAGACCACCACCTTCAGAAGCAGGAACCTGAACCCATCGTGAGTTTACCCAAGTCTCCTCGCCCGGTCGTAGCAGTGTAGCAACCTCCTCCTTGGCTCGGCCATCAAAATAGATGTAGGCAGCAATGGTCTCATTTTCAGACTTTGTGATGGGTATGTAAGGACCGATGCTTCCGCTGTAGCTTCCACGCGAGCCACTTACGCCAGGCAGACCTCCCACGATTTGGGCACGAGGGTGTGGGTTTTCGGGTGTTGGCTTCGGGGTCGAATATGGGACAGAGAGACCAGGAACGAGGAGGGTAATGGAGATAGCGAATTTGGACGGTTCTGCTTTGTCGGAGGAAGCATCCTTTGGAATCTTGGGCTTTGGTACCGGAATATATGTATTGACGCGTGAGACCCTGGACTGCTTCTGCACCGAATATTCGGGCAGAGGAGCTCCTTCAGCATGAACGCTGACTGCTATGCCCTTAAAGCACGGCATGTTGATTCGAGGGGCAACCGAAGCTGCGCGCGTGTATTTTTCGAGTCTGCACAGTCCTCAAGAAAGGTTGTGCCTTTAGTACAGAATTTTGGGATGCTTCGAGGTAGAGAGGCGGCGGAGGTGAGCGACCAGCAAGAGGCTGAAGGTGGAGAGTGTAGGCTTTTGTCGAGGTCTTCGACAAAATAATCAGTGCCTCGGCTCAACGCGCAGCCTCTCGAGTGATTGTGCGTGTGAATCTGCGAAAGCGAAGGTGACGTCCAAAAGTCGGGGGGTTGCTCGAGGTTGATGTTGTAGACCGGTTCGTCAAGGGCTCGCTTTCGCCTTCCGCGAGCTTGAGCGCGGCTCGGGCACGGACGGCCCAAGAAGAGGGCAGAGGAAATTCGGGTAACAAGCCAGAAAAGAAATGTGGTGGTACAGTTTGAGTAAGGTCTTACATTCATTCACAGCATGTTGACCGACACATTATGCATTATTAGAAGTTCATGGTAGTGATGCCTATCATTCATCGAGTCTCTCTATCTCTATTCATTATCCTAACTACCTAACAGAGCTAGCTAAGCGTCCTTTGAAGGGCCAAAACGACAACGAGCCGGCCTCAGCCTTCTGCCAGACTAAGCTACTGGTCAAATGTCTCACTGGCTATCAAGCTGCACCTGAAACCCTTCCCGCATCCCCTTGTCATCTTTGTGCCCTCCTGAGACCGTCCATCATGCTGATAATCTCGACCATTGGTCTGGCCACGATCTGTCAAAAGGAATTAGCGACAGCTTCCGACAAACTATGACAGCTAGAAAGCTGGGCATATTTGATTTGGGAAGTGGAAGTTACTCAGACTGTTGAGCTTGATATATTTGATTGAATCAACATGAGAGTTCAGCTGGCCGTTCTTAAGGGCAGAAGTGTAGTCATCATGGTAACAGGAGGCGGACGTGAAAATTGACGTAGGAGAATGAAACGTACCAGGAAAAACTATGCAAGCCAAGACTTAGAATTAGTCTAGTCACAATAAAGAGGTACACAGCAGGTCAGTGATCTATGGCATAGTGACCATATGCGGCGCATTCGTGGTTGATGTTTCTTGAAGCCTGAGGGAAAAGACCAGATGGAAGTTCACAAATTCGCGAGACTTCTTAAAGAACGCTAATTTCGTTAGCCTCATCTGGTGACTAAGCTCACGCGCAAGCATCGCAAAAATTACCCCACCAACCCGCCAGAAACAACACAGAGACCCCTCAACAGCAGACCAAAAAGACCGTCAAAACATCATACCTTGAGAACCGGCAAGATGGCAAGTAAGTACTGAAACCAACTCCTTGAGACCTACCCAGGAAACTTGTTGTGCAGCTTATTTAGAGCCTGTCGCGCGAGATGAGGGGTGTTTGCTAACATGTTGTGATAGACTTCGCAGACATCGCAAGTAAGTTTACCGCATTTTCGGGACGTCCAGCATGCTGGACTTATGGATAACATCGGCGCATATAAATCACTGCTGCTAGAGGTCTGCTGAACGATACAGGAATAGCTAACATTTTCCTTTAACAGAACAGTTCGTCGAGTTCTACTACAACCAGTTTGATCAAGATAGGAAGCAGTTGGCTCCTCTCTATGTTAGTACCGGAGCTGGCCGCTCTACAACGGGACAATTCTAATGCGATATAGCGTGACAACTCCATGTTGACTTTCGAGTCTGCATCTGTTGCTGGATCTGCCGGAATCGTCGAGAAACTCCAAGTAAGGCTCCAGCATCCTAGGGTTGATCCAGCCTACTAACCAGACTCTGCGAACAGAGTCTACCATTCGAGAAAGTCAAGCACGCGGTGTCAACCCTCGATGCACAACCTTCCGGAGATCATGGTGGAATTCTGATCCTCGTCACTGGGGCTCTCTTGGTATGGTTACATGGACAACACTGCTTGGGAATGATTGGCTGACATGTTATACTTCAGGTCGATGATGAGCAGAGACCGATGAACTACAGCCAGGCCTTCCAACTCCTCCCTGATGGCGCCGGAAGCTACTTCATCTTCAATGATGTTTTCAAGTTGGTATTTGGTTGAGTTGACCAGGGGAAGTTGGGTGCATACGAGATCCGAGGTGCAGGGAATGAACGATTGATGGAATGTGGAATGAAGGATGATTTGGTCTGTTTCGACGCATTATACCGACTTCTAGAAGGAAAGCAAAATATGACATTGATATGGCATGATGGACTTCCTAGCTTTACAATTGCCGCGCCGGCTTTTTGAGTTCCAAGTGTCCGACATATTTTCGAGATCATTGACCGTGACGACCTTGTTGGGAGTAGCAGACCAGAGCTCGATTATCTTGAAGCATATCCGACACAGCCTTACTAACCATCCCAATTTGAAATTTGAAAGAATTTGCTGACGGCCAGTGGGCCTAGCTGAGAGGAATATTGGAGGTATGTAGTATTTGCTGACGGCTTCAATGTTCCTAAGTGATATACTGCACCCAATAAGACAACCTCTGCGCCTTACGGACGGAGCACTTGGTTCAACAAGGACGCGACAGGTAAGAAAGGCATAAGCAAGAAATCAAGTGAAAATACTCCGACAGTTGGCGTCTGGAAAGCTTTTGTACAACTCGACCATCCGAGATTTTGGCTCGAAGAAAGAGTATGAAGTTATGTAGCACAAGAATTAATATCGCAGACCAATATAACTCGTCAACAATAACAGAGCTATATCCTGCTCACCGCCTCACTCTCCTTTCCGTCTCACTCACCTACTGCATCTCTCTAGCTAATACCACACAACACCACACAACACGGTAAATAAAACGTCACGAGCCTCCGATCCGCTGCATTAAAGCCCGATAGTTCGGTCACACGTCCCCGCATCGTCACATTTTCTCAGCTCTGACTTCACCAAAGTAGTAGGCTTTTGTAGTCGAAAGAAGGGAAAGATGGGAAAGTGGAAAGCGGCAAGAGAAATGGAAAGAAAAGCATGATTGGCAGCAGGTACAAGATCTGTACTTACGCATGACATGCTCGATGCGGGGAAAGCTGGCTAGGTTGGTAAAGGAGTTAGAAGAGATGAAAGCGGGATGGCGCAAGGCACAGATTTAGATGTTAGTAGTGGTCAGGTGCCGTTGAAGAGTTTTGGAGCTTCTTAGGGCTTTGGCGTGTCACTTGCTTGGTCTTGTATTTTTGGTGTTGCACGGCGTGCCCGAGAATCCGAGATGATGTGATGTGATGGCACTGATGTGAGATGTATGATGTCTTTTTGCAGAGGGATTTTTTGATGGAAAGCTTGGAAGTGGAAAGAGAGGAGAGGTCTGGAAGCCGCTGATCGTTTTGGAGAGGGATAAAAAAGATGGAGAAATAACGCACGCAGTTCCGTTTCTAGCGTTATGTTACAGGAACAGCTGAAACTTTGGATCAACGAGACGCGAACATACTGAACAAAGTCCTTGCAAAGTTACTTAAGGTCCTTACACATATTTTCGGTTCAAATCTCTTTCGAGCTTCTCCAACTATTGAACTTCTTTTCGAAGTCCAGTGGAACTGTTACTTTGTTCTGGAAGTTCTACTTTGGCATCTAGCGGGGCATGGAGGGGAAAGAACTTTCACAAACTGGCAGCCTCTAACCAGCCGGATCAGGCCAGGGTGCGAGCCACGGGAGGCGAATCAGGTCAGACTGCGCGGGGCTTTTGAGGGCTTTGGCGATGCAGCGATCTCCAATCAGAAGGACAGGATTGGTGGGCTGAGAGAGCCCTGGTTGGAGTGATCGTGTGCATTGCATTGCATCAGTGAGTGGAGCTCTTGGTGGAGTGAAGAAGAAGAGAGGAATCTACGACAACCTGAAAGAGAGAGCAGATGAGGTTGACGAAGAAGGATTGAAGAGGGAGATGGGAGTTAGTCATGCAATTGAATGAAAAAGCCGGTGGTCTCGAAAAGGTCTTAAATGAGCTGACGGCTTTGTTGTCCTTTTGGGCTGGCCAATTCCTGTCCTTCACCATGCCACGCTAAGTTCGTCATGGGCGGAATGATATGATGGGATCGTGAACCAAGAAAGTGGACCGCTTTCTGGGCCTTTTGCGTCCTGTCCAGTCCAGTCCATGTCGTGGGGAAAGGAACTTCCCAGTTCTGCTCTTACTTGACCAGTAGCTGTTTTTAGAGTAAACTGAGCCATATGACACGACCATTCCCTAGCTTCTCTCTTTTCTCTTTGCATCTCTGATGTGAACTCAAAACTTCAGTTCCTATACACACATTTGAAACTCTTTCCAGCTTCAATGATTGAGCTCTTGAATAGCCAGCCAGCCATCGATTGCTAAAGCAAAGCACCTCCACGAGTAAGTCGGTCTTCATTATCCATGCTTCATTGTCCCCTCCCCTGCAGCAACCACGCAAATACTCGAGACATACTGGGTCACAAAGAGCTTGAGCCGAACAGCGGTCTGGTATCACAATATCACAGCTGCATCCAGCAAGTCGGCTCTCGTCAGTCATTGGCAAAGCAGCACCACGTTTTCAACAGACAACCAGGGAGTGAGCAAGCTGCAAAACTCAGTCAATCAAATTAGATAAACAGCACACCCTCCCTGGACAAGGCCAGAGCTGGTGCTAGCCTCATCTTTATCCTTTATCTTTTATCTGCACAGCCTGAGCCGGCATCGCTCCTCACTTCACCCGTCCCTTTAAACACACTTACTGCTGCTCGCTTCAGATTCGGGCCCAGCAGATTTTAGTACTAACCCAACGTCAGAAACCACCGAAACTTCTCTACTTCTCTAATTCAGACCGTGCAACTGAACATCCTGCAAAATGTCGACCGCCATGCCACAAGTACCTCCTCGTCCTACTCGGACCACCCAACAGGACCAGTCTGCTGGAACTGGCAGCTCCCTTGGCAGCGATCTCCCCAAAATTCCTCCACGCCCGGCCAATCGACGTCTTGACCGCTCCATCTCGCCCTCCAGAGAGAGTTTTGCTCGATCCCCCCTCAACGAATCCCCCTTCCTCGCAAACTACGGCAACCACAGCAAGTCCTCTCTGCTCTCCAGCGAGAGCCTTTCTGCGTCGGATCTGCCTCGTCGTCCTCCCAGCGTCACTCTGCCATCCATTGGGCAAGAAGGAAACGAATATGCTGAATTCTCGAACCCCTCGGAGGAAGAATTGGGCACATCTCCTACACAAACTCGCAATGTAGCCAATGATCTCAAGTTGCATGCTCCGAAGCCATCTCTGCCAGATTCCAGCGCGAAGGCTAGAGTCTCGACGGTTACTCGTACGGATTCTGGTCAGGCTGCGGCATATGGCATTGGCAAGCCTTCTGGTGATGACAAGGAGCCTCAGGCGAGATCATTGAAGGCAAAGGCTAGTTTTGCTAGTCAGACCTCAGTTGGCGGCACCGAACGCCCTCCCTCCAGCGCCGAGAGCGACCATGGCATCCCCGAGATTGGACAGCGTGTGCCAATGTATCCGAATGCTGGTGATGTGCAAGCTCCATCGCCTGCGCCGTTTGCACAACCATATGCTCCTGGCATTGGATTCCACAATGATGGCTCGAAACCTAGACATCATGGCCGGAAAACCAGCTCGCGAGGTCATGATATTCCCCCTGATGCATAGTAAGAATCACCTATCAATTCTGGCGGAGTTTTCTCAGCGGACATCAAACTTCTGGGCATTTACTTATGGTTACTTAGTGGTCGTTACGGACACGGAGTCATTCCCCACGATCGATTCGAGAAAGCATACTACGAAAAGCACCCAGAACTTTTCAAGAAAGAGCTTGGACAATATGGAGAGGGAAGACCAGAATGGGCCATGAGCAGTGATGATTTGAACAAGATTGTCCGAGAAACCGCCAGCCGCGGAGCTGGATCTGGTAAGGAATACAGTTGTGTGCTTTGCACATGAATCACCCAGCAATCTAATACAATCTAGGTTCGCATAACCTCATTGGAACTCCCTCCGAACAAGTTGGATTCCAGGCTAGCGAGGAGTACGCCTCGAGAATGTCTTCTCCTCGCCCACAGTCCGGATACCACGTTTCGCACTCGAATGCTTCGGATACACATGTGGATTCGCCGTTGAGGAAGGAGTCTTCAGCTGCAGAGCCTTCCAATAAGGCCGAATTTGAGAAAACACTGTCCAGGAGTCTCCACGCTCCTTCAGAGACAACTCTTGAGAGTGAAGCCGAGGATGATGTTATTCATGTAGACAACCCCGGACGTCGTTCTAGCAGAATCTATGGTGCAGATCATGCTGAGTCGACGGAGGAGCTGGAGCGCCAAATGAGCCACGGCGGAGAGGAAGAATACAGTGCCCCTATTCTTGCCTCTGACGAGGTTGCCAAAGAGCCTTTTGGGTACAATCTCGAGCCTGCTGTATCGCCTCTGAACGAACGCAGAGGCTATGAAGAAGGCAGTTTCCACTACAGATCTGGAAGCGCATCGAGCGCCAACAATAGCAGACCTTCAAGTCGGCCTGGAAGCATTCACGGAGTCATGCCTGGCCTTCGCTTGCCTGGAGCTCCACTGGAGGATTTGGACGAATATGAACCTTTGTTCCCTGAAGAGGAGAAGAATGCTGCAAGCAAGGAACGGCCTTCAAATGCTGCTGATAGACTTAAGCGCCCGGAGCTCAAGAACCGAAAGTTTCCATCTCAAGATATCTGTAAGTACTGGCGGGTTTTGTTGAAGGGATAATTCAGATCTCAATTCTGCAAAAAATAAATCGGCCGATCATTTGCTGACATTTGCTCCAGGGGAGGACACACCTAATAGTTTGCAATATACTGCAACTGTCTCGACGCCCCAGCTACCCGAGGAGCAGGAAACAGACTCAAAAGACATCTCGCCGGAGGAGAATTCGGCTCATGCATTTGCCAGAAGACAGGAAGAACTCGCGGAGAGAGAGTCAAAACCCCAAGACAGCTTCTTACATCAGGAAAAGAAACCGTGGGCTCACAAACCCCACCTCGCAGCTGAGACAAGACCAAATCTGAAGCAACGCTTTCCATCCCGGGATATCTGGGAAGATACCCCTGATAGTTTGCAACTTCAGACTACTGTCGCCAGCCCTCAGGTGGACGACAAGGATCTCATGAGTCCGCCTGACGAGCAACCAGCAACATCACAACTCAACATCGCAGCGGTTGCGAAGCCTCAAATACCAACCCGTCCAGGTAAATCCAAGTTGTCCGAGTCACCAGAGGCGGCACAACCAACCATTCCAGAGAGACCGCGTCCCAAACAGGTTGATGCCACTTCGCCGCCAGTACCCGTCAAAGCAAAGCCCCAAGTTCCGGCCAGACCTGCCAAGCCAATTACCCGAGAGTCAACAGAGAATGTCCCTCTCACCACCATTCCATCTAATTCGTCAGCTAAATCAGTCGGTTCTGATCAAGGTGCGGCTGCAGTCGCTAAGCCCAAACCCCCGGTCCCTTCTAGACCTTTAGGAAGCAAGATTGCCGCTTTGCAAGGAGGATTCATGGCAGATTTGAACAAACGTCTGCAACTCGGCGCCCAAGCTCCCAAGAAGGAGGAACCCGCACCCGAGGAGGAGGAAGTGAAAGAGAAAGCCCCTCTCATTGATGCGCGCAAAGGCAGAGCACGTGGTCCCGCTCGAAGAGCACCTGCAAAGAGCCCAGCTCCTGCGGCGACGGTCTCAGAACCGACAAGTACTTTGGCTTTCTCGATGCCAGCCACGTTATGGCAAATCGATCCTGAAGAAGACTATGTTCATGTTACATCCTACGGCGAACCAGCTGCTCGAGCTCCTTCAGAAACGAAAGCCGCCGAATCAGCCACACCAACACTCGCCACGAATACTGCTGGTATTCCTGTCCACGAGCCAGCGAAGATTGCTCCAGAGGCAGAGCAGACGTCGGCTCCACAATCTGCTATTGAGGATTACCATGCCTCGGAAGCAAAAGAGACCGAGAAGGCCCTCCTGATTGTACAAACCAAGGAAAACAACAGCGACATTCTACCTGTGAAGGCTAGTGATGAGCCAGCTGTTGTGCAGGAGAGCGATGCGAAGGAGTCTGTGGTGGTACCGGAAGAAGAAGACTTGTCTGCTTCAACAGCTACTTTGAAACCTGGCGAGAAAGAGAAGTTAGAAAAGGAGCCCGTGAAGGAGACTGTAGAGTAGTTGGGGAATTGGAGACGAGAACATGGGGAACGGTTGGTTGGCGTATTTTCGGTTGTGGTCGTTTGATTTGTTTACTTCACCTCGTTCTGCATTGTCAGCCGCGAGATGCTGTTTTTATCTTGTCATAAGACATATATGAAGTCTATAGATGAATACATTCATTCTTCAATCATGCACATAACTTACCTACTCTACTATGCTCTAATACTCCAATCGCTGACTCAGTCTCTCGCCAACCGCGCCAACATGAGGAAGACGGGAAGTTTCAGTCCAACGACTCCAACTGAGTCGATTTGAAGAGGCCTTTCTGGACCTGTATCAGCACTAACATTCTATACTCGCCCAATAGCAGACAACTCTCAAATACTCACACTAACACCTAAAAGTCGGTCCGGGCGGCATAGTAGCCGAAGAAAACGCCAGACTGAAGCTCCACCTGTGACACCATGCACTTCCCCAGATATCCCCACCTTTTGATGTCATGGACGGATTAATATACCTCCGAAAGCTCCCATTACCAAAATCTTAATCCATTGCTCCTCCAGCTCATTTGTCACTAGTAAGAATGAATGAGGACATACCTGGCACACCAATAGAGATTCCTCTTTTAGGAGCCTGGGGTGACGACGTTGAGCCTCAAACTAACCCCAGTTTTCGCTTGATCCCGCCACCAGTCAACCACTTCGAACCTCCCTCCTCTGGAAAGCTCACTCAATCCACACAAGCAACACCATCACAAATCCAACGCGCTGATAAAATGGCCGCCCAGAAAGACATGCAAGATTTGCTTCGCTTGCTAACAACTGGCCGCAACAAAGTCCCCATGCTTGCAGCAATGCAACGCGTCAAAGCCCTCCAATCCGCCAACCTACGCAGGTCCTCCCTCCTCCTGCCTCCCCAGCTCCCACACCCTCACTGACAGCTAGCAGTATATCAGATATCGCAGCAATCGATTTACCGACTCTGACTACAGCTTTATCATCTGACGAAAAGACCGCCAAATCCCTCCTCGCAGCCTGCAAATCCCACCTCAAGTCCGGCTCCTCTACACCAGGAAAACGCTCCGCCACGGACACATTGTCCCCCACCAATGGATCTAAGCGTCCAAAATCCGCGTACGAAATCTCCCAAGAACCGCAGACTCCGGCTGAGCTCGAAGCCTCTCTCTCACTGCCTCAGCCCTCAGCCGACGAAGAAGCGATCTCGAAGTGTGTGGTGGTTACGAATCGCGCGCCGCTGGTTCTAGCGTTCGCAGTACAGCTGTTGAAGTACACGATGCCGGAGCAGCCGTTGAGTGGGAGGTTGAGTCTGGCCCAGGCGGTGGTGAGCGCCAATTCGAGGAGTAAGGCTGTTAGTATTGGGATTGAAAGGGGGAAGGGGGCGGAGGAGGAGGGGTGGGGTGCGGGGCAGCCGAAGGTGAGGATTTTGGGGAGGGAGGTCAGTGTATTGAAGAGAAGTGGGTATGAGTGGAAGGAGGAGAAGGTGTCGAATTCTGTTGGGGAAGCTGGACCGCAGAGTACGGCGGCGAGTGACCAGACGTTGAAAGAGGAGCCGGGTTCTAGCAATGTGGATGCGGCAGAAGAGAGCCGGGCTGAGAAGTCAACAGGCTGGACGGTCTCCTCTCCAATAACAGTCAAGCAATCAACATTCATCGCCCGCTCTATCACCATCGCTAGTCCAGCAGACGCCACATCCGCTCTCCAAACTCTCCTATCAGAAAACAAAGACCTCCGAGAAGCAAGCCACAACATATCCGCCTGGCGCGTTCAAGGTCCCCACGGCATCCTGGAATCTAGCAACGACGACGGCGAATCTGGAGGCGGCCGTCACATCCTCGGCTTGATGCAAGCAGATAACATCGTGGGCGTGTTACTAGTCGTCACGAGATGGTACGGAGGCATCATGCTCGGCACAGACAGATGGCGAATCATGAGCATGGTCTCACGAGATGCGATATCCCAGCGTCTCAGAATAGCCGGTGTCGTAGGTCAGGACGCGCTATGGGGTCTCGATCTGGAAAGCATGAAGAAGGCGAATTCCGCCGTTACTGGAAGCGGAATGCCTATTCATAGACCGGAGGGCGCGAGAGCTTATATCATGAAGGCGTTTGGATCGCCCGAGGTGGACGGTGGTGCCAAGAAGAAGAAATCGGGTGTAGCACTGGACAGGGAGAGAGAGGAGAACTTGGGATTGTTGCTGGGCGCGTTGGATGTGCTGTATCAGTCTTGGGAGGGCCATGTCTCGCGGGAAGAGCTGGATAGGAAGGCTTGGGCATGGTATGTTCAGGTTAGACCTGATGTTGCCGGGGGCGTTGCTGGGTGGGGTGGGAAAGGGGAGGTGAAATTGAGTGATATCTTGAACTTGAGGAGAAAGGAGTGACTGTATTTGCAGTGTAGGAAATATAGAGTGAGTACCCCAAACATTCGTGGGCGATGTAGCACTAGCCTTATCTTTGCCCTGCAAAACAGGCACGTCAATAAACATACCACTTGTATTACAGGCCGTCAGCCATACACTGCGATCATAGGACTTACTGGAAGGACTTTCGAAGGCTCGTTAGAGACGCGAGTTGACCCAAGAGTATACAACATCACATTGCCTCAAATACGGTAGAAGTCAGTACTGGGGTAAGTCAGTATTGATGGTGAAAGTGGCATCATTAACCGTCAGACAAAGCAGGGAACAATACAATGCGGTTTTAATTGAGCCTTCAGACAGCATTCCGGCTCCGAAGTATTCACCACGCAAGCCTTGATACCCAGACTTCAAGCAAACCCTGGCCCTCGAATGGTCAATGCTGCTGTGATGGTGCACCCGAACATCTATCACCTACCTGCTGTTGGCGAGTGACGGTAGAAGAGTGCAAAATGGTTCGATATTGAACAATGGACAATGATAGATTTCCGAAACCCCATGACGTCCCAGACTTTGAAGTCAGACGAACTTTTCTTTCCCAAGCAAGTGTCTTTGAAGCCGAGGAGTTCGCGAAATTGATGATTACGATGACTCAGAAGACTTTAGCTCGAAATCTACGGCTCTCTAGAGCGACTTAAAAATTCTCATCGTGTCGAAAGTGCAAAGCTGTAGCACTTAGGGGCTCGATATTCCACTTACCTGAGGCTTCTGACTGACTAATGTTCTATTGACACTCACTGACCACCACGTACAGGTAACGATTCGGCTGTTGCCATTCTTATTTACCTCTTTCATTGCTCGCCTTTATCACATTCTTTATAAAAGCGTGGTGCCCTCTTACCAAAGAAGATTTTTTGTAATGAAAGGTTCGACGAACACAAGCCACCAAAATACGCTACAATACGCGATGCTTGCGAATCTCCCACTTGGCTTGCATAGAGTCTCAGTAAAGTTCACAGTCTAGTTCGGATTTAACGCACCACTGCAGCGGTAGAGACACTTGTTTGGTCAATGTTTGTACCTCCGGGAAGGAACCGAAGATTTTAAGCTTTACGGGGGCTTTTGGAAGCCGTAATGGGTCCCATGCATGGAGATACGCAACGTGTTTTCTATCTTTCATGACACAAATATCTGCAAAAGAACTTTGAGGAGCGCTGAAGAGGCGAACCGGGAAAACAACGGCTCTTTCTCAAAGAAGAAGGTAGAAAGCCATATGTCCCGGTATGAAAAGATGTGTTTGTCGCCGTTGGGGACACTAGATATCTGCCATTGCGCTGAGGGGCGAACCTTCACGTGTCCTGACCAATCCCATCGCAGGGATAGGCGAATGTCAACATCAATCCCGGACTTTGCGACAGCCTTCCAAGGCTTCGTCGTGCTCGATACAGCAACTGACGCCATAATTTGTTGCAATTTCGGACCATCCGATCTCCTTTTCAGCGCAGCATCAGTTCATGGAGTTCGATATCTCGTGACGCTCTCCGTTAAATATATTACGTGCCAGAGGATTCGCTATGCATGGCAGTTATAACACCATACCATATGGGGGCGAAATGGCCCGTCTTACTTCTTTTAAATACTGGTATGCGCCATTCGATGGACATCTGGTTCAGTTACAAGGATTTCACCGTTGGTGCTATTCGTACTTTTAAGCGGGAGTTGTCATCATGGGTTTCCAAGCTTTCCTCGCCAATTTGAAGGGGCCAGCTACTGTTGCGACTGTTCATGTCCCTGAAAGTGTTTCGGCTGAAAATGTCATTCATGAAGGAAACCTGGAATATACCCAGGAGAAGGGTGGCAATGATTCGCAGCCGTCGTACCAAGGTATGTGCCCATTGCTTTCCTCGGTGTTGTAAACGGTTTGTCTTACTTTCAACAGAGGCATCTGGCGCTCCAGTCGAAAGGGAGTCTCCACTCGGTTACGAAGTCTCATGGTTCACTGTGATTCTTCTCAATGTAGGTCAGATGGTTGGTACCGGAGTGTTCTCTACACGTACGTTCAATCCCACCATGGCTCAGCCAGTCATGCGGAGCTAATCTCATACAGCCGGCTCAATCCTAAAGAATCTCGGGTCCGTTGGTCTGAGTCTTATGTACTGGGTGCTTGGACTTGTCATTGCCATATCAGGTCTTTCGGTTTACCTCGAGCTTGCATCGTATTTCCCCAATCGGTCTGGTGCGGAGGTCGTGTATCTTGAGCAGGGATGGCCGCGACCGAAATACTTTCTCCCAACTGCCTTTGCCGCATTCAAAGTGCTGTTTTCTTTCAGCAGCAGCAATGCCATTGGTATGATTAGCACCATATCTATGTGTTGCTTCATCATTGACGAATCTACAGTACTTTCGACCTATTTGTACCGCACAGCAGGCAAGACTCCAACGGAATGGCAATCGAAAGGTGTTGCCATTGCAGGATACACTGTTGCTACCGCAAGTAAGTCATAGGCTCAAGCAAGACCCAGCTCCTAACCTTGGCAGTTGTAATCGTCTCCAACAAATACTCTCTCTGGTTCGCCAACGGCATATCAGTCGTCAAGCTCCTCACACTGGTCTTCATCAGTATCACAGGCTTCGTTGTTCTAGCAGGTGGCATTGATGCAGTCCCAGATCCAGGTTTCAACTTCCGTGATTCATTCTCTGGAACGACCAGCGATGCTTATGGAATTACCAATGCACTTGTAAGAATCAACTTCGCATACGCTGGGTGGGAAAACTGTTTCAATGTCGTTGCCGAGATCAAGGTTAGCAATTGCCCTGCTTGCTGTACTAGATGCAAGCTGACTTGTCGCAGAAACCTATCAGGACTGTAAGATGGGCTGGTCCGGCTTCACTTGCTATCATCGCTGTGCTTTATATGTTCGTCAACTTGGCATACTTTGCAGCTCGTAAGTCCTTTTTACACAGCGGCTCCGTTGTAATGCTAATGTGTTGCATCTAGTTCCCAAGCAAGAAATCCAGGGCGCAAACACGATTGCTGCGAGTCTTTTCTTTGCCAAAGTCTTTGGAAGTGGAAGTGCTGCCCGAAGCTTGAATATTCTTATCCTCTTGAGTGCTTTCGGGAACCTTGTGAGTCAACTCCTCGTGTCTCAGTGTGGTCAAACACCGATCACTTTATGAATTAAGCGAGAACAATAATCTGACACCCATTTTCTCCTCTCTAGGTGAGTGTGCTTATCGGACAGTCCCGAATGATTCGGGAATGTGGAAGGTATGTGCAATTTCTCCTTTCCACGTATCTGAATTGACACTTTTGCAGACAAGGTGTTCTTCCTTTCCCACGCTTCTGGGCTTCCACCCAACCCTTCGGTACTCCTTTGGGTCCGTATGCCCTCAAGTATGTGATGACTATCATCATGATTCTTGCACCACCATTTGGTGATGCCTTCAACTTTGGTATATTGCTTCCGTGAACTCTCCAGCTCTGATCAAACTAATCCTACTCCCTAGCTGTCGATCTGTCATCATATCCAACCGCTGTATTCTCTCTGTTAATGGCTGTCGGAATCTATACTATCCGCCGTCAACGAAAGCGCATCAATGTCGGCGCATCAGAGTTCCGCGCCTGGGACGTCGTCGTCATTTTCTACATCGCCGTCCAATTTTTCCTGCTCGTCATGCCATGGATCCCTCCAAAAGGTGGGATTTACGCAGGCAATGTCACATTCTTCTATGCGACCGCGATTATCACTGGGCTCGGCTTGTACGTACTCCCCCCCTTTTACCATCTTTTCGCAACATGCTAACTCGGCGCAGGCTTGTTCTCTGCGCTCTGTACTATTATGTCTGGATCAAGGTTCTGCCAAAGCGTCGCGGCTATGCTATTCGACAGGAGTTGATCGTCCTGGAGACTGGCGAGACGACGCACAGCCTGATCAATGTGCCGTTGGAGAAGATTCCAGAGTGGGATCGTGTGCACGACGTTACCGGAAAAAAATATGCAACCAGTAGTGGGAGTGCTTCTGGCGAGGATAGTGAGAGTGTTGAGAGGACCAATGTAACATCTAAGGACAAGGAGTGAGAAAGTATCAATGGGCTGTGGCAATGATTCTTGTGGGGAGCAGGCTCTATCATGGTTGATGAATGTTCTGGAGCGATTGCGTTGGTCTGTGGTCGAGTCTTTGGAGCTTAGGGTGGATTTTTGAATTCAATCGTATTTTTTACACACATGTTCCTCGACAATATTTATAGCAGCTTTTATTTGTCTACACTAGCCGCAGGCTTCGATCTGAGTTATAGATATGACAGGAGCAGAATTCGTGCAGATAAGAGCGAAGTCAAGCGCTCGACTCAAGAAGAATTGTCTTTGCAAACAAGTAGTCTGCTGTCATAGTATGGTATACTCGCCCAACATAATCTCCCATATGTACAACTTATAGGAATGAATACAGGTCATTGATCCTAGTGCATTCCCTCGTTCTACTCCTTTATACAATTAACCAACCATTCTCATAGAATATGATCCAACAACCCGGTAATCGGATTATAACCCCCAAACGCCAGCTTCAGCGTATTCGTCGTAATCAATAACCCCTCGGGCAACGCCTCCTTGTTCGCTGCATTGAGCTGCAAAATCATTGCGCCCAGCGACGGCAAGTTCGTCTCAAGAGCCGTTGGTCTCCAGCCTTCATTGTACGGCAGCCTCTCTTGCTCTTCGATTCGGTCAGCATTTCTTTAACCGAGGGCGCAGGTATGGATGGGTACGTACCGAAGAAGATCTTGACCCATTCTACTGGTGCAACACCTGTAATGGGATCACCCATCGTCGAGAGATACAATGCTGTCTCACCGTACGAAAGAATGAATTGTTGAGGAGTGTATGTGAACTTGGGGTCTCTTGCCAACTCGGTCTTGACGCGATTGTACCTGTGTCCCATTAGCAGCCGTATATTCCCACCAGTGACAACAATATCAAGAAGCAGACGTACTTCGCCACCGAAGCCACCGGGATACTCGTCTCCGTCATGCCATCATAATAACTCAGCACAGTGTCAAAAATACTCTGATTGAACATCCAATTATCCCCATTATCCAAATTGAAATCCGCTCGGCTTAAACTAGCATCATGCTCGATAGGAAAATTATGTCTCCGAATATCCTTGAGCGTGAAAGATGTAGCAAGAGGGCTGCTAGGCACGGAGAGGAGGCCAGCGCCACCGATGGCAGTTGAGAAATCAGCGCCGACATTCAAGCCATCTTTCAGTCCTTTGATGAGGATGGGTATTGTGAGGCCTTGCCCGTTATGAGGAATGAAGCCGTGATTTGCGAGGGAGTTCAGACCAGGGCAGGGTGAGCGGAGATCATTTGGGCCAGGAGGTGTCCAGCTTGTAAAGCTCTGGGAGGAAGCGAGGGTCAGCAGTGAGTAAAGGCTTAGCGAGAAAGACAACATGTTGAAATATTTAAAAAAGAGCCTGTGGGAACAAGACGTAAATCAATGACTTTCAAGCAGCCCTTGCCTTGCCTCCTGGAAATTGTCCATACTTGTAGAGCACAAATGGGCTCGTCCCCTCTTCTATGGCCGACCGCCTCGGCGTGAAGTCCAAATCGTGGAGAGCGGATCGTCAAATACCGCTCCTAGTGTCTTGAAATTGGGAGTTTATTTATTAGACTTGTAGATCTTTCCGCCGTCAGATCTTTAACGCGAGTTCTGGCTAATCAAAACCGCTGCTTTCGAAATGGACGGGACCTTGCCCATTTTGTCCCTCGGCTTGGGACTACCTAGCCTGCGGGGCAATGATGACGACGAATTAGAACATCTCAGATCAAGGAACATTGTAAGATGGCTGCACCAGTCAACTTGAACTCTCAAATGACAAGGGCAAGGAACTTATTCAGTGAGACCAAGTCCTAGTAAACACAAGACTCCATTTTATGATACAAAGTGGCCGTCTTCCGGTCGACAGCGTAAGCAAAACCATTTCCACGCCATATATCTGTTTTCCCAAAGCCTCCCATGTCATCTTTTACCCTCCCTCTGACGGCAAGGTCGAAACATTATCATGTAGGATGCATTAAGTAGGAAAACTCTTCGCGCCCTGCCCCACCCAAGTGTTGCAAAACCGTGAAAACCCAACCATCGCTCGCTATGCAGAGAACAGATCCTCAATGATGCTGAGGTATAAAGAACGCCGTTTGTGACTTGATAGATTATGTAACAATTAGAAACCGGATCTTAGGGACATATCCGGCTCAGGGATGCGTGTTAGGAGTGTGTGGGATAAGAGTAGTGAACAGTAATCGTTAAGATTCCGTCGGTTCGGTTATGTTCAATTATTGAACAGGTCCGGCTTGGACCAGAGCAAGGAAGCGCTCGCCAACCTGCAGAAATGTTAGTATAGGTTCAAGAAGATTCAAAGTGCTGGTAACTTGCCTCTGGCGCAGACTTAATGAATGGCAGATCGAAGAACATGTATTTTTTGTTCTTGACCAACTCTTGGATCACGACAAGCAGGCCCCACGGTTGTGGCCACTGACCAATCGACCTCTCAAGCAGAATTCGGGTGATCTGCTCACGAATTTCTAGCTCTTCTTGATCGTTGGCATCACTACCAAAAAGATCAAGAAGAGCTTGATTGAAGTAATGAGTCTGAGTATTGGGAAATCGAAGTTGATTGACAATGCTACCAAGGAAGACGAATCTTGTGGCGGGGCGGAGCTCATGAACAAGCATGGATAGCAATTTGATGTCTGGAGTTCCAGGTGTGAATATTGGAGCTCCCTTGTGTTCAGATCTGGCAATAGCATTTGTACCAATATAGAGAACCAGAGAATCAATCAACTTTCGGTCTGCATCAACTGGCAGTGAGCCTAGCCCATTGTGGCGGGTCTTCTTTCGTTGAATTTCATGGGCGATGTGAGCAATGGCATCCTCTGATGGGCCATGCTCCAGGGCTTGTTCAACAAGATCGAACAACCCGGAGTCCCGCAGAGGCCCCTCCACATCATTCATGCTCTCTGGGGATTGCCGGATCTCACCCACGCGATCGAGCTTCAGCCCTGGTTGCATCGGATTTGGCATGTCTGCGTATTGAGGCGGAGTCGCACTCAAGATCAAGTTGTTGAGCTGAGTCGAGTAACTGGGAACATGGACACAAAGCTTGGAATGATTTGCTGAGAGGAACTCTGGGAAATCGTGGTGAAGGATAATAACCAACTTAATGACACCCCGGTATATTTGGCTTGTGGTTGGGTCAAGATGTACAACTGGCTTGAGCAGTTCTCCGAGATAAAATAGCAGCTTCTCCATGAGATCAGCAAATAGTCCCCATCCGACTTGCTTCGGTAGCGCAAGTACCACAGGCAAGAACTTTCGGTGTGAGATCAAGCTCATCCAGCTGGTCATGAAGCCAGGGAAATGGGTTGGTGGAATCTTGAGGAAGATTCGAGCGAAGACAAGCGTTATATCCTGGCGTTCCTCCTCAGACAAGCCTTCCTCGAATGCATCTAGCTCGCAAAGAATGGTAGAATACAATCTGTAGAAGGGTTTCTGGTTGAAACTTTCACCACGAAGCACATGGTGATGATTCAGAACCAGGATAGTCAAAGACAAGATGGAGTTGAGGTACGCCGCTTTGTCGGTCTCGACAGCACCGTCTTGTTCATGGCCCTTAACCAGCAGAGCAATAAGTTTGGCCAAAGAATCGGTTGAAATGTACGCCTCGCCGATAGGACTGTCGTTCTGGATGTGCTGCTCAAAACGATCGACGGAGTTATCTATGGCCAGTCGAAGGAACATGTGAAGGTCATCCCTGTTGTTTATCTGCTGCCTGTTGTACATCTGAGCAATGAAATGCGCAGGGGCGTTTTCAGAAGCATTGGGATTGCTACAGAGGCGAACCCACTCTTCGAAAATGTATAACAACTGGTCTTGTTTGCGATCATTTGTGATATGACGAGGTTCTGGGAGACCAGAGCTTGTTAGCTTTTGCTTGAGCTGTTGACCAACTTCCATATCAGGTTCTTCTGCGATCCATGTCCAAGCCACTTCCAAGCTCTTTGCGAAGTCAGCGTACAGTGCAACAGGGCGATCATTCAGAAGGACAGTCTCCAAAAGTGACAAGAAGAACTGAAGCGACCCATCCTTGCGTTGGGAGATGACCCTAGAGATCTCCAAGTCGATGCGACCCCATTCCAGGAGATGAGCCTTGGTCAAACAGACAATGAGAGGAACTCGGAAGAAGGATTCGCCTGGTCGTTGAGAAATAACATCAAACACGCGGTTGGCGGTTCTGCCTGCCATTCTGCAGATATTCTCCAACACTTGGACCAAACACTCCA
This sequence comes from Cadophora sp. MPI-SDFR-AT-0126, assembly GCA_020747065.1. Lineage (NCBI taxonomy): Eukaryota > Fungi > Ascomycota > Leotiomycetes > Helotiales > Ploettnerulaceae > Cadophora > Cadophora sp. MPI-SDFR-AT-0126. The sequence continues at coordinate 253,026 of JAGMVK010000021.1, read as the reverse complement.
TAACGAGATCTTGTTCTGGACCACTGAATAACATGTTGCAGATGTGGTCAACTATGTAGTAGTCGTAATGATCGGGTCCTTGAGAGCTTCTGAATATCAAACCATATAATGCGTCTAGTGTATCGAGCACTGCATGCGGTCGGGGAAGATCTGCTACATGTTGCTCAGGTGTATCGGCAGCAACTCGCTCAAGCTCCACCAAGGCCTTCTCTACTCTTTCTGCCAACATTCTTGGATCCATCTGCATGGCAGCTACTCTCCCGTTGACCGCTGCATTACTTTGTTGAGCGTAAGCGGGCTGTTGGGCTGGGAGATGTGGCATTGCGGGTGGTTCTGCTGGAGTTGGCAGATTCGGAACTGGTGGGTAGGAATCCTGTAAGATGTCGTTCGCCATTGTTCTGGTAGCGTCTGATGATGATGGGATGTGGGTTGGTCCTGGAAGGGTCGCTTGAGCGCGTGGTTGCCGGGCAAATTCGTCGTAGATGGCCATTTGCGACTGATTTAGACCACCGAGAGCTGGCGACAACTTGAATGGATCAGGAATTGTCCAGGACCAGCGGCTCAAACCAGGGTCAACGTAAGGCTCGTCTGGTCTGGTCATCTTGTGATGACGGCGGGCCTCCAGCTCCGGCTCAATCATCTCCTCGATCTCAGGAACTGCACGCTCCTCTGCCTTCTTCTCAACCTGGCTGCAAGCCAGGTCGAGGTTCGATGTAACACACATGATTATGGTCCCTTCGGGCAGGCCTTGAGGTAGCTCACCAGACAAAGCTCGGATGTAGTTTGTCATGCTAGCTCGCAATGGCTCCTTGGATGTGACCAAAGCGAGAGCTCCAGCAGTCTTCTTGACCATGTTGATAGCGGCAGCTCGTACTCTTGCCTCATTTGGCTCCGTCGCAAAATCCTTGTGTATCATCTGAGCAGTTGATATAGCAGCAATGGTAACTGAGCGTTCAACCACTGGAGAAATTATTTCATGGACAGCGCGAGTGATTGCGGCTTTCATGATGTCTTGCAAGCGACCCTGATTGACCATGTCATTGACCGGAGGGTACTGAAGAAGCGGGCCAAGGTCTGGAATTGATGCTGTGATTTCGTGAGGAGAGAACCTCCCACCTCCAACTCCACCAGCCATTCCATTCAATGACATGTTGTCAAATCTGTCCATCACTTCGGGCGCCATGACCTCCGATGTTTCCTCTATATGCGAAATGCGGTTCATAATCTCGTCAGAAGGCTCGATACTCTTGTGGTCCAGATCCAATTCTCCACAGAGCACCTCGATCTCAAATCGAAGATTGAGCTTGAGGTCGGCCTTGGTATACAACTCCATGAGAGACTTGATGATGTCCATGACCCAAGGATTGGGTGGCTTGAACACAGTGGAGTATTTGCCTTGGGCGAGAACCTTGCAGATGAAGGGAATTACCACAAGAAGCCGGTGAGACTCATAACCCTCTATCAAAAGTTGCTTGAAGGCAATATTTCGATGTTTGATCGGCTTATCGCGTGCTAGAGTCAGAGATCCAAGCCAGGTAGCTAGATTCTTGAGATGAGTCCGCTCGAGGGGATTTTGCATCGTTGATTCTGCGTTCAGGGATCTGAAGGTGCTGACATAAGTTTCCCGCAATACGTCTGCCCATAGAGATTTCCTTCCGAAAAGTTTGATTGTATTGAGATACACATTGTGGTAGTTCGGTTGCATTCTAGCTCTCTCTTGCACCAAGTGTGTAGCGAACCATTGTTGACCGTCATCATTGACCAGTTCTCGCAGCTCGATGAACTTGCTCTCAAGGTTCTCCATACTGATATTGTTGAGAACAAACTGAATCTTGCCTGTGACTTCCTCATCAGGCGTCGGAAGTTGGTAGGCAGGCGGGTCTACGCGGAGAGCATTGAAGGCTGGGGGAGGCGGCGTCTTCATCTCAGCTCCATTCATGCCATTGACGGGAGAGAAGACGCGAGCATCCTGCTCAGCACGAACAACGTCTTCTGCCTTGCTCCAAGCCTCGGTGTTTTGGAGTCCTGGGACTTCGAGCAGTCGTTTGCAAAACCCAGGCCACTCGCGAAGTCGGCTGAAAAGTTGCATGAGAGCTTGGAGGCCAAATTTGTACATAGAATCCGACGGAGAGTAATCCTTGACTGCCTCCAGGATCATGCCTAGACCAATTTTCAGAGGAAGCTCAGATATCAGTTTCTGCGAAATGATTCCTCCAAACAGCACAGCGGTTGTAGCCAAGGCTTCCAGAGGGTATGTCTGGTACAAGGCGTACTCGTCGAAAAGTCCATGGATCATACAAGCAAAAACATCTTGGTCGGCAGGGTCGCGAGAATGCTTGTATCTCTCAAGCGCCTCTACAATGCTGCGGACCTGCACTTCGTCACTGTACATCTGCTTGTAGTGAGCCTCCATCTTCTCATTGGCCTCCTTGGGCAATGAATTACTCTCCGCACCATTGGCATCAATTATATCGTCAAATCCTTCGCCATAGTTGATCAATCGAGGGTATGCAGTGATACATGCTCGCTGGACGAGTATCAAGTCGTTGGATGGCACCCTAGGCATGGCATCCTCTAGTGCTTGCAGTAATTTTGCTATTGTCTTGACTGGAAGCATCACACTGTGCAAGTGTTTTTGCCGTTGGTATGCAAGCTCGTGCTCGGCTTTGATGTTCAGAAATGTGAGAAGTGAATGCGGAAGGTCTGGTATTCTCGCGAGGTTGCTGGCTGCCCATCGATCCAGGTCCAGGAAGCCTCGAGCACTAGCAACTGCCACGAGATCGAGGCCAAAGCCGTTCGGTATAGAGGCCAAATCGTCGAGCCAGTTGTGTCTCAGAGCATGGTCCAGGATGGTAGGAAGCTCCATGGGAACCTTCGCATGCGCTTCAACAAGTCTCTGCGCTACCCATTGCTTATCCTTGCGCCACAATCCTTCCAGAACAAAGTCGTAATTAGGGTCGTACTTGAATAAGAACCGATCAAACAGATTATTGATTGTATCCGTAGCCAATTCTGGCCATGGCTTTGGGACGCCAAAAGCGGATACTAGGAAAACATCCAAGTTCGGTACAACAACCTCCTGGAAAAGTCTTTTGGCTTCTACAGTATCCGAAGCGGTAGTAGTGTGTAAGGCGACGTGGAACATGGATGACAAAGCAACGACCGATACCAGAGGATGCTTGATAGCTTGGGCAGCACGTTGACGGATCTCATCATCTGCGCCTTCGAAATCCTCTAGTGTGAAAGCTGGCTCCAGACCAGGGACAGTGGTTGCGTCAAGCTCACCGTCATACAGAGATGCATATGCGCTGATGAATGACAACTGTGTCTCCGAGTTCTGCCAGGTGCCGCCCCAAAGTGACTGTATATCGATCAAGCCATCAACTGCCAGAGGTCGGAATGCTTCGTACAGGGCCAGAAATTGATCTTTGGAAATACGCAGCTGGTCCTGGTCAAAGTATCCAATCACGCGTTGCCAATTGAAGTTGGGCGAGACCTCCATTCGCAAGCTATTGACCAGAACGGTGGTCGAAAATGGGATACTCCGGCTGAGGGCTGTGTAGATTAGTCCGCCAGCCACCAACTCCTCATTGAGACCAATGTTTCCATTTCTCAAGTATCCTCGGCAGGAATCTTCATCAGCTGTGAATGCCGAGCCCACTCTCTGTAGGAACTCAGTCAGGGGATTTCCGCTGTTTAACGCATACATCAAATATAATGCTGCAAGAATCGTTGTTGGAACCGTATCCTTCTCCTGACTCTGATTCTGATATCGGAATTGAAGTGCCATTATCAGATCACGTTGCGCTGATTCGTCGAAATTTGGAGGTTGTTCTTGGATGAATCGATCGATTATGAGGGCCAGAAATTCGGTTGACATATCGTCATGGTTTGCGGTAGGGTGGACGAGGGCGGAAAGAAATTGAGGATAATTCGCAGATATAATGGCATCGGCTGCTTTTCATTAGCTGGAGTCAATTTTGATGAAGCCCAGCGACTCACCCTTAGTCTTCAGATCTGATCTTGATCCTGTCTTGAAGGCGAGAGCTAGAATTGTCTTCTCGAGCGCGTCTAGCTTAAAATGATCCATGAACGTTGAAAGATCAAAGTCCCGAAATATGTCCTCATTTGCCGTCTCTATTGATTCTGCGATCCGGCGCGCTTGATCCACATTGTGCGATACCTTGTGAACCTCGTCATGGAGAACGGGATAGGTCGCAGGGTTCGCTACCGGGCGGTTGATACCTGGGAAAATTGTAGGAGCATTGCCAACCACAAGACGGCTGAAGTATTTTTGGAATACTTCCATGCCGTGTTCATCGATCAGCTACTCAGCGGTGTCAGCACAAACCAGCTATAATATCCAAGTCCCGTCCTACCTTTCTGAGCTGCTCAGCTTGTTGTTCCCACTTTGTGCGATCTTTAGTGTCCTCCTTGATCGTGCTGAGAAGGAGGTAGACTTGGGCGACGACGATTTTGGTGAGAGAGTTTGAGCCCGTAGGACTATTTGTACTTGGGCTGGCGCCAGCACTGAAGGTGCTATGATGAGACCCGTGTGGTGAATGATTAACACCTGTGATGATGGTTTGTTGCGAAGGTGTGAAAGTCCCCCCTCTTGAGTTGACCATCGAAGAAGTTGATGTTCTTGCGCAGACCCACTCCGCAGAGCTATCTCTCGATCTCGGAGGACGAAAGAAGATCTATCGGGGTGGTATGAGCATTGGCTGGGTTGGAGTGTAGAGTTGCAAGAGGAGGAATATGGTGATGAAGTCGGTGTGGGTAGTGATGGAGTAGGTTGAGCGGAAGATGAGGTCGCGCTCGGCAAGCCAGCTATGAGGCTACAAAACGCTAAACCTAAAGTGGACGAGTGCCTCTGGTGCCTCTGAAGCTGGAATTCATTCTGCTTCTCTGCCTCAGGTACAAGACGGGTACAACGTGGATCTATCTGGTTCTGCAATAGTCATAATCTATTGGCTTCGGTTTTCTGCATCCCGTTGTGCGACAAACAGATGTTGGAAAGCCGTCTTCTCTCAGGGAAGCCAGGGGTTATGGAGCTCGCTCCTTGATAGCGGCTGACGCGAGATCTGGCGACCTGGCAAAGAGTTTGATTTCGTACTGTACAACTGCAACAGCTCCGAATCAAAAGGATTACGATGAGTGAAAGATACAAACAAGATTGACTTGGCACATTGTAACAAATGGCATCACAAAGCTTTTGCGAAACCCGGTCTCCTCCATCCATCAACCTCGGCCATTCCTCTTGAAGCTGAGGCCATTTGTATGGCTAAGACTTGAAGAATACGGCACCCCATTCCTGGGACATCATGGGTTTGTTAAAATTGACGACTGGCTTCATACGATATCTCTAGTCCCATGAACAAGAGCCAGAATGTATCCTGTCAGCCATGTACACTGTATTTTCCATAATATTCCGGTAGCTGCTGTCTGCTACAGGAACAAAACAGTGAGAAACCTTTCGTGATATCCAGCACGGAGCTTTCTATTCTTACATACATTAAAAAGGATGAAAATTCCGTAGATCCTTCGACATCAAATGGATTCATGGACTAGTCTTGAGGGGAGAAAATGCCTTGTAGGCTGTGGTATGTCAGGAACGAGTCCGGGTTGATGGCACGGAGGATATTGGAACATGCAACCGCATGGTTAGGTCTTGAATTGAGCCATATTGAATGTCAATGGCCATGGAAATCATGCGCATTTCTCATCCGACGATGAGCCCGACGATGGCTGGAGGTTTTCAGTGAGCGGCCGGATCGGGATAAAGTTGTGGCGGGGCAAGATCACTTGGGTACGCTGCCCTGCCAACGACGAGCGGCTCGGATGTTTATATGCGCCTCCACTTTTCAGATATGATACCCTGGACATTATCAGGGCATTCCAGCCATTCCTGATTCCACTCAATCGAACAACTTCGTCGTTCATTCTCCTAATTACCCATTCTTTTCCGAGACAGTTGGAGCGATTGTAAGTAATTCTGGCATTCGGGTACAGCAACACGACTTCCCAAAGTCAACATACCCAAACAGGCCGGGCAAGATGCCTTCAGTCGTGTCGGAAGGACCATCGGTGTCCTTGAGCTTTGCCAACAACTTCTGGGGTAAAGATGATGCTGGAGTCGACCCTTTATTACAGCGGATGCACAATGCAAAGCAGACATGCGACGAGTTAAAGTCTTTCTATACCGGTATGCAGTGCTTACCCCGTGTTTACATATGTGGAACTAACACTCCACAGCTCGGGCAGCTCTCGAAGATGAATATGCACGCAAACTACTCTCACTATCACGAAAGCCCCTCGGATCTCAGGAAGCAGGAACTCTTCGGGCTTCCCTGGATGTGCTACGAGGGGAGGTTGAGGCGATGGGGAAATCACACCAGAATATTGCTAGTCAGATGAAAACGGAGTTAGAGGAGCCGCTGGCGGCATTCGCAGGTGCTATGAAAGAACGGAGAAAGATTGTACAGGGAGGAATCGAAAAAATATTGAAGGTCAAGATTCAGCAAACACAGCTCGTTAATAAGGTAACTGCTGCCTCTCTCACCACGCTTCTCCGCTAACCCTTCCAGACCCGGGACAGATATGAGCAAGAATGTCTGAAGATCAAGGGCTATCTGGCGCAAGGTCATATGGTTATGGGTCAAGAAGAAAGGAAGAACAAGGCCAAGCTTGAGAAGACTCAAATCAACCTCGCCACATCAAATACCGAGTACGAAAATGCTGTGAAGGCACTCGAGGAGACCACAGGGAGGTGGAATAGAGACTGGAAGGCTGCTGCAGACAAGTTCCAAGACTTGGAGGAAGAGCGTTTGGACTTTATGAAGAGCAGTCTGTGGAGCTTCGCCAACATCGCCTCGACGGTGTGTGTCAGTGATGATGCTTCATGCGAGAAGGTCCGGTTGTCCCTGGAGAATTGCGAGGTTGAGAAAGACATTGCGTCATTCATCAAGGAGCGTGGAACAGGACAAGAGATACCCGATCCACCGAAGTACATTAACTTTTGCCGTGGAGATGTTAGCGACACACAATCCGAAGCCTCTGAAGACGACAACTATTCGGTTGCGCAGTTCCCACGAACTATTAATCCCGCTTACAGAAGCTCCTCGCCTCAACCGTCCGTATTCGAGTCTCATCATGATCCTCAATCTGCTCTGGCAAAGGACATGGGTCATGAGCCTGAGTCACAAAGTCGAGAGGCTACCCTAACTCCACAGAAGGTGTTGGGAGACAGATCCAGGCAAGCACACGTCGAAGATTACCAGCCTGCACCAGTGAGACCACCACAGCCCGAGTACCAGCCAAAGCAGACCCGACAGCTTGAACAGCCGCCACAAGCAAGGCAGGCATCCAGACAGCAGCTCGATTATCAGCCCCAATCACGGCAACAACAAGAATCCCAGTCAAACAAGCTCACTTATGAACAATCTCAACATGGCCCTCTGGCTGCTGTTCCTCATGATCCTTACCCGATGGACGGAATGACTATGTTATGCCGAACAGGTCCACCATCTGAGCTGAGCTCTGCTCATAGTGGAGCCAGACCTTCCAGTCGCGACTCTAACAGCGAATACTCCAACCCAACATCATTCTCAAGCCGCGACCCCGTTAGCGGTAAGACGTCTCCAGTCAAACAAGTCGTCGGCCATCCAGCCGAGAAGCAGGTCTTGAAAAAGAAAAGCGGATTCTTCCAAAGCCACAGTCCCTTCAGACGTAAGAGTAATAAGGATAAGGATCACACAGCTATCACTCCGTCAAGCCGCAACACTTGGTCTGCCCGGACTACAACCAGTGGCCAAAACAGTCCAACCAAGAGGCCTCAAGCGTATGGACACGATTCGCAGAACATGATCAGTGACAGACCTAGTGGCAGCCCAGAGCTAATTGATCCTCGTGCCAGTTTCCAGCTCAATGTCGGGAACAACGTGTTTGATGTTGCAACACCCGAAAGAAGAAGTAAGGTCTCGCAGAACAAGGCACCACAAGAGGAGGAAGACCTGGATCCGATTGCTCAAGCACTGGCAGAGTTGAAGGGTGTCACAAAGGCATCTTCGACTCGGGTATCTGCAGATAATTACCATGGCATCCCAACCCCTGCGCCAGGAGTCACACCCATATCAAGACCTATAGGGTCACAGATGGCGAATGGTGCGTTGATGGCCGGTATGAGAGGAACCCCACCTCCATCCTACGACCAGCCAGTACAGAGACTTGGGCTGCCTCAGCCTGCATTCACATCTAAGGCCATGCAACAGACTCGCCAAAAGTATGTTGATCAGACACAAACCATGTTTAGCGCCCAATCGAGGCCCGACTCTCAAAGTGGATATGGAGGATCGCAATCACAGTCACGTCCAGGTACTCGAGGCAGCGACATGCCGCGGGCTACTTCGCCAGCACCACCTCGCAGTGTGTCCCCACGTCCGGTCATGCAACCAGATGCAAGACAATCGTACCGATCCGCTTCTCCAAACCCATATGCTGGAAGTCAGCGGAATCGAGCTCAGTCCTCCACACCTCAAAAGCGTGGTTCTGATCAGGGCTATTACCGCCACAACTCACCAAACGACGTTGCTCGTGCCGTCTCTCCAGCTCCATTCCGTGAACAAGAGAGGCCAAGCAGCAGTCACGTAAACGACATGTCCATGCAGATGCAACTCGCTCCTGCCCCTGATGATGGCTATGGATCTCAACGAGGTAGCAGGTCTGGTGGATCCGCGAATTCGAGAACCATGAGCTACTATGGAGGTAGTCAAGCGGGTAGTCAGGGAGGTCAACAACTTGCTTCTCGACAGCGAAGCAAAAGCGTTGCAGACGTCCGACAGTTCAATAGAGAAGGACGCCCTATCCTTCATTTCGGTAGGTCTCCTTTACCCCCTTTCAAGACATACATTATACTGACCTTCTACCAGCTCGTGCAATGTACATGTACCAAGCAGCCATCCCCGAAGAACTAAGTTTCGCAAAAGGAGACATCCTCGCTGTTCTGAGACTTCAAGATGACGGATGGTGGGAGGCTGAGGTGGCAGGAAAGAACGGCAGACCAGGTCTGGTGCCAAGCAATTATCTCCAGAACTGCTAAGTAGACAACTATCTACTGCTCTGGGGCGAGGCGGGGAAATGGAAGGATAATTTGTGTCTATAAATGATTGCTCTGGTTTGGGAGTTTTTGCTTGCTATGATTATGGATTGCCAGCAGATTTGGGAGCGATCAGTTTGTCAGAGTTATGAATGAGCTTGGGTAGGATGTGTATATTTCAAACGAGAGAGAATTTGGAGAGTGGTACGGATAAACCCTGTGAATATCCAATATTCTTGAATTCGGCTGTGACGTTGAAGTGAATCGATTGTCCTTTGGAAGTGATCCTGTCGTGACGTGAAATTTTAACATCCACTTCCTCCTCCGCCTCCACCGTCAGTGTAATTACCTTGCCAAGAGAAAACTGCCTTCCTCATTCGCTTGATAAGGGGGTTACGAGGCATCTCGCCTAAAATTGTGACATGACATCTTCGACAATTGTTTGAATATCAGGCAATTTTATGTTTATTTACAATATTTTCATTGAATCCTACTACATTTAGCCTCGTCTCTGACACGCGTCTAAATCCCTCCACCAAAAGTTAGACCCGTCTAAACCGTACCAGGCCTTTGGTCACCAAGTCAACAAAATGACTGGTATCACAATGGGTCTTGAAAACAAAGGCCGCGCTGACAAGAAGTTCTTTTAATTATTCTAAATAGGACTAGAAGGTCGAATCATTGTGAACCGAGGAATTTTGGAAATCCGGCTTGTAACTTTGAGATTTGATATCGATCTGTCTTTGGAAAAAGTTTCCGTTCTGAACGAGCAATCCGATTCTGCGAAATATGGAAAAAGTGGCGACTGGGTAGTTTGAGCGGAGCATCTTTTCTTATTTGGTACCACGAGAGGCTGTAATGATATGAGTAAACGTCGTATCTTGCAGCGTGTGGGAATCAGATTCGGGTCCTGGGACTGGGTGCCGTGAGGTATCACATTGATTGAACCTGTAAATCCACCGCCTTGAGAATGGATTCTCGGACTTGATAATCTAAGCTACCTGATATCCCGTTTCGATTCTCGCTTACACACTCGGCTCTAAACTCACGTTGGACAACAAATGCTTACCCGAAGCCATCCACTTCTCTTACACTCCAATACTATATAAGAGCTCCTGATCTGCTCATTATCCCATCGACCGCCATACACGCATTTTAGCGTGGTGGGGCTTACAAGGATCGTTACCCCTCGCAACGGCACATCAACACACCCTCCATATGATCGTTCTTATGCTGAATCAAGAGCAATTCTCACTCAAATTAGCACAGAAAAGATAGCGGAAGATATGCAACCTAATCCTATTCTTGATGGAACGTACCGACCTAAAGCGAAGCCGATTAAAGAAGGTTCCGGATCATTTATCCCTTTCCATTACCTCAATTTCCAGCCTCAAATAAAGCTACCTCTTTCCATTAATTCTACTAATCCTTTTACTATATTCTCTCTCTTTTTTACAGACAAAATACTCCAGGAAATAGTGGATTTTACAAATCAAAATATCAAAGAGCCTGATTTATCTAAACCTCATTCTCGCTCTTACAGTTAGTACGATACTACGCTTCCTGAGATTAAAGTCTACCTCGGAATATTAATCTATATAAGGCTACATATAGAGAATCAAATAGAGGACTATTAGTCTACAGATGAGGACAGCCCGCAACACGCAGTACGTAAATATATATCACGGAATCGCTTTAAAATCTTACACCGGAGGTTCTATCTTTATGCCCCTTTACCTAAGGGCACGAGATTACGCCTATTTAAGAGGGTAGAATCACTCAATTCCCACGTTCAAAGAGTATCCCTTCAGCTTTAGATACTAGGCCGGAACATTACTATGGATAAGTGTATGCAACGCTTTACTAGACGAGCTTTTAAAACAATAACTATACCTTCTAAGCCTATACCAACAGGCTATAAAGTATGGGTAGTTACCCAATTAGGCTACTTTTTACAGTGGACCTAGCGTTCTAAAGGAGCTCAGGGGCCAGAGGGCGTGCGAGCTCCTGTAGCTCTTGGAGAGCTAAAGACAAATAGAGGTGCCGGCCTCTCTAGAAATCGTACGCAGGCTATTATACCGTATCTGTTGTATCGTTTACCTCCCGCAAATTATATAGTATTACTAGACAATCTCTTCGTATCGAATAAGCTGATGATATACCTCCGGGAGCTTAGATTCGGTACTATTAGTACAGTAAGACAGGATTCCGGGATCGTGCAAAGGCTCCTTACTTTGCAGGCAAATACGAAGAAATCAGAGACCCGGATACCGTACAATACTCTCTTTATAGCCTATAACACTAACAATACTGTGACCCAGGCTCTTTGGAACAATAACGCACCTACGCTTTTCATGATAAATTGCAACAATAACTCTAGTACTATCTCTACGATTCGCTATAAACCAAGTGAAACCTCTTCAAATGCGGCTATCTCTAGACTATGGTTTAGAGAGCAGAATAGTAAGGAATTAGATGAGCCCGCGTTTACGTGGCTTTACAACTAATTCATGAATGCTATCGACGTCGGGGACTAACTCAAGTCCTACAATTCCGGAGATAGGCCAATTCGTCGTGGAGGATGGCAAGCTCTTTGGAATTAGCTTCTTCAGACGGTTCTAGTCAATTCTTACCTTATATCGATACATGCTAACGTATAGAACCACTGGCAAGTTGAAGACAAGGATCGGTGGACAACACAGGTCAAATTCCGGAAAAAAATCATACGAGCATTGCTTCACTCTACTAGGTCTCTATTGGGCACGAGGAAAAGGCGTTTCTCACACGGAAATATTAACGAATCTCTTATTCCGGCTGAGCGCCATCAGAAGCTACGAATAACGTGGAGAGGTGATTGTAAAGCGTGTCAAGGGGAAAGGTATGGAGAGCGCCGGCGAGTAGTTTTAGGGGAAACCTCGGCGAATATTCAGAGCTTTGGAAAGCAAAGTACAGTATATTTTAGCTATAAACAGTGTAATATACACCTTTATAAAGAAGGCCCTTGTTTTGATAGGTATCATGGCGCTGTAGAGTAGAGTAGAATTGACTGTATCCAACCCCGAAATGCGGCGTTCTGATTGGCTCAACCCCCTGTCAGGCTAAAATGCGCAAGCGATGGCGGTCGATGGGATATCTTATCATATCAGTCGATTAACTCGATTCCATTACTTGAAGTGAGGCCAAATTTACGGCATCCAGGGATGTCGACCCATTCATCGCTTTGACCAGCCACCAGGTGTAAAGCAAAGAAGGTGCCTCAAACAACCATAAATCCAGCGCCGTCTCTCGCACTCCACCGCCCATGTAAACTTGATGTAGGCTAGAAGCCAAGAATATTCCAATCCAGGGCCTAAGATCTCGATCTTAAACGTCGATGGTGCGTATCCTCCTCCCTTCCTCCTCTCCTCCACCTCCTTCAGCATCTCCTTCCTTCCCCTCTTGATCTCCCTTCTTCTCACATCTCCTATTTCAATCCGAACCCCCCCTTCTGTTTCCATACATCGACTTCGTTCAGAAGTCAGTAAGTAGCCAGCTTGAACTTTCCCACTTAACGCGAGAGCGCGCCAGACCCATGCCCCCAATGAAGACGGATAGGATCAGTTCTGACATTGAACATGTCGAATGTCTGAGTCGAAGCTGAACTCCACCAAGATTTCCCTCCCATCTTAAGGACAAAATCAGCAGTCCTCGCAACTCGAAGTCGGACTTGGAAACGGCTGCTGGAGCGTCTCCTATCTCGCAAGTGCGAATTTAAGAATTTTCGCATTAGGACATGAATTGTTGAAGATGATAATGTTGTCGTTTTCTCACGCTTAAAGTAATGCTTGAAGTAGTAACCCTCAATTTGAGCAAGCCATTGTCGGAGTTCGACTGGCCCATGCTCATTTCCACAGCTTCTCAAAATCAAACTTCGACTAAGAAAATTCAGATTCGGAGTTCGACTTACTGACCACCCCAATTCCAGTACCCACCCCCTTCTGGCTTCAAACGAAATACTCCTCCATTGACTTTAGTTTTCCCCAGAAAACTTATTCGGCCAGCTTCTCCCAGTAAACGCCATCCACTAATCAAAGTACTCGATATCGACCCCAGCGACGTGTAGGTTTTCATTTGCTCTCGGCGTCATCGTCCAAAAGAATCTTGGCCAAAAAGCCGATCCCCGAAAAGTAAATATACCTATTTGAAATTTCGTCGTTCGAGGATAGGAACAGGTCAACAGATATCAGCCAATAAAGCAGGGAGTAAACAGCTCCTGTCGGGGCCATGACAGCTGAAGGCAGTATCCTGGTGTTGTTAAAGTGATAATCCTTCCTTTTTCTTGTTGATTTTAGCGCAGGGAAGATGATTTGGTTGATTTTAGAATGGAACGGCCGCCCCCATATTACCTCACCAGCTCTGCCGTGTGACCTAAGACGCTGACATGGGAATAATAAAACTTGGCGGGTATGCCGCAGGCCGCAAGTCCAAAGGCGGAACTTTCCTCATACTTAGCACGGTGATGTCACCGTCAGAACTTGCAGCTGCTAGCTCGGGATTGGATTGCGTCCCATCGCTTGAGACGCAGGGTGTTAACATCGTGAAGAATCGCACGTCTGTTTCGCTGCTCCATGTTATGAGTTAGGCGACAGAAGAGGCGATTCTGTATGCGATGTGTAAGGGGGAGATGACGGTTGGGTGAAAGGGGAGGACGACTGAGGCGTTCCCGACCACGAGGGTGAAGGGACAGACTGAGAAGCGAGGAGTGATGTTTGATGGCGGTTTGGGAATGGAAGGGAAATCTTGACTTAGCTGGGTTTTTAGTGGTGAGATTGTGAGGTGGCTATGATGAAGAACGGACTATGAAAGACAGGCAATGACAACATAACTATGTAAAAGGATCTAACTAGGACGGTGGAGACAGCACAAGCTTACACGTGGACTTTCAATGAATTGCAGCAGAAGCATATTCCATTCGAAGTGCTCAAACAGTTGAGTTCATCGGACTGGCGTGTGTGAATCTCATTCCCATACTAGGGGGAGCCTGTACTATTAAGAAATTTTGATACGATCATAAGAAATGGTCGAAAAAGGAATCACTGAACAATCTTGCAATCTGAACATTCTCTAAAGACCAGGTCAAGGTCGACTTCGATTTCAGGCCCTTCCACGTCGACTTCTGAACTTCTAACTTGAGCGAACTGAAATGGAGAACGTCCAAACAAAACGGACCGCTTCTGCGAAGTCCGCAAGCAGCCAATTTCGCTGGTCCTGGCCTTGAATTTTTCAGAGCCAATTTCGACTAGAATATCCGACTTACCTTGAGAAGTCTCAAATGTAACGAACACAAGTATCGTCAAGGCAGATATTTCATCGGTAAACTGCGCCTGGAGCTGATCTTGAGCCCTGCGAAACTTGACGCAGTCTTACAAGTTCGAGTAGATGTGCAGGTAATTTTGGGAGGCCCGCCAGTCCCAGTGGAACCTTATACTCCCACCCAAACTTGCGGTCTTTACTTGCATCAGGTTAAGCAGAATAAGTGATGGTGCAGCCTTGTCTTCCTGGTAGCGTTTGATTGGAAGCCTCAATCGCTGTTGGAAGCTGAAAAATCTCACAGCTGGTGCGACGCTGGAACAATTTGACCTCGGGTTTGTAGATCATGATGAAATGATTCCGACAGCTGGAAAAGATCAGGCTGTCATAGTCTCCACTTGGAGCCGAATCCTGATTCCAACATGAAAGGCTGTGATTCCGACCATTCAATCAGCCTTGTCCAACCCCACCAAGTGGTTGTTCTCGCATGATGGCGCAGCCTGGGGTGCAGTGACAGCCAGGCTTTGGAATCTCCGTTGGCTTCCGGAATCGTGATTCCATCATCTGTAGCGCAGCCTTGTGGAATGAACACCTGGCTTTTGCAAGTGTCGTTAAGTGCAGCCGAGGGTATGTCAAAATCGCCAGACTCGTTCAAGATATTCGAAATAGCGCAAAGGAAATGAAAACCATGGTATCGACCCCGCCGCGAATTTTTTTTTCTCGGTCCCATCTCTCAAGTTCAGCTTCTTCTCGTTGTGGAAGTACTCGGTGACCAGCGATGGGCCGAAGACTGGCATGTGATGACGACAAAACTTGCAACCAGCGCTTGTGTGCGGCCTAGCAGCCACCAGTGGAAGCGAACAATGGCCTCATTACAACTTCATTCGCGTACCATCTGGAACATGAAATCCAACCGATTGCTAGTCTGCGGGGTGGATTTAGTTGTTGTTGTTAAAGAAACGATAAGGTGAGGGGTATTTAAGGGAGGACCTCGGGAGGTAGATAAACTTTGCAATTGAATTTTCGTTTGTGGGGTTGGATGTCGCGATCTGGATGAAAAGTGGGATCAAATGTTGGAGCCGCTGGATCGTAGATAAGAATGGGGTGGTACAGTACTGTCATGGTTGCTGACACTTGGCGGTGGTTCGAGTCTATTTCGGTTGGTGGACGATTGGGAAAGTCGTCGCAATCTGTGGCCACGATATTAATAAGACGCCGCAAATGATAACACGATAACACGGTGCCAATAACAATTGATTCCCGGATGAAAGACGGAATGGCCTCAAAAGTTAAGTTAAGTTCCGTTTCGTTTCGTATCCCTCTTGAATCTTTTCACAGTGGCTTCGTATCGCATGTCGAGTCGAGTGGTTGTTTGTTGTGGCGCGCTGGCGGTTTAGGCAGCCTTGAGCTTTTTGCTTTCGGTCGATAAAATCTTCTCTGGTCCTGGTCTGGCTCTAGCTTGTCGGCTTGTCTCGTCTGGCTGGGCTGGGGGCAGGGCCGGGGGAATGAAAATGCTTGGTTTTGCGAAATCCTTGACCATGTCTCATCAGCACCTCCTTGCATTTGCATCGGCATCGGCATTGGATGGGTGTTGGCTTATACGGCCCAGTGTGGGTGAAGGAGAAGAAGGATGAGCTCTGCTTTCAGTGTCTGTGTGTGTGTGTGAGTCAGTGAGTCATTCCACGACCGCCTGTGCCTGTGCTCCCCCTCCCCTCCCCTCCATCCCACCCACAGGCTCTCAAAGCCCAGCCGCTCGCGACTCGCATGCGCCGCAATGCATAATATGCGGCGCACTTATGCAGCCAAACTCCGCGCGCATCCTCATATCCAGCCCAGCCCAGCCCATCCGTAACATCTCAGCCTTCTCTTCATGCGTAGGTTAGGTACGTCGGTCAGTCGGCGGTATGGGATGATGGATCTCGACTCGTCTTGTCGCATCGCAGTATCGTGTTGTGCATTGAGTCAAGCAGGAGGTACTGTAGGCAGGAGCTTGGTGTGTCATGACAGCCAGCCGTGGTCGGAGAATGGAATGAATGCAAGCAATGGTCGAAGGCGAGGGTGAAGGCGAAAGCATCCAACAAGGGGTCGATGGCGATGACAAGGTGTTCTCTTTGTTCGTTCGAGAAGAAAACAGAAGAGACGACGATCTTGCTTCGTGGTTTTTGCTGGAGAGTAATTTCCCAGCCACGGCACTCGGTAGGCAAAATTCACTTTGTGTAATTCATATTCATCGAGGAGGCGGTCGGAATGTGTCGAAATTGTATAGCATCGGCAGCGTGAATATTAAGGGGGTAGTCCGCTAGCTTGGTAATCAGAGTTCATCATCGCATTCTTCCCCAGAGAAGTGTGAAGTCGTGATGATGGTTTCTGGAAGATCGATCTATCCTGTCTGATTCTCTTTCCCCCTTTTTCTCCCCTATCATATCCATTATTGCGCACAGGTACTGTACTGTAATAACCCTGACGCGTTATCGCTCCTGTTGTTGGGATGCGACCGGGATCAGACGGTTTCAGTGACTGGATCCGGCGCAGTGATTGGCCTGAGTGAACACCTATTCTCACGCTAAGCACCCCGGCCCTGGAAAAAGAAGTGACGCTAAGAGGAGGCTGGCGGCCTGGTGGCAAGAATCAGGCAGCAACTCTGGCCCCGTCCTGCTCGCCTGCCGACCATAAATACTTCGCTTTCCCCCGACACTTAGGAAGCCTTTTCGCGCGCGTCATTTGGGAGTCGTCTATTTCGCAACAACCCCACCACAAATTCTCAGCCTCTCCATCTTCCATCGCATCGCAACGAACAGCGCACAGTTCACAGTGCCCTGCTCAATACATTCATTGATCCAGGCGATTCGATTTCGAAGCTCCGAATTCCTATCAAATATTGCGCTTGCGCCCGTTCGCGATCTCGAAATTGGAGATCCACCGCAGCTGCATTTTATCAGCCGCACGGACAGGACAGGACGATATCAAATCTTCCCCTCCTCTCCACAAAACTATACACATCCTTCTTCCTCTTAATATTGTTGTCGGTCGCAATCAATAGCGATCCGATCATCTCGTCGAGCAGCGCACTGTAGGGGAGACATTGATTTGTTCTTCTCCTCCAAACGGTACGACTTCACCTTGCGACGTCAATAGACACACAATCACTCCACCTCCTCCTTTCATACTCCATCTCCTCACCCTCGACTTCGAGTCGCCATTAAACGCTCTCGAACGTCGTCGTCGTCGCTCTCCCCCACTTTCTCGATCTGACATCTGCCTCTTCAGACCTGCTCCTCACTTCCGATCTATCAAATACAAGAAGCGTATACCTTCATCAAGATGGATCAGATTCAAACACACCCTTCGAACGCCGCACAGGCCAAAACCTTCATCGCTCCCGGCTCTTTGTCATTCCCAGGTGGTGCTGGTGAACTGACTCCTCCATCCTCCGAGGCAGACAAGCAAAATGTTCAGAGACCTGGACAGATGAACGGTGGTACACAGCAGGCTGCTCAAGGCCAGAACGGTAACGGGGTGACTCCTGCGACGCCTGCTGCGACTCCTGGTGCGACGACGACTGGTGTTAGCGGTATCGTTCCTACTCTGCAGTATGTATACCCTTGAAGCCTCGTCTTGAATACATGAGGCTTATCTTGCATGAAAAGAAATATCGTTGCCACGGTTAATCTCGATTGCCGACTGGACCTCAAGACGATCGCCCTTCATGCCAGAAACGCTGAATACAATCCAAAGGTACTTGCTGACTCTAGGCTTGCTATACTCTTTGTTCTTACTGACCTTCGCAGCGTTTCGCCGCCGTTATCATGCGTATCCGTGAACCAAAGACAACTGCCTTGATCTTTGCATCAGGCAAGATGGTTGTCACTGGAGCCAAGTCTGAAGACGACTCCAAGCTTGCATCTCGCAAGTATGCTCGTATCATTCAAAAGCTTGGTTTCAACGCAAAGTTCACGGACTTTAAGATCCAGAACATCGTTGGTTCCTGCGACATCAAGTTCCCCATTCGTTTGGAAGGTCTTGCATCGCGCCATCACAATTTCAGCTCTTATGAGCCCGAGTTGTTCCCTGGTCTCATCTACCGTATGATCAAACCGAAGATTGTGCTCCTCATCTTCGTCAGTGGCAAGATTGTCCTCACTGGTGCGAAGGTCCGTGAAGAAATTTACCAAGCCTTCGAGATGATCTACCCTGTGCTTCAAGGTTTGTTCTACTTCTCTATGATTTTCCAACTCACACTAATCCTGTACAGATTTCAAGAAAGTCTGATCTGGCTCTTGTCACGATCTGCATCAGCGGTACGATCACTCGGCCTACACCCGCCGTGATGTACCAACACCTCCCTACCCAATACCAATTGTACAAGTATTGCCGATTTACGATATTCACGAAACCATCCCAAAAGCTTGCGCACTGGTGACAAGCACTGTCCTCAAACACACAGTCTTGCTTCAATCACCAGTTGCCAAAACACGTTTCACTGCATTGCACCGGCGTCTGGGGGAAGAGTCCAGAAAGGCTCTCCACATTTGATTTTTTTTTCAGCATGCTGCTTGTGTCTTGCAAAGAACATAGATTGCACACCCATACGCGATGGCATGTGCGCCGGACGAAGATGCCGTCATAATTGCTACTGACCTTCACTGGTTCAGACATTTTCCTCTCCTGATAGCAGGTTGTTGCATCAGGGGGATATTAGGCGGGAAATCTTCGCACAGGGCAGCAATATCGGCTAACGCTTTGAAGTCGAGCTGACCCCTTTTTTCTTTTTTTTACACATCGTGTTGGCAGACTCAAAGTGACCTCCTTTTCAAGACGTGCTTGCGTGGCTTTTGATAGCTTGCTCGTGCTGATGGTTTTGGGATGTCGTTGAGGAATCGGCGAGTCATCGATAGATAGACTAATGCACACGATAGATAAATATTCTGTTGCCTTCTCGTATGGTGTGATGTGATGTGACATGATGAATGAACATTGGTACATAAAGACCTGGAGTTGAAGTGCTTGATTGATGGATAATGGTATTCACATACCTTGTTCTTATGATACTGCGTTCATGTTTTCGACGCAGCCCGCATCCAGATTCCAGACTCCTGTATGTGGTAATGAGTAGTATCATTCCATTGAGACGCGCTGTGCATTATTTTCTCCAGAGCGAGTTGTTTTCAACCTACCATTCCAACATTCTGATCAGAAAATTGCCTCCTCGCGAACTCGATGTACTTTCCTCGAGCGTCTTCATAACTAGGTTGGCTGGTTCTGAGGCAAGGCTCTGAGGTCCTGAGGCTCTGAAGCTTTCGCTGATGGATTAATTGGGTGGGTGAGTGAGAGACAGACGCCGAGTGGAGGTGGAGAGGAGAATGGAATGCTTGGTCATCTGCTAATGCCTTCTTATACGTCAGTGAGTAGAAGTACTTTCAGTTGATCTTAAAAAGAAAAAAAAGGAATTCAAAAGAAGACATGCTCTTGCTTGCGGCTGTGAATCGGGAGACTTGTGAATAAGTTGGTGACGGGCGTTTAAGTAGAGAATTGTACTGTGGTCAGTCACTCACTGCTTCCGGCGACTCAAGTGACTCCAGTGGTTCCACCCCCAGTTCGTGATACGATATTTCTCATTGGTGGATCCGATTCTTAGAGAAGAAGATGGATATGATACCTCTTACTTCCTCATCTATGAGTAATGCACTTTGCTTTGAACGGAGTGAACCAATTATCAATTGTCTTACAGCTAGAACTTCAGGTAATTGGAAACTTTCATGGGGCGCCGAAAATCCATGGGTTAAAGCGGCTGGTTTGCTGAATGACTGACTGACTGACTGACTGACTGACTGACTCCACTCGAAATTCCTCTTATATTTCGTGGCACGGGCTTCTACGATGCCACCGCTGCAGTCATTACTCCTTGCTGCTGCTGTGTTCACTAAGTCAACCAAAGAAACAGACCAGCATCTCGCTCCGAGGGAAACTACATATAAGGTCTTATGTAGTAAAATTAAGCACTCAGAAAAATTTGTTATGAAAGATCAAAATGTTTGTACATATGTTTTACATGCTGAATGAGGGCACCCTTCATTGCCTGCTTGCTTGTTTGATATGTGAAGAAGGGCACATCCTATTCGTCATCGTCAGAATCAGCAAACATGTCCACCGCTCTAGGTCTCGCTCTCCTCTGCTGTCCTTGCCCTTGCCCTGGTATCGACCCAGACTGTGCTGCGCTTCCACGCCCCTCTTTCTTCTCGGTTTGCTCACTTGCTTCTGGTGCAGGATCGGGAGGTGGAGGTGGTTGTGCAGGGGCAGAATCTTCAACCATAGGCTCGCCGTCTACATCTTCTTCCATGGGTACGCCATCGAGATCGTCATCGTCGTCTAGCATTGGTTCGCCATCGACATCCTCATCTTCGTCCATAGGCTCTCCGTCAACATCGTCATCGAGCTCAGCTCCCTCTTCAGCTCCAGCTCTATCACCAGCACCAGATTCAGGAAGAGTCTCAGCCTGCACCTCGACAGCCTTCCACCTTCTCGTCCCCTCCCTCCTCTCCCCCTCCCTCTCCTCTTCCTCCCTCCTCTTCGCCTCTGTCTCCTCCTCCTTCGTCCTCGGCGGCTCATTGAACGCCTTCACGAACCCCTCCTGACTCTCAACAGGAAATACACACCACCCCTCCCAAAGGCTAAGCACCATGCCAACACTCCTCTTCCACTTCTCAGCTTTGAGTTTTCCCCATGACATTTTCCGCTCCATGCGTCCTAGTTCTTCGAATGTGTGCCGGGACCTCAAGGCGTTTTCGAAGAGCGAGCGGTACCGCCAGGCGTGGCGGACGCCGGAGGTGGAGGATGAGGAGAGGATGTCGGAGATGAGGTATAGACCGATGAGCGATGCGGCGCTGGTGTCTTCTTCATCATCTTCACCGCCGACTTCTTTCTCGGCATCTCGCTCGGATTTATCTTTTCGTGATGAAGGGTTCGCGGACGTGTACGCGAATGGTTTGGAAATGTTAGATATAATCATAGATACGACTTCATCTGCGCCTCGACCAGCGTGGGATATAGCGAAGCCAGTCACGCGGGCGACGTCGCCTTTACGGAGCTTGCCTGTGCTTGTTGGAAGACGGGCGAGGAGGTGTGTAAATTTGGCTTTTTCAAGAGGGTTCAAGTAAGCCTTTCCATCATCGACGAGAGAATTTGGATCTGGCGGTCCACCTGCGCCATGGTTTTGATTCTGGCGTCGTGCTCCGCCTTCGTCCCCAGACTCATCGTCGTCCGAGGAGTTATACTCGGAGTCAGAGACGAATTCAGATAGTTGAGTGGTATATTCGTAGGCTAGTGGCTGGTCTGGTGATTTCCATGCTGAGGATCCTTCGAAGAGAGGTAGGTATTTGCCTTGGCCGCGTTTGGTCGTTGACCCCGTGAGGACTTCCCATAGTCGCCAGCGGTACCATACGCCGCCTGTACTCCTGGGGTCCCAGATCCATGCCCACTTCTCTTCACGCTGGACATCAGGTCTACTCATTAGAAGAGCTTCAAATTCTGGGCCGTGAGTGAGTAGGTTCTCGATCACTTTATGAATGAGCTTTAGCTCTTTGATATCTCGTGGCGCTTGAACCGGGACATGAAGTAGAGGGCCACGGTTCATCTGAGGTGCTGGAGGTCCGTAGGATGTTGGAGGCGCAAATCCTCTTTGGTGGGAAGGAGCTTGGCCTCGTCCTGCAGATGCGACTTCTACTGCCTTTGCGCCGAATGGTTGCGAAGCTCCAGAACTTCCTAGACTGGGAACAGTTGAAGAGCTAGAGATCGCTGCTGAAGAGAGATGGCGATGAAGATTGAGATAATATCCATAGCCCAGATATCTGTTCTGTAGTCCATTGACAGCAGTGTCGATATCATTAGCTGCCGTGTCTTTCGCCAACGTGACAATAGCAGACATACTCTTCCTCTCCGTATACACCACCGGCCCAGAAGGAGTTAAGATTCTAACAGAATCGACCTTCAGACTCGCGGGCAGTAATGCTTTTATAACAGCAGGAGATGTACCAGGTGGAAGGGAGGCCAGCCTCAAAGTCGGCTTAGGAACAGCTCTCTCCTCCTCCCTCTCCGCTTCTCTCGCATCCTCGTAATCACCTTCATTGTTTAATGTCCTCTTCGGCGCCCTGTCGTCATACTCATAGTCGTCAAAAGCCAGCAATCCTCTATCATCCCTCCTCTCCCCACGCTGGAAACCCTCAAATGTCCTCTTCTTCGCTAGACTCGGCGGCGGCGGTCCCAAGCTCCCTACTCCACTTAGCATCCTGCCTCCTCTCTCCCTTTCTCCATATCCTCTTCCCATCGCAGGTCCGCTCGGCGCGAAATGTCTCTTAGGCGCACCGCCCCCGCTGAACCCTCCACCTCCATATCTCTGCGCCTCGTCGCGCGCAAATCCCGACGCGCCTGCAGAAGGCTCATCCTCGTCGTCGAAGCTCTTGACGAAGTCTTCATATACGGCTTTGGTCTCGGCTTCTTCTCGCAGACGCTTGGCTTCTTGCTCTGCTTTCTGGCGCTCGAAGAGAGACTTTTTGGAGGGGGCTTGAAGCTTGTTCTCTGCGTGGGGAAATTCGAGGATTTTCTTGTCGGAGGACATCGTTACATAGTCGCTGAGAATTGAGTCGATAAAATTCCATTCGAGTAGAGGCTGAGGAATGGTCGTGGATTCTGGATGGTTGGTAATGGCGCATAAGTCAGAAGCTCTCAAGTTGAAGGCTGTCGCGAGAAGCACCAGGTCGTTGCCTATTGGTCGTTCGAAAAATGGGACCATTGAATGTGAAGCGAGCTCAAAACAACAAGCTTGCGCTCCACACTGTGTGACACGTAGAACGGTACTTTTTAATAACTCAAGGTGTTAGCAAACTACCTACCACTTGTCGCTTCTTCATTCAAGACGAAAGGAAATCCTCAACAGGTGCGAAGTTTTGTGGTGACATGAGCAGGGAGGAGTCACTGAAAGAGCGGATGACCGCCGTGATCTACGAAATGTACGTATGCCTACGAAAGTCCTCGAGATTGGAGGATAAATACAGCCCTTATCATATTACATCCTAAAGGGGAATGAACAAGATATTGAGGTTTTGATAAAGCCACGCCCGGCCCCAGGCAATGTTGGCATTCATTGGTAACGAGCGATGCTATCTAGCATAAGGTTTGAACAATTTCAATGATTAATGATTGGCTCAGAAAACGAAAACAGACTCGATAGTCTTCCCGTTTGTGGGCATGCTGATTCTCCAGCCACGCACCTTTTCCTCTTCTGAAGACTCCAAGAAAGCCTAGATCCAGATATATCCAGTTCCGGCTTGACCACATACCATCTAAAACATTGAAGAAAGTGCCTTAGCAAATAGTCTCATCTCTCTGCTGAAAATGAATTCAAATGCGAAATTGAATCAAAGCAATACGACTCATAACAAAGAATGGAAGGACTTACAATATTGGGAGCTCCATCCGGGCAAATCCAGAGGTCACAGGTCTCCTTCTGACCCTTGCAGCGACAGTTCGTTTGGCCCTTAATGTGGCCACCATTGCAAGCTGGCACTGTATTACAGAAATTCAGTAAGCGGACCAAGCCCCTCAGAAATCGGAAGGGGAGATGGCTGGCTGGTCACTTACGGATTCTGCTACAGTCCACATGTGCTTCGAGGACTGAGTCACGAGCCTCAAAGTCGTTGGGCATGGCAAGGGCACCGGTGGTGAGAAGAGCGACAACTTCGATGGCAGTGATGAACTTCATTGTGAGAACTTGCTGTGATGCTTGAGTCTTATTGGAATTTGTTACTGAGATTTGAGAAATGATGAGTTATGGTGTACTTATTTTTTGGCTGATGATACAAGATTAAAGTCCTATGGTGCTTTTGGGCCTGCTTTATACTTATCATTTCGTCCCTAAGAAGCACTTACCTCTCGTACTTAATCCTATTCCATTTCACCGCCGCGCTCCTGGGGGCTTTCGCGTCATTGTGACACGCGGAGGAACATCTCTTGAATTGTCCAGTTGCAAGACCGTCATCGAGAGCTCTAATCATAGTAGTTCTACATGAGTGTAACTCGATCAAATTGCCATCCTAGAGACGTCTGACCTTTTTGACATAATCAAATCCTCTACAAGGTCACACAAGTTCTTGAACTTTCTGACCTTTACAATCAATTGAAGCAACACCTATTCTTCAATTCCTTGACCTAACAGGTGCGCAATTGTTCCACTTTGGATCGGCTTGCAGACCCTCAAGTGTCAGTATCCTTGGCAGTACAACTTCACATCGTCTTCTCACGATTTACCCTCGAGGCATAATATCAGAGACGACTTCTATTACACAATTGAGATCCCCTGAGTAAGTCTACTTTTATGCATCAATTCTCCATGATCAGTTACTCTGACTAATACATAGTATGGAAGGTTTGTATGAATCATGGAGCTTGCTTAAGGGGCCTACGGATGGACTGAACATGAGAAGTTCCTATGGGGATGGATGAAATGCGAAGCAACACCACCCATTACTGATGTATTAAGAAAATGTCAGATCATAGGTTCAAGTCGTACCGAACGATTTACCGACTTTCTTCAAACATAGTCTTGTTGTACAAGAGGAGGCATTTATTTCCAGTTACACAACTCCATGTTGCACTAGTCTGATGGGGCACCTGGAAATCTGATTGGCGAGATCGGGTGTAACTGCCTTCATCGATCAATCGACCTGAGCTCGGCTATGTATTAAGGGTACCTTGTAGCCTACTGAACAGCTGCAGCGGCTCTTGGCTGACAACAAGAGGAGGTGGATGCGTCAAGATTCGGTGATCTACTTACAAGCGAGCCCATGTTGATTTCTCTCGTCAAGGTCAATTCGAGTTTGCTAGAAGTAGGACAAAGATTTTGTAACAGCAATACAAAGGATAGTATGAGTTGACAGACTTAAGATATTCAGTGCATTTCACGTAAATATCGCGTAGGCAAAAGACGTGCGCAACATCCTGGTGGACGACAAGTGCTATCATCGAAGATATCCAAGAACAAGAAGTTAGTGAGATCAATCAGTCTATTTCTATAGGTAATATACAATTGTGAGTGGTGAGCTCTCTCGAATATCCACTCGGCAATCACTCAAAGAATTTGAAGCTGTAGCCCTCATTGTTGTTGTCTCCTGGTACGTTCTTCCGACTATATGTCGTCTTGCTCCACCAGACAAAACTGCCAGTAAACCAGGCGCGATTTCCCCAATTATACTCAGTACCCTTCTCCACACCATGGAACACAAAAGGAATTGTATTAGTGCCCCCGGGGCTCTTGTTGACGTCGCCGTCGGTAAGAGCGAAAGTGTGATGTCCTGGTCCATCGATGTAAAGCGTCGCGTCCCAGCCTTTCATCATCCTGTCCTGGTGAGATCCAAATAGACAGCCATTGGACTTGTACCAATCCCAAACGTACGTGGGGTTGCCTCCTTTTCGAAGACGGAGATCTGCCAGGCAGTACTTGTTGTTCCAGCTCCCGTTGGCCGAGTATACGATGTGCAATTGCCCGTTTGGATCGACAATGGCCTCGGGTCCTTCGTTGATAGCTGGACTGTCGCCTGTCTCCCATCCCTCCCGAGGCTGCGAGATGATGTACCTTTGGCCTATAGGTTTTGAGGGGCTGTCCATTCGGCAGATGTACAGATTCTGCTCAGAGTTCTGGCTTTCGCTTGCCCAGCCCGACCAGACAAACCAACCCAAACCTTCAAACACGAAGAAGGTACCATCAATCGCCCACTACAGAGCGCTTTAGCATTGGGTTTAGGTGCTATTGGGGACGTTCTCTGATATTAGAGTACGTAGAGGACGTGCATACCTGGTCGTCTGGCAAAGCTAGCTTCTCTGCAGCCGAATATGTGCCCAAAGGCGAGTCGGCGCTGATTACATACATACGATGAGCGGCATCTTTCCCAGCTGAGAAGTGTATGAAGGTCCTGCCAAGATCCGTTGTAATTTCGGGAGCCCAAACGTCGCCAATATTATCAGACCAGACTTTTTCGCGTCTTACATCTGCAGCACCGAGACCTTCGAGCGATGATGCGGCACGAACATAGATTCCACCAGCAGACTCAGCGGAATAGTAAGTATCCCCAACCTTCATTACGGTTGGGTCGGCTCCACCTCTGATCTTTATGGCAGAGGTGTAATCGATGAAGCAAAGGATCATGGCACCAATTACCAGTAGTAAGGAAACAGACCGCCTTTGTAAAAACATGATGGGCGAAGGAAATGCGTTGGAATGGTTACTGAATGAAGAGATGAAGATATTAGTTGCACCTTCAAGCTCTCTTGGAGACAACTCGCGACTCTTATATCTCGATAACCATCTGTCTATCCCTGAATGATTTTGTGACCTGTGCCTCTCGGCAAATATAAAAATACCATTCGTCTAGATTACTTCGGGAGATTGTAATCCTGCAAGAACGTCATACTTAATTGAAGCAGTCAGTATGTAATTGCCCGACATGTTCGCACAGTGGGATTTTTGATGTAAAATTACGTTATGGCCAAGACGACCCCAGCTTTGGAGGTGACCTTCCTCGTTGGTATGGAAATGTGAAGATCGCACACGGTTTGAAGATCTTGATTGGCAAGATCCAGCCTTTCCAGGAGCAAGTTCTGTCGGGGCTAGAGAGGCTCGTGGTAAGCTTATGGAGGCACAGCGCAGCACCAGCCTCTGTAGGAATGGTAGATCGCCTTGGCGTTGGTAGGACAGGGATACATCATATCCATCCCAGGCCTCGCTTAATTGAAATCGTCGTCCCATCTGAAATGAGGATTTCACCGCATTTTGGGTTAGGAGATGGGGAAAGCCCGTTATGACAAGTGCTTGGGCGGTTGGACTTCGACACTTGAACGACTCGCCAAAGTGACAAAAAGATTGTAGTGAGCCACGAGCCGGGGAGTTCAAATATGTCTAGCCCGACTGAAAATAATGACAAGCTGCTCCTGATTTAGACGAACAACGTAAAGCTAGTATCCTGAACAAAAGATCACGAACCCAACTTCAATCTGGATCCCAAAAGGCTTGCTGCCTGGGCTTGTGTACAATGCCAATAATAGAAGGACAATGATACAGTACCTGATCTGCTGACCCAAAGAAGATTCTCCAATCTTGTTGACCTGAAAGGTCACACTGCCAACCCACAAGTCAACTCCTATCTTGAGATTCAACCGTCGTTGAAAGCTACTCGGTCCAATGTTGTTCTTCGGCTCTTTGCCGGCTCGGAACGAGGGGCAGTTTTGACATCCGAGCGCCAAGATGTTGCGGACGCCCTTCTTTTTCGACCGTTGACAGCCCGCTATCTCAGAAACGGAATATCAACACTACCCCCACCTTTCAATCAACCATGCATGGTAAGAATTTTACCATCAACATCAGCTCATTCTTGTTGTATATCTACAATTGAGTCATATTCGCAAGTTTCTTCCCATTTCTCTGTATATTCTTTGCAGGTTTTGTCTTATCCTCTCTGTCCATAAAACCGCTCCTTTTCCCTTTGAAGTGTGGGCTCAAGCAGTCTTCCATATCTCTCTACTTCCAGTTGGCACATTTCTTTAAAATGACTACATCGTCTCATCCCAAATCCATCCTTATCCTTGGACATGGTGTGTTTGGGCTGTCGACAGCATACGCACTCTCTCTTCGTCCCTCTTTTGCGAACACAAGCATCACTCTCCTTGACCGTTCGACCTTCCCTTCCCCCGACGGCTCTTCCATCGACTCCTCTCGCATCATTCGTGCTGATTACCACGATGCTGCATACGCAGCTCTCGCGGAAGCCGCACAAAAGATCTGGCGTCAGCAAGGACCAGATGACCTGGGTGGACAGGGAAGATATACCGAATGCGGCTTGGTATTAGTGGCGAATAAGGGCGAACAAGGAGAAGACTATGTTAGAGGCAGCTTGGATAATGTTGCTAGGATAGCAAAAGAACTTGGTGACGAAGGTGCCGTGCAAGAATTTAAGCTCAGAGCGGAGATAGAAGAGACGGTCGGAGCTGGGGGAGGAAGTGGAGACTGGGGATACATCAATCGAAGAAGCGGTTGGGCAGATGCTGAAGCGGGGATGCTCTGGCTGAGAAAGAAAGTTGAAGCTACTGGGAGAGTGAGCTTCAAGCAGGGCGAGGTGGTGTCTCTTGTCAAAAATGGCAGGAAAGTGACGGGCGCCAGATTAGCTTCGGGGAAGGTAGAGAGCGCGGATTTGGTTATTCTAGCTACAGGAGCTTGGTCCGGAAAACTTGTTGATCTCCGGGGACGCGCTCAGGCCACTGGGCAAGTACTATGTTACCTGGACCTCACGGCGGAAGAGCAGGAAAAGCTTTCCAAGTGTCCTGTGTTACTCAATATGAGTACAGGCATGTTTATTATCCCTCCCTCAAACCGGGTTCTCAAAGTAGCTCGGCACGGTTATGGACTCTCGAACCCGAAGGAGATCCCCTCTCCAAGTGAACCATCCGAGAATATCACGGTTTCGCTACCCAAAACTACCCATGACGACCCAGACCTCTGGGTTCCCCAAGAAGGCGAAAGAGCCTGTCGCAAAGCTTTGAGAGAAATGATTCCATCACTCGCTGAACGGCCATTTACCAAAAGCAAGATCTGCTGGTACACCGACACTCCCAATGGAGATTTTATCATCACGTATCATCCGGACTTTGAAGGACTATTCTTGGCGACTGGAGGAAGTGGTCATGGGTATAAATTCTTGCCTGTTATTGGCGAGCGGATCGTGGATTGTGTCGAGGGAAAGTGCCCTGAGGAGTTCAAGGAGAAGTGGTGTTGGTCATCACAGTGTGTCGAGAATTGTGTCACAATGGATGGCAGTCGAGGTGGACTACCCGGATTAATATTAGAGGATGAGCTGAGAAAGGGGAGCAAACTGTAGTAAGTCGTCATGATAAATTATTGGAGGGTAATCCAAACATATGTTCTTGGTACTGTGTATCAGTTGCCTAGCTCAAGTACTATTCAGGCTCTACAGATCGTAAAATACATAGAAATATTCTGTAAATGACCTCTTCAGGCGACAAACTCTATTGGCCGATTAGTATGGCTCATCGCCCGTTGAAAGTATCTAATGGAAAGAACATAGTCACTCTGAGCGAAGGCACCACCCGAGGCTTCTTGCTAGCGGACTTTCCTTCCTCGTGTCCAGGAATCTTTCTCGTCGGGAATCCTCGGTGCAGATGCGACTGAACGCCATCTTTCCAAACTCCTAGCTTTCAAGTATCTCTAACCTCAATGTGGACCGCTCAAGCGAGCTTTGTTTACCACAGTCGCCCTCGCTTGTATACCAGCACTAAAGCTCTATTCTCGCCAAAAACTTACTCTTTTCGATACATCTCAAGCCACTCATCACATATATTCGCAAGACCTGCAAGATCATTACACTCTCATCACAAAGCAGCGACAAACAGGCACTGATACTGTCCGCTGTCCATATTCTGAATATCTCTCAGGCTTCCTACATAGCTATATGTCAACAACAAGTCTGCCGACCAGGCGGAAACACAAGTATGTGGCCTTTCCGATCAGAAAGATGACTTCGAAATGCGCTAAAGGAATCGAAACTCTCGAAATGCCGAATAACATCTGCCCTTAGAGAGATCGCACAGAGAAAGCGAAAGCACTTGACCCGCTGCCAACGTAGCCATATTCGTAGGGATGGCTTCAGGCTGTAGATAGTATCACTCTTTTGGTCTACGACCACTTTTCAACTTCTCCTTGCCTCAAAGACTAGGTAAAATTGATCTCCGAACAACAGGTAATCATAGGTCAAAGCCATGCAATGCTGCAACCTCATTAACGACCTAAAGTCTTGAAGCGATCATGTAAGTGGAAGCAGTTTCCACGTTGTCTTCAGTCTGCCTAAGAAACCACTGACAGGAGATTGTTGCTAGGCCTGTGATAGGTTGAGACACTGTTGTCTCGTATAGATCTAGTAGTGAGATGGCCTGACTCATCGGACAACATAGTGAAGACTTCCTAATAGACAAAATATGTGGTATGACTAACGCACTTGAAAAGCAACCTGATTTTGTGATCAAATACATTTATTCTACATCACTTGGAGTTCCACCACCAGCCCTTCTTTGGTTCGCCGACCGGTAGAGACTCTTCCTTCATATTTGCATTCACTACTGGCAAACCTCCTTTCGTCTTCTCGTCCGCTTGGAAGGCCAAGGATCGTGCTTGAGCCTTTGGCTTCTTCAATTCAATCCACCATGTAGTGCCACCATGCCACCATTTCGGCGTCTCGATCTTGACAACCTCCAGTCCACTCTCCTCCACGATTCTCTTCATATCTCTGTTCCACCAACATCCATACAGCCTTGCATGCCCCTCTGCAGATCGATCCAAGTATCTGTTTAGCCATTCCCACTTTCCTCTCCCATGCTCTAAGAGCAATATTCTCCCCTCCTCTTTCACACACTCCCCCAAGTTCCTCAACAGCGCCACCGGATCACTAACAGAACACAATCCCATAGTCTGTACTACAGTATCATATTTCTTCTCCAGATTTCCACTCCTCTCATTAGCACTTCTAGGCGGTCCAGGAACCGCTCCTTTCTGTGCCGCATCGGCTATGACCCATCTTACTCCCAAAATACCAGGAAACATCTTCCCAAACTTCTCATGGGCAATCTCCAGCATCTCTCCACTCTTATCAACAGCCGTTAAACTCCTAACCTTCCCTTTCTTGATATGCCCTTTCTCATCGACCTTCCCCACGCCTTGATATCCCTTGAAATCGAACGAGTAGAACTCTAGGTTGCGGCCTGTCCCAATGGACACTTCAAGGACGTCACCTACGGCTTGCGACACTAACTTCTTCCGCAAGGAAGCAATGCCCATCATTGATTCCGTCGAGTCGACGGTATTATCGAATGTTCTCGCGATCTGGTCGTATCTTTTCGAGACATCTTCCTGCTCATCAGGTGTTGTCTTGCGCGGCCCATCTCCTTCCTGGCTGAACATGATATACAAATATGCCATTCCGCCTGAGAAACATGCTAGAGCAATGCCACCGAAAAACATGGGAATGATTCGGTTCTTGAATGGATTCGGATTTGCATGGAACTTGGGCTTGAGATTCGAGATGGGAGAATGGGGTGGTGAAGGGGCGGATCTGGGAGTATGCGGCCTTTTGCTGTGTTAGCCATTGCGAAGGCTCAAAACGACGGGGGCTCACAGACTTGTACTCATTATGCTTCTTAGGTATTGTTGCGGGTGAGGACTTCTGGGGCTTTGGAGGCTTTCCCTTTCCTTTCGATGGTTTCGCGGCTCTTAGAGTGATGGTTGTGCTGAGACTCCTTCGGCACCTATAGCCTCCCAACAACTGTCGTGATAGCATTTCATTTGCTCTCAAGCTGCCCCAGAGAGCCCTTTGGCATAATGGTTCCATGTTGACCCCCAGGTTTTGGTGTATCCTATTGCATCCAAGCTCGTTCAGCTCGATGGAAGTTCCATTCGTTCCAGCATCAATTGTGCCATCAAAGTTGAAAATGAACCAGCGGAAGTCGGATCATATCACAAGAACAACTTTCTGCCAATTGCTGATACCGGAGTGCTGGATATTAAGTATAGAGTTGAAGGCTAAGGCTACCTGTGATCGGAATTTAATCTCACATCCTTATGCAAGGCTACGAGGCGAGGCTGACGACCAACGTTTGGGCATGCAAAAGTGTTCATCAAGCAAGATTGGACATCATGTTTCACTCATGTCCGAACATTTGAAAGAATGTCTTCCATCTCTTCATTTCAGAAATCGGCATCTTCATGTCAAAAAATAATCGTGCTTCAGATGCTTCGTCGGCTACTGCTCATGGGCATGCTATTATACCATACCTCTAGTGTCAAAGAGGACGACCGAGGCTAGTAGATATCGCTTTTTAAATGATCATTCCCAAGAAAGCTCTCATCCAAAGTTCTGCTTGGCTAATGCCTTCAGCATAGCCATGGTACTTTCTTCCTTGGTCCGGTATTCTTGCAGCCGCTCCTCTCTTTCTGCCATTCTTGCTCTGAGCATTTCTTCCTTCCGTAACTCTCTCTCGTTCTTCTTCCGCTCGTATTTCTCCTTCTCTTGCTTGAAGCTCTCAATCCCATCCCCTCCACCCATTAATTCAGTATCCGGAACTTCCGCCGCGCCTGGGGACTTTTCCCTGAACGATTTCATCTTTTCGTTGACCTCTTTCTTCTTCTCCAATTGACGCTCTCGCGTACCTGCTTCGGCCCGTGGCACAAGCTCATCTAGGGCTGCCTTCTGCTCCTTTCGGTCAATTTTGCGGGCGAATCTTATGTCGTCTCGTCGAGCAAGGCCATCTTCAGCGTCCATCTCTGCCTTCTCGTTAGATCAAAGTCGAACTGCAATCATGAGGATCGTACCTCTTTTGAGCGCTAAATCTTGCATGTTGGGTATACTTGGGCCCTTCCTACTTCCCCTCGATCTGCTCTCTTGTCCAGGTAATGCAGGTCCAATAGAGTCATCGCTATCGCTCTCTTCTTCAACTTCTTTCGCAGATGGTCTCGAGGTTTGTCTTCCGACTAATTCGGTTTTCGGTGTTGGTCGCTCCTCGCGGCGCTTCGATTCGTACTCGGCAGCTGATTCAACAGCTCTTTGGAAGGTAGAAGGATCATACCAACCCTCTGATAGCTCTCCACGATTCCTCCACAAGTCAGTCAAGGTCCTCTCTCTTCTGGGATTGGAGCCGAGGGAATCATTACCATTTGCCAACAAAAGACTTCCATCGACCCTTCACTTCCGTCTCGTCCATATCTTCCAAGATCTTCTGTTTCTGGATATCGAGATATGTCGCAAACATGGGCTTGAAAGCATCGTAGTCTCGTTTCCCTAATTCTCTGGAGTTGAATGGGAGTTCTTTTGGGCGCGCATCTGGAGAGCGTTTGCGCTTGTAATGGTGTCTGTGAGGAGAGCGTGCCCGGTGCGAATGTGAGTGGTGTCTTCGAGGGGAACGGGATCTCTCATCCCGCCCGCGACCACTTTCTCGATAAGCTCTGCTGCTGTCGGCCATCTCTGCTGACGATAAAGTCAAGTTGCGACAGAAGCAGAAGCTCAGCTCCATCACGGAGAATGCAAACATACCAAACATGGCCCCACTTATTTAGTGCCACTAGCGGAACCTTAAATATCGAAGTGATATCAGAAAATTGTTCTTCCACTTGATTTCCCATTACATGGCAGTTTTCCACAAGAGAGCTTCTCAAAGTTCACGGGTCATATAAATCCATTCTTTGGATCTTTTTCTGGTGCAGATCGATGCTGAAGTTTTCCTTACTTCACAGTGTTTCAGTTATCGTTGTCGCTGTCCTCAGCATCGCACTTCGTATCCATTGGAGTTTGCGGAACCTCACAAATGGCCTGTTTGTATTGTATTGCCTGTCAAACTAGCCTACGCACCAAGACTGTGACGTGCGGTTTCTCGATTTAATACTCTTCACTTGGTTCACATAGTTGTATCTCTTCCATGCGTCTCGCAATGTACTTCGGGAAATGTGTTCTGTTTGTTACTGTAATTCAGTAATACCAATCCCACCTAAATACTGACCCCTTTCAACACCACAATTGATGTTTGCTACTTTGCAGCTTCTATCAGCAGTGGCTTCATATTCAGATGATTTTCGCAAAGTAACAATCTCATTTGCTGTCTGCTTTCTGCCAAACCAGCAAGATATTTGTTGGAAAATCCTGCTGAGCAGTAGAGGTGGTGTTGCTTATGCCATATTGGTAGCCTTGCATGGAAACTGCGCCGCATAATTTCTAGCACATTTTGCGAAAGTTCCAATATCCTTAGCGCCGAACTCCACGATGGGCATATGCCAACCTCGAGAACAGCCACAGCTCGGCAGCTATATCGATTGCTAGGTCATTTTGTCTCTCTGAACTTCACCATGTTCGTGCCACTTGATCACGGGCAGATTCGACTTCTTCGCATCCAACCTGGGACGGGACAGGATATTATATGCGACCTTCAAGTTGTAGCACTGACCTCTTGTGCTCAAAATTATGAGGCACTGTCTTATACTTGGGGTAGTCAAATTTTGGACTTCGACATCATCATAGGCGAGGAGCCATACTCAGTCACATCAAATCTTTACGGCGCTCTGAAGCAGCTTCGACACGCTGATGGATCAGCACGAATAGTATGGGTAGACGCTATATGTATCAATCAAAAAGATCCCAAAGAACGTACGACCCAGGTGAATATGATGGCTGATATCTATCTGAATGCTGGCCTGGTAATCATGTGGCTTGGGGAGGAAGTGATTATCGACGGCATCTCCACCGAAGGCGCAGCATTCGCCCTTCTCGAGCAGATCCAAGAAGTTTTCAAGGAGCATGGCTTCGTAGATCTAGATTTTCAGCTTGCTGGGCCTGACGGTTATCCGTGCCCAGGTTACGGACTACCGTACACCCAAACAGTCGATTGGATTCGCCTGTCACGGGTATTTTCCAAGCCATACTTCGAGAGAATTTGGATAATTCAGGAGGTTGTAAAGGCAAGGAAAGCAGTTTTGGCCTGTGGGTCAGCAAGAGTGGCTTGGGAGATTGTCAAGAATTTCGCAAGGAATGTGCGGAAAGGTGGCTGCATTGGAAATTTGGAATATACTTGGTCAGCACCTGGGATTGTTTCGATCAATGCAATGGCAGATCTCAAAGAAGGGAAGGGCATTGACCTCATTCAACTTCTCGTGAAAACAAGCGGCTACAGGGCGACAAAAGAGGTAGACAAAGTCTTTGCGCTCATGAATTTAGCATCGAATTCTGGAGATGTAGGGGTTCGAGTTGATTACTCGCTAGAGAACGAGCCATCCAAAGTCTGGGAGACACTTGCTCTACACAACCTGACTGTGCACCAAAACCTCTTGTGTCTGTCGAACGCAGGTACTTGGTCTTCATCTAAGAAGTTGCAGTCTTGGGTTGCAGACTACCATGACTTCGGCGGTGCTTGTTTAGCACTTCACGGGCAGGATCACTTCAAAGCATCTGGGAACACGCAGGCTCTGATCACTGCATCTGATGACAAGAGGGTACTCATAGTCGAAGGATATATTGTGGATAGCGTCGCCAAAATAGCGCCAGAAGTTCCACCAGCCATACCGAAGGCGATCCGATCTCAAACTGGGCCTCTCATCTGGTTGACCAAGGAAGAAGATCAAGAACGCCTTGCATGGCAGGCCGCCGGGCTCATGAATGGCCTCGACGTTGCCAAATCCGCTTTTAAATATCGAGAAGGTGTCGTCCGCGAAAGAGAATTAGCAAGAACTATGTGTTGTGACCTGCTCATGACAGACGAGAGAGCGAACATCGATCGCGCACATCAGGTTCACCAGTGGTGGATCAAAACTGTACTTACATATATGCTGAAGACAATACCAGAGGACCCCGAGGAGTTTCGAGCTCTCCAACTAGAGCTAGAGATGTCGAAACCGGTCGGTGTTAGGATGGAGGAAATCACGAACTCAAGTGTTTCGTTCGGCTCGGGAAGATGTGTGTGTGCGACTGTGGAAGGCGATCTTGGTCAGGTTCCGTTTGGAACTAGACCTGGGGATCTGATCTGTATATTCAAGGGGGGCATAGTGCCATTCTTACTGAGAAAAGATGGCGATTACTATCAGCTTGTGGGAGAATGCTTCGTCAATGGGATAATGTATGGCGAGGCGCTTGACCGTCAGGACATAGTTGAGCAAAGTTTCAATATCAGATGACAGTTAGCAGACATTATTCATGTAGTAATAGAGCACAGCACAATACAAGCGTATCACGTTGATAACGACACATAACGACAGCTACATGAGCACTCGCTTCCGTACAATAGGTCACCCGAAAGCCGCTTACATCGTTTTTTGAAAAATCGACATGTAATGTACATATTACCATCTCTTTTGGTCCCCACTTCCTTTTGCGTAGTCCCCGCCCCTTCTCTCTCGGTCAACTCTCGAATCAAAGTCTTTCTGTGCCTCCCCCTTAGCCAGTTCTCCGTCTTCTGACTTTGAGTACGAATAACTGTCAGTTGTGGCCGCACCGTCTTTCTGCACCCTAGACCACGCATTCTGATTCTGTGCTTGCTGGGAACCAGTGCTGGGACTGGATTTCTGGGTATTGGGATGTTCGCCTCTTCGTATCCTATCCCACGCGGACTCACCCTGTGACGATACTGGCGCCGCTCTAATATCTGCCTGTACACCCTGTCCGCCTGTGGGTGAAGCATCGTCGAATATGCCAAAGGGCTGATCTGAAGTCCCCTCTACTGGTGGTGGTGCTGGTACAGGTCTTGCTTGAGGCCATCGTTTTCGCTGTGGTGGTGCTTCTGGTTGTTTCTTCTCGCTCATGCTTTCCCAGGTTGTATCCGGGCTCTGCTCGGCCATGGGTATTGTACTTGAACTTGTATCGTCTCTGCTCTGCGTGCCGACACCAGGCTGTTGTGCTATCCCAGGCTGCCCCGATGTATTGGGTAGCGAACCTCTTTGCTTAGCCGCCTGCGCCTTCACGGCATCGATGAATGGCTTTAGTCTCTTGTCTGCAAGCTCCCCGACAGTTGCAACACTCATTGAGTATGAACCAAAGAACAGTTGCCCAAGAAAATTACCCATTCCACCATATAAGACAGCTCTTACAGCATGCCACGCCATGACGGCATTATTGCCCTTCAATACAGCCATTCTTGGAGGGAATTCCCGTGGATTGAATGTCTCGGCATTCGGTCTGTAAAATGGCATTCGAAATGTATCCGCCGTACTCCAACATCTCCACAGCCCTCCACCTACACCGAGCGGCACTCCATACGATAATATCGATATTTGTTTCGCAGTCCAGTACGCGAATGCGTCGACTTCCTCCTGTGAAAGTGGCCGTTGAAGTATTTGCGAACTATGGGCTATTTTCTTGGTAAGAGCCTTCGATAATAGTTCGTCATTGTACCCAACTAGTGAGCCAATCCATGGCAAAGGTCTAGGTAGCTTGCTTGGGTCGATTCTGTATGTTGATGCTAGGTTCTGCACGCTGGAATTCGAGCCCGAACCCGAGTTGGCGTAGGGGTCGTTGTCGGAGGAGGGCGCACTGTCTTGGAATGTATCCTGTGCAGCTGAGTCTGAAGCATTCTGAAGCACCATTTTGAGCTACAGATGCCCTATTCGAGCCAGAGTCGGAAGGTTCGCAAAAGTTGAGTTCGGTGTCTTGTTGTCACTGCGATCGTGAGGGGCTATGGAAGCTCAAGCAAGCTCAAACAGTGAGTGACGTCCCTGACCTGAGATGCCGAAGCAAGGACCTCTAGGCGGTCTGAGCTCGAGTTCGCGTCTCCCCGCAAAATAAAACAAACCCCCCAGACCCCGTCTCTCTTCCTCGACATCTTCACACATTATTCAAGCCATCAATAGTCTCCTTCGAATCCATGACCTACTTGTTGTCTCGTTACTTCAATGACTGCTCCATAACATGTTTCTCATTTTGAAGCCAGTCAGCAGTCTATGGCTAACTTTTGTTTTGACCACGAAGACCAAGTTGGTCATGATCGGTGCAACCATGTTCCGCATACCCTCTAGCTATCTCCAATAGCTGGGGCTGTATGCATTATTCGGAGAATTGTGTGAGCTTGCACGTATTCCAACAGCCCGGTTTCTCAGCCGTGAAGCCACTTTCTCCTCTTCAATATCAGAGCTTCAGCTCTCCATGCCGTCTCCTGCTTGTACGATTATGGGGAACATTCCGAGTGGACCATAGCACATACCTTCCCATCCATTGTCAAATAAAGGTGCTGCTGTACCTTGAATTAATAGCGGGTCAGATGGTTGGGCATCTATTGTTGGAGAGCCCAATCGACGGCTTGCAGCAGCGCTCACCACCTCTGCCCCATCATTCCGATCATTGGTCGCTGCAAGCCCACGGAACGTGGGGTGCCAGCTTTTCAGGATTTCGAACTTGATGGAACTATTATTACTGAAACACTTCTACGACCTCTGTTCTGATGGTGTGTGGACAATTGGTCAATTGCTGCCACGTTGCCTGCCTCTTCCCGGGCTGCATATTCATGGCCTGCTTGAATTTGGTTATCTCACACACAAGATTGCAATGTGACAGCCTTATGGAATTTTGGTGGTCACTAGGCTTGACATTCCATGTCTCAGGCATCATCAGACTAAGACTTTTTGATAGCCTGGCTCTTATATATCTGCGCCGCCTAGGCGTATCACCCGACAACCCCGCAGTCAGATCCAAGACGAGCTACAGAGCTCTTTACTAGCTATATCATGCTCGGTTCCTACAGCCTGGCAGCTCATTAGATGTCCACTCTTCAAAGTCCAAAGATGGCCTCGTCCAAGAAAGAAAAGCACTATGCCAATTCTCGTGCCCGAAGACACTCGGATATCATCATTTCGCAAAGCAAGAAGAGCAAGAAAGATAAAGACACGGACTCCGAATCAGTTTCCTCGTCCAGCCCGTCTTCAGCAGACACTGTTGTTGTTCCTCCTCCTGCACCGAAGAAATGCCCACTCCGATTCATCATGACTGGCATGTTCGAAGCGGATGAAGAGACCGAGAACGCAAAACCGAGAGGCTGCCCTCTTCGGCGAGTTCAGCTATGGCATACGATCCCGTTGGTTCTCCTAGCCATCATCAACCTCATTCTTGTCATCATCGCCTTACTTGGGCTTGCTGGGTATCGAATCGCCATGGGCGTTCAGGGGTTTGTGATCGGCCTCGCCAAAAGCGACCTCGACAATCCCTATGCCGAGAGTGTGGCGGATAGCGACCAGTCAACACTTGTTTCAGAGAAGCATTAATGGCGTGTTCAGGACTCTTTATCTGGAGCTCGCTCGCAGTTCAACTCGTTTTCAGCCCGTTTAAAGCTTTCCGCGGTTCAAAAACTGTTTTGGCAGATCGACGTGTCGACTGCGCAGGAACTCAGCAACGTTCTTCGCTAAAAAGTCATAAGTACTCGAGCAACTGACTCCTCGATCGAGGTGATCATGGAGTAGGAAATGGACGGCCCAGATATTCGGCAATTCGAATCGGTCCTGGAATCATTAGCATGATTGGATGATGGGTGAGGAACGACTTACAATTCTTTTATTGTTGTACTCTTTTGCCAGAAGCTCTTTCATGGTATCGGTACTCAACAGCAAACGGAGCCAGTCGTACTCATCCTGATGCCTTACCCAGAACCCAACATTGGCATTGGAACCTTTGTCGCCAGATCTAGCGTGAACAAGCCAGCCCAATGGTCCGCGGACCGTCTCGCCGAAAGCTCTCGCGGATACAGCAGTAAAAGCCTCACTGGGCTGCTGTCGAGGGAAAGCTTTGGTTTTTCTCGGAGGTTCTATCCCAAGCTCCTTTCCATCGTGCATATGCACAACCTGGCGGATGTCGCACTGCGGTAGAAGAGCTACATAATACTCTTGGACTGGCTTCGGGAAACCTTGTCGGATGTCGAGATGGAACGTCGCCCCAGGATACGTGCTCATAATGAGGTCGATCACTGGTCTCAGGAATTTATCAGGTGAGATATCGCTGATATTCCTCGCCTGCGCAAAGATCCTGAAATCAACCGTCGCAGCATTCTGGTTTGTCGGATTCTCCGCCGCCGAACCATTCACTGTGAACTTCAGGACGTGGAACCTCCTCGTGTCACCTAATGCATCGCGAATTTGCCTTTCCAAAATCTCAGCTTTACCTGAAATATCCAGCCCGACAAGGAAGTAGTGAACCTCGGCCTGGAATCCACCTCTCGCAGTGATACCGACTTTTGTCGTCGGCGGCGGAGGTTGAGCTTTCACACCTGTAACGGCAACGCGATCTGTACTTAGCTGCTCAAACGCAATGTCGTCCAACACAGCCGTAACATCGCTGTTGAAGTACCACGGTCCTTGAATCTCATACAGCAATTGAGCTTTACACGTATCCACATTCACTATCCCTCCCGTCCCTTTGTGTTTCGTGATTACCACTTCCCCCTTCTCCCCAATCTCAGCAATCGGGAACCCGATGTTCAACCACCCTCCTTTACCATTTGCTTCGAGATCCCTGAATCCGCTGAAGTTCCCACCGCATACGTATGTCGAGCATTCAATCATATGTCCAGCAACGAAAGCTTTAGCGAGCACTTCGAAATCATCCGCTTCCCATCCATGCCACCAAGCAGCTGCTCCAATGACGGGACTGGCATCCGAAACCCTCCCACAGACAACGATATCCGCACCCTCTCTAAAAGCTTTCGCAATGCCCATTCCACCTAGATAAGCCTGTGCGCCTAAAATGTCGTCTTTGAATGCCCAATCACGGAGTTTCTCTCCTGTGCAAAGATT
Organism: Cadophora sp. MPI-SDFR-AT-0126; assembly: GCA_020747065.1. Taxonomy (NCBI): domain Eukaryota; kingdom Fungi; phylum Ascomycota; class Leotiomycetes; order Helotiales; family Ploettnerulaceae; genus Cadophora; species Cadophora sp. MPI-SDFR-AT-0126. Next base: position 212,293 of record JAGMVK010000021.1, on the reverse strand, counting down.
CTCGAAATCTCCGATTTCGCCCTCTGCTTCAAGCTTCTGTCTTTCTTCCTCCTCTTCTTGAAGGAAGGCTCTCACATCATCGCCAACATCCGCACCCTCCATCCACGCATCAAACACCTTCCAGCCCTTCAACTTCCCCTCCTTGATCTCCGCATTTCGCATCCTCTGCCACTTACTCTCCCTCCCATCTCCACCACTCCCATTCTTCCATCCTCCTCTGCCATCCACTTTCCTCTCCTTACTCTTCCCGCCCAACTTCTCCCTCACAACACCAAGAACATCATCACCCTCAATCCACGCCACCTTAACCTTCCCTGCTAACCCCTTCTTCCTCACCATCTCGCATACCTCTTTCCATAAACCATGAGTATCGGATCCCCCGGCGTTGACGGCGACTTTGATACCGTGTTTGGAGATGTTGGCGAGAGCGGGGGAGAGGGAGGAGAGGAAGGTGCGCTCGTAGGCTACTTCTCCTGAGTTTGGGTTAGAATTGCCGGTTGAGCTTGAGGAGGATTTCAGGGCCAAGGAGGTCATGTTCGCTTCGGACATCCACTGGGTGTGTCAGTTGTTTGTTTACTTGATTTGTGCTGGGGAAGTAGGGGTGGAGAGAGATAAGATGGGGATTGGATAAGAGGGAAAGGAATACCTACATCGCCGATTATCACATCTATTGGGTCAGAGGGATAGTTGGCTGCCAGGGAGGCGAAAGCATGGCGGCGGTCAGAGGCGCTCCCTGATGCTCCTGTATTTAGTCTGTCAGTACGGTAATTTTACAGTCCATCATAAAGTACGATCCATATTCATAGACTATCAAACCGCCGTGAAAATGGATATTTCTTGACTCCTCAAGAACCAACAGAGCTAGCAGAACATATCACAAACCTGCAATCCTCACAGCTCTCCCGCGACCTCGTATCCGCGTATCTCGATTTTCTTCCATCATTTCTCTCCTCTCTTCGCACTACCTGTCGAGATAGTATAGTACAGGGCCGTCAGCCGGACAGCTTGGACTCTGATAACCCCCGCTCCTTGCTTCCGCTCACGATAAGGCAGGGTATACGTTATGTGTCTCACAGTAGAGTTTATGACGAGGAAACGACACCTTCACGAAAACCTGTCAGCTGCGAGATACGCTGCCCACATGTTTCAGATGTGAGCAAGCAAGGAGCGTGATACTGTATTTGAGTTTCTCGTCAATGTAGTCGGCTTCCCTCGGCTCGCCCCAACAGCTCGGCAAACTTGCTCGCTTTGAAGAGTGGCGGGGAACCTGGTCGATTGACTTGATTGACCCCGCCGTGGACTGTGCGTAACAGGGCTGTTCGGAGTTGTCGGCGCTAGGAGCTTCATCCATGGATTTGGGAGAGGTTGTTGGTTTCAGGAGAGAGGTTTATGCTCGTGGGCGTTTATGCATGATCGAGATGGGTAAGTGGTATCCAGTCGGGCTATGGAATGGGATGTCATTGTTTACAGGTCGGCGATTCAGCGGGATCATATTCTCGCCTACAGTACCAAAGTAGTCTTCGTGATGCTGCTACTTTGGAAATTTGAGGAACCAGCGTCGGATTATATCTAAATCTGTGCTCTATTTTAAAACATGTTTTGAGAATCCCGTTTTCTTGTCTTTTGTTCTTCCCGTTTTTGGTTTTGAAATCCCATATCCGAAAATCAACGGTGGTATCATATGAATGAATCTTGGGCCTGTGGTACCCATTTACTTCCCCCATAAGCAATAAATCCACCCATTTTCCATAACGCCCCAGAAATCTCAGATCCACGGATATTAAGCCTCAGTCTTGACCTCGACCGCACCCAACTTCTCCTCACACCACTCCATCAACAACGGCCCCCAAATATCACCCCCCTTATAAACCCTAACCTCCTCCTCCCACCCCACCACCATACTCCTCAGAGCCCTCAACTCTTCATCGCCCAACTGCGTAAGCGGCTCCATGAACGTCCTGACAGTGAACAGCACAGCGCCGCTGTGTTCTAAGCGCGTGAATGTCTGTCGTTCGCGGCGGATCTGGAGGTTGTCGATAGTGAGGACGGCCTCCGGTGCACTTTCGGGTGCATCTTGGAAGAGATGGGGTGTTGTTTGGATGAAGACGTTTGTGCGCTCCATGGCTGTCTTGTGGGAGAGATGGTCGAAGTACCTGCTTCTCGTTAATGGAAGTGGTTAAGGTTTTGTGAAACGAGAGACGTACCTATTTACACTGCTTCCAAGCTTCGCCTTCCACCCCGGAACAGGTCTATGCAAGTTTGCCATACTCGTCCCGATTCTCTCTTGTAGCTTCCATCCAGCAGGAAATAAAGTAGCAGAAGCCTGGAGGTGATATTCACCTGTCTCTGGATGTCGCAGCAGGATATTGAAGTCTTCCATGGAGAGCTTAGCAGCGACTTCCAAAGGGTTGGTACAGGCAGGGCCGATAGGGTAGATCTCATCTGTGAGGTGATTGACGATCTTTGGTCCTGATGGCGAAGAGATTATCGCAAAGTGTTGCGGGAAGCGAGTAGACAGGAAGGAAGTAACTATGTTGAGGACTTCCTGACAAGCTGCTTCGGAGCCGGGAAGGCACTCAATGACGTTTGAACGGCGGCTTGAGAGAAGGCTGAGGCGTTCAGCATGTTCGGGGAGGTAGTTGGAGTCCAGTGTGAGCCAGTTCGATTCATCAAGACGCTTGAGGCCCATTGCCATGCGGGAGGAGGTGCGCTCCTTCATGGGCGGAAATTGGTAGGGTTTGACGTCTTGGAGGATCTTTGTTTCGGCGTCACATGGTGTTTGTTTGGTTGTGCGAAGTGAGGTTTGTTGCCAGCATCTTGTCCATGGGTGAAGAGAGGGGACGTGCTGAGTAGCGAGGAGGAAGGCTAGCGCCAAGATGAGGAGAAAGATTGCGGCGACGAGCATCATGTTGTTGTTTTGGAGAGTAGTATGTGCAGAAAGCTGATCTTGAACGTTGGACAAAGCTTTGTTGACCATTGTGAGGTTCTTGAGGTGAGATTGTAGGTCCTTATCTACTACTTGTTGTTGAGGAGGATCAAGCAAGTTTGTGCCCGAGTAGTTAGCCATAATGACTGGGCGAAAGAAAAGAGTTCAGAGTTCATATCGGACGCATGCCAGAAATGTGATAACTCAAAACAAACTTTCTGTCTCTTAAACCCCTTGAGCGTGTATAAGAAAGAAGTAGTTACGCATCTCTTAGCATAAGCCGACGGCGACCTTCGGGGTACCCCTTCTTATGAGCCTGCTCGTTTTCAGGCGGCTTATCACATCACACGCCCGGCTTGCCCTTCCGGGACCGCTGGGACAGTCAAGTTCGAATTCATCATCGTCAGAGTTCCTGACTACGTAGGAAACGGCTCCGAGTGGTAGCCCACTTTCCAACGAAACGACGATGCAAATACATAAGAGGAGGCGACGGCGATGCCAATTTGGAGCTTAAACCCAAATGGCTTGATGGGATTACCTATTAGCAAGGATGACTGGGATCTGGCGTTCACCCAGCTCCCATTCGAACGATCTGGGCGCGATGGTGGCAGCGCTCATACGAGGTTCCTGCATATCGCGGCTCATGCTTGTAAGCTTGCCTCCTCTCTGTGGCGAGGCTAAGGAAAGGAGAAACAGCATTGCATTATCAGCGGCAGATGAAGATAGAAGGGAACTTCCCCAGAAAAAGCCACCGTAATGCGACTTGACAGAAGTTCAGAGGTCTGTCATGGATTTGATGAGTTGATTGTGAAATGTAGAACGACGGGAGTCGAGATTTCGTGGGTTCGGCAAGGTCTGCTGAGTTTCAATATATAAAATCGCGGCAAACGCGCATTGTGAGATGTTGAGGCTGAGGACTGAACCCTGCCCGCCCACCAGCTTAGCGAAGCATGATCGCAGGGCACGGTGCAATGACATCTTCCGGGCTGAGGAGAGTTCGGACATACAGACTTTGATTGGCCGACCCAGAGATCTGTCTCGGTGAGAAAAGAGAGCCCTTGCCTCCCTGCAGGATCTTATTGTTTCTCGGAGACAACGTTTGGCTGTGGCGTCTTCGAGGGCAACTTGATGCGAGCCAGTGTGGAGACATCTCCTGCCCCTCCTCTGTACGGAGTACTGTACAATCGGTCTAATCTTGTTTGAGCATGAACACCCGATTAACCCCGCTATGGAGACTTTGAGTTCTGGGCTTTGAACGTTACGCATGCATCCGGATCTGCGTGAGCATATTCCGGTTATGGAGCTAAAATATAGACTTTCGTTGAACTGCACTCGTGCCCATGAGATGGTCTGGACTTTCAATCAGCTGCCAATCAAGGAGTCAGATTGAGACCCGTCCTTTTCAAAGAGTTCAAGACACACATTAGACTTACTTCAGACTTTTCCCGACGTATTCGCACAAAGTCATTTACTGACGATTATGCCGTTTTGTTTAGACGCACAGACTTCAGGAGCTCGGATCTTAGACCGGCTTGATACACTTGGGCAAGCCCCTCTACGATTCCAGAAAGTCTAAAAAGCCGATAAATGTACATGAACAGGTCAGTTTCGCTCCAAACTTAATCCTCCAAGCAACTGAACCTAGTATCACTTTCGCTATCTCTTTACTCTAGCCCCTTGAAATCTTCATTCTGCAAGCGATCGGCAAGAATATTCCTCAACAGAATTTGCAGCCACGCAGGCCACCCACGGATAGTAGTCGCAATATTCATAGCCCCCGGTAGGACCAGCTGTCCTCCTCGACCACTGACAACCTGAGCGACGATAACGCTCGAAACATCCTCTGCCTCGAGAACAGGGTCGCTGAATTTGGGATCGGATGTCAATTTCTCGATGAGTGGCGTTCGGACCCAAGCTGGGTTGACAACACTGAACTCTGTCAGATGAGGCTGGTCGGGATGGATGGGGTGAATGGCTTACGTGGTTCTCACATTTGGCGCTTTGTAGCGAGATCGCAGCTCGGATGCGAGTCCCTCGTGGAAGGCGAGAGCACTTGCTTTCGAGCACGAGTAGTCGACGTTCTGGGCATGGACAAGATAACCTAAGAAAAGAAGAGGTCAGGTAAGCAAGTGTGCGGAGACATTCATTAGAAGCCGGCGGGATCATGTCGTCGGGCTGTTTTCCTGCTGGTCCACCAAGAGATCACTTACTGGCCATCGACGCAATGGTCACAACATGACCATGGTTATTCTTGATCATCGCAGGGAGGAACTCCCTGGTCATCCAGAAGTGGGCCATAGTGTTAACCTCGAAAGTCAATCTTATCCTCTCCTCCGACTCGTCCAGGATCGAGTGACCCGTGCCGATGCCGGCGTTGTTGATGAGCACGGTAGGATCCCCGTGTACCTTCCTGATCTCCGACGCAGTAGACTTAATTTCCGCAGAGGATGTGACATCGCATTGGTAGAAATGAATACCAGAAGCTTAATTGACAGACTGGTCAGCAGCGGATCTCTATCCGGTCACTCATGATTCTTGAGGCCGCAAACTTACGAAAAAGCTTCTTAGGTGGGCGGAGATCCATAACCACAACTTTGACTCCCCTTTTAGCGAAATTATGTGCCATAAGCTCTCCAATGCCACTCGAGCCGCCGGTAATCAAAACCACTTCCTGGCTCTTGATAAACTTTGCATCGCCCTGCCAGTTATTCGCCATGTACTGCGATAGCTTCCGGTTCAGTCCGCGCACAAGGCCGAGTCCGAGCAGAGCTGTCAGCGTCTTGACGAACCGCGGCGAGGATATCCATGGGTGGAAATATGCGGGAAGGATACTTCGAAGCTTGTCTGGATAGTAGATGGCGGCTATGAGAATTGCTGCTGATCCGCGGGGATCGAAGAGTGCGAAACGGATAGGTGCAGTGAGAACTCGCACTGGCTTGACCTTTGATGAGGCCATTTCCTAAAAAGATACACAAGACAGGATAGGAAACAAAATATAACAGGTGACAAAGTGAGAGAGAGACAAGTTTATTAGATTTTATGGTCTTGAAGCTGGAACGTGCTGTACGTCAAGGTTACTGGATCGAGTCAAGTGTCGCGGATCTGCCGCGGCTTGAAAACGGTGGGGGACGCGGGGATACAGGGGTAGCTTGCCATGCGAACTTAAAGTCTTGTTCTTTCGAGGTTTGAACCAATGAGATTGCTTGATATAGTCTGAGCCGAGGCATTTCCCACGTTCACGGGATTCGTAAACAAAGTCCCGAGAATTGGAGATCCTAACCGAGCCCTTTTCACATGAGAGCCTCGCGAAAGCAACACGCGTCCTTGATATTTCTCTGAAGGTCGGAAGAAGCGAAGGCATTCGTATAGAAGCTATACTTAATCAGTAACAAAAGCGAAGACTCCACTATTTTCCCACCACCTTACTGCTTAGAAATGACCATCCAGTGTCAGAGTACCAGTCTTTGTGATCAGATATTCATTCACGGCAACATCTTTGCCAGACTCTTTTCCATATCCCGACTCCTTGATTCCTCCAAATGGCGACTCGGCAGCCGAGGAGTTACCTGCAAGGCATGTGTTCAGTACAAACATAATAAGAATACAGTCTACGTAGGAACATACCTGTGTTCATGCCGATCATGCCCGCCTCCAAGTTCTCGAGGAGTCTCCAAGTGCGGTCAACATTCTTAGTGAAGAAGTAGGAAGCGAGACCCATCTGTTAATTGTTCAAATTAGCGAATTTCGCTGCTATTTCAACGCCGAGTTTAATACGTACGCTGGTGTTGTTCGCTGCATCAACAGCTTCCTGCTCAGTCTCAAAGGAGTACAGAGCCAGAACAGGAGCAAAGGTCTCCTCTTCCGTGATCAACATCTCCTTCTTCGCGCCCAGGATGATAGTTGGCTCGAAAAAGTATCCGGTAGTACCAGAAACCTTACCACCACCAAGAACGATTTTACCTCCATGCTTTTTGGCATCATTGACTTGATTGAGAGCCTTGTCGAGACTTCTCTCGGTGGTGACAGGTCCCATCGTTGTTCCCTTCTCAGCACCATGTCCTACGACTAATTTCGAGGTCTTCTCCTTGAAGATTTCGGCGAATTTGTCGTAGACACCTACCTGAACGTACACGCGGTTGGCGGTGATACAAGCTTGACCGGCATGGCGCCACTTTAGAGCCATAAGCGCTGTAATATCATGAGCAGAAGTCCGACGGCAAATTTATATGCAAATGCTTACCGTCCGCAGCCTGGTTCAGATCCGCATCATCGAAGATCAAGAATGGGCAGTTTCCACCCAACTCAAGTGTGACTTTCTTCAAACCATCTGCACAGTGCTTCGCAACCAACTTGCCAACTCTAGTCTGCAGTTTGTTAGTTCGGAGTTCCAAATATCGGAGCTACCCCACTTACAGATCCCGTAAAAGTAACTTTTTTGACAAGTGGGTGACGGCAAAGAGCCTCACTCAAGGGTGGGGTATTTTCCAAACTCGTCGTCAAAACGTTGAAGACGCCCTTTGGAAATCCGGCTTGCTGCGCAAGATTTGCCAACGCGAGGACTGAGAGTGGGGTTTCTGGAGAAGGCTTCACGATCATCGTACAACCAGCAGCAAAAGCCGCACTGGCCTTTCGCAGAATCATAGCAATTGGGAAGTTCCATGGTACCAGAGCAGCTGTAACTCCGATCGGCTGCTTGACGGTGAAGACTCTTCGACCTGGTGCAGAGGGAGTTTGGATGGTCCCTGTAATTCTCTCCGCTTCGCCGGCAAACCACCATGTGAAGCCTAGAGCATAGTCCAGTTCACCTTGCGACTCAAATAACGGCTTTCCCGTTTCGTAGGTGACAATATTGGCGATGTCGTCTCGGTTCTCCCGGATGAGAGCATCCCACTTTAGAAGCCACTGTGCTCTGGTTCTAGGGTTGACTTTGCTGTAGTTTTTGAAGGCTTCGTGAGCTCCTTTGACTGCAGCGTCAACATCTTCGGCGGTGTTGTCTGGTGCTGAGGCCCAGACTTTGCCGTTTCCAGGATCTGAAGGGGTATCAGGTTAAGTTTTGGGTAAAGAGAGGAAGTACGAGAAACTTGCCTACAACATCAAATCTCTTCCCGGATTTGGCTTCAACCCAGTTGCCATTTACAAGGGACTTATCCTGGAAGATGGCAGGGTTTTTGATCTGCGGCTGTCAGCCTTGTGTAGCCTTGCAATGACACTAACAGCCCAGGTCCTGATCAACTGACCTGAAAGGGAAGCTTGCTGGACATTGTCGCAAAGGTTCGAAATTTCGAGGACGAGTATTTGTTTATTATCAGATATCGATGAGTATCTCGGAAAATCATGAAGAGCTGGAAAGTGACGCAAAAATGGTGATGTTGAAATAGCTCGGAAATAGACCGGAAGGTTGAAGGTGGGGTCAAGCGGGGTAGAACACGCTCGAGTGGAAAGCTCGTCACAGGTAGCACATAAGAAAACAGATTGGTCTTACATCCAATTTCTCGGGTAAGTTATCAAGCCTAACGGCAAGCTATGACTTCAATACCTTGACATTTCGGAGTTGATTGGTAAGTGGAGTGAGTCCGATGATGATGTTTGCATCGAAGCGAGCCAGCCGAGCCGAGGGGGTCTACGGCAACGGTACGGATGAGATGTTCTCTGGAAACATGACAAAGCCATGAGAATCCTGAATAGAAGTTGAAGATCGGAAGGTTGAAATTCTTAACGAGATTAAGAAATAGAAAGAGCGACGCTCTTAATGACAGGGCATGTGACTTTCCATCACGTGTTGAACGCCTTTCCTCATAAACCACCTACAATCTTTTGCTGCTCGACTGTCCTGTCAAGACAAAGCGATGGACATAAATCCATGCTATCGAGCCTATGAATAGTTGCAAGATGCGCTGTCTAAATACACAAGGCTGTATGATCCCGTCTGCTGATGATCAAACGACCTGAATCAGCCTGAGAACCAATTTTCCAAACTATGTTTTACGGTACCTCATTCTCGGCCAATAGCATTCTCGATACATGCTCCAAAGCTTGTGAAACAGACTCGAAAATGGCTTGAGAATCAGATGAATCAGATTCAGATGCTGGACAATTGATCGTGAGGACAAGCAGTGGGACTTTACGCGTCATGGAAACAGACTTGCGATGTTGGACCGAGCGCGTGGTGGTGGGGAGACGTGGGATGACGAGGTGAAGACGACTCCCTTGCGGAAAGTACACGACACTCAACATCATCAATGTAAATTCAGCTCTCATTCAATCAGCAGTGAGCATTTCTGCTGCAGGTCGTTCCATGAGTTCGACGCCGAGCAAGACAGAGAGTTCAGTTCTCGCTTCCAGATTTGGGCAGCTATCAGCACCTGTTGCACTGGCCATACATCAGGAAACATCAGAAGCGCCCAGCATGTAGTTCACTGCTTGATCTACGGATGTACGTCTTGTCCAGCAATCAAGCATCAATCGTCTCAAAGAGTCCCACAATGTCAGCTCCAAAGTGTGGCCAATCCTCTGTCAACAGCCTATTCTTGCCAGTATGGTGGGCATCATCCCTGAAATTGTTTCTCGCTCGCCGGGGCTTGCTTCAGTTCCACCTACTACTTCAGACTTCCGTACATGCCATAATCATGCCCATATAATTTATCTAAGCTTCTTGGACTGATCCATTCCGAAGAGAGGCAAGCTTTATGATATTGTGAAAATCTATTGGTCCTTTTCCCCTGTCTTTAGCAGAACTTTCGAGAGGGTACATACGAGGAATGAGGAAGTAGCCGGGCATGTACGAAGTAGATCGTCATGCTTGTGAAGACCCACGTTCTAGTCAAGACCACGTCCCTTTCGCAGCAGCGCAGATAAATATGCTTGCTTGACCTTCACGTCTTGGTCATCAACTTCTTCTTCTCTTGCTCGTCGTTCATCAATACCGGTTCTAACTTTCTGGCTCGCTGATTCGGCGTGTCTTTCAACTTACCTGCTGGCCAGTTATTTCCTATTATTACAATGCATGCTGCATGCCTCATATTCGGCCTGGTCTGTGCCGCCCAAATGGCTTGTGGTTTGCCTACTACTGTTGAGGGGGTAGATAAAAGATTCAACGTAAGTCTTCTTCAACTCTTCCACTGCCTCACTTGATGCTCACATATGACCAGGGAGGCAATGCGGATCTCGCAGCGATGGTGGCACAGGGCGGTTCGACGGTATCCTCACGCGAGCCTACCGCAGCCGAGATCGCGAACACGGCGATGTACAGACGTATCTCTGACACTGGAGGATCATGAATTATGAGAATCGGCAAAGGGTTATCCGACTTACAATATTGAAGGCCTCAAGGAAAGAGTTATATGTTGCGACTGAAATTCTGGGCCGAGAGAAACACAGCATGCTGGACTTTGTGGAATATAGGATATCGGAGCTGGTTGCAAATGTATACATGAATGCTACAACACCTCTACGACTTGGGAGTTCAGGATTACTTTTCTGCCACAAGACTTCATGGTTAGCCTTGAGATGTATCATGCACCGTATAGAGATCTCTTGTGGACCGTTGCTGTTGGAATCGCAACAATGTGCATTCAGCAGGATTTTCTTCCCAGCTATATATAGATTTGAATATCTGGGGATTAATCCTTCAAAGGCTGGTAATAGCTGAATCTTTGAAGAACATATCAAGCTCAGCTTCTCCATACCTTGTGTATACAGCTTAAAACAAACCCAGTTACTGTTGCTTCCCCCTTTTTTGATTTCCTGGCGAGAGAGACTTAGAAGTTCCCGCGTTCTTAACTGTGTAATTCCATATCTGTGTAGGTCTTGACACTGTGACACAAGGCTATTGATGTACCCTGCAACTATACAAGCTCGTGTTCTTGATACGCAGTCAATCATTTTGACATATCCAATGAAGCGTCTTCGCCACTCAAGATTCTGACTGCAGCTTTTCTATCTCTGTTGTTCCCTTCAGCTCGTTCGTCGGCGGAACACAACCACAACTTTACCACTATACACGGTTGGACCATTTTAGATGGCTGGTCTCCATGATGATAGAGAGTTTTGAACATGATCGCGCTGTAATAGAATGGATTTTTTGCATTTTCGGAAGAGCTAACCTTGAATAAACTCTCGTAAATGCATACTTGGCCAAAACACAGCATCTTGCCGTAGCTCTGGAGCAGGCTTCTATTTAGCCGGACATACTTTACATTGATACCTTGATACCTGATACAGCTGCGTGAGAGAAACAATAAGAGCTGTCAACGTGCAAAGGAATAACTTCCGCTTGATTCAACGTGACGGGAAGCATCTATCTCCCCCTCCCGGAAAGAAAAAAATAGGGAGCAAAAATGCGCGTCAATATTCTCACATTGGTTTTCAGAATATATATGCTCAGCAATTACGAACCTCGACATTGAGTTGATAGATTGACTAATAGCGTTTCAAATTCTATCTTGGCCGGATGTGCAATGCCCACCGTTCGAAAAGGATGGTTTGTTGACGAGGTGGCTTCTAAGCGAGATTTCACGAGCCCTTCAGGGGTATTGGGTGTCTTAGCCCTCGTTAGGTTTCTACGGAAGCGCTTCTATTTCCTCGTTCTATGCAGTGTAAAGTTGCCTCACATGCTAAGCGGCATCATTCGAAACACATTTTTCATTTCTAGCGCTTCTATTTTGAAGCTCTGAATGAGCAAACCTCAACGTCTATGCAACCTCCGCAATAGCTTCTTTAACATAGATTTTGACCACATCCTTAGTATCCTCCACAGCCCTAGCTTTCGGCTGCCTTTCGAAGAAGTAGTATTTTATCTGCGGCTTGTGTTTCCACTTCTCGGGCGCGTCCACGAATATCCAATCAGTAGGTGTTGCAACGAATCCACAACTCTCATATAATCGTCTCGCGATGGCAGTTCCCTCTATAAAAGCCTCGACACCCATTCTATCAGCGATATCGCAACCCCATTGTACGAGCATTTTGCCTGCTCCGCGTCGGTGGTGATCAGGGTGGGTGGACATCATGTCGAGGACTGGGTCTGGTGAGCTGAGAAGGTGGAAGGGAGGAGAGAAAAACTTACCACAGCATACTGCGCCTTTGGTACGGCGAAGACGGTGCGAATGGACACCATGTATGATATGTTGTGCCCATTCATTGGATTCTGCATCGGGATGCCAATCTACGACCAGCTCCTCATTCATCTGCTCCTCCGTAAGAGGCGTTTCGTAAATACACCATTTTGCAGCGCTGATGATCTGACCTATGTTTAGGTCAGAGAAAATGATTGCAAGGCAAGATGTTGAAGTGTGCGGCGTCCATGAAAACGACTCACCAGTCTCTTCATCGACAACTTTCATGTACTTCGCACTCGGGTCGCCCGTCCACCAAGCCTCCGTCCTCTTGACCTGCTGCTCGAACCTTTCCTTTCGTTCTGATTCGGGGAAGAGGGCGAAGAAGAAAGGCTCGACAGGATCGCTGAACGCCAATCGTTGGCCCTCGAGAATCTCGGCTAGGTCAGACACTTCGGCAGGAAGCAGAAGTAGCTTCCCCATCTCTTCAGCTTGTTGCTCGCTTCGCTGGTTTCAATTGTCAAATCGAAGAGCAGAGCCGTTGCCAAAACTTTGCTTGCTCTCCAAGATTTAATAGGTCAAATTGCCAATGGGTACTTTTGTGGTCTGGAAGATCTGTGAAGGGTGCTCAGTGATAAGTCTTTGGATCATCACAAGCTAGTATCTTCTTGCGAGTGCATAAATCGAGACGGCGCCATGTGTGAGAAGGTCACGATATGAAATCCTGCATACCCCTCGTTGCGAACTCGGATGTCTATCGCTCCTCCCCTGGAGCGTGCCTGATTGTGCATTGTGATCCTTCCAAAGAATCCTATTCGATAAAAGTCAAAAGAAAAGCTCATTTCGATCCTTCTCTTCTCAGGACAGGTTTAGTTGACCCTGCAGGCTGCTAGCAACATATATCCTGCACAACCGGCACAGCACTACTCTGTAGACCAGTAGGATCCAGAGCCCACGCGGCACAAGAATAACACCATCTGCCAAAAACGGGGAAGTGATCCCGACCCGACCTGCGTCTAAGCGAAGGCAGGAAGTCAAGCACGAGCTAAACTCAATTCTGACGAAAGGCACAGCTGTAGCAAGGTAGCTGCAATAGCAATGAACCTTGCAAGAGCCATTTCAGCGACTGCCAGATGTCTCGTTTCCGGGCCAAAGTTTGGGAATGTCCAGCTCCGAGATCCTGATCATGCAGGGGATCAATTTTAAACAAGATGCCAAAGGTCAAACCAAAACATCCCTGCTTATCATCAACAATATATTCTGCAGCAACCTAAGGAAGAGTCTAGTATGTGGCGGAGAATCTTTTCCCGTGCCATTCGTTCGGCAAAAACCCATTGCGTTCTGGACAAAAGTGGAGACGTCTTCTTAATTTGCTTTTGTTGTTGCGAGGAGACGGATGTGTCAGTCTGCGTGGGGGTTAGCGAGGGCGGGTCGAGCTCCCCAGCCCGTGTGGCTTGCTGAGCGGGTACGAGCGTGCCAATTGAGGGATCTCCCGGCGTCCCTGACCATGGTCTTGGAGCGTGCTTGTGAGACCTGAGAATTCTGGGATGGATGGTGGGTTCCTTTGTGGAACTCTGGGGGAGGACCACAAATGCTTGATGTGAGTAAGTGGATTCTTCGCTTCTGAGACATGCTGAGATTTGATGGCACGAAGAAGAGTAATGTAGAACTTCACGACAATGGATTTAAAAACTCGGTTGACACTGCAAGATGACTTTGCATTCATTGTTTCTAGCTAAGAATAGAGCTTGAGTCTACAAATATCAAATTGTCTTGAGCGCATGCTAACAAAAACACGCGTCGAAAGTGCAGTCCTCCTCCCAACCCACTCCTGTCCGTTTTTTACTGATTTCGACGGATCGGGTCAACAATTGGCCCTGTGATGATTGAAAAGTCAGCAATTGCTCCTGTACTCGTGTCTTGGGAGTACTTTTGGTAGTAAAAATCTCCCGAGACACTCCATGAGGGGAACATAGGTACTGCCCGAACAGCTTACATTTATAGATGTGTCTCCCCCTGAAAATGTAAAATCCTACACTGAAGATAATCACACCACCCCAGATAAGAGCAGACCAGTTCATAGTTTGCAAGGTGACGGTGGATGTGGATGGCCAGAAGGAGAAGAACATGGCAATGGCAGAGTAGATCAAGGCGCAGACATTGACGACAGGACCTAGAATCGGACCCATCTTCCATGGACCCCAGTGAATATTGTCTTTGACAGGATCATTTCGAAGACGCTTGTGTAGTAGTAGCGCGGTCGGGATCGCGTAGGATGTGAAGAACGAGGCGGTTGTGATCGAGACGATAGCGTTGAAAGCGGCACTGCTACCAATGTTGATGAGTACGAGGAGGAGAGATGTAGCGGTGCAGACGAGAATCGAATACAACGGAAGAGCAGAAGGCTCGTGGACCTGCCAAGTATTAGCTGTTATGCCTGAGACTGGTTCTTCGATACTCACTCGGCCGAGTTGGTTGCTGAACGGAACACCATTGTCACGAGCAAAGGCCCAGAGCATTCGAGAAGCGGTAGCCATAACTCCTATGGCAGCAGCTGCCATGAGGAGCATGACAATACATGTCATTACAGTAGCTCCACCTACGCTGTTCGTGGCCTGGAGAAAGATCTCGATGAAGGGGAATCCAGTAGGAGTTGCAAGAGCATCGTCAATACTGCCGAGGCAGAAAAGAACAGCAATCTAAGGGCGGATTAGACAAATTATGAAATGTGAAGAAGGGAGCCGTACCAGCATTGCAAATCCAAGGACTCCATTTAGAATTAGTGAGAACATCATCACATTCGGGACGACAGTTGACGCATTGTGAATCTCTTCGGACATGTGGCATGCAGAATCGGCGCCGAGAAAAGCAAACACACCAGTGACGATTCCAACGAACCAAGAAAGTCCATCAGATGACCATCCACCGCCGTTGACAAATGTGACAAAAACGTCCTTTGCCGAGCCGTGAGGAGCAAGATAGACCAAAGGAATGAGGATAGCAAAGAATCCTAGCACATGGAAGATCAAGATCAATCCTTCGATTTTCGGCAGCCATCTGGCAAGGAACGTGTTGATGAAAACGATGACGAAAATGAGCGCATAGAATATGAGGGTTCCTTGCCATCTGGTTGGCACGTAGCTATCGTGGTTGAGAACTACCATTCCTTGTATGATAGAAGCGGCGAGAAACGCGACACTAGCCTGGCCTGCCTGCCACGCAATGACAGTGAGCCATCCTTTACGTTCTGGTTAGCTCAAGCTTTGTTATGCATCGGAAGAATCGTACCCGTGGTGTAGCTGAGGAATTTTGCCCAACGCCCTGGAGCCAGGATGGAGACCCAATGATACTGCCCGCCCGACAAAGGCATCCTGTTGATTCAATCAGCTCTGTATCATGATCACGTCGTCCGCCTCACATACATTGAGGCCATTTCAGCGAGTGAGGCAACAACAGCCAGAGATCCAATCCAAGCGAAGAGGAAGCCATATACGAGCCCGGCTGGTAAACCAAGCAGTTAGTGATGTATTTAATGCTTTCGCGGAACTTTGCTTACCTGGGCCACCATTCTGAAAACCATACAGGAAAGCTGCAAACAATCCTTCCCATGTTGATAACAAACTACAGACGAAGCCAGCAATGGACCAAAACCCAAAGTTTCGCTAAGATATGTTAGCTCCAAATGTAATAGTCACCAGAATCTCAGGTTCTGTGACCGCAGTAGATTTTGCTTTCAAAGCCAGTTGGGACTCTCAAGAAGCAAGCAATGCCATTTCGTGGCATGGTCAGATAAATTGCTTATGTCTGTGGTCAGCGAAAGTTTCTCGTACCTTCAATTGCTGTTCTTTGCCGAAGTATGCCATCTCCTGCTCGTCTCGGGCAGTTCCACCTCGTCGCCCTCTACTAATCGTACCTTCGTTGACATGCTGGTGACTTTGATCGGAGTCGTCTTGCACGCCATATGATTTCATCTCAACATTCTTGTCGTCCATCTTGTAAGGTTCGTCGCTCCTGTTCCAGCTGAAGATGTAGAACCCAAAAAGAATGATGGGATGGATGTTGCAGAAGGAAGGAAGGATGGCTCAGATCTGCAGAAGTAACTTTAGATAGGGCTCTATCGCTAACGGCCTGCTGGAGAGATTTCCTTTGGCTGTTGTCATACGATGAAAGCACGTCTAGAACCTACAAGCATCAACTGATGAAGCAAGGGACTTTGTCCCAATCAAGCAATGCCCGAGTGAACCTTGAACATAGTTTCACCTGCCGTGTGCTGCCGCGCTGATGCAGCTGTTACAAGCATCTAATCCTTCTGAGTCTGGGCAGCGAACAATACCATGCTACCAGGTGGCGTCCAGGGCAATCCATAACCATGTCTGGTGTCAGTGCCGCCCCTCCCCTGCTGCTGCTGCTGCATGCATGCCACTACCGCTAATGAAGAACGCGAAGGCGGGCATTCGGTGCTCGGAGGTGGGAATATACCGCGAGATAAGAACGGATAGGTTCAAATGTAGACGGCTCCCAAAGACAGGGTCTTCTTCTCCCGACGAAAGAACATGGAAAGGAAGAAGAAGTCCATGCTGTGTGACAGTGGCGTTTGTTTGCAAATCCTTGTATGCTTGAAAGCCCGACCCTTTTCCTGGCTTCACCGCTACCGACATGGGCACGGGAAGGGAAGGGAGGGGCGCGGGGAAGAGGAGCCTGGAAGGCTCTTCCCGCCCGGATGCCCGTGCAAAACATCCAACTGTTGGTTGATGTTACTGCTGGCTGGCTGGCTGGCTGGCTCTTGTTCTTGGTTGGACAGCAAGCGAACGCCAGCCCGTTTCCAGACAAGGGTAATCGAAAGTGGCCAACCCTTTTCAGACGACATGCCAGTGTTATCTTTGCTGACCATCGTCGCCAGCCAAACAATAATTCGCTGCACCTTCTTTAGAATCATTTGAAGTTGATTGACCACCATGAATGCAACAGTAGTGCCGCGTACAGGGGATGTCATGAAGTAGACAGCCCGTCCTCTATTTCACGCCCGTCAGTACTCTAGCATGAGGCTTGCATCCCGTCCAATCGTTACGTTCTGGTTAATCTGCAGTAAACTCAAACCGGGTGCGGGCCATCTACTCGCCCATGTACGGAGGTACATACTTTCAGTAGCGGGCCAAAAGTCTATGCCTGAATCCGAAGACTCGGACTCCTCGACTGTTGGATGTCGCGAAGCTTGGGAATCTAGCCATGCGTCCAGACACGGCAGGATTGTTACGTATGCTTTGTTCTGTTGCAGTCTGTTAGCTACGCCTCCCCAGCATACTGGGAGAAAACCGATCCGGAAAATCTAAGGCCGAGTTGGGCCCTGCTTTGACTAGTGGGCAGTCTGATTTGAGGAGTGA
Source organism: Cadophora sp. MPI-SDFR-AT-0126 (assembly GCA_020747065.1). NCBI lineage: Eukaryota > Fungi > Ascomycota > Leotiomycetes > Helotiales > Ploettnerulaceae > Cadophora > Cadophora sp. MPI-SDFR-AT-0126. The sequence goes on along the minus strand of JAGMVK010000021.1, from coordinate 194,936 downwards.
TTGGTTAATGAAACACCTCAACGGCACGGGCGAGTCGCTTCGACGACAGTGAAAAACAAGCGTATTAGCGAAGTTAAGGGACGTTATCTTGGGCGAATTTGTTCAGGTCAGGGTCTTCGCCCGGCAACTTGGTCCATCTCTGTGTGCTGCTGCTAGTCAGCCGAGCAGCTTGCCCAGCTTCGTCGTCAAAATTTGGCTTTCAACGGTGGATTGGGCTTGATCAGTGGCCAAAAGTAGCCCTCCCTTGCACTTCTCTGCTGATCCCACCAGAACCATGGAAACGTGGGTTGGTGGGGGTTTGTATCGAACTGGCGAAGTGCTATGCCATGTTTACGGCAGGCTGAAGCAAGGCTAGCTATTGGTCGGAGATCAACTCTAGCAATGGCATCACTTTTATGAGCTCGTTGCGACTTAGGCCCAAAATGCAATAGCATCAAATGTCACCCTGCATTGTGCTCACAGCAGGCTACGATTCCTTCGATGGGCTGATACTTTCCATGCTTCCGAGTTCTGGCCAGGATACTTTGTCCCGGATATTCAGACACTGGGCCCTGGGAGGCCCACTCACCTGGACTTGAAGAAGCAATTGACTAGAATCCATATCCCGACTGATATTAGTTTCGTTCTGGTGCTGTAACCCCTGTTCATGTTGACTTTGCTTCTCGGACAGAAGTATGGTTAGGAATTTATCGACCGCGATATCAGGGGCATTCTCTTGATTTCAAAGAACGCCCAATTTTGGAGGAGGCTGGCTACCATCCTAGACACCCACCGGCAGTGAGTTGCTGTGAAAACAGTTTATACTCCACAGTTTCCCCAATGGGTTGCGTGAAGCAAAGATCATCACGATCGATGTGAAGAGACTTGACTTGCTTCAAAGCTTACTTTCAACATGATTCAGCTGTGGGGTACTGTTGTTGCTCGACAAATTATCATTTCGGATGATAATCAAGGCCCGATTGTCAACATTGCAGCATGGATAGGAATGACGATCATGGTACTGTGCGTACTTACTCGAGTCATCTCCAAGTATGCGATTGTCCGGCGACCAACTGTTGATGATGGCTTGATCTTAGCGACTATGGTAGAGCCTTCAAGTTGTTTTTGATTCGCCGCAGCTAATCCGTGAAACAGATCTTTGCTGCCCTGCATACAATTATGTTGTCTTCTATGGTAGCGAACGGACTCGGAACGCCACAGTCGAACGTTTCCGACAACGAGATTGTAAATATTGAGAAAGTGAGTTCAAGGATCCCACCTCAAGCGACTCTTGCTAGTATTGACACTGGAACAACCAGTTCGGCTACACGTCCCAATTACTCTACATACCAGCATTGGCTCTAGGTAAACTCTCAACTGTTGTATACCTCCGAGCTTTATCACCTGTGGAGCGCTTCACCATCGTCAATCAAGCAATTGAGGCGTTTGTCATAGTATGGGCGCTTGCTTCAGAATTCGCAATTGCTTTTCAGTGCGCTCTCCCAACACCATGGGCCTTTATCACATCCGAGTGCTTCAACACGGTAAGTTAGAGACAGTCTCCAAGACTGGATTCAAACCTGACTTGTTACGAAGGTCTCTTTCTGGAACGTCACAGGCGTCCTCGACATTTTTACAGATCTGGCCATCATCGCTTTGCCCGGCTACCTCGTATGGCGTGTACAGATGCCTACTTCGAAGAAAGTACTAGTGATCGTGGTATTCGGAACGAGAATATTGTAAGACTCTCCCTGCGGCTCTTCGATTTGAGGACTAGTCTGACAGAAAATAGCATCATACCCCTCACAATTTGGCGACTGGAGATCATCAACAACGAAGCTCGACCCTCAATCCCAGATCAGACCCTCGTCTCCTACCGCACATACCTAGCCACCACCGTCCAGCTCAATTTTGCTATCGTCGTGGCCTGCATACCATTTCTAAAGCCCTTCATGGAGAGCATGAACTCAGGCTCCTACATTGCGTCTGCAGCGCCCATGGATTCCTCATACGGTGGCGGCAGTAAACTCAACTCGCACTCGGGAGACACCAGCCGCAAAGCGTCCAAGCCAAAAGGCAGCATCAAGCTCGAGAGCCTCACCGAATCACGAACCACAAATCCTAATAGCTCCACTCGTTCCCGCACGACCAAAGATACAGAGGTCACACGCGGCGGCTCTTCGGACGAAGAGTTCCACTTCGGGTTACAGGGACAGAGGACAGATGATCTGGGTCCGCTGAGGCCGGACAAGGGCACGCATTTTACGAGAATCGGACGGGCGACCCCGGAGGAGAACCAGGCGAGGAGCTCGATCGAGAGTGATAGTATGATCATCCGGCAGACCACGGAGTGGGATATTCAGGAAACGTATGAGCAGTTCAAGCCTGGAGATTCGAGGGTGGCGTCGAGGGTCACTACAGACAGTGCGAGTGACAAGGCAGAAAAGGACTGGCGGAGAGGGGGTCCTCAAGGACATTCTGTGCTTTGAGAGGACATGTGTGCTTTCATGCTGTGTTATTAGTTTGTTTTGAAAGGTTTTGTATGATTGATTTGGTGACGTTGGGATCTGGGGCAAGCCTGGTTAAAAGTGTGCTGCAGGTTCAGTTCATGGTATGACTATACTAGACGACATTAGATGGAGTAAATGAGATTCATAGACTTGCTGGCAGACTCCTTGTTCTCGTGCCGTGATAGGAAATTCACCAGTCACTTCGACTGTACGATTGGGTCGTCGGCAGTTCATCTCACTGTGCTTGCTTTGAGATGGAGTATCTCAACTATTGCAAAGGCTGCTACTTTACAGTACCTTGAGAGGCTATTATAGAGCATTCAGTAAACATGCAATTCAACCAAAACAGGTGCAAGGACAATCTACTCAGTATCCTCCACTGGGGTAACTGGCGATTTCGCATACGTAAGGCCTAGCATGTCATCAAGTTGAGAAGTAGGGAACGTAGAGGACCTCTCTTCGGTTTACGTGGAAGATCCGACAAGTATCCTATTCTAGCGTAGTCAAATTCCAGTTTGTACTTACTACAGACTCTCCTTCGGTTTTCAAAGAAGAGTGGCAGGCAATAGTGCCAAAGGCTGTTATCCGTATTCTGGACATACATTCAGCTTTGCAAACACTGTCCTTGACCAGACTATCCGAGGAATCAGAATAGGAGCAAGGACACGTTACTTTTCTTCAAGTCTCATGCTCACGAAGGATGTTCTTACTGGTGAAATCTTGAGTATTCTAGCACGAGATGTTGTAAAGAGTTCGAGCCTGCCTCTGCCTCTTTCGTAACAGAAAGTGCTTGCATGAATGCAACACCAGACTCAATCTTCGAATTATCTTAGCTCGAGTCTTAATTGTATCTTGCTTTGTAGACTTCCACACTAGATGCAACGATCCTCCATCTTTACTAGATAATTGTGCACGTCCTATACTTGAAGAATCTGGTCAGGTTTTGAATGGCCTTTCCGATGGTAGGATGGTTATGCAATTTCTCTACTAAGTTTGGCGCTGGAGCAACTCGAGCTGCTGCCTTCCTTACCTCCACCGAAAGAGCACCACCAGAAGACACCAGTCACGGACCACGTCAAGGACGACTACATCAACAAATGCAAAGAGGTCTACGAGAACAACAAAATGTGGAAGATGAAGCTCACCTCCGCACCAGGAAACTCAAATACCCACGGGAGCCAGAGAACCTGAATGCTCCTTCGCAGGTTCAACAGGGGACCAATGACAACCCGTTGTTTCCTATTGCTTGCACTCCATTGGGGTAAGTGCAACCCAAACAGACAACCAGTATAGAGCCTCGGATGCCTGAATTTTTCCAATGGCTCTCAAATCAAATTCAGTCTGGAACCGAAAGCCAGAGCTGGCTTGCTGGGGGGCAACCATTGTTGTCCTGATATCGTTATCGCAGGTCAACAAACAAAAGCGATCGCTTCTTTCGCGAACACACAAAACCATCATCCCTCTTGATAAAGTACCTTCTCTCAACACGGACATCTTGTCAACTGACAACACAACCACGATAGCCTCGTCGCATATCCATACCGATCTGCGATAAGATGAATGAGTAAGTAGCTAGTCCTTCGCCAGGTTGAGAGTCAAATTGCTGACCATCCACAGCTGGGAAAACACAAATGCGCGGAGTACGTTCGCCCATTAACGGGCAGTGGCCACTACTGACAAGCTGCTCTAGACTGGGAGAACGACACCGAGTCAGTCGTCTCATCTGCTCCGACTGATGATGAAGGATTTTCGCAGCGTTCCGCTGTGGATGGCACAGTGGTCTCTATCGTCCACTCGGTAGTCTCAGGACAGACTCAACCTCGTCCTCCCCCGGTTGTACACCAGGTTCTCAATCCATCTCACGCAGCCCGCAATCCCGTCTCTCAAGCCAATGCTGCTCGTCGAGGATCTTCCATCAATGGCACACTTCCTAATGCTAGCGCTGCTGGCCGTTCCCATCTTCCTCCCGCTCGACAGTCGAGCTCGTTCCCCAGATCGACCAGCCAGCCTCAGATGAGCAACCGACAAAATCGAGCCAATACTGGTACAGGTAGTGGTGAAAGCTCTGCAGGTTCCGGCGGGAATGTCGCTTCTACTAAACGTCGGCAGCCATCGAATGATACGAAGACAGGTTTGTGCAATAATGGCAACCATCGTAAACATACAAGGTACTAAGGTATACTAGGACGCAACCGCTCTGCGACCCAAGGTGGCACCTCACGGGGAAATGCTCAAGCTCGGGGTTCGACAACTCGGTCTCCTGCCAAAGCCTCATGGGCCAACCCAGAGGGTTTGGTAACCACGAAGCGTGCAGACTACAATGAGCACATGGCAAGAACCACACAAGAGCGTGAACAATACTTGCGCCCTCCACCTAGTGATGAGAGCTTCCCATCAATTGTAGGTCTCGTAACATAGAAGCGAATTAGGGGAATCTGCTGACGAACGGCCACTTGTAGGGAACATATCTATGGCCTTATAGAAAGCAAACACCCATTGATTTGTTTGGCTCAAAGCTCGCCCCCTTGGTTGCGGTCCGAATCGAGCACAAGGTTTTCATCGAGTGCGTCACTTCCACCAACAACATTCAATACTTGCGTATTAACTCAAGAGACGGCAAGGCAGACTTTGTTCCGGTTTTTGATGGCATTCGCCGAGCTGTGCAGGATGCGAAGGCGAGAGAGATATCAGCAACTACTTCTTATATCTTCGTACCTCCAACCGCAGAAGCCATGCGCAAAATTGTGAAGCCTGAAGTGCATCAGACTTTAGCGCCAATGAGAGCAACGGCTTTCGTGCTATCTGGTGATCCATTGTCCGCAAATGAGAGACTGGCCTGGAAATTGGGACGCCCTGGAATGGTTGCAAAGAATCAGGAAGAATTCCAGACCACATTGGTTGCAGGTTTGAAACGTCTCGAACCACTTAAGGGTTGGATGAGAATGCGAGTTACATTTGGCCATGTCGCGATTCGAAACTTCCGAACACCGTTCATCGAAGGTAAGTACTCATTTGCACAATTCGTGGAGATGGTAAAGAATCCACGTCAACTTGGGAGCTTCGAGAAGAAGTAAGTACATCCTGTACTCAGAAGCAATTGCGTATATATTGATAATGGTACAGGATTGGAGGATCCGAAACCGCTATCAAATTGTCCCAAAAGATAGTCAAGTGGCCTAGCAAGTTCGTACCAGCCAACGGCCGTACCGTATCGCTGAGCGATGTCAAGTTCAAGGATACCGCCATCCTCTTCATCCAGACAAATACCGGCGAAGAGCTTCGACTCGAGGCCGAGATTGATCATTTCTACGAACAGGAGCACAGCGAGTTCCAAGCTGGCTCTGTCCGACTCTTCGTCAAGGAGAAAACACACAAGAGCCTGAATATCACCTTTGTAGATGTTGAGAGGTATGTTGGAGAAACACTTAAATCGCGAGTCTTGCTGACATATTCCTTGTCAGAAACTTGGATTGGCAACTTGAGGTCATTACGGACAGTGAGCGATTTGAAGTGCCGTCCCCACTGTACGACCTTATCAAGAAATCTATCTCGGTCAGTTCCAAGGTCCTCAAGGACTGCCATGGCTTGGAGTACCCAGAATTAAAGACACCCCAACAAACGACCAACTTCAGAATCACAAGCGTTGTCGTCCGAAGTGCCATTCAGTACAAGCTCATTGATTCTGGCTTCTTCGTTGAAGTTTCCATCTTCCGAGAATGGTTGGGACATCGCATGAAAGGAGAACCAACTATGAAGACCAGTGTATCTATGTTCCATCCTGAATGGGATACACAGATGGAGTCCATCGAGCACACTACTCGTGTTCGCGATTTTGGCCCAGGCCTGATCCACCTGTTCAACGGCCAAGAAGCATGGCTTGCGCCATTTCTTGATGAAGTAGCATTCACACAAGGCCTCCTAGTTGATGTAGCAAAAGCTGTCAAAGTCGAGGGAGCTACAAAGGCTGAGGCTGCTGCTACTAAGGCTGTAGATGATGCGGCAAAGACTGCTCACTACGTGGCGGCTCAGACTTCTGCCAGAGTTTAAGAAAAGTCTCGTGAAATCCAACTCTTGGAAGGTATGTGATTATCATTCTCAGTCAATTGAGCTTTCAATTTCCGACTATCGTATAGCTTTCCAGCCGTCGATGAGAACATCTGAGTTCACTAACCAGATGTATGCACCAAAGGCAGAAAAAGGGGGGATATCGACGCAGTCACCACTTTTCCTCAACCACGCACATTTCCTTTTATTTCTCCACTCAGGCCGCAGCTCAGATTACATCTTTTGAAGGCTCATGGCGTGGTGCTGAATGTTTTGCGCATCTGCAGAATGCTGAGATTCTTTAGTGTTTCTGACGTTTGTCATCGGAGGGTATCTGAGTTTTTGGTGTGTTCGCTTTTTGTAGAATTTTATAATGATCAAGCCGTAGATGCAGACGCAGAAGGAGCAGGGCTATTTAGCACCTTCTCCCTTAGAACTGGAAAATAGGAGTCAATACAACTTCGGTCGTCCCAGAAATGCGACTTACCGTCCTCCACAACTGATAGATTCTTCGACTTCCCCTGCACTATAGCTTCCAAACCCTTCAAATTGGCTCCCAGCTCCTCGACCTTTGCCTCGTAGAATTTCATAGCATCTTTCGTGGTCTGGGATGCATCATTAGAAGCTCTTTCAGACAGGAAGTTTCAACACACCTTCTCAACGTAGAATCCAGTTCCAACGTCCACAATGACATTATCCGGATCCGCAAGAGTTCCAGGCACATACAGGGAGGTTGTTAGAGGTACCAAAATCGGCTTGCCTAGACCAACAAATCATTAGCGTCCAGTCCTTCCCATATTCCGCAGATGTGGTATTAAAGGTCCTACCGTCAAGCTTCGGGTTGACACCACCGGCGATCGAGCGAATGCATTCTCGAAATTTGGCCTGGGCGGCGCGAAGCTGTGAGTGGGAGTTGGTAAGGTGCTCTATCTCGTCGTCCAGTTGCTTCTTGACGGAGCTGAGCTGTTGGGTCGTGAGGCTTGCGAGGTCAACTGTTTGATTCCTTGTCAGCTATATTCTTGCCTGCTGCATTCTTCATTTTCTTTGATTCTTTTTTTTTGTTGTGTACGAAATGGACTGGATTGACTTACCTTGCTGTCCTTTTGGAGAAGACATGTTAGCGCTCTGGGTTGTTGTTGTTTTGTGTTGTTTGTCTTCGAGGAGTGGAGGTCTCGAAGTTGAGGTCGCCTGGTGGGAGCTCGAAATCTAATCGGCTGGTGTGATGGCGTTTCCCGAAATCAGGCCGAGCTAGACAGGCTGACGTGGTGGGGCAGAGTTCCTGATTTCTTTGTTTACTTTCACGATATTGGACACTGGAACTTGAACATGTCTTGTAATGGTATTATGACTATCACTTAAGCTTGTGGGATTTTGTTGTTATTTATTAGTACTATTTTCTTCATCAAGTGGCCTTTTGGCACAGTTTAAGAAGGGATGAAGCGAAGAAATTGTCTTCAGATTGTTCCTTTCTCTTTTCAATCTATGGGTATGGGCGACTGGTCAAGGGCACAAGACGCTCTCTGGCAAGATATGAACATATACCGGATTTCTGGGACCACAATATAGAAATGACTAGACTTTCGCTCCCTTCGACACAAGCATGCCATTGAACAGCAGTGCAGCATCTAGCTTTCGGATAAACGATTTCAATTGAGAATCCAGAAAGCAAAAGCCTTGCAAAGCATGATCTGATAGAATCAACTTTTTCAAGAAGTCTTAAGGACAGCGATATGATTGACCATTTGATGTGGAGGAGTCACTTCAGCATTGAATGTTGACGAGAGCGCCAAGCGAACCCCTGAAACCTGTTGCCGCTCCTTGTCAACACGAAAAGTCGCGAGTCGCGTCCCCTTCAACTTCGCTAATGCAAGCACTTAAGCAACGTCAAGACTCCGCAACGTCGACCCAAAGCAATTGAGCGACGCCACGGCATCAGTACGACATGGCACCTCAATTAGATACCTTGACTCCACGACAGAAACGCGCGGAAAAGGCAGAGCGTGCGCGGAAACTTCTCACAGGCGTAACATTGAGGAGGGAAGATTCTGACGACGAGCTGGGCACAGACGAGCACCCCTGGGAATGGATCTATGAGAAGAATGGGAAGCAGGTACAAGATGATGAGGAAGACGGGTCTGCGGATGATGAGAAATCCGCGATGACACCGAGGAAGAGGAAGGCGCGCAATGCTGCTAGATCGCATAGTGGCATTATAGGGGCGAAGATGGGGAATTTCAGGTGCAAGGTTGGGGATACGGTTCTGCTGAAGGCGGAGGGACAGAATCAATCCTGGGTGGGGATTATACAGCAATTCCTGGAAGAGGAGGACGGAGAGAAATCTGCGAACTTCTTATGTATGCAAAAACTCTGTCAACTTTAAGGCGAGTAGCTAATCAGCCCAGGGTTTGCCAATGAGAAGGAAATTCGACCACAGCTGAAGGAGAAAAAGAGATCAGATTTTCTTCCTGCAAGTACCTCTGTTATGGTGTATTGGATGATATGAGCTAATTGACATAGAATGAGTTGTATCTTACGCCAGATACCGATGTCAACCCCCTGGAATCGATCAATGGCACCGCATATATCATGTCGGAGAAGGTTTTCAACAAAAAGTACCCGACTGGCAAAATACCCAGGAAAGCCCGGGAGTATGGCAAGACATTCATCTGTCGAAGAGGTTGTGACACGCGGGCAGTTAAATATACAGAGGAATTCATATGGGAGGATATCGCCCATGGCAACGAGGATGAGGTGACAGAGTTGTTGACGCGGATCGAATCAGAGACCAAGTCAACAAAAAAGAGGAAGTATCAGAGGCGCACGAAAGGAGATGACGATTTTAAAGGAGGCTTTATTGATGACGATGAATTGGAAACACATACACCGAGGAAGAAGCAGAAATTCTCCAACGTTACTACACCAAAAAAGCCTCGCACTCCGTCAAAGCTCTTGACACCAAGTCACAGAAGGTATAAATCTCATATTCGATCTATATGAATTCAGCTCACAAACTGTAGGGTTGTCGTCAAGAAACCTCTTGAGTTCACACCTCTTGGTACTCGAATGCTGGACCCTGAACATGTCGAGTCTTCTCCCTTTCAGACTGCTCGCTCTAGACTACACGTCTCATCAGTTCCGACTAGTCTGCCCTGTCGAGAGGACGAATTTGCTTCAGTATATTCCCATCTCGAGGCTGCTATCGTTGAAGGCACTGGTGCTTGTATCTATATCTCAGGCACTCCTGGAACTGGTAAGACAGCAACTGTTCGAGAAGTCGTAGCGCAGCTCAATGCATCAGTTATGGCTGACGAGTTGGATGATTTCATCTTTGTTGAGATCAATGGTATGAAAGTCACGGATCCTCATCAGTCATATTCTCTACTATGGGAAGCGCTGAAAGGAGATCGTGTAAGTCCTACACATGCTCTGGATCTTCTAGAGAGGGAATTCAACCATCCCAGTCCACGAAGAGTGCCTTGTGTTGTGTTAATGGATGAGCTGGATCAACTTGTCACCAAGAATCAAAGTGTTATGTACAATTTCTTCAATTGGCCGGGTCTACGACATAGCAGACTTATTGTCCTTGCTGTTGCAAACACCATGGATTTGCCAGAGCGTACGCTTAGCAACAAGATCAGCAGTCGACTTGGTAAGGAACTTCCTACTCTGCTCCCACTATCAAAACTGACAGTTTCTAGGCTTGACCAGAATCACTTTCCCTGGTTACACGCACGAACAACTCATGAAGATTATTCAGTCTCGCCTCGAAGGCGTACCAGGCGACATCGTCGAATCCGACGCCGTCCAATTTGCCAGTCGCAAAGTGGCAGCTGTGAGCGGCGACGCCCGTCGAGCCCTCGATATCTGTCGGCGAGCAGTCGAGCTTGCAGAATCAGATGTACTTTCCCAACCCGCACCCAACACACCCAGCAAAAGCGGCCGGAACGAGAAAGTGTCTAGGGGATTCGGTAAAGTCACGATAGCGACTGTGAAGAGAGCGATAAACGAGGCGACTACGAGTCCGTTGCAGCAGTATTTGAGGGGCTTACCTTTGGCGGCAAAGGTTCTGCTTGCGGCGCTGTTGGCGAAGACGAGGAGGACGGGCATTGCGGAGAGTATCTTAGGGGAGGTGATGGATGAGGCAAAAAGGATGGCGAAGATGGATACAGGGAGTCAGATGATTGAGTTCCTGTTGAGGGATAATCGCGTTGCGAGTAAGGGAATGGGCTTGCAAGGGTCTAAACAGTCTCAGAAAGCTCCCAGGTTACTAGCTATGGGATCTTCAGCAGTGGATCTCATGGAAGCTGGAATCATCGGCTTGGAAGCTAGGAGAGCCGATCGTACAGGAAAGATACGCTTGAGTATTGGAGAGGAGGATGTCAAGCAGGCCTTCAAGGATGACCCAGAAGTCAAGAATCTTGGATTTTGAGACTCGGAATGAGAAATAGATAGATACCATACAAATGTTTCATTCTTGGAATGAAGCCCAGCCCTTCATACGCCATTCGCCATGCAATGCGTCCAAAATTATCCCTCGAAATTATTACACTAAAACTTTTGTCTGCCTAATGTTGGCTTCCACTCCAGAGGATGGGTTTCTGGAGTTGCTGCCTCGTCTTGCTTCCATACTTTGACTGTAGCTATTGTTAGCGGCATATTAGAGAGTTGCAGAGACGCAACTTACTGGTCTTGTCTGCTTCTCCACAGATTAAGCGGAGGCCGGTCTTGTCGAATGTAGAGCTCATGAGACCTGCCTCAGCATCGAGTGAGCCTGGTTGAGCAGTGGTGTCTAGAGCTTGGAATCTGTGCCCGGTCTTCCAGTCCCAGAAACTCATAGATCCGTTATCACCTATTCTCGTTAGCTCGTACTTGGGAATGATAGGCGGTTTACTCACCACCAGAAAACAGAACATTGTCCTCATTCACGGACATGGTGTTGATAATGGAATTCTGCCCCTCGAAGTTCTGCATGAAAGCTCCCTCGGGACACTTCCACTGCTTGATGCTGCCCGTACTTCCAGTTGCGAAAGTAAACTCCTTTGGATGTACGGCCAATGCTCGAACACCCTTCTTGTGATGCGTCAAGACACCCATCGTCTTCCCTGCGGCGAGATCCCACAGCCGCACAGTGGAATCGAGAGAAGCTGTGATAACCTGCGGGTCTGCTTCTTGACATTTGAGATCAGAGACCGTACCCTTGTGCCCAGCCAGAACGTGGATATTGCTTCTCGTCCGCATATCCCAAACCCGAGCCACACCATCCCGTCCACCAGTAACCAAAACATCCAAGGTAGGATGAAGCGCCAGCGTGTAGACTCCACTCAAATGCCCATGATAATGTCTGATAACCTTATTCGTCTCCAGATCCCAGCACTTGACCATCTTATCCTCGCCACAGGAGAAAAGGTATGGATGTCGAGGCGAAACCGCAAGGCCTCTCACAGTCGAAATATGTCCCGTCAACGTAAGTCTCAGGTTTCCCGTCGCTAGATCCCAGATCTTGATAGTTCGATCACCAGCTCCACTCGCAAACCACTTATTCTCCGGCTCAACAGCTAATGCGCGAACCCATCCAAGATGCCCCGAAATAACCCTCATCAACTTCCACGGCGCGTGCCATTCCGGCTTTTGCTGGACGATATTCTGCTTGCGAACCATACTAGATCCAGGGAGATTCTTCTGCGGTAATGGCCTATGAATCAAACTCGTGGAAGAGCCATTCTGGGGGGTGGTAGTTGAAGGTTTGCCTTTCCCAGTCCGCACAAGAGCTGTTGATGATCCGTTCTGCGGCGCTTTTGATTTTGATTTCGGTTCTGGTATAGGCGCTGGTACTATTGAGGCGTACTCGGAGAAGACTCGAGCTGCGAGAGCGTTCTTGGATGCTCCGCCGTCGAAATCATCAATCAATGCGCCTGCTTCGAATTGAGCTCTTGATCGTTTCCTATTTTCGAGTAGAAGGGCTTCGAGGGATGGCGGTTCTGAGGATTCAGCTGAGGCAACAGGTCCGGCGGCGGTGGTAGCCATGGTTGGGAAATTCGAAGAGGTGTAAATGGATCGTTGAAGTCCCATTGACTGCGAGGCTGGTTCGCGATTTTTTGGCGATGCTGCCTCGCGAAGCTAGTTCATTGTATCTAGCAAGCCCCTGTTCATCTTCGATACCCCTCGCCCTTACCTTAGCTGAATGCAGCTCATGTAGAAGGACATTGGGATCAGGAATGATCAGAAAAACAGTGGATTGGCATAATACTATATACCAAAAAGCTCATTTGAGCCTTGTTCGTATATCTGTATTATATTTGTACCGAACATGCCGTTCCTCTTTTGCTCTGGTTTGTTAATTGCTACTGATGTTGAATGCCCCAAAACTTATACTCCAAAAAGCGACTCTGAATCAAAACATCAAAGCTGTCAAAGTCCCTTGAATCAATATCGTTCCAAAAGTCATTATCTTCCAACAAGCCTTAATTTACTACTTTTCTAAATGTCAAAAATTCACTTGAAGTTTCCACGATTCCCCTCGCCTATCTAGCCTCAGGCCCAAAAATCAGGCGACCTGGAGACGACGACTTTCCAACCAAAACAAAAACCCTCCACCACTCACTCAACTCAAAATCCAATCCAAACTACTCTCCTCAGAATTAGAAAATGGCAGAACCAGAGCCCTCCAAATTCGCCATCCACGAAGCAGCTCGAGATGGCAGAAGTAAGCTCACTCACGAACCCCAGCTACCCCTCGTCACTACCCCGCCACGTGAAAGCAATACTGACATCCTCATAGCCCAAGTTGTGGAATCGCTGTTAGCTGTAAGCCATCTCATGTCTTTCGGATCGTTTCTACTATCGTGTGGAAATCAATAGCAGTGCTGAAGTGTGCTCTCATTACAGGCCAACCCCAAGTTCGCCCAGCGAGTCGACGATGATGGTCGTTTGCCGCTGCACTGGGCTGTCTCTTACAACCACCTTGATATTGCGAAATTGCTGGCTGCGACGAAAGACTTTGATGCTGATGTTCAGGTATGTGACTGGATTCCAAAGTCTCCTCGTGTCATGAGTGTAGAATGGGACTACGACCATGAGCTTCATTTGGAGTGAAATGATTGCGAATGGATCACATGAAGCTAATGAGGGGATTTATGTCTAGGATGGCTCGGGATGGACACCGTTAATGATAGCCGTCAGCTTGAAAGACGGCGAGGAACTTGTTGATCTCTTGTTGAGGAAAGATGCGGATGTTAATGCGAAGAGTACGTCTATCCGCCTCAATCTCCTCTCGTCCACCAAGTCTCACTAACATAACATCAGATTTCACCGGCCAAGTAAGTCCCCTCCACCTCCAAAAGCAGCCAATATCTCCCCTCATGATCTTCCCTCTCGTTCTCACACAGCCTCCAACCCCACAGACAGCACTCCACTTCGTCTCCTCCAAAAAGAACATCGACCTCGCCCGCCGCCTCCTAGACCACAATCCCCACGCCTCCGCCCGCGTCAAGGACAAGCGCGGCCAATACGCCATCCACCGCGCCGCAGCTGTCGGCTCAGTGCCCATCGTCGAGCTGCTGCTCAAGCACAAGAGTCCTGTGAACGCGAGTGATGTCGCGGGCCAGACACCGTTGCATCATGCTGTTGCCGAGGGGCATGGTACGTTCCCGTTTTTGAGCTCTTGCGTTTGTTTGATCTCGTGGATTATGGAGTATGTATATCATTTTGAAACCGATACTGATGTGAGAACACAGGCGACACAGCCGTAGCCCTTCTTAAAGCCGGAGCTGATGCTGAGAAGAAAGATAACGACGGTTTCCTCGCCTTGGATCTAGCGCCCGATTCGCAGGTGAAGAAGTACATTTTGAAAGCTGCGGAGATGGAGGGTATTGAGATTGCATCTTAAACCCCAACTACTTTATTTCCCTAATACTTTCCGTAAATAGACTATTATTGTGGCTTTCTCCGATGTCTCCTTGTTTCCCTGAAGATACTTCGCATACGCACTGCGTTGGGTCCAGTCTCTTCACTTTCATGAGGATCGTAGGATAGCTGAAAGCTGGATTGATATCGAAATTGTCAATTCATTCCAAAAAGGGAACACAGTGGCATGAGATTGAGATCTAAGAAGATAGAATAGCGAGAAACCCCTTGTATAAAACGCTGTAACATCCGATTTCCCAGAACCTTCACCGAAATCTACCTTTTCCCAGTCTTGAAAAGCACCTAGCTTAATCTTACATGACATGCAATGAATGATGTTACAATGTAAAGCAAACCTCAGAAGTCAACAGCGTCAAGTGAAAACAGAAAGCAAAAGCAGCAAAGTGCTGTAGGTTGCTAAAAAATGAATGCAAGAATCCAAAAGCCAACGCCAATACATCGCTTCGTATCGTGTCAGGCATAAGTAAGCTTTTCTAGACCAGCTTCTATAAAAATGTCGCAAACCCCAACATGCTGCCTATGAGGTGTCTTTGTGGTGCCCATGAAGCCCACCAACGGAGCACACTCCAGTTCCAAAAGAAAAGAATGTTTTACCCACCCAGCCCTCTATTTCACAGTCCTCTCCACTAGCTCACGATACATCGCCTTGATGTCCTCAATATCACTCTTCAACTCATCCACCATCTCACTCTTTTCCCCCAGCATCTCCAGCGTCGTCTGATACCTCTCATTCAGCACTGCAACCTCCTCCTCCAACTCCTTCTTCCTCTCCTCCACAGCGCGCTTCTGCGACACCTCTCGCATAAGCGCTACGATCTCCGCGCGCGCTTCGTCACGTTGGGCGGAAAGACGCGCCAGGTCTTCTTTCGTGGCGACTTTCTCGCTCTCGAGGCGGCGGACGGCGGAGGACATGCGTTCTACTAGTTGGACGGAGGGTCCGGCACCAGCGGTGGAGACGGAGACGAGGTCGTTGATAGTTTGGTGTGGGGATGAGGGTGAGGCGACATGTTCGAAGAAGTCGTCGGCATCGGTGTGTACGGATGGAGAGGAGGCGTGAATTTCCCTCTCTCCGTTTTGGGTTTCTTTGAGGGATTGCATGGAGTCCTGTCGGGTTGGGGTGCCGTTACCTGAGGATTTTCCGAGAGGTTGTATGGATGGGCGGCGGCCAAGGAAGCCTGACACGGGAGGGATGTCGTTGTTTATTGAGCGAGCCGAAGCTCGTCTAATTTGGAGGTTCTGAAGTCCGAGGTATTCGGACGTTAGGCCTCGCCTTGTTGATGCTACAGGCGATTCTGCTCTGTTGTACTGTGTCTCTTCTTGTAGCTTCTGTCTCTCTTCCTCGATACGATTCTGCATTTCTGATTTCCAGGCTTGCTTCTCTTGCTCGAAAGAAGCCTTGGCTTCAATCAAAGCTGCTTCAGCAACTTCCGCTCTCTGTTGCAAAGTATCTAGCTTTGCTTTATGCTCTGCTAGCTCTTGCTGAAAGCTAGGCATCTTCGATCTTGACTCTTCAAGTTCGTCCTCATTACGCTTCGCTTTCAGTGTCTGTGAAATGTTAGTAAGGTAGAAATCCTGTTAGGGAAACATACCACTTCTCGAGCTTTCCTCCTAATATCAGCTTCCCTCCTCGTAGCCTCATCCCTCTCTTTCTCCAGATTTGTAGCCCGTGCAATAAGCGAAGCTTCAATGCCCTGCCAATTCTCACTCGCGACTGCATACTGCGTTTGCAAAGTCTCAATCTGTCGCAGAAGTTTTGCTTGAGCATCACCCGTAGCTCCCGACGAGACCTCCTCAGCCCTCGCTCTCATGACCTCCAATTTGCTCTCCAACATTTGTTGCTCAGACTTCATCTCCAACTCTGTCATGCGAGCCTTTTCTAAATCCTTGTCCATTTTCTCTCTTAACTCTTTGATCTGAGCTTGTGCTCTATCGGCCACCAAATTCTTCTCGATCTTCAGGTTCGCAATGTCATCTTCGAGCTCTGCAGCCCGTTTCTTCTCTGCCTCGAGGGCCTCATTGGCCACTTTGATCTCAGCCTGCTTTCCTTGGGCAATAGCTTCGTCCAATTCGGCTTCCAGCTCCATGATAGCCGAATCTTTGAGCTCGTTTGCAGCCTTAAGTGTCTCAACATCCTTCTGCAACTGTTGTACTTCTTTCTGCTTCTCGTTCAACCGCTTCTCAAAAGTCTCGGCTCTCTTCCACCGTTCCGTGACAATCGTGACATCCCTCTCAGCTATCTCCTGTTTCCTCTTAGCTTCTTCAATCAGCTTGCTGTCTTCCTGAATCTTCGCTCGTAATTTCTTGATCGTAGTGAGTTGGTTGAGTTCCTTCTTGGAGAGCTTTTGGCCTTCTTCCATCAGCAGGGCAACTTGCTCTTCCTTTTCTGCGAGCTTCTTCTCCAGACTGCCACTCGGGGCAGATCCACTGGCTTTTCGTGCTGCCTCAGCACCCTCCTTCGCCAAATACTGAAGTTTTGACTGGAGAGCATCGATTCTCTCTATGTACCCATGTACTTCTTCTTGTCTCTGTAACTCTGATGTTTCGTAGTCTGACCGTAATTGCTTGATGAGAGCTTCATACTCTGCCGGTGTCTTAGCCGGTAAGGATACTAACTCCGATCGTTCACCGGATGGTATCTCCATGGAAGGACGTAGACCAGGCTGTCTCACGGAGTCGATCGACTCTCGAGGTATGCTTGATCTTATCGAATCCACGGAAGGTCGAGGCGATGCTTCGGCTTCAGACTTGAGAATAAGTCCATTCGGTTCTTGCTGAGTTTCCGCTATAGGTTCAATGGACGGACTTCCAGGCTGCACAGCAATGGACGGCGCCTCAGCCTGTACCGGCTGTGAAGCCGTCTCCTGTCTGCCATCATTCTCGTCTACCTTCGGTTGTTCTACCTTCACCTCCTCTTCCTTCGGCGCCGGCGCATCGATACTTTGTCTTGGACTACTGCTCACAGTAGCAGGGCTGCCAGTCCGAGAAGGAACTCCAGAAGAAAGGGCGAGTGAATCCGGTCTATCAGGCTTCTGCGCCGAGTTCTTCGCAGCTATAGCTCGAGCGAGACGTTCTTGTAATCGATCATTCGCTCTATTGGTAGATGCGGTCCTGGAAACACCTATAGCACCGACACATTAGCAGAGCTCCCTTGCAACCATGCAAACCAAAGAGTAGAATGGGACGTACTTGAATCCGACTTTGAAGGAGACGCAGGCAGCGTAGGTGTCCCAGATTTCTTCTGGGAAACTGCAGCAGCTTGGTCTTCAACACCCTCCGCCAGGATATTGTCCAGCCTCGATTCCACACCTGCAACGGCTTGTTGGAGGAAATTCCCCCATCTGGATGTCTGTTTCGCGGGAGCTGCCATTTGAGTAATGTAATTGTATCTCTGCCTAGATACCCCGCTCCTCTCCCAGTCCTTCGATATTCGTCAAGGGATCAATCGCGTCCAGTCGCGTGGAAGAATAGTTAATTCCTGTCGTTGTCAATCCGTCCGTTCGGCTGCAGGTCTAGTTATCGCGCGAACATTTGGGCGTCTTTCGAAGCTTGTCGAATTCCACTTTCGCACAGTCGAATTCACTCGAGAGTTATCATTTTAGGTTTCTGGTGACATGAGGACAGCATGGAGCTTGGAAGGAGCGGCGCAGCAAAAGAATTGGTGTTGGGGATACGAGGTTGGCTGGTATGTTTCCTATTGCGTGTCGAAGCAGTGCTGCAGCGTAGTAGCATGCATATTTGGAGATGCCACGAATGCGCTAATCTGGGCCGGCTGCAGATCAAGGGTTCGTCAACCCAGCCCCAGTACACTCCCACGAGGCTATGACGAGGCGTTGCGTTGAGCAAGGCGGAAAGTCGGCCTTGTTGGTTTAATACTCATTTTGTGAAGATTTATGTTTGGTCAATCTGATATGAATGATCTAACATTGTTTCCAATTGCGTGTTGAACATGGTCCCCACATTACCACGATAGCTACGTTTGCTTGTTGGTATGAAATGCTTTTTATTTTGCTCCCTAAACCATTGAGGGGACCAACAGAGTACGGGTATAATTCTATGCACAAATCTTCGGTCTATCTTCATCCAAAACGTCTGTTGAACAACCATCCCGTTCTTTTTAAACAGACTTTCGGTCTTCTCTTATCACATGGCCGTAGCCATTTCCATTTCCATTTCCATTGGTATGGTTCTTTCCGTTGGCTTGAATATGTCCATTGGAGTAATCATTCGTCCACCTTTGGCGCTGCTTTTTCTCGAAGTCTTCCGAAGAGATTACCTCGGGAAGAGCAAAGACCGAGGGCCAATTTAAAACAAATGCGTCTTGTCGCTCATTGAGGCAATGTCGCAGCCAGACAGCCCAGACGATGTAATAATATGCACCAACTCCAGTCATTAGGTGCCTAGTCCAGTCAGTATACCCAAACTTGAAGAATGTATCTCGGTTGCCAAACTCACCACCAACCATGTCCCTCGAGCAGTATGCCCCATGGCAATCCAACCTGTTGTCTCCAACCGCGGATCTTCGAGCAGTACTGGTTGTCCAACGTCCAAATTCCGAACCCACCCAAGAATATAGCCAATCCAAGCACGACCATTATCCACATATTTTTGAGTATGGCCCTATCTCTGTTGTCGTTCTCTAAACGTTCTGCCGGTGTCAAAGAGCTGGAACCAACTCCTGTTCGGGACTTTGTGCCGTAGTTCTCCTTCAAAGAAGGTCGGATATTGACTTCCATCACATATGTACTTCGAGCCATTATAACGATCAGGAGGAGCGCAAAGGCGTTTTGGTGGAAGTCGGGGTCTTGGAGGTAATGATAGTAGAGCTGGTAGTAGAATGTTAGCACATGTCCGAGCCCCTCGAAAAAGGTTCCATACCGTAATGAATACCGCCAGGGAAAGCAACCCAGCACCCAGGAGCTGGCGGACAAGTCGAGATTGAGAAAACGAGAAAGTCGCATAACACATAATGGTGGCCGTGTAAATCATTGAGAGCTCGTCCAGCAATTGCATAGGATCTGGATGCAAAATTAGCAACCGGCTTTCCAAATCACCGAGTGGCTTACACTTTAGTGTGCTATGAAAGGCAAAAGAGCCACTTCCAACCAAGAGATCTAAAAATATCAGCAAGTGGCGCACATTTGTAGATCCGCAATTCTTACATCCGCAAAATGACACCACAAAAATTCTGTCATGTCCATACTTCAAACAGTTCCGAATGCCTTTAACTCCCAGAGCAATGAACAGCAAGTTGGTGAGGGTGTTGACAATCTCAGCTGAGTAAATGGTAGCATAATAATCCTCTAGCCAGATAATGTTAGAACTAGCAATCGGCTTGGAACAGGACTTCTGACCTTCACACCAGTTAATCGTTGAAGTGACGGGATTCCAGTAACCCTCTTCGGGTCGGGCTTGCGGATACTTGATCGACGGTAAAAAGAAGCCCATGGCGAAACTTGGTATCAAGGTAAGATGGGGGCAAATCCCAAGAAGTTAAAACCTGCTTGAAAAACTATTGCTGTCCTTCATCCAGGAGCTAGAGTGTGCTAGAAAAATACTTGGGGTCTCCCTTCAAACTTCGGCCTTGGAATCTTGGAAGAGCTGGGTGTAGAAAGCTACACACAGATGATCTTGAGCCTAACGTTTGAAGATGAGGTGTTCAGGAAGGCGCGGCGACATGTTTTAAGTGCAAGACAAGGAAGAAGAGGAAATACGAGAGGGGAAAGAAAGGGAAGGAAGACATGGAAAGAGCTTCTTACTTAGCTTATCCTGAATCGGAATGCGACCTTAGCAACCTTGCTTCTGCGTGCCTCGAGTTCGCTGGACTTGGACCTGGACCTTGACCACACCACGGACTGAGTGACTGGCTGGCCTGACATGGAAAGACCGCGAAGAACCCCTGCACCAGAGCAAGCCCATTATTGTCCTGCAACGTCATGCATCCGTGGACGTAGTGGACCTTCAACCACGACACAGGACGGAGCCCCTCCAGACAACCCCTCCAATACCGGCGAGTTTGTGAGTGCCAGCTGCTTCTAAATACATTCGCTGTCTAGGGCCAAGTACAATCGCCAATTGCGCTTCGGCTCGTGGTAGTTTTCGATATATCTTCTGCCCCACAGGTGCTTGAATTGACTTCAAAAGAAATCAACTCGAGTGGCGGCTGATTGACTTGAGTCGTTTTCTTTCCCGTCCTCAAGGATGCCATCCTCGGTAGGCATACGGAATTCTCGGGCGCTAGAGTCTGTTATCAAGATGTGCCTCAAATCCGCGACAAGGATCTCAGAGACTTGGCGATGCCGAGCATCCATTTGCTGACTGAACGATGGTGCATATCCAACATGGGAACGGTGAGAATGCTATCCGGAGATTGCAGTATAAATTTCATAAACTGCTGGTCAAGTTGAATCAAATGAGTTGAATGACTCAAGTCCGTTTCTGCTGCTCTCACAAGCAAAACACTTCACCGTCCTCCATGGCATCTCAAGTCCAGTCCCGGAGTGATCCCCGGACCATGATGACCAATCATATTGGGGGTGGGTCATCTCCTAACACCGATTCGCCAGTCTCCTTTCAGCAGTTGCAGAAAACCAACAACCATCCACGGGCTTCTCATCGCATCACAGGCTGATCATCAACTTTCAACATCCACGTGCTGGCCTTCACATGACCGGGAACCAATTTCAAGACACCCTCACGAGATCTCATCAGGCGAGCCCGGAAAATTGAGGTTGAGAAAACCGCATATCGATCAGAGCAAGCTACTTTCTATTCTGATCTCAGAGGATCAAGTCTCCCAAAGATGTCTATTTCAAATGAAGCTCTCCAAAAGGTATGTTAGGAAGCAGTCTACAAGCCAGACCCATCCTCTTGAAGCTTATCTCAACATGTCATTCTATCATATGTCTCGTTTGCAAGAGCTCTTGCTAACACAGCATCCAGCTGGTCCAAGAGATTGAAAACCAGGCCATCCAATCTCAACAACAAATCGGCATCATCAGATCTCAAATCGCGATCAAGCAACGCGAGATCCGCAAGCTTGAGTTGACAGCCAAAGAGGTCTCTGAGCTGCCATCTGATACTAACATGTATGAAGGAGTCGGCAAGATGTGAGCTCATACTTTTCTTGACATCTACTACTATCTATCTATGCCGGTCCTAATTGCATCGGCGTTGGTCCCTCTCTACTGGGACAGGCACACCACCAAAGCCAAACTCAAGAGTCACGATCACGAGACCTTCTCAAATTTCAAGCCAGAATAAAAAGCAACGTCTGCATACACACACACCTCAGAATGGAAAGCTGATTTGCCACGTAGGTTCGTCTTCAGCCCTACGAGCGAGGTAAATTCCCGCCTGACGACCGAGACACGCACGCTCTCGTCGGAAGTCGAGAATCTAGGCAAGCGCCTCCAGTATCTCGAGACGACGTTCAAGAATAGCCGGGAGCACATGGATCAGATCTTCAAGAGCGGAGGGCGTGCATGAGTGGAAGGGGATGGAGAGTAAGGCGTAGAGGGAGAGGCGGGGAAAGGGAGACATGGCAAGATCTGGGAAGGGAGGAGCCGTCGTGCATCGCATCGCCTCACTTATCATATCCATGTCCTTCAAGGAGAATTACCTATTTCTGTCGATTAGGTCCCTGACTGGGTTAGGGCCAGCGAGTTACCCAGATCGTGGTACTGGCACATCCGCAAAGTGGGGAGTGCAGCGATGGGTTTCGCGGACAGCACAGCCCAAACCAACGGCGGCAGAAGAAACTGAGGGAATACCTTCATTCTCAAACCTCAAAAGCAGCACGAGAAACATCAGCAAGCATACAGCACCAAAAATAGAACCTTTCCCCCTCCCATCATCCAAAGTGTTTCGTCCTGCCCCATTGTTCAGATTCGCAGTCGAAGGTTTTGGGGGCTGAATGTGGAAGGATTGTTCAGCTTTCCAATATGGAGACGTTGACTGGTTGTCGGTCCGGAAAGCAAATCAAATCATACGCCAACTCGACAACGAACGAAAGATGGAAAGTCCCAGAAATTAATTACTCACAGGGGCAAACTGCAGGAGAATTTTCATTTTCCGTGATACAAGCATCTTATTCATCATCATCAACCCGAGACTACCATGACCATTAACCTACTCGGTGAAGCAGGCAAGTCATACAAACACACCCTGCCTGCAGCCCAGACCCCGTTACAGTGCATTACTGCAGGCGCGCGTTTCTTTCTCGCCTCGCCTAACGTCTTCAGCGTCAGCTCAGTCATCATCTAGCTCATCACCAAGGTCCCAGCAAAAGAAAAACCACAAGTCTACCAATACACAACCGAAAAATAAGCCGAGAACGAGCCTAAACAGCTCTTCTCAATGTCCTTTCAATTCCCTCACCAGGCAGCCAGCATAATTTTAAATTGAAAGCTTCGCAATTCAGCTCCGAAAGTTTGGGGGCCATTTCTCCCAACCCCGACGACATCGACCCACATAGCCCAGAAGGGATGGAGGGGTCATTCGATAGGGACGCGAGGTGCTAATCCTGACTGTGCCATGCCCAACCTCTCGAAGTTCATCCGCCGTCCGGCCTTTGTGTTTGAGAAGAGGCCCTTTCATGCGGCCCGATCCCCGTCAGAGCGTATCGCGGGATTGGAGGAGGAGGCTTTTGATAGGCGTCTTGGATTTCAAATACCCCTCCGTTCAAAGAATGTTTACTGCGAGAGTCTGTGAGTGAGTGGAAAAGACGAGATCGAAGGTTTCGGATGCCCCGCGCCATCATCGCACGAAAACGTTCTTGATTGTCCTGTCTGTGCTTGGTAGCGGGGCAGCCGAAGGCTTTAAATGGATGCAGATGCACGAGTTGGTTACTCCTTTTCCTGTGACCGCATTAGCAAGTAAACTTTTTCTCCAGAATAACCAGGGCATTTTAACAACTGCGATATTTGTGCGTTCTCGGAAGGAGACGATTCGTGAGGTGCGCTTTACGAGCGTCGAAAGACCACTGGCTCTAGCACTCTAGCAGCTGCATGCGCTGCAGTAGTCTCTACCTGACACCCCCGCCATGATTTCCTTTGACCCCGCTGTAAAATCACTGTAACTTAAGGAAGAAGGCAAAAACGGCACTACTGCGAGCCAAGTTGGAGGCTGGCAACCCAAGTAAGGTAGGGAACTGCAAAAGGTGGATATATGTCCTTAGGGCTGTCCTATGAGAGGTGAGGAAGATGGAGAGGACCTGGAATAGATATGCGCTTTTGGTGTGCTGTGCCACATCCAGGCCCAAACCGAAACCCAAATCAAATCCATATCCAGAGCCCGGGAACGGCAGCGGGCCATCAGAAGTTTCGGTGGTGTTGGTGGTGGTGGTGATAGTGTCCCATCTATCCCATCTCATCCTATCAATGTCGTGAACTTTCCACATTGTGCTTGTTGGCTGACATTGCCGCGTCGCTGCTAAAGACTTATCTCCATACAGCAGCATGAGCATGTCTCATCTAAGGAAGGTCCCGTCCGTCTTGTCCAGGCCCGAAGGTCTTGTCTTGTTGGTCCCCTGCCCTACCATATCATACCCTGTGAGCAAAAGCTGGCTGTTGGTGGCTGGTCAAGTGCTCACTCGCAACGCACCGCCAACTGCACCCAAAGACCTAAAAGGTGGAACAATAAGGTGTCCACTGCATGGATCGGAGGCGCCAGACCACCTGCAACTCAGCCCAGGCCAGATCAGCTCCTGCGTCTGGTCTGGTAGGGAGGGAGGGTAGGGGAGTGAAGGTTACAGTCTTGTGTTAGCAATAGTTATATTGAGCGTACCGATACCGTACCGTACCCCTCCATGCCTCCCACCATGTATGTAGTGCTCCCTCTCCCATGCCCAGTAGTCTCACCTTAAATCAGCCCATGCCCACTCCTGCTGACACCGACTTTCTCCTTCCCTTCTTTTCCTTTTCGACTCACTCGCTCACTCATCTCTGTTTCCGACTTACACATCTCACATTTCCGTGCTTGCGTGGAAACTTCAACTTCAACATCAAGAAAACAATATCTTCACTTCGAGGACCGTTCGTTGCGCAGGATAAGATAAAGTTCGAGACACCACCAGTTCGCTCGCCCTTCGCCTATCGAGATCGCCCGTCCAAGCCCAGGGCAGCACCCACAGTGCGGGGTCTACCGTATTTGACAGCCCGAAAAACAGGATAGCCAGCCTTGCTCCGCGACGCCCGAGCATAATACGATTTCAAGATAGAAATCGCAGCCTTGCGCCTCCAAAAATATAAACATAAATTAAAAACCAGGCTTTGAAGCTCGAACGACAGCCTCGCCAAGATGAGTTATCACGGCCATTACGACGAAGAGGACGAACTCGACATCCGAGTCCGTCGCGGAAGAGCATCTCCCCAACCAAATATTTTCCCGGAGCATCGCTACCGACCAGCACCACGCCCATTCTACGAGAGTCACGGCAGCTCCTACCTCGTGCCAGCGGTCAGCGTCGGAGGAGGTGTCCATAGATCACGATCGACTGGGTATCGCCGACCCGTCAGTCCTCCATCGCCAGCTCCCCAGGCTCCCATTGTGATCAACAATCGCATTTACAATGATTACGAGGACGATGATTACCTCGGCCTCGCTCCACCACAGCGCTCTCGCTCTCGCTCTCGATCCAGACCGAGCTCTTTCGTCCAGGATCCCCGAGACCAATATGAGCTTGATAGAACACGCAGAGAGCTCGAGTCTTACCGAGCAGTTCACACCCGAGACGAGTATGAGATGGAGCGAGCTCGGCGCGAGCTCGAGGCCTACCGCCTCGCTAAGGACCAACAGGAGAAAGACAAAGTGCGCCGGGAACTAGAAGCGTATAGAGCGGTACATACACGCGACGAGTATGAGATGGAGAAAACTCGTCGGGAGCTAGAATTGTACAAGATCGATAAGGAGCGCCAGAAGGAGGACGAGCGCCTCAGGAAGCAGGTCGCTGCTACGAAGGAAGATATCGAGCTGGAGAAGACCCGGAAGGAACTCCAAGAATTCAAAGCGCAGAAGGAAAGGGAGGCTGAGGAGAAGCGTGTGAAGAAAGAGTTGGAACTGCAGCGTCTGAGAGATGAAAGGAAGGCGGAGGAGGAGAAGAAGAGGTTGAAGAAGGAAGCGGAGGCTGCGATTGAGAAGTACAAGATTGAGGAGGCCGAGAAGGCTGCTAAGGCCAAGAAGGAGAAGGCGGAGAGGGAGGAGGAGTACCAGAAACGACTCCAGGAGGATCTGCGCAAGTCTGGTATGGACGAGAGACAGATTGCGGTGGTTCTCAAGAAGGATAAGGGCGTCGATCCGAACAGACCAACATACACTCGAATGTCGCGTCGCCATCTCTCTATCGAGACGCTCAACCGGTACAGAATCGACTACGAGTTTGACCAGGTAAGAAGAAGCAATGCTTTGCTGACGAGACCGCACACTAACGTTAAAATCCAGGATCCCGATTATGTCCTAATCAAGCGCTGGGTCCCCGAATACGAACAGGATTTCCTGTGGTCTCATACTAGGGAGATCAGAGAGCGTAGACAGCCTGTGCTATTGTCCATCGAGGGAAAGAAACACCACCACCACGAGACCGAATTCGAGTTCGTACGCAAGAAGAAGCACGAGAGAAAGCCATCGCCATCTCCACTGTTGACTTTCCTGGCTGGTGGGAAACGGTAGACATTTGCTGGAAAGGAAATAAAGAAAGAAAATACGTTCCTGAGATCTTGGAATATCGGAGGAGTTGGATTGGAATTGGAGTTTTGTGTTTTGATTTTCTGCTTCGCGAGAAGTTGCTTTTTGATTCTTCTCTTCTTGGTCTTTGAAATACCCACTCAATATGAAATGGAAATTCGTTCAAATAACGCCAGCCCAAGAGATAACCATGACATCCGATGTTCCGATGTGTTGTACATTTTGGTGTTTGTCGTATCGGGCTCCACTAGAGGCCATACTCTCGACTTTTTGTGAGCAGGATCTTCGGTGTTATACAAAGTGGTGATTTTACAACGCGCGAGCTGAGACTTCCGTATGTGTCCAAACATGCTCAGCTCTTCTAATGAGCTCTTCGTAGAGCGTCCATGCCAGCGCCGAACTGACAGCCTTCCTTCCCATCCGTATCCCCAAGCCATCAAAGAGCGACTTGAAACCATCCTCCCTCACCATCTTCCGTCCCGCATGGACAATATTATGGTATTTCCTCGGCTGGAGCTGGATCCTGGTCTTTATCGCATCGAAGGGGTTCGTGAGCGCTGTAGCTAGACCAGCGGCCAGAATCCCAGACCCGAAATTGATTGATGCGGATGTCGACCCTTTCATGCCTTTTGACAATTCTCCTGCTATAGGAACTTTGTGGACTAGCAGACTGAGCCGCTTTTTCGATTGCTCGTAGAACACCACGTATAATCCTGCGTACGGCGCGTCTCGTATGGCCGTTGCTCCAAAGCCAGCAAAGAAGCCTTTCAAGCCTTCCGTCTTCAAGATATCCCTCCCAGCCCCGACAATCGAGTTGTACGCATAGAAACTCGACTCGTACCTGACCTTGATAACAGTCATCGGCATCAATATGAAGCCCGCGCCAGCCCTCGCAATCGCACCCGTCGTGAGGTTCGCTAGATTCGAGAGTTTCGGGAGGGCGGACGAGTGGCTAGGGAGGGTCTTTTTGTCGATGGCTCCGATGCTTCGGAGGAGGTTGGAGCGCGCTACATTTTGGCGCAGAGCGTTTAGACTGGTGAAGTAGATGGCGGATCCGAAGCCGGTTCGTAGGGCTGAGGGGAGGGTTCCGCGCCAGAAGGACCGGATGGAATTGGGGGACTTGGAGATCTCGCGGATGGTGGCGAGGAGTGAGCTGTGCCCTGACTGCTGGACTCGCGTCTTGAGGAGGTCGGCGGGTTGGAGGAGGACTGCGGAAAGGATGCCAGACCCCAGACCAGCTACAAAGCTTTTTGGGAGTCAGTGAGTCGGCTCGTTCTGAATGGTGGAGGAGAAGTGAAAATATCTGAATCGCTCGAACAGATTGCACGTCTGCCCAGCGGACGCTCTTGAAGCCAGAATCGAAAAGTGAAATAAAGACATACTGGAATGCTATATAGAATTAGTGGCGGTATGTTAGATCCAAGAGCTTGTACTTACAAGTTGACGATTTCCCGGCTTGGCCGCCATTGGACATTTCGTACTGATGTTACAAGGACATTGCTTTTACTTTGAAAGAGATGAAGTCACAGCTTCTAAACTGAGAATAGATCTGGGATCGAGGTCCTCAGATATAGCTGGAGAGATGTTGCTCGATGAGTCGCGGACGAGAACTTTCAGGGAGAGGCTGAGAATGCTCGGAGTAAGCTTTTGAATGAAGAGGCTTGCAGACGTCATGACCCACATCCACGTGCGGGTGAAGAGTAAGCATTTTATGTTTGCCAAATTTTGGTGTGAGAAGGAATTGCAATTGTTTCTCCGACAACTGGATTGTTTTGGATCTAGTTAGTAGTTCTTTGTGTAACCTTCTAGGATGTTATAATGTCCTGTTGGTGTTGACTGAGGAAGGGTTTGCCTTCAGCTGATCAAGCGAACCCCCAAATTGACTCCCACTCTGGACGAGCTATCATGTATCATCTCGCTTGATCGTCTCTTCAATACTTATTGAATATTCTATTCCTTGTAGATCGGCGAGGACATCCGTATCGTCTCTTCTAAGAGCCAATTGGTCGTCCGTATCATACGCTTCGGTCTAACAAGTTTCATTTCTCCCGTCTTCCAATACATCTGCAACTATGGCAATTGCAGTATATGATCCTTCCATCAAGTTACTGGGTAGATGCTAAGTACAAGTAGGCAATTGGTCAACTATGCTCCACGGCATCTATGAGCCACAATCTGGCACTTTGTCAAATCCTCGTCAAGAAAGCCGTTGAGGCTGGAGCAAAGGTAAGTAAACAAACACTTCCTCAACGAAGTATCATCTCTTACCTACCCATAGGCACTCTTCCTTCCCGAAGCGACTGTAAGTGCTTCCCGCCAAGCTCTCTAAAAGTGTATTCCATACACATCGGTACCTAACTCACCACCTATCCAGGACTACATCGCCTCCAGCCCCAGCGAATCACTCTCCCTTGCCCGCCCCTTGGAAAGCAGTCCCTTCGTCCTAGGTCTTCGAAAATCCGCCAAAGAATCTAACATAGCCATCAACGTCGGAGTCCACGTTCCCACCATTAGCGGGAAAATGGCCAATCGAAGTTGTTGGATCGATGAGCGAGGAGAGATAGCATCGTACTATGACAAGCTGCATTTATTCGATTATGGTGCTTTGAAGGAGAGTAACAGTGTAGATGGGGGCAAGGAGATCGTAAAGCCTGTTGAGACGGTTGTGGGTAGGGTTGGGCTGATGATTTGTTTTGATGTGGGTTCGCTTGTTTCCTCTTCCCCCTGCCAATGTCTCTTGTGATTTTGAACTTTCAAGTCACCAAACCCAGTAGAATAAGGAAACATAGACTGATATAACACCTGGAACTCTCTAGCTTCGTTTCCCAGAAATAAGCCTAGCACACAAACGCCAAAACGCACAAATCCTAAGCTACCCCTCCGCATTCACCGTCCCAACAGGTAAAGCGCATTGGGAGACGCTGCTGAAAGCGAGAGCAATCGAGACCCAGGCATATGTCATTGCAGCAGCGCAGATTGGGTCGCATAATGAGAAGAGGACGAGTTATGGGCACTCGATGGTGGTGGATCCTTGGGGTAAGGTATTGCTGGATCTGACGGGTGAGGGGAGTGAGGCTGAGATTGGCCTTGTGGATGTTGATTTGGAGTACAGAGAGAAAGTCAAGGAGTCGATGCCGCTATTGAGGAGGACGTGAGTACTTCGGTACGTGTAGAAGTTCGAAGACTTTGCTAACTTCAAATAGGGATGTATATCCCGAGATATAAGTTCTTGGAAAATGTTCGGTTAGACGAAAGGAATACTAGAAAGTCTGTAGCACTTATAACTCGCAAAGTGAAATGACTCATAAAACTCTGGTTAGTTACAAGAATGTCTACAGGATGCTCTTTTATTTCCCAAACGCCCACGATGCAAAGTAGTTGATATCTATGCAACGCCCCGCTAATGTTGAATCACTTTTGATATCCCTTCCCAATGAATGTAATTCGCAGCCATGCTATGTCAACTCAACTCAACTCAACTCACCGCGGATTTCTTCATCCGAGAATGTGCTCTCTCAGCTCAATCTCCATAGTCCATTCCAGTAACTGCCCGCCATCGATCATACCTACAGCTCTTTCTTGGCTTTCTTTAATCCACTTTTGCTTTGTGCCTTCTCCCTCTTCGCATAAATAGCAGATGTGAACGGATCCTCGAACCTCAAAGCAATCAAGTAGACAATAAAAACCTCAGCAGTCAACAGTATACCCGCAGGTTTTCCAAACAGAATAGCAGTTCCCAGAAAGCTCATTGTGGAGCCATAATACATAGGCGAAACCGTAACATTGAAGGGAAACCCAGTCACAATATCATCCATCAGAATGCCAAAGTAATCACCGAGGTATGTGCCAGTGACGCCGAGCGCCCACATAGAAGACAGGACGAGGACATTGCCTGTGGCGATGAGGCCATACGCGATGTAGGTTGCAAGGGCGGTTTGGAGGAGGGGATGGCTGGGCTGGGCGCGCAGGGCTCTTTCGTATAGGAAGTCGCGGAAGATGCCTAGGGAGAAGATGGTCACGGCGAGTCCATAGCATGCCATGCGAGAATTCCCGCCGGCGAGCTTGGTCAGGATTTTGTTGTGGTATTCTGGGGGGATTAGGTTAAGGGTGGGCGAAGTGAGAGAGGATGGAGGAGCTACCTTGACGAGCTACAGTGCTGACTCGATATTAGCAAGTTTCTAGTGATTAGAAACAGAAGACCGTGAGCTTACTTCCAAAAGATTGGGTTGAAGGCAATTGACGCTGCAGCAACTGTGGGATCTGTGAGCTTCCAAACTTCAATCTGCTTTCAAACGAGCATACCTGCCAGACTCTTCTGGTCAAAGTCGACCAAACCGTTATTTTGACCAACGAAGCTCGTCATGATGGACGAGAAGCTGCAATGGCTGGAAATGATTGTTTGCAGAGTGAAACTGTGTCCTCGATTTTTTAGTGAAAGTTGTTGGCGGCGGGATTGAACTTTCGCCAGGCACTGTAAGTGGAGTTGAGCGAGCAGCGATCACGAGCAAATGCACAGATGACGTCGAAGCGAGAATCTGGGGTGTGGTGTCTATCAGAGGGGGAGCTCATCGTCCGAACTTTAAATGTTGAAATGGAATATATTTTTTTTCCACATCCGGATGTACACACAATCTAGATATAGGAACATCTAATGGTCTGAATTCATCCTTGATTCATGCGCCAAAAACCCTGGATATCGTTACGCAGAGTATGCCCACCCAAAAAAGACTCCCCGAGCCGCCAACACCAATGAAAGAGAAACTGGTACATATGGCTATTGCCGACGAGTACGAGTCTTTTTCGCTGTCGTTGCAGCATCCTCTTCCTCTTCGTCTTGTCCTTTTTTCAAATCTTCATCTAACCCCCATTCTTCTTTGTCATACCAGTCCTCGCCGTCAGACATATCCCGATTTAAGCCTACATGGCCGTCGGCTTTTGCCCATTTCATGACCAATTTGCGGTAACGATCTGCTTTCAGCAAGCCGTCGTATACCTTCTGGGCGCCTCGGCACACTTCTTCTTGTTTCTGGATATACAGTTGCAATAACCTCCGAGTCTCGTCTGCTTCTGGTGGCGGTAGACCAACATTTCGGTCAGGACGAGATGATGCTGGTGCTAAGAAGATGGGGTGGATGAACATGTCGCTACCAGAGTCTGGGCTTGCGGATCTAGTCCTTGTTGTATTGTTGTCTGATGCTGCTTGTGCTTGGGCTCGTGTCCTCATGCGGTGAGTTGCCGGAATACCATCTTGATCTTCTTCCAGTTCACCATCGATCATATCAGCTTCCTCTATAGGCTGTGTATGATCTTCAGGAGCTCCATTCCCTTGCTCATTGCCCAGTTCATCCACGTCCATCTCGGGTCCTGAAGGTCCCCCTCCCGAAACGCCATTTTTGCCATTTTGTAGGGAAGGTGTTGCTTTCTCATCAAGTTCGTTTGGCTGCTTAGGGGTAGCTTTGCCTGAGTTACCTGTATTCGTTGCGGAACCCATGGAAACGTCCTCGTCTGCGGCACCCTCGGTGGTCTGCAATGCATCCGGCAGAAGAGCATCGCCTTCGATCGGCAGCCTCTGATCAATATCCTCCGAAGCGAGGGTTCCAGTAGAGACTTGATCACCCTCTACTCTTCCAACAACCTTTCCTTGCATAACTCCATGACCAGAGTCCCTCTCATCCATGAACATAGTGTAGTCGTTTTCGGTCTCAACACTTGCACAAGGGTACCAGGTTTCGTCACCGCTTAGCCTTGTCAATAAATGCTTGATTCTCCATAGTGACGCCTTTTCTTTCTGCACCATCTCGCCTGCGCTCCGCGTCAATTCAGTCAATGTTTTCGAGGTAAATGGTTTCGATAAGGTAGGATGATTAGGGAGATCCGAAGCCGCTGTTAATGGGACAAGGAGGTCTAAATATCAAATGTAAGCTGGAGCACCAGCAATCATAGTAGATGGTGAACCATACTTTCAATCTTTACATCGGCGTAGGGGTCCAGTTCCGCAGCAGCAGCTATTGCAGCTGCAGCCCTTTCATCATCATCATCGCTGTCGACCTCGAACCCATCCTCGTCAAGCAAAGGCGGATTGCGACTTATAATGTCTCTCTGGTATCCCGCATGCTCGATTCTCTGTTGGCGCGTTATAATCTAGGCCGTGGAAATGTCTGGAAGCTGAAAACACACCCTTTTGTACACCTGAGGTCCACTAGGGGGCGCCAATTGACCTTCGTGGATAAATCTTGCTTTCTTTCTCAACTTATTCCCGCGGTTTGTAAGGTTTTCAATCGAGCTGTCGGAATCGGAATCTTCAAAACGAAGTTGTGAGCCTTACGACAACAGCGGCTCGGTTTGAAGGACTTTACCATAAGCTTTTCTTTTCACAGCCCTTTTCATGCCAGCAATGGTGTCCGCGAATATCGCAGCTTGAGATGCCATTGCGCTGGTTCGTGACAGTATCTGGCAGTCGTTTCTACTGCTTGCCCAGCTCGAAGAAGACGATTGTGACCGAATTCGCGATCATCTGCAAACTTCCGTGAGGGGTTTGAGAAGCACCACCAGACCGGCGCAACCAAAAGACGGAAATAGGATCGATACTCGAGGATTCAGTAGAATGGCGAAGAGTAGTACCGAGCCTTTCTCGAGTCGTAAGTTCGGCAGATGTTGTGGTGGAAAGATATCTGGCGGATCGACGAGTGAATGAAGTAGGAAACAGTGATGAGAAGTGTGAGCATGGATGAACTTGGGGGATGGGCAAGACAAGGCTGGAGCCGAATGATGCGCTAAAACTTTGGTGGAGTCCAGGGGACAAGGCCAGCTGCAGACTCTCGAACATCGACAACTCCAAGGTCTGAGCCTTATGACAACAAATCACTCCAGAACCACAATTCTTGGGACAACCGGATTTCAGTTTTCTCTGCGATTGCAGGGCGCAGGATATGGCCGTTGCTCTTGAGTGTTTGGACAAGTAAAAGGGAGTACCTATCGCAAAGGACTCTTCGACCACCCAGAACGCACGTCTAAGAGAGTTGAGACCTTTGCTTATGGAGAATATACAACTTGGACGTCATGGACGGCTACGCACCAGCCTACGTGGCACATAATATTCCTCTGCTGGTTGTTTCTGGTCTCGGCCCTGGCAGATTGCACGACGTTCAGCTGGAGGGAGGTACACGGATATCTTCTGAAATACCGACGGTGGAATCTGACGATGCATTGGCCCTATTGAAGATTTTCAAAGATGGAGATGCTTCCGATCTGGCATGGAATGCTCGAGAGCATAGCGGCAGGAACAAGTTCAAAGTGAAGACTGTGGGAAGGGTAGTCAAGCCAAATCAGTGTATATCTGTACAATCACTGAACCTCAATAGGAATACATTTTACCACCACGCAGTGCTCAATTACCTGCTGAAATACCCACCAGCCCAACATCGAAACCTGTCTTACATTCTGTGTTGTCGCCGCTGAGTCCCGGTTCCAGACTATTCCCTGATGGCTTGCTAGACTCTGCATGGATTGAGAAGCATCAAGATCAGATACCTAGCGCCTTTATACTGTTCTACACATTTACTTCAGATCCGAATCTGTCCACCTTGCATGATAATCAGTTGAAGACGGACATAAACAGCACCAAGAGCATATTGAACCAATCTGGGTAC
This sequence comes from Cadophora sp. MPI-SDFR-AT-0126, assembly GCA_020747065.1. NCBI lineage: Eukaryota > Fungi > Ascomycota > Leotiomycetes > Helotiales > Ploettnerulaceae > Cadophora > Cadophora sp. MPI-SDFR-AT-0126. The sequence continues at coordinate 161,152 of JAGMVK010000021.1, read as the reverse complement.
AAAACTCGCATGGTAGTGGCCTTGCTCAGCGAGAAATCTATTGTGCAATCCCCAGATGTCGAAGAACGTCTTGCCAATATCCGCAAAGCAACTGGCTTAGATTCCAAGACCTCATTCTTTTTCCTCCCTCCACAGAGTTCTGCCGTTGAGCTACAAGCATTTGTGGAGACCATTATCACAACCATATATCCTATATGCATCGAATACTACCGGGATCTAAGCAAACATTCCAGAAGGAAACGGAACAGAGGAGTAGTTCCACCTCCGACGGCTCCTCCTACCTCAGGTACCTCTCAGACACTGTCAAGTCAAGGCTGGAATGTCAGATATGATTTCAAGCTGGGCATATTTGCCGAGTTTCGACAGGAGATGGACTCTGCTGTTCGCTCTTTTGAGAGCGGATACGAGGTCCTGCTTGGGCCTGATGTTCTTGAGGCTATAGCGAGCTGGAGTCCAAGATGGAATGAAGCCCGCCTCTTGGCTGACGTCTTTGCGTTTCGTATTGTTCGTTGCTTGCTATGGAATGGCAATAGCACAGCAGCCGTAAGGAGATGGCAGTCGCATCGGGAGAGAATCCGAGACTTTGTAGATCGCAGGGGCAAAGGGTCATCGACATACGGATGGCAAGCATGGGAAGCTCGATGGGCCACAGTCATGGCTGAAATGATCAAGAAAGTCTCCTTCGTTGATCTTGCAGGACAGGCAACATTTTTGCAAGCAGAGAAGACCATCGCAATTGGCGAGCGGATACAGCCTTGGGAATACCTTCACCATCCTGGGTACTGGTTCCGCACTGCCGCAACGCATCTTATGGCACGCCGCGCCTTAGCTCAAGCAATACCGCAAGAAGACCGATCTCCCCCAGGTTCTTCGCCAGCATCCCATATTGCTAGCAAAGCTTATACCTATGATACGTATCTCTGCCCTGAACCTCACGAAGAGAATCCGCTTCCTGGACGTCCTGGTATTGACCATCCGGCACTCATCATCGATACGCTTGCTAAAGCCATATACGAGTTTCAGAAAAGAGGTCAGTCTCGCGTTGTCCAAGAGCTACAACTTCTATCTGCGAAGGAGAGCATGAAGAGGGAAGCTTGGGAAGATGCCGTGCACATTCTACGTCCTCTCTGGCAGAAGATGTCTTATAGACGTGAAGGGTGGTGGAATGCAGTAGAAGAAGTTGGCTGGGCTTTGAGAAAAGCCGCTGTTTGTGCCGGCGACGGTGGCTCAGTCATCGCCGTTGATTGGGAGTTGATGAACAGAAGTATGTGTACCCCTTTGAGCAATATTCAATGCTAATGAAGGCAGGCTTCACACATCATTCCGGTTGGCCCTACGATTTGTCAAAATCTTTAGAAGGCTTAGACACGGTCAAAACTAAACCTGCCGTAGCCCTACATGACCATGAGATAAATTCTTTTTTGTCTGCGACCTACACCTTTGAGCAGTCGGAGGGCAAGGTGGGAGAACCATGCTTCTCTCAACTTGCTGTGAGCTCACATGCAGTGCCATCAGCTGCTCCTGTCACTATCGCGGAGATCAAAATCGTATTCGAGGGCTCAATGAAGCCAGTAGTGATATCGCATCAAGAGGGTGAAGTTGGGGTGGGGGAGTCGAATCAAATCTCGCTTCGCACTGTCTCATTAACAGAATCAGCTCATGAGAGCCAGCCAACTCTGATAGGAGAAGCCACTCTCATCTTTCGACCCGGCGAGACGAAGATCTTTGAATTCAGTAGCATCTTAAGAGAAGCAGGGGAAGCAACTGCTGTATCTGCTACCTTCTCCATGGCTACTGATCTTTTCGATCTCGAGTATATTAACACGTTCTCGCAGACAAATATACCGGATGTTTGGTGGGGTGAGCAATCTATCAAGAAAAGGATTGTTCGTGCCAATGCAGCATCGATTGTCATCCTTCCAAAGCCTCCGAAGATCCAACTCAGACTTCTCGGGCTTCGGGAGCAATATTATATGAACGAGCAAATCGTGCTACAGGTTGAAGTCACGAATGGAGAAGAAGTTGACACTGTCGTCAATCTCGAAGTACGCCTCCTCGGAGAAGATGCGCCGCCTATAATGATGAAGTTGGGTGGTACTGAGGTATTTGAAGCAGAAGACGGTGACAATGCCTCGCTGGCTGGAACACCAATTGGGCGGATTGCAAGCACAGCATCGACTGTCGTGGAGATAATAATTCCTTCACTTAACTTACCGGCCGTTTACGAGCTAGCCATGAAGTCGGCATACAATCTGGTGTCCGACATGGAAACACCAGTATACCAGTCCATGTCAATGCAGCTGGAAATCATTAACCCTTTTGAGGCCAACTATGACTTCTCTCCAAGGATACATCCTTATCCGTGGCCTAGTCTTTTTACTCACGAGGAAGGAGTAGATTCGGCAGTTGATGAAGAGGTCAGCGCCCAAGGTCTAGCACAGAAGTGGTGCTTGACAGCTAGATATGCGTCTTTTGCGGTAGAAGAATTGATCGTCGAAGATATCGATGTGGAGATCATTGGTTCCAACGGAGGAATTACATGCTACACAGAAAAGCTGACAAAGATTCCCGAAAGTGGTCTGCGTGTCGCACCCAAGAGCCTAGAAGAGGCACTATTCGACGTTTTCACTCAAAAGATCTCGCTCGATGATCGAGGCACAGCAACGCTCGATATTTCTCTAAGCATCAAATGGCGGCGTGATGGAGAAGGCTCCCCAATGAACACGACCGTCCTTGCGGTTCCACGACTACTCGTATCCAGCAGTGAGCCACGAGTCCTTGCTTCTGTCTCCTATTCCACGAAGCTCCCATCCATGATCCATTTCGACGTCACAATCGAGAATCCATCCAATCACTTCCTCACATTCGGGTTGACAATGGAGCCTAGCGAGAAATTCGCTTTCTCCGGTGTCAAGTCCTCAACCTTGCAGCTTGTACCTTTATCGAGGAGGACGATGAGATTTCGATTACTGCCGACAGTGCGTGGCGAGTGGATCGGACCTATTCATTGCGTCATTCGAGATAGGTATTTCCAGAAAGTACTCAAGATAGCTCCAACCGAGGGCATGAAAGTCGAGAAGGAGGGCATTCTGGTTTGGGTACCTGCGGAGGATGACTTCTGAAACTCTGCAGCTCTAGGTATGCTGTGCAAACCAGTCATGGAAGTTCGTGGTCATGATAATAAGATAGATAGAGGTGTAAATTCTAGACAAAGACAAATTCTAGGCTGAGATCTTCTACGTCCTCTATATCTTGCTCTTTGGTCGTTTCAATGGACCACCGATTCTCTTCTGCCATTCCTCCGAGAGTGTGGTTTTGGCCGCAAAACCCTGTTTGGTCCATTCCACATACTTCTTCTTTTCCTCTTCGAACCGTTTCAACTCCTTTCCTAGCCAAGCAGCAGAAGAATCGGCACACTTCTGGCTTGCCTCCATGGCAACCAAGTGGCCAATACCTTCCAACAGTACTTCCTCTACTCTGCCCTCCTTGGCACCGCCACTCCCACCAGTCCCGGACCCTGTGATATCTATCTTGTACTTGCGAGTTGCTGGTGCAGACATGTCGCTCTCTGAACCAAAGACGTAGAGAACACTAGGTCGCAACTCGCTCAGTCTGACAAGCGTGTTATATGGTTCGGGCCTGTAAAATGGGAACTTGGAGGGACTATCATCACGCATATCTGGGACAAGGTCCCGGCTAATGACTTTCGTTCCATCTTCATTCATAGCTTCCCAAGTCGGTCTCAAGAACGTAAAGCATTCTTGATGCTTTGTAGTCGTCAGCGTTACGGAGCCTTTCTCATTAGGATACAACGCGGTAGGGGTTTCTCTAATCCCATACTTGCACCAGATATCCAGCGCTCTAGGATCCCAAGTTTGGTAGAATTTCTGCTTGCGGAAAGCGGCTTCGGCTTCGGCTCGTGATGGCCATAGATCTCGACGGAATGTCGATGCTGCGGCAGGACCTGGACCGCCGGGTGAGGAGGCTTCTCTTTGCACTACGGGATCGAGCAGAACGAGAGTAGTGAAGAGACGCGGGTGGATCAAGGAGAGGTTGCAGAGTGTGTTGGCACCAAAGGAGTGACCGATTCCGACGATTGGGAGAGGCATTTCTGATCGGAATTGATTGATCATATGAAGGAGGTCACGGGGATGATCACTCCATGCAGCTAACAATGCTTTAGATCTGGAGAATGATTTGGGATGGAGCACTTACGATCGTTCCCCAGTAGTCCCTCGTTCAATACTCCACTTTGACCTTGCTGAGCAACGTCTGCAATCCAGATACTTCTTATCCTGAATCCACTACTTTTCGAACGAGCATGCAAGTCCTCCCATAGAGGCTCATATAGTTCCTACATCATATGAGATAGAATTCTCGTTCGTGAACCAATAGCCATACCTTCGGGAATCCATTTGCATGAGCGCTGATGATTGTAACATCACCGTCCTGCGGTTGAAGGTTGTCTAAAGGCGTATATTGCTTAACCGAGAGATGTAACACAGCTTCTTGGGAAGTTGATGTAGCGCGAGCATATTCCCGGATGTGCTGGCATTCCACCACATGCTCTTTTATCTTGAAGACGGAGGACGCCATGGCTGGGAGATGAAGGTTGGGACGAGGATCGGACAACTGCTTCCAACCTTTCTAGGCGAAAGCTGACAAGAACACTTAATCGGCCTACAGATCATGCAGGATGGAAAAAGCGAATAAAAAGCGAATAGAAATATTCGTAGATGGGAGAAACTTTGGTCACGGTTTGAATGTTGAGATTAACTTCAGCCATCTCATTGCACGGCTATTGTTCTCGGCAAGCCGAGGCTCAGACAGGCCAAATATCGGGGAGGACTTCAACCGTCGATGGATGTGGAGGATAGGCCCACCTCCCACATACTTCAAAGAATGAAAGATTTCTCAATCACAGTCAATAAGCTAAGAATAGAATCATGTGTACGATCGTAACTTACAGAGCAAACACCAGAATGGTTGGGACATGCTTCGTAAAATCACGTGATCTCGTTCTCAGAATCAATTTAGCTCCGAACGCGACTTCCTGTTTATCTCGCGACGCGAGGCAAGGCAAGGCAAGGCAGAAACCAACATCACCGTTCGACACCGTCTGCACACCTCCGCTCTCCACAACACATGCGATCAATCCGCAACGACGAAAACAATGGCTGAAGCTGCTTCTGATAAGCTCTTTGAGAATTGCCGATTCGGAATCATCGTCAATAGGGAACTTCCTCTCTCTCAAGCAGTAGAGGTGAGGCGCTTCGATGTACCTCGAGTGTGAACCACGCTGACTGACGATACAGTTGACGGAAATCATCGAAAGTCACTGCGGAGAGGTTGCAGACCTCAACGAGACTTTCACGGTCGAAAATGTTACCCATATCATCTCTGCGACCAGCGACTTCCCTCAGTATGTCGACTCGCGACAACATATGATTCCAGTCGTTGTACCTGCGTGGGTTACGCAGTCCCTCTTGAAGGGCAAAGAGGCTCCCATACGATCGTATACACCAGATCCCAAGAACATATTCGCTGGGGTGACGATATCATGCGCCGATATACCCACTGGGGACAAAGATGCCATTATTGGCGCGGTTCTGGCCATGGGTGGCATGGAAACAAATAACCTTACCAAGGCGACTACCCATATTTGCGCGTTGTCTGTTGACCACCCAAAGTGTCAGTCAGCCAGAGAGAAGAATCTGAAGTGCCTGATCGTACTACCTCACTGGTATGTGTACACCCGGTAAGAAAGGCCTCTGCAATGCTGACTATCTGCAGGTTCGATGACTGTCTGAAACTTGGAAAGCGGATCGATGAAAAGCCATACCTACTTCCCGATCCAGAAATATTTATGCTGAAGCCAGAGGCGGATCTCCCCATGCAATCATCTTCGAGCATCCATGGAGCTACAACAACTCTTCCCGAATCCTTGGTACTTTCAACCAACTCGCCAGTCCGGCCACTCACTATTTTTAAAGAGAAGAAAGTCATGATTGCTTCAGAACTCGATCTCAGCAATCGAACTTTAAAAGTTATTGAGGATCTTATTGTCAAGGGCGGTGGCAGCATTACGACTTCTGTGCACAATGCCAACATATATGTTTGTCATTGGCGTGAGGGAAGAGATTACGTTTTTGCATCCCGTGCGGGTATCGATGTCGGTAACCTCTCCTGGCTGTATTATTTGATTGCCAATAACGAATGGACTTCGCCACTGAAGAGACTGCTTCACTATCCCGTTCCCAGGGAAGGAATCCCGGGTTTTAAAGGCCTTCGAATTACGCTCTCAAACTATGGCGGGGAAGCACGAACATACTTGGAAAACCTCGTCACAGCTTGCGGAGCAGAGTTCACCAAAAGCATGAAGCAAGACAATACGCATCTAATCACAGCCCGAAATGGAAGTGAAAAGTGTGACGCTGCGAAGGAATGGGGCATCGAGATGGTAAACCATTTGTGGATTGAGGAAAGCTACGCACATTGTTCTATCCGGAAGTTGACCGAGCCAAAATACACACATTTCCCACCGCGGACGAATCTGGGAGAGATCATTGGCCGTACGCAGTTCGAATCCTATATTCTGGAAGAGAAATACTATCCCAGAGATCCAACACCAAGCCCAAGCGATCCTAAGCCACTGAGACGTCCGATTATGCATGAGAAAGATCGAAATGCAAGCTCAAGGAAGTCCAACAGCGACACTGTGATGGGAGGCCAAAGTGCCGATGGTAGCCCTGTCAAGGCTGCAAGAACTGGTCCTGCTCCCAGGAAGACCAAATCGTTGGGAGCCGTTCCGCCTCAAACTCCAGCAACAAAGCGAAGAGCAAGCGCGGGCAAGGAAAACGATACCCCGATCTCCACAGGTAGTCGAAGCGCAAAGAATAAGGCCATGTCGAGGCTGCACGAAATTGCTCCTGACATTGCTCTTTATGAAAAAGAGAAGAAGCGCAAGGGCTCTGTTTGGGGAGGGGAGCGAGCTGCCAACAACTACGAAAAACAGAAATCGGCGGAACGCAGCTCTAGCCCAGTGCAGAAGAATGTGGAAGATGAGTTCTCTGAAGATGAGGAGGTGGAGGAGGAGACTCGAAATCCCAAACGTCAACGAACAGGGCTCCCTCCACCTACTATTCGTCTACTCATCACAGGCTACAAAGACTGGATTGGTAATATTGCCAAGGAAGAAAGTGACAAGGTAAGCAGATTGTTACATTCCTTGAAGTTCATACTAATCATTCCATAGAAAAAGATGAGAGAACTTGGCATTCTGGTAGTAACAGACCCTCTCAAGTGCACACATCTCGCTGCTCCACATATTGTCAGAACGCAGAAGTTCCTATGCGCTCTTGCCACAGGACCTACGATTGTTAACTCGAATTACATCGACCAATGTGTGAAAACTCACAAGGTTCCAAAAGTCGAGGATTTCTTGCTAAAAGATGTGGAGAGTGAGAAGAGATTCGGAGTGAAGCTGAAGGATGTTGTTGCCAGAGCGAAGACAAACAAGCGCAACCTTCTATTCCGTGTTCCGATTTACTGTACTCCGAAGATCGACAATCCTGGAATCTACCAATCAATTGTTGAAGCAAATGGAGGCACGTTCGCTTCCTATCGTGGACGTCCCATGATCAAGAAGATATCTGCGGAGGAAGATGATGGACCAGCAGAACCAGTCTACCTGCTTACGGGCGAACACCCCGAGGAGCGCAAACTTTGGCCCAAATTTGAGGAAATGGCGAGAGATGGCAACATGATCCCGAGGATTGTGCCTATTGAATGGCTGTTAGACGTTGCCATGGCCCAACAGCACAAATGGAGCGACAATTTCTTAATTACGAGAAGGTGATCGGCTTATGGATTGATGTATTGTACTTGCTTTGGGAGCTCATGCAGTAACGGCTTTTGTAAGAGGTGATACCCTGTGCTTGGAACGGGTCATGAAGGTCCTTAAGGACATTAGATATTCTAGTAACAACAGAAAAAAATGCCTTCCCACTTTGTTAAACTCCTGCCCAATGCATATCATATAGGATGACTACTTCGCCATGCAATCCCTAGAAGAATTTGACACCTTGCTGGTCCTCCTGTCCGAATACTTGTGCCTTTCCCCGCTTCACCAATACACTCAAAGCTTTTTGTAATAGCTCTGGATCCATACCATGAAAATCTACAAATCTGATTAGCGAGGTACGACGGTGCAACTAGAAATATTGATATACCTTGCGATATCGTCGCTTCACTCTCCGTCAATTCATACAGCGTCAACACCGTATTTTTTTGGGCCGTCTCATCGACCTGAACACCATTATCAGCAATCCCTTTCTTTCCAAGATAATAAGGCAGAACCCATAGCTCACCCACTCCGCAATCAACCCCGCCCACTCCTCCACATCCCTCCACCAAACCCAAAATACACTTCCCTCACCCACTCCACCCGCTTTCCCGCCACCCTTCCCATCCCCAACAATCCACTCCGCCCTCCCCTCCCTCCGCATAAACTGCACCACCTCCCTCGCATCCTCGCGACTCAATCGTTTCCCTATCGCCTTATTGTAGAACAATTCGCTATCGAGTGCTTCCGATAGGGAGAGCTTGAAGATCTTGTGGTGGCGGCAGTAGGAGAGGATTAGGGAGGACCATTTTGTTAGCTGTGCGTGGTGGGTCGTGAGGTTCTTTTGGGCGGTGAAGAAGGGGGGGAAGGAGTAGTGGCGGGGGAAGGGGAAGGTTGTGCTGTTGCTGTTGCTGGCGCTGGTGTTTAGTGAGGTCGATGAAGGGGGTGGTGTTGAATAGGAGGGAGTATTTGAGGGGGCGAGGGATGGGGTAAGAGTTGTTGTTGAGGCGCTGTAGGAGGGTGTGTAGTTTGATGTCATTGTTTGAGGGTTGTGAGGTTTGGGATTGAAGGGATTAGATGGTCAAGGTCTCGAGGTGTGCCTTGGTGGGCTTGAAGCAATCATCAGCCTTGCGTGCACGGCCGCACGAGGCTTGGATTTCTGTGATTTGGGGGCGAGGAAGCTATCTGGCAGCGAATAGCAACTATAGTTCTATTACATGACATAAGCCAATCAAACATGTAGGAATCTCTGTTCAGATGAAACCCATGTGTAATATGAGTAAGAACTCACATTTATTGTTTGGTATCAAACATTTTACACTTGGTCAACTTTCCCGTTTTATGTCTCGTCTGCTGAACTCTGAGAGACTTAAAAGTGCCTCTTCGTAATCAAAGACCATGAGTCCTGCATCACTAATGATTAAACACCTCAATACATGATAGATGTTTTGTTTCTCGGTCTTAAAGAAGAATAAAACCTGGGGATATCATCCAGCAGATTCCCAAATCAGCCTACTAACGCCTCGCTAAATCACATTTAACTCCAGACATCATTCTCCCTCTTTCTTGGATGACTCCATGTCGGCCATAAGTCCATCCAAGAACGAATCTGCTTGCTTCTTAGCCCTCTTCTCTCCAATTAGTTTCCTCCTTTCCTCGATTTCCCGTTTCCTTTTCTCTCTTTTCTCCTCTCTCTCCTTCCGTAGTTTTTCTGTTTGCTCTCTTTCCTTCTCCAAAGCCTCCATCTCCTTCATCCGCGTAGCTTCATCTTTTGAGAAACTATAGAACCCCACGCCCTTGCTCCTGATCTCTTTATCTGCCTCATAATGCTGCGCATCTGGTGGGGTCAAACTCCTGTCCCTCTTCCTTGCAATCTCTTCCATCTTCTCCACACTTTCCTCGTCAGGATTGAACGCCATGACCTGTACAGTATCACCATAAATAACCTTCCCAGGCATCGCAGGACGAGCACTCATCCTGTCCAACTCCTCGGCACCAAGAATTTTGTTCCGTTTCTTGCGTTCCATCCTTTCTGCTTCTGCTCGGGTTCCTCTCCGCTGGCGTCCATATTCGTCCTCATAGTCTACCATTTCGCCCTGTCCATCATCGCTCTCAACATCATCTGACGAGTCCTCCTGCTTGCCAACTCTTTCCCGCTCTGCCCATTTTCTGTCAAAATCGATTAAGCCATCTTCTCCATCCTTTCCCTCGTATTCTCCCCTCTTCATCCTTGCATAGATCTTGGCTTTCTCCTCCATCTTCCTCTTCGAGCGGTGCAGCACATTATCATCTACGCCTCCAATATCCTGCCTTCCTGACCGTCCCCTGAACTCATCATCTTCTAGATCTTTCGCAGCGCGCTTCTTAGCATTCTTATTGTGTGATGTAAATATATCGGACTTGTTTTTAGATGGGCGAGGGCGACCAGCAGTGCGAGAAGTGGATGATGTTGTAGAAGAGAGGATGCTGGAGAGACTGGAAGTAAAGGCTAGACTACTGGAAGATGAGACATCTTTTGGTTGCTTTTTAGGTGGACGAATCCCGTAGAGGTTCCCAGTTTCTGAAGCCATGCTGTTGGTTGAGGATGTTGTTGTTTGTATGTGGATGTGGAGTTGAAGCTTCGTAAGGCTGAGAAGTGGTGGATTGACAGGGGAAAAGACGCTAATTTCAGGCCCGCTCGGCTGGGATGTGAGCAAAAATGTTCAGCCTTCCTCGACCGCCCCTCCGACTGTGCTTCATAAATCTCACTTAACACCAGATTTCTCGCACAGAACTAGGCAATCAACTCGGACTATATTCACCATGGCTGGAGCTGCGAACAAACGGCAGAAGAGGGAGGATTACAAAAAGTCCCAAAACGAAAGACCCTCGACCGAAGCTCCGAAGAAGAAATTCTACCGGCAAAGAGCTCATGCGAACCCCTTCTCTGATCACCAATTGACCTAGTATATCCTCCAGAGACCTCCCCTTTCTCAGCGCATTTTAACAACATACAGTCCTACAAGTCCGGCCCACATGGACTGGTCAACTTACTACCCCGCCTTCGTCGCAGACACAGAGCCTGTTCAGAGTATGGCTGAAGTACATATCGAAGACGAAGCAAAGTCTGCTATGAAGCCTTTGAAGAACGATATTGAGGTCGCAGACATTGGATGTGGATTTGGAGGATTGATGGTCGCTTTGGCTCCCATAATGCCAGAGACTCTCATACTAGGTAAGTAAAGTCCAAATGAGTCTCGAAATTCAGTCTAATGCATTATGCAGGAATGGAAATTCGAACACAAGTCACAGAGTACGTCCAAGAAAGAATTAAAGCTTTGAGAGCCCAACATACCAATGAGGGTCTGTACCAGAACGCGGCATGTGTCAGGGCCAACACGATGAAATTCCTCCCGAACTTCTTTAAAAAGCACCAACTCTCCAAAATCTTCTTGTGCTTCCCAGATCCACATTTCAAAGCTCGGAAACATAAAGCTCGGATCGTCTCTACAACGCTAAACTCTGAATACGCATACGTTGTTGGACCGGGAGGCATCATCTACACAATAACCGACGTGGAGGATTTACACAATTGGATGGTACAACATTTCGAAGCACATCCATCATTTGAACGAGTGCCAGAGGAAGAGCAAGAAGCAGATCCATGTGTGAAAATCATGAGGTTTGAGACGGAGGAGGGGAAGAAAGTAGAGCGAAATAAAGGGCAGAAATTTGTAGCTTTGTTCCGACGTCTGGAGGATCCTCCTTGGTGATAAAGGAAACCCAATAATATTTGCATTTGCATCAAAATAAGCAAAAACTTTTGTTCTAGAGATAAGTATGTCTTAGACTTGCATCTCTTCAACAGCGCATGTGATTCAACAAGGCAAGATTACGCGAGATCCAGAGATGCATGGGCGCTCTCCAACTTGCGGAGCTTCAAATTTACCACCACTCAATCATGCTGCCCGGCGCATTCTCTCGTCACAGATTGATATGGCCCTCAGACGACGAGATGTGATCCTAACCGGTGTCGCAAGCTTCGTCGCATGGGGTTACGCTGTCAACTGGGTTCCAACGCTTCGCTGGGCCGGATATGCTTTTGTTGCAGGCCTCGTGCTCCCCGTGCTGGGCTTGATCGTATTGCTGGTGCTCACATCGAGAGGGAGCAGATTTGGGAAAAGGAACAATATACGACGCCCGCCCGGGGCAGCTTTCCTGGCGACAACAAAATGGAAGAAGGAGACCGACGCTCTGCGAGCACGACAAGCATACGAGAAGCAACCCCTCTATCCCGAATCTGCGGCGGTATGTGGCGCACTGGACGGGCTCTTGGAGCTGATAATAAGGGACTTTGTGAAGTCATGGTATTCGAACATCAGCAAGAATCCTGTTTTTACGAACGAGGTCGACAAGACTATCAGACTGGCTCTCGCCAATCTGCGAGATGAGCTTCTGGCTGTTGATATTACGGAGGTGGTGACAACACGTTTTGTGCCGATATTGACGGCACATTTCAGGGAGTTCTACGATGCGGAGAGAGCTATTAGAGGGAAACATTTAAACCGCAGCGTCACGGAGTCGGAGGAGTTAGACCTGGCTATTGCTGCGAAATACAAAGATGGAAAATTGCACCCGGCAGCGTCTTTGGCATATTCGGATACGAAGCTCGTACAACAGGATTATTTGCGAAAATTGACAAAGGTCTTACTACCAAGGCTGTTGCCAGAACAAGTGATGGGGAGTGGAGCAGTAGGAGTTCTGATCAATGAGCTGGTTGCATGTGCTGTGCTCACACCAGTTATGCAACTGATTTCTGAGCCTGATACTTGGAATCAAGTAATGGAAGGATATGTAGGTACTGCTGCTACAAGTTAAACGATTTTCTAATGAGTACTAGGGACGGTCCATGTTGCAAGACAGATCTACCGTTCGTAAGCTTCGAGCTGCTCTAGATGAACATGCATCTCCAGCTCCGAGGTCAAAGCGAGCAACTCCTTTTCCACGCCTATCCCCAGGAGACCATGAAAGGAGGTTCGAGAAATTCATCCGTGCCATAAGGAAAGTAAACAACCTTTCTGATGCTCGACGGTTTCGAAGCGAAGTTTCGAGTCAACTAAAGAGAGATGCTTTGCAAGAAGGTATGGATTCTGTGTATCTACGACGTTTGGACATCGGAAAGAAAATTTTGGATCAACGAGTTCATCAACTTGCCGCGGGCGGGGAGCGACAGCATATGCCATTAAGTTCAGCTAGTAATGGGACACAAGTGTCAAAACTTGAGAATGCCTCTCTGGTAGACCTTCTTCATGACCCATCCGGGCTCTCTTACTTCATGGAATATATGGATAGACAGAAACTTATGCCTATGGTCCAATTCTGGATTGTGGTAGACGGGTTTCGCAATCCGCTGGAAGACGACGTTGCTGAGGACGATGAGATTCCGACCACAATCGCACCCTGGACTGATGCCGATAGGAACGATCTTGCTCAGATCAACGAGGCATATTTGTCAAAACCAGAATTGAAGGTTCCTGAAAGATCCAAGCGACTTGTACAAGACTTCCTAAAAGCAGGACAAGAAGCATCTCCCCAGCAATACTTTCTTGCTCGACGAGCGATATTGCGAGCCCAAACTTCTGCTCTTGAACTGATGCAAGACAAGCATTTTCGGAATTTCAAGAAGTCTGACCTATTCTACAAATGCCTTACATCTCAAGAAGCAATGAAAAATATCGCCCCTCCTGCATCTCCGATTGCCCCGTCAAGGCTTGACACCATGCAGAAGCCAACCCAACCCACTCGGTCAGCTTCAGCCCAGGCCTTACCAACCAAACCTGCGCCTCTTCATAGGATATCCGCTAAGCTCGTTCCCAAACGCGCAGACCTACGACGGCAAGCGGCTTCTTCTGTTGATCTACATGCTGCAAGGGAAGGGAACGATCTGATGACCTCGTCTCGGGGTTCCATAGACGAAGGATCGTCCCCGTTGTTTGACGATGAGGACTTCGACAGCGAGGCAATGGTCAACTCCACTCATAGTCTGGACCAAGAAGCCGACAGTAACGTGCCTGACAACAATGTCGTACAAGCTATGGAGGCAGCCTTAAATGATATCATGGAAGACAAGCCTGACGTTGATGATTTGCGGCAGTCGCTTTTTGGCGACGATTACCCTCTAGAATCTCCAAATCCAAGTTTGTTGTCTCCAGGAAATGCATCAACAAGAAGCTCTATAGACCACAAGAGAGCGGACCTGTTTGGAGATAAGCCCGAAAGAGCAGACAAAGCCGATTTATTCGGAGAGAAACTCAGCAAATCAGACAGGGTCGAAAAACCGAGTATCGCTTCACTAGGTCTTGTCAATACATCTTCTCGTATCGGAGTGTTCACAGATGATGACTTATTTCCGGATGAAGAGAAATTCATTTCAGATGAGCATGAGGATCCGGAAGATGACAGAGACAAGGATGATGATGATGAAGTTCACGAAGCTGCACCGGGAGACTTGGGTCTCGCTGAAGCCATTACTGCGCTCACCACTGACATTGAACGACTGGTCGCCCAAGACGCAGTCGTTGACTCTCTGACAAGGAAAGCTGAGCTCACGAATAATACCGCCGAGTTGCGCATCTTGAAGAAATCCAAGGCCAGTTTGCAACGAGAAATTCGCCGCAAAGAGCTTCAACGACAACAGTACGTCATCCAAGAAAGCGACAATAGTCTTTACGGCCGCTCAACCATCAAAATCAAATCCATCATGGTAGGGAAAGAGGATGACGGAAGAGAATACGCTCTTTACGTGGTGGAAGTCCAGCGGAAAGCGGGTGAACAGATGCCAGCGGCTACCTGGACCATCACTCGACGTTACAGCGAGTTTCATGACCTTCATCAACGACTAAGGATGAAATATCCCTCAGTCCGGAATCTCGACTTTCCTCGCAGGCGGATGGTCATGAAGCTACAGAGCGACTTCCTACACAAACGACGGGTTGCTCTTGAAAAGTACCTTCATGAGATCCTGCTTCTTCCAGATGTCTGCCGCAGTCGAGATCTACGTGCATTCCTGTCGCAGAGTGCTATAGCACCGAGTGTCGACGGACCTTTCGATGGGGATGATAAAAAAGACATCATGACCCGCTTCTATAACTCAGTTACAGACGGCATGGAAGACATCCTGGGCAATATCCCGGTCCTCGACCAACTCTCTGTCGCTGGTCAGAATCTACTTTCAGCCGCCACGAGCCAATTGATCACAATGCCAACTACCATCAGTGAAGACCCAATAACAGTCGCCGAAGCGGAAGCAGAACTCAACGCCTTCGAAGACCGCGAGCTTGAACCTTTTGTGAAACCCATTTGCGATATCTTCCTCGAAGTCTTCGAGCTCAACCGCGGTAACAACTGGCTGCGCGGACGTGCCGTAGTCGTTGTACTCCACCAACTCCTCGGCGGGACCATCGAGCGCAAAGTCCGCGAGAACGTCAAGGGTTTCGTCTCGGAAGATGCGATCATCAAGTACATCACGCTGCTGAGGGACTCCATGTGGCCTGGTGGTCAACAGAAGAAAGATGGGAAACCTCGTACGCTGCTCGAGAAGTCGAAGAGTAGAACGGAAGCCAGCCTTATGCTTGCTACACTTGTGCCAGATCTAGCGGCTAGTGTGGTGGGGAGAGTAAATGCACAGGCTGCGAGTAGGAGGATATTTGCGACGTTCAATAATCCGCGCTTAAAGTATGTTGTCTCACCTCCTTCCTAAGCAACTTTGATGTTGTTCTTAAAGTCAGCGCTAATAATGGCAGTGCACATCTCGCTTTTACGATGCTAGACGAGATTGTCGATGTACTATTCGGTGATGTGAGGCTTTGATTATGCATTGCGTTTTAGCATTGGCGTAGGGTTTTGGGATACGGGTTGTGCTGAAGGCATACATGCATTTCATGGCGTTCTTAGGTGCGTCAGTTCAAGCTGTAGATAGATAGGTCGGGCGGTAGATACAGCCACCAATACTTTCTTGATAACCAACTTTTTGGTTACGCATGTATTGTCGATTCAATGTCGTCTTTGCCTCCTCCATCGCTCTTTAGATTGGCATTTACTCAATCCTCCACGTCAGTCATACGTTTCCTTTGGTGTATAAGCGGCTCGAAAAGCAGGTTCCTGCAAATCCACCCTATCCCCTCAGGTGCTCTTTATTCCATGTTTCCTAGCTTCCATTCATCTATCTTGTCTCCTAGATGCAGCCATAGCTTCAATGGTCGACTAGGACCTAGCCTCGATATGCTCCCCGGCATTCTCGACGGTGACGACTCCTCCAAACCCTTTCCTGCCTGGACTTATACAACACTACATTGACGTGCGAATTTCAGGCTGCAGCTGCTGAAAGACGCTATTGAATTGAAATAAGCCTCGGGGAAAAGCCTTTGTTATTCATCTCCAATGCATGAAATCCAATAGACAAAGGTGAATGAGTGTAACGTGAATTTCTACACAGGGCAGATGAGTTTCGGCCCAGAGCTTTAGCCACTACATCTAACCAAGTAAGAATATCTTGTACATCTAAAAACACCCACGATCTTCGTCACGGTGATGCTTCTCTAAAATCATAACAAGCTTATGATTTCCAACAGACTGGTCGCTTCTCGGTCGGATTCATCCGCCTCATCGCGATCGGTCTCGGAGTTTTGCTGTTCTAGACAATGGGGTTTTGTTTTTGAATCTCAAGTTTTGGATGAATCAATACTAGAACTCTGATGCCGTGTGTGCGCGGTATATTGACTTTTGACTATTTATTTGTTTTTAGTTCAAAATCCGGTTAGCGAGAGAACCGTATTTTGTAGTCGTGACTTTCACCTACACACTTAGAAAGATACATAGGTGAGACTTCAAGCTGTCGCTTACTATTCAAATGCTC
Source organism: Cadophora sp. MPI-SDFR-AT-0126 (assembly GCA_020747065.1). NCBI lineage: Eukaryota > Fungi > Ascomycota > Leotiomycetes > Helotiales > Ploettnerulaceae > Cadophora > Cadophora sp. MPI-SDFR-AT-0126. The sequence goes on along the minus strand of JAGMVK010000021.1, from coordinate 144,416 downwards.
ATCATGCCATTGGAAATCTACAGTAGAATTGGGCCCCTTCAATCGGATACATAGGATAGAAGAAGACGATGAGGCAGGAAGGGTAAGCATGATATCGAGAGTAAAATTGACAAGTCGAATCAGAATGAAGATGAAACTTGAAGTTTAAATTTATCTCACCAGAACATAATGTTTTGAAGGCTAGATCAGCCTCGTTTTTCTCAAACTTCTGGTGTCCGTTTGCTATGCACGCCTGCCACAAGGTTTAGCTGCAATGCATCGAAGAGAAACTCAATGGTAAGGAACCATCACGTCTACTTCCTACTTGATAATCCAAGAGCCAACATGGTCCGTTTTGGTATGAGGCATGATCAAAACACAGGTTTCTCAGGGCTGTCATTCATAGTCGCTTGCTTGCTTGTTGCTTCAGTCCTCCAACTGAGAGCAAGGAGAAGGTGATGGCGTTGTCGAGGTTGTGGAAAAGTTAAGCTCGGAACCAAAGAACAATCCATCAGAAGACTGAAACATATCCCATGATGAGAGATATGTACTCAATGGCCCTCATAAACAGCATCTGGCTTTCCTGATCACTTTTGTCTGGTTGTGAGGTAGAGGTCCTTATTACCGACTCGATGTCAGCTATGTTACATGTCATCAAATTGCTTTCAGACAAAGAAACACAGCTACGTGATCTCATTTCATATTCAACTTCTTCACCGCCTTTCGAGTCGGTTTCTGTTTCGGTCTGGTGGATGGCTCTGCTAGTTACTTCAATCCCTTCTTTCCCGTTAACGTTTCATCGGCTCGTAGGGCTGGCGTCTTTGGTCCTCTCATGTCCCTTGGGTACTCTTGATAGCTGGATCCACCAATCCAATCTACTTGGACGTACTGCACGAATCGCATTTCCTTGTTCTCTGGAAGTATACTGAAGGATCCTTCGTCCACCGAATTCTCGTTATTATCCATAACCATACTTGCTCCGCGTTCATTTCACTTTACTACCATCGTGACCACCCTTGTTTTTTTTTTTTTTTGACGAGATCTCTCTTGTTTGCATCGTCATGTAGCCTTCTGAGTTGTATTGGCAATTTTTGAATTCAACATGCCCTCTTCATCTTAAGCAAAAGCAGGTGTTGTTTGCTTTCGCCTAGCACTCGCTTACGGCAAAAGAAAAAAACCCTTCACTCACTGCACAAATTATCGACCCGCCAGCAAACAAGGGAAAACGCAACAACAAAACAAAAAGCACAAGACCAAGAAGGTCACTATAGGAATCGAACCAATATCCCCAGAATCTCCTGTCAGAATCTGATGTGCTAACCATTACACCAAGCAACCTGCATCAAGCCCTTGTTTTTGGCCTTGTAAACAAGGATCGAGATGATGAAAATTTTCTTATTTGGATACTTACGAGGGGTAAGAGCTTGGGCCCTGGGTGTGGACTGGATTCCGCTTTACGGGTACAAAGTCAAGAGTCATTGGATGATCATCTTTGCATTCCATGACTTTGGGTTGAATTTAGAGAAGATGGGGGTCTCAATAGCATGAGAAGTTAAGAGAAGTTGAGTAACGGAAGTAGAGCCACCTCTGTTCATTTGTTCTCCACTCATTAATTCAATGCTGTGATTCGGACTTATTTGCAATTGACTACCAGGTGGTTACCCCCTTTGGGGATTCAGTGGCCTCAGAAATGGTCTCTTAGATAGAAATACCCAATAGAAACTCTGTCTTGTTCTGCAGGTCCTCCGATATGTGTCTTGTAGCTTTGCACGTCAAAGCTTCGGATTCGCTCTCGCCAAAATTCTCGAGGCTCCGAGGAATGACGACTCGACCTTGGCCCTGCAGCTGGCTGACGACCATTCATCTACTAGCATCAAGCCTCCTTTGACATACAACGAATAAAGCGTAAGACACCGCCTGAACCCTCCACTTACACTCCAAAACCAAGTGGTACAAAGGGAAAGCGGTTCTTCGCATTGGCCCGAAAGCCGGTTCTCCGCTGTGGTGCATGTCCGTCCGACTGAGTGGATGGGAAAGCCAAATCCCTAACTCCGCCCTAGGATGGATACGCATGGCTTCAACCTACCACTACCTTGCAGCAATGCAAAGTAATGCCAGCCTCATTCTTTACAGTATAAAGATTCCAATTTGCCTCTCATTCCCTTCTCCATTTCTCAATACTCTCAATGCGCTCTTTTTTTCGATCTCTATTAAGGCGTCGTCCATTGAAAACAGCGCCAGCTTCTGCTCCCCCGCACCAGAACCAGATTGTGACGAGAGCTATGTCCGGAGGCTTGACGGCTGCTGTGATCTATGCTGCCTCGGTGAGCAGTCCAAAGGCTTTGGGTGCTGTTCCTGAGGATTCTGCGACCAAGGCGCATCATGCGAAAGATGGGAAGGGCTTCATTAATCCGTGGCCGAGTTGGGTAGACTTCAATCCCTTGGCCATTGGAGGGACTTTGATCTGGTACTTACTTCTCCCTCTCTTCTCAACAACCCTCAAAATGACTCGGAATGAAATATGTGTGAATTGAATGAATCCAGCTAACTTTTACCGCCCTAGGCGCAGAATAACAGGCAAATGGAAATTTCCCGACACAACCCCCCCAACCGTCACTGTAATCGAGCCAACCTTCCTCCCCTCGCGCACAGCATCCTCCTCCCTCCGCGCAACATGGCTAGGCCACGCCTGCTACTACGTCGAATTCCCCAGCGGCCTCCGCGTCCTCTTCGACCCCGTCTTCGAAGACCGCTGCAGTCCCTTCTCCTTCATGGGCCCGAAACGCTACACTGAACCACCATGCCACATCAAAGACCTACCTGTCGTAGACCTCGTCGTTATCTCACATAGCCATTACGACCACCTGTCGCATCCGTCTGTTATGAAGATCCACGAGGCGCACCCGAATGCGCATTTCCTCGTCGGATTGGGATTGAAGAAGTGGTTCCATGAGTGTGGGATCAAGAATGTCGAGGAGATGGATTGGTGGAATGATGTTGATATCACACTTTCCCCCAGCACAGGCGAGAAGCGCATTTCCACAGCCTCAGAAACCACGAACCCGAAATCAGAAAGTTCAGATATCAAAGCCAGGATATCATGTCTACCATGCCAGCATACATCTGCGAGAACAGCATTCGACAAAGGCGCAACGTTATGGTGCTCATGGGCCGTCGAGTCCGGCGGGAAGAGTGTCTGGTTCGGCGGCGACACTGGATATCGACATGTGCCTGAACTGCCTAAAGGCGTCGACGACTACGGAGAGGAGTACAAGGATCTGCCGCATTGCCCGGCGTTCAAACAGATCGGTCATTTGAGAGGACCGTTTGATTTGGGTCTTATTCCGATCGGTGCTTATGATCCGCGATTTATCATGAGTTCGATGCACGCGAACCCATTCGATAGCGTGAATATCTTCATCGATACGAAGTGCAAGAGAGCTATGGGTATTCATTGGGGTACATGGGTATTGACTTCGGAGGATGTGCTGGAGCCGCCCCAACTTCTGAAGCAGGCTATGAAATGGAAAGGATTGCCTGAGACGGGAGTCTTTGATGTTTGTGATATTGGAGAGAGCAGAGACTTTTAAAGTTTTGGTACTAGGAGGAAAACTATAATAGCACTCAGAGCTTGATCACCAGGCATTGTACAGCATTAATCACAAATCATGAATTTCATTTAGCAAGAGCAATTTTCCCTATTCCTATGGAGTACATTCCTGATGAATCGATCATAAAGTTGACCTCATCGTGTTGTACATTGTCCGGTGTTCGAAGATCCGCAAAAAATGAGTTTACTTTTGGAGAAGGAAAGAGACGAGACGTCAGTGTGAGAAGATTCGTTTGTCCACATTGCAGTCGTTCCTTATACGATTTGAAATGCTTAGAAGTTAGGTTGCAGCCATCTTTAAGCATTCAAAACGTATCGTCCGCTCCTGAAGTTGAAATCTACGTCATATTAGCAAAGTATGGAAGAGAGTGACGAAGTAATTCTTACCAGTAACGGCGGGGTGGTCGCTCATAATCATAAGGAGCATCTCTTGGAGGATAGTCTCTTGGAGGAGGACGATCATACGGAGCTCTGCCATTGACATATGGATCAGGTGGGTAGTCACGGCGGTAAGGGTCCTCGAATCGACCACGTGGAGGTGGGTAGTCATCAACTGGTCCCCGGGCTCTGGGGGGAGAGCGGTATCCACGTCGGTCATCATCATAGTAGCCCCGGCGAGGAGGGCTTCTATCGCGATAACCACCATCGCGTCGCGGGCTGTATCCACGGGATGGGCCACGACGATCGTACTCATCACCAGGGTGGGCTCGGCGGGGAATCGGGGATCGGGATCGAGCTCGAGAGTCGCGTGGAATATCCGGTTGAGTCTGTGGACGATTAGACAAAGTCATTGCGAGATACGATGAAGGCATACATCAGCGACACAGGTGACACGAACTCCCTTGAACTCGCGGCCGTCAAGCTTCTCTACAGCAGTCTTGAGGTCCGCAGCAGTCTCAAACTCGACGAAGCTCCTATTATGATATCAGCCAATGCCCAATGGAAAAAGTGAACTCATCATACCCTTTGCCATCACGGTCGCGACCAGTCTCAGAGTAGACGACATCGAGGCTGGACTGACGGGCGAAGTCTTTTAGGTCCTATATCCAGATCCATGTAAGTCGATATCCCGGCAGGTTGGTGTACAAACGCCAAGGTAGTAGTAGTTGTTGCCATCCAAACAGTTCCCGAGATAGGTACATGGTCCAACGGCTGAGCTCCATCCTGCGCAAAGTGATCGCTATCCAGTTATGCAATGGGCATCAAGATACAATAGCAGAAAGAAGTCGAAACAGGATAAGAAAGGCCAGAAGATGGAGAGAGAAGTCCAACAAGTCCAAAGCTGCTCAGGCAAATGCACTAGCACGCTGCATGGTTCTGATCAACAACGCAGGGCGTGATGCTGGCCAGGACTGACTAATAACTCTGCTGCCGAAGGTCTGTACAATGAAGGCGTCCAAATATCATGTTCATGTTGCGCAGAGTCCAAATAGCATTATTCTTTCAGATCCAAGAGTCCGGATGAAGGAACGGGGGTAACAGACCTGCCAGCTGGTCTCACCTGGAAGTCCAGAGATTTGCATGCGATGAGGAGTACGTCTTGGACGCGGAGCAGTACGCTCGGTGTTGGCGAAGGTATCACGGTTGCGCGTACCACGAGCAAACTGAACAGTCAAGCGCTCACCCATGAAGTCCGAGCCATGGAAGGCTACACGAGGAGTAAGTTATATGATCGAGCCTTGAAGTTGTTGATGCGGCCATACCGGGAACCACATCGCGGGCATCCATCGCATCCTTGTACTCGATGAATCCAAAGCCATTCATGAGCTTGATCTCGGTGATCTCTCCAGTGCCATGGGTATTGAAGTGCGCTTCGACGTCGGCCTTGGTAGCTGTGATGGAATTAGCAATGATTCGGACGGGCGCATAAGCTGGGTACGATCAGGAAGCAGTCGCGTCGATAGTACTGACCACTGCGAGGGAGGTTGCCCAGGTACAACCTGGTGGATGATACTTCAGTCATCGTGAGGCTATTGATGTGTTGTGGGGTTCAGCGAAGGCTGGAGAGGTGGCGAAGAGGAACAGAGAGCGCGACGGGGCAGAGCAGGATATCTATTACTTTGTCGCGGCGCTAGTAGATACGGTCGATAAGGTCGCCGTTGCGCACAATGAGGGTAGCAAGTATGTTTGCTGCGATGTGCGATGCGATGGGTTGTGATGTGCAGATTGAAACACAGAGGACGGGCGTGAGGAGAAGAGATCGCAAGACAAGACGTGGAGATCTATTGGACGCAGCAAGCCACCTCAGACCACTGTGCACGTGACTTGAATGATATGTCCTCCTTTTTGTTGGGCTATGGATGCTGATCTAGATCTAGGTTGGTTTGAATTTCTTTGTGGGCTCTGGAATGTAGCATGTTAATCGTCCGTATCATGGAATCATGCCAGGAGGTCTCAAAGTTCCGAAAATTATGTGTGACATGCAATTCATTCGTGTTCATTACCCAACTCCCCCTCCCAACAACCAAACTCCTCCATCCTCATTCATCTACGGTATCTTGGTCACAAACGCCCTGTAATACGCACCAATATGTCCAATAGTCGGGACCCATGTGCACATCCCATTCCAAAGGCTCCCCGAAGCAGAAACAACCACTATCAGGCACATACTCATCTCATGTCAACATCCTGGGTATCTTCTCGTCCTTCATCGTCACCGCCCAGCTCATGCTCTACCTCGTCAACGACGAAGCCCTCGTAGTCTTCTAGGTTCTTTTGGATGTGAACCTTGAATTTGATGATGTCGTTCAACATCTTCTCGATTTCCGTGTGCAGTTCTTCACGAAGAGCATTTGCCTTGAGAGTGAGTTGTTCATACCTGGCATACGTTAGTCTAATTCCGCTATTGATGTTTTCATCACTCACTCAATGTTGGTGTTCATCTCACGCTGTTCCATGAGTTGGACTGATTCAGTGAGACCAGCCCGCATCTTTGCCAGCTCCTTCTCCATCTTCTCGATCTGGGTATCAGAAGCAATCTTTTGAGTGGTAGTGACCTAGGAGTGTTAAATTTTACATTCTGCATGGGCAAGGTGGTATTACTTACCTCTTTTGTCTTCTCATACTCTTCTTCTGCTGCCCGAACACGGTGCTCAAGAGCCTCAACTTCGCCTCGCTTATCTTCAATAGCCTCCTTGATCCCGTCGAGCAGATCATGGTGTTTCATCATCTCATCCATTGCCACAGTACGTCTCTCGGAAATCTCCTTTCGCAAGCTCAAGAAGCTAGCCTTGATCTGACCACGGAGATCGAGATTGAGGATGTGTGCTGGCTGATATCCAGTGACAGGATCTGCGAGGAGGCGGTCGCTGTCGGCATTACCACTTCCAGACGCGCCCATCTGCGAAGAGGAAAAGTTTGGTCCCTCATTGGCAGTGACTTGAAGTTCGTAGTTCTTCCCCTTGGCGTTTGCTGCTGTTGCTGGGATGAGACCGATTTGATAGCCAAGGCTGTTGTACTTGTCGACCATGCGTTCAAGATCTTCAAGCTTTCGACTTGCCTCGCCTTCTTTCTCTGAAACCTTTTTCTTTGCTTCCTCCAATCGCTGCGAGGTTGACTCGATACCTTTCTGTAGACGTTCTCTCTCGACAGTCATGCGATCGATATCAGCCATACTGATTCCCTGATCATCAACAGCTTTCTGAAGGTTTGCTCGTTCCTCATCAGCTTCCTTCAGCTCAACCATGACCTTATCCAGTTCTCCCTGGAGGAACTCGATCCGAGATTCATACTTCTCAGATTTCTGGTTCATGCGACTATCAAATTCCTCGAATTTGACCTTGTCCTCTTCCATGATCTTGAAGTTCCGGTCCAGGACAGCGACATCCGATCCAGATCTCTCGAGTAGCTCGATTTCCTTTTGAAGGCGCAAATGCTCGCCTTCTAGAATTTGCAATTCGTCGAGGTATTTTGAGTTTGATCGGTCGAATTCCTGTGCCATGGCTTCAACATGTGGTGCCAGTACTCTGTCCTGGTCCTCGTCTCCAGCTTCTTCGTCCATGGAAAGCCAATCTCGATATGCACCGCTCAGGAAGCCGAAGATAATTCTATCACCACTGACATCCACACCCGTCTCGGCACAGGCGTCATCATACTGATTTGCGGCATAACCATCCAGCATTTGGGAAAGCTGCATCATCCAGTGAAGTAGTCCTAGGAAAATGTGCCAGGAATTTGCTGATCCACAAGCTGTGAGAGAACTTTTTGTAATCATCTTATGGTAGGGATATCTAAGCTGGATCAAAATGGGGAGGACTTCTTGATCCATAGCCTTCTGGAATCGATAGCTAGGATCGATGCGATGGTAGAGCCACTGAAACATGAAATTAAAGTCCTTCTGGGTAGGCGACTTGATGATATTCTGTGAGAGCGGATGCTTCATTTCCATCTCGAAATTGTTCGCAGCCATGTAGTCCAAGAGTTCTTGACCGATTTTGGCCTGGTATGTACGATCTCTGAGAGGACGAGGGTCCTTTGGTACACCTGCTGGCTGTGGTGCTTGTTGAAAGAAACTTTGGTGTCCCATAGGTCCACTCGTGGAGCTTCTTGACTTATATGCACTGCTTCTACGCTCCACGCTTTCCGCTGACGATCGTCCAGTCGTACCTGGCGCGAAGCTCTTTCTGCTGCTGGTGTTTTGGAATGAAGTGCGCTTCACCGATGATGTTCCCATTTCTGCTAGATTTGTACCAGAGGATGATCGCTGGAACTGGGGCTGGTTCGGGCGAGGTGGTGCCAATGAGGTGCGAGATCCAGAGATTGATCGTACATGACTGAATGGCGCGTTCATGTTGGACCCAGACATGGAGTTTGAACGCTTCATCGCAGAAGCGGGCTGAGGAATGCTAGAATTATAATTGATGCCACCGAGGGTCTACATATTTATCAGTATGTGAGATTGGAAGTATTGCTTGAGCGGGCAGAGAAGAGATTCGCGCAAGTATTTCTGCGGCGCAACTTACCTCTCGGGGCCGTCGCACGGAGAAAAGACCCGTGTCTTGCGACATTTTGATGCGAAAAATTTGCCAGATGGAGGTATTGAAATTAATGCGCTGGTTTGAGAAGTATGTTGGTTGTGGTGAGTGAGTTGTGGTGAGGATGTGCGCGATAGTAGATGTTGAGGTTGGATGCGACCAGGGATATCAACAAAAGCCCGTTGCGAAGTAAACAATGAACTTAGCGCCAAATGTCGCCAAGCCCCGACTGACAAGCCTCGGTTCCGGCCACTGCCTTTACCAGATCCGCGCTCGACCAGATGCTTCCCCGGATTTATTTCAACAATCACATCGCATCGCATCGTTGAACATCTCAGTCCTAAAGTGAAAGGGCGCAGAACTCGGCAACATAACTATGGCGATACGTGAAGATATCGTAGCGTCTGCAGTGAGTACCAAGCTACCCCTCTCATCATTATCGAAGATTGCTGATCAAGTCAAAGGTTACATGTGAGAGACCAAGAAAGCGAACGCCCTTTCAACGTGCTGACTTTATCAGTTCTGCAGGATCCTAGTGTTGCAGGGTCCCCGATTGAGAATCGGATAGCTTTTCTACAATCTAAGAACTTGACCCAGGAGGAGATTGATACCGCGCTGGCAAGAGCTGGAGGCGAGACGACACCTGCAAACTATTCAAACTATGCTCTTCAACAGCAACAAGTAATACGCCAACCACAGCCAGGATATGGAGGATATCAACAGCCTCCATGGCAACAGCCACCTCCGGAGATACCGAAGAGAGATTGGAGAGACTGGTTTATAATGGCGACAGTGATGGGTGGAGTGGGCTATGGCTTATATTTCGTTGCAAAGGTAATTGCGCTGGTCAAGAAAAGCTACAGCTCGCTGACATGTCTTTCAGCGTTATGTCTATCCGATGATTGCGCCGCCTACTCCACCGCAGCTCGAACAAGACAAGCAGGCTATCGATGAGTCTTTCGAGAAGGCATTTTCTCTCCTGGACCAGCTGGGAAAGGATACCGAGACTCTCAAGTCCTCCGAACAAGCACGAACTGAAAGACTTGATGCCGCTCTGACGGAAGTCGAAACGGTTATCAGCGAGCTGAAGACCGCAAGCAGGCGGCGTGAGGAAGAGTCAAGGAGGATAGGTGATGAGGTTCGAGGACTGAAGGATCTCATACCCAAAGCAATGGAGGGACAAAAGGAAAATACCGATACAAGATTACGGGAGCTGAATACGGAGTTGAAGAGTCTCAAAACACTGATGGGTCAACGCATGAACCCTACGACATCGACAACCACAGCCAGTTCGTACGGCCATCCTTCGGGCATGGGAGCGTCAAGCGTATCGTCGAGTACACCAGCACCAACTACTCCATCTACTAACGGATCTTCAACGACCGAAGCAGCCACACCAAAGCCAGCTTCCGTAAGCAATGGGACTGGCATTGAATCTGTGGCCTCTGTCCAGAATTCCGTTCCTGGCCGAAGCAGTCCTTTCAATACCGGCGCACCAGCTGGAAAGGCAGCAATCCCAGCCTGGCAAATGGCCGCTGCGAACAAGAATCTCAACTCGAGCAACACAACTGGTAATAGCAGTGGATCCCAGGAGGCTAGCGGATCTGCGTAGTGGGACGAAAATGGATTTCGGGACTGGTGGAAATGCATGTGATGGCGTCAAAGGGTGCTTGAATTTACGACAGTCAGATATTCAAATCAAATGTATTATTTTTAAAAGACAAATAAAGGCATAACAGCGAACCAGTCGCAGTGACACGAATACATCTCATCTATCCCAAAGACAGATTCGTTTCGGAACGAGGCCAAATTCTAGAAACATAGCGGAAGCCGTGCGTTCAGTCAGCCTTGCATGGAACGTTCCACATTGCCCAGGTTCCCCGTTCGCAAGATGCTTGAAACTCAAAACAACTCAGATCTAGGGACAACATCTGATTTAGTCTCCAAACAGTCATGTTCACCTCCCAGGATATCGCATCTAACCCGAGGCGAGACCAACGACTCTCTATGTCATATGAAACATCAAATTCGGCAGAGGCCACGCGATCGATCGTCTTCAAGCTTTCGATGGGACACGAGGCTAGGAAGTATGCCTCGGCATCTCGAGAAACCGCACTTCCTTAGGTAGAAAGTCACAACTTGGTAGGCGATCTCCTCCTCTATTTCCTCGTGGCCTTTTCCAGTAATGTTTGTCTACTTCTTCTTCTTCTTCTTCAAATTTGCATTGCATTTCATATAGACATTCTGCTGCATTTACACTTCCTACAATTCAATCAACTCTCTCTCCGAGGGCGCATATCACCATGGATACGTCACCACTCCCTATGCTCAAAGCCATCCTCCCCAAAGTCCCCCTCATAGGCAAAACCGCCATTTCGCACACATTAGGCTTCTCTGAGCACTCTCAATACTGGGACCTCCGCACCGAACTGATAATCAATGTCCTCCGCTCCTTCATCAACGACTCCCCACCACGGCCGCTCTCCCAGCTCCAACGTATGTCCCTCAAAGGTCCTGAGGTCAAGGGAAGAATATGGGTGAGCAGGATTACGATGCCAAAGCCGCAGGAAGATGATGTTAGACAGAAGCTGTTTAAAGCTATTGAGGGGTTGAGGGAGGAGGGAGATGGGGAAGGGGGCTTTATGGAGCCGGAATTGAGGGATGTGGAAGCTGAGTGGGTCGGATATAGAGCTGGTGCTACGAAGGCGAGTGTGGAATTGAAGATCCCAGAAAAGCAGAAGTATGAGGAGTTGATGAAAGAGGTGGGATCTCCTACCACGGTACTGTATTTTCATGGAGGTGCTTATTACCTTAGTAAGTATACATCTCTTGTAGGCTTCTTTACAAGTACTTGTTTACTGTCTCTGAGCAATATTTCGTTCTCGCATAATCAAGTCTTTCACTTGAAGACTATACTGACTCCTCACTTCAGTGGACCCAGCAACCCATCGCCCAACAACCAAAAAGCTCGCAAAGTTAACCAAAGGCCGCTGCCTTTCAGTCCGCTACCGCCTCGCTCCCCAAAACCCCTTCCCCTCTGCCCTCCTCGACGCACTCCTCTCTTACCTCACCCTTCTCTACCCACCCCCTAACTCATTCCACGCCCCCGTTTCCGCCTCACACATCGTATTCGCCGGCGACTCCGCTGGCGGTAACCTCTCCCTCGCCCTCCTTCAAACCCTCCTCGAGCTACAGCGTCAAAATCTCAAAATCACTTGGAACGGACAAGAGCGCGAGATTCCTCTCCCCGCTGGCTTAGCAGTCTGTTCTCCCTGGACAGACATAACTCACTCCTCCCCCTCGTGCTCCACAAACCGCAAATACGACTACCTCCCTTCATTAGCCGAAACCAACACCTCAACCCGCTACCCACCCGACTCAATCTGGCCTGCAAACCCACCGCGTAAGAACCTCTACGCCGAAGACTCCATGCTCTGCCATCCGCTAGTCTCCCCTCTCTCCGCCAAATCCTGGTCTGGCTCCCCACCCATGTTTATAGAGACCGGCCAGGAACTGCTCACGGACGAAGACAGATATGTAGCAATGATTGCGGCGCGGCAGGGTGTCAAAGTCGTGTATGAGGAGTATGAGACGATGCCGCATTGTTTTGCGATGGTGCTGGAGGGGCTGGATGCTAGTAGAATGTTTTTTGATGGGTGGGCGGGGTTCATTAAAGGGGTAGTGGAGGGGCCTGAGGGGGTGGAGGGAGGTGGGAGGGTGATAGCGCCGAAGACGCTTGAGGTGAGGACGGTGGATGTGCAGAGACTCAATGAGAGAAGTGGAGAGGAGGTGAGGAAGGGAATGAGGGAGAGGGTGAAAGCTATGAGTGGAGAGATGCCGGATCCGATGGCGAAATTGTAGATGGGACTGGGGTAGGCTGGAAGGCGTTGTTGTAGACAATATTTGGATGGGTAGAGGTTTTGCATCATATATAACATAGATGTAATTAGATATGCTTTTCAGATGGAGTTGTCGCCTTCCGAGTAATTGTCCTGTACATAGTACGCGAACCCGAAGTCAATATTGCCTTATCAAGTTCCCTCGCTAATCAGCAACTCACAAATGACAACACAACGTTCACCAGGCACAGCAAAGTCAAGTCATTCTCAAAAACAGCATTCTTATTTTCATTATCAAATTCATATCTGAGAATCTTTTATTGTTCTCCATGCTATATGCAGTCTGAATCATGCTTCAACGTAATGCTAAACGCCATCTCATCTTAAGCGACGAACGATATCAGCAAGGTCAAAAGCGCATTCATCAGAACCTATTATTAAAAACCCATATTTCTGGCGTTTATAGAAGTATGTCGCCGATGGTCTATCGAGAGAAGAATTTTCTAGAATGCAATGCAGCAGAGCAAGCAAGCAAGCAAGTGGACCGACCCTTGACCTTAACACCGTCTATGCCGTCAAGCAAGAAAGGAGATGGCTGGCTGGATTGATGTGATTCCGCCCAATTGCTCATGCCTTGATCTTGTATTCGCGGCGGAAAAGATCGTCGACTTTCTCGAGGTAGTAGACACCTGACGCGATGGTGTCGGCGTTGCCGGTGGGTGTGTAGTCTTTTTGCAAATGGGCCTTCTTTCGGAGTTCGCACATCTGTAGTATAGAGTTAGTGACATGTGATTCTGGGCAAGAAAGAGGGAATGGATCAGTGCTTACCGAGTCGTAGACTTCTGGTGCAACGACGGTTCGGGCATCGAGTCTCTCCTGGAGCTTTATTGTCTTTGCGATTGTCTCTGTTGATCCGACGATCTTGAGAGAGAACAAACTCGATGCCAATCCACTTCCGTAACTGAAGACTCCTATTCTCTTGCCCTGCAGAGATGCGCTGTCGACGTTGCTTAACAGACTGACGAGACCGCTGTAAACACTGGCAGAGTACATGTTCCCGCAGTTTGTTGGAGCAAGGATGCTGGGTGCAACTCGCTCGTTGAATCGCTTCTTGGTCAAACCCATGAAGGTCTTCTCGAGCACTTTGTCGGCCAGGGACTTGGTGTAGTCCAGATCGCGGAGCTCGGCTGGGACTTCGGCGAAAGTGGAGGAAGTGGGGTTGGTGAGGAAATCGTTGTAAAGAAGGCGGGCGTACGACTTTGCGACAAGCTTGCAGTTTGGTGCGTGGAAAGTCATATAGTCGAATTTGTCGATGGGAGTCTTGGAGTCAGTGGCCTCACCGTTGGTGTGGCCATTAGTGCCGTTTGTGATACCATTGGCAAGAGACTTGAGAGTTTGTTCTCTCTTGTTGTATGCCTTGTAACACGCATCCACAGCCTCGGTGTAACATCTGTTGGAGAAGTGACCGTCCACAATTGGGTATTCGCTGGTCAAATCTGGCTTGTAGAAATCGTAGGTGTGTTGCATGTAACTTCCTCGAAGACCAGGCTCGAAAGCCACTGGTGCGTTGGGTCCAATCAACATGGCAACAGCACCAGCACCTCCAGTTGGGCGTGCAGCACCCTTGGCATACAACGCAATATCACCCGCTACCACAATAGCATCTCGTCCATCCCAGCCGGAAGACTCAACCCAGTTAACAGCGTTGAACACGGCGTTAGTTCCTCCGTAGCATGCATTGACGTTGTCTACCCCCTCAATGTTGGTATTTTCTCCAAACAATTGCATCAGAACCGACTTCACAGACTTCGATTTGTCCAGAAGTGTCTCGGTGCCGACTTCCAGGCGACCAATAGAGTTGGTATCGATCTTGTATTTGCTGAGGAGGTTGGAGACGGCAGTCAGGGCGAAGGAGTAGATGTCTGCAGGAATCAGTGACTGTTTTCAAAAGAGAGTCTGCCTCTAATTATACCTTCTCTGTCATCGCAGAAGCTCATCTTCGTCTGGCCGAGACCAATTGTGTATTTCCCAGTACTAACGCCATCAAACTTCTCGAGCTCAACTTGAGCAACGCACTACTCGAAAATTGCAGTCAGCATATGCGCGCGAACTCCCATAGTTCCAAAGACCAATGCTCCGGGTGTTCCTACGTACCTGGCTTGGGAAGTAAATCTCAATGGCTTTGATGCCAATGTTCTGGGGGCGTGTGGACATCTTGAGGCGGTGAAGCGGGGGAACTTTGCACAATTAGGGCTTTCGAATTGAGAAATCGGAAGAGCAGGATGTACCAAATCGAGGATATCTTCAAAGGTGATCTTGACTGTGAGGCGTGTCAGTCTGGAGAATTGTGTGGAGAAAGTGGCGGTGGCAGAAAAGGGGGTTTATCGCGTCAACAAAAAGATAATTAATTCTGGGTTTACAAGTAGCTTCCGCCACTAACGCAAACCCCAACAAAAGCTAACGGTCGCCCAAACAAAGACGGAATCTTTCACTTACCAGCAACTGTATCTTGAATCTGGAATATCTTCAATCACAGGGCGAGGAGAAAGGAAAAGGGAAGGAGTAGAGGGGAAAAGTAGGGGAGGGGAGGCTTTTTATCTGTTGACGGCGCAACAAAGAGCTTTCCAGGATCTATCCCATGGGATGTGGACAGGGGAGCGACGCAATCTCGCCCGCTAGGTACGTGCCTTGCCTTATCTGGACTGGACAGGCAGGACAGCACATTTGATATCGTACCAGCCAGCAGTTTTGCATCACTTCAACCAGTAACCACACACCAACAGAGAGGACCCCTACAGGAAGATGCATACAAACGGGACCCACGGCGTGTGCTTTATGAAATCTAAACTCTCCGTGGGACGTAAAGATAGCGAAGGCTCCCAAAGTCTGTCTGCACTGCACTGCCACGCCACTTTCTCTGCACATTCTGTTGCCGCCGACGTCGGGACACCACCATCAGATTTATGGCTATGATATGGTGTATGTAGGGCAAATGACGCAGGAACAGGAACAGGAACAGGAACGGCATCGCATCGATCGCATCCAGAAAGAGAGCCAATTGCAAAGATGCCTGATCTGGAACTGCTGATGCCTCGCCTCGTGAGCTGTCAGATGAGGGTGATGGATGAGCCACAGTCCTCTTACGAGTCCTCATTCTCTGCCCATGATACGAGTTTTCCAAGCGTCTTTAGGTAGTATAAGACTACAGATTCAAACAACCATCTCAATTATCATTCTAAGTTGGGTAGTACGCCGTCAGGGACCGCTTTTCAAAGGAAATATGTCCCGCTAAATATTGGATCCAGTCAGATTCTGCATCATGAAGCGATCTGATTAGATTAGATCAAGCATGACATATGCCGAAGTATAATTCTTCCCGCCATGGCATCGCTGTGGCGGACGTTCGTCGATGGAATTGGTGGGTTAGCGTGGGTATCTTTTCATTTTATTACGAGATATCGCCTTGATCGGAGCAGTTTCGTTTGCTCTATGTGATTTCCTTCGTCTACTTGTTGACTGACTCTGTTCACGCTTCTACCAAGGACAGAAGGTAATACGGGCTAGAAGATGGAGTCTCGGATTTTAAGTCTACCTTAGGCAGATTTTTGGCGAATATCGCCCTCATTCGTAGTTCTCGAAGCCATTGTCTAATGGTAGTGAGTGTTCTCCAAAGTCTGGCTCACTGTTACCAAGCCTCTCAACCTTTCTGCTGGTTCAAGTATCGATAAACATTCTATCCAATTTGCTGGCATAGCATCAAGCTGACGTCTAGTTCAGGGAATTGCTTGCTTGAGCAGAACCTGTTCACAGCTGGCAGCAGGGCGTTGGATGGTCTCGAGGAAACAGATCACAAGTTCTCATCACATGATCTACATGTGACTTCGAGCTGTGAATTCGAAACCTCTAAAGTAAATCGAGTTTTAGCTTTTGAACTCTGTCCATCTCCATGCCGAGGATCTCTGCCTCAGCATTTCCAATTCGGTTCCGAAAGATCGGTCGATGCCCAGGCCAAGATACATCTGAAGTATCAGCATCGTACACATGAGACAGCCAAACCTCAAGCTGAGGCATGATTGGACGATTCCCCAAACAAGCCGTCGTCCGTCTTCTCTCCTCCGGAATATTCTCCCGGAACCCTAGATTATTCCGTGCTGTCAAAGGACAATTAACAGATGAGGCTAATGTCAAGATCTCCAAGCAAGCCGACGATAACAGCCGCCGTTGTCTGAAAGATCATATCATTTTCCCTGTTGATGTCGAGAGAACCATTTACAGCAGCAAGCCCCAAAGTTTTTCAATCACCTGCCCACTTCGATCGAGCGATCGAAATCTGTAAAGCTTGTTGGAGATCTACCAGAGATGTAACGAGGCTGGCCAGAGGTAAATTAATAGCAGTCGTCCAATCGTGGCTTCGGAGAAATATGTCGCACGACAAAATTTGAAGTCGAAATGCGCTCGCCAAGTGGCAAAACAGATGAAGTCGCTGTAGGGTTAAATCAACCTTGTCTACATGGCCGTAAGGATGCTCAAAACTTGGTGAGCGACACCTCTGGTAAAAGATACCCAATGAGCTGCCTACGAGGGTACAGGGCAGGGACAATGGGATATGCCGGCTAATGCCAAGATAACAAATAACCCCAAACAGTCAATTCTGAGATGTGGAAAAGTCTAAAATGCTCTCAGGTCGCGAGAAACATCAGCCCAGTCTGACAGTCTGAAATCAGGGCAGCCTGGGGACGAACCTCACGCTGAAAGCTGGAACGGAACAAAAAGATCTGAGGTGAAGCACTAGAGCAGCGACGGGAGGGGAGAGCGTTGTGTTTCTGAGGTTTGAACTTGTCTGGTGGTGGGCAGACTCCACTACACATCGCGGGAAGGGCTGAAATAGGAACACTTGCTCCTGGTGTGGAAGCTGGTTTAAGAAGCCTGAGCTAGCTGGTGACAGTGGTGAGGGGGGTAGAGGCAGGGGAAATAAGGTAGAGGGGCGATAGTATCTTGGATACAAGCAGGGCAGAGATGTGCCCGAAACAAGGGCCAGGCTTCTAAGAGGGGTGGTAGGGAAGGAAAGCAGGCCAAAGTGCATGGAAGAATGTTGTCAGTGCGGCCAAAAGCCATATCTTGGAATGGAAGATACAGAACACCAAGTTGTCGGACTTGCGTGAAGAGTTGTTGTAGTCCGTCAGTTGTCTTGGGTGGATGCGAGAGACAACAGTCAGCATTTCTTGCTCGCGTTCCTCATACTCTGCAGACATCTCTCTTACTTGCCCTCTTCTGGCCAACGCTGTCTCAGCTGTCTCCGTGCCCGTCCCAAAATATCCACCCACACACTCCACTCTTGTCTTCGTCCACTCCACTCCCAGTCTCCCACGCCCACTCCCCTCGACTAAGGTTTGGCTGCAGCCAGTAAGCGAGCGTCTCAGTCTGGCAAATAGCGCCAAGCAGGCCAAGCAGGAGTGCCGTGCCTCGATTCCCCCTTGGCCCTCTCTCTCTCTGGCTGGATGGCTCCGCTCCTCTTTGATTCTCAGAGAACACTTCAAACATCAACTACCTCCTGCTGGCCACGACCACGACCACGACCACTCAACCACAACCATCCACGCCCTCATCACGACTGCATCGCTTCGATCACGCATGCTCCACGACATTGATGAGTAGTACTTGACCTCGCAGGTCTTCAGCTGGTGGATTGGGTGTCACAACAAAGGGAGAGCGTGAAGTCTCGGCATTGCGGGCGACGAGCGGAAAAATGGCTGGTATTGAACATCGGTCGTCGATGGGAGTCGACAGGAGGGTATCGACTCGATCATCTATCCCGCCTCAGCAGACGACGCCGATGCAATTCGATGATGACGAGAGTGATGATGATTATGATTTGCAGGCGATGGGAGTATCGGATGGCTTCCGTCCGCAGGGTGCAATGACAGGTCACAATCGGATGTCGTCTCATGCTTCACAACATCTCACGAACGGACGAAGGACTCCCCCGCCACGACCATCGAGTACGACAAAGCCCCAGGCAATGGATACATTTGCTTTGCGGCACGATGGGGCCATGGGCGCAAATTTAAGGAGGAGTTCAATCGCTGCAACGAGCTTCAATGCAGCAGCCCCGACTAGATCATCAAGTGTATCGACAGACATGCCGTATATCAGGCCAGAAAGTCCCTATCGAGGTCCCTCTGGTCCTTCTCATCCATATCAAATGTATCCGCAAGAGTCACGCCTGGCTAGGACAGCAAGCATAGCAACGACTTCGACAGTACCAGTTCCAGATAGGCCATACAACGGCCCTGGTGGCCCAACACATCCGTACGGGATGTATCCCCAAAATACAGTTCCTGAGTCAGAAGCAGCGGACGAACCAAGCCCATTGGCACCTGTTCCAGTCGGGTTCCCTGGATTAAACAATAATTATCAACGTCGACTTGGTCCCGATGGCGAAGAGATTGCCGATATCATAGGACCGGATGGGCACACAGAACAGCTTCCTCCGTATTCTCAATATCCGGATGAAGCATTTGCCAGGAAGCCACGGCCGACCGTGGCGATTCCTGTCGCTGGTGCTGGAGGAATGGGCCTTGCTACACGAAACCCGGAATTCGCTTCGAGAGAAGACCTCAACTCACCTTCCCGACAATCTACACGTACTATGAATTCCGCCGTGAGCGAACATCAAGTTAACATGGCTGCTATTCAGATGTCAGAGAAGCCTGAACTGAAGAAATGGCAAAGGACAGCACGAAAGAAGATTTGTGGTATCGTTCCTCTGTGGGTCATGATACTCGTCGTTCTGGTGTTCATCATGTTCGGAATCATTTTGGGAACTGTGCTCGCCGTACTGAAACCTAAACATCAAAATAACAAGCATCCTCCTGGCAAAAACCCGTAAGTGCTCTACTCTTAATCCATTACTCTTCACTAAAACTAGTAGACAAAGCATTGTCGTAACTACTATGACTACCACATTCGATGCCACACCTCTTACTGCATCTCCAACGGGCCTACCAGATCTTCCCACTGGTACCTTTGCATTGCCAATCTCGGCTCCTTCAGCTATTCAAAACAGCTGCCTCTCCAACACTCAACAGAGTGCTGCATGGAGTTGCTCGATACCCATGACATCGTACACCATTGTAGTGACTCCGCTGGTTGGTGCGGGTAGTGAACTCGCCAACAACGAGGTCAATTTGAGTCTTGGTAACAACACATTCGGGGACTATTACGCATTTGGCTCACAGCCACCGCTCCTGAACCAAGATCAGGTTCTCAATCTGGTGACTGATTCTCAAGAGCCTTCAAAAGGTCCAGCCTGGTTTTTCGAAATGCCCTACAATAAGATTGTGATTTTACCGGAAGTTGCTCTCACACCCCCTGCCACAAACGAGAAACGAGGAAATGGAGAGAAGGAAGAAGGTCGACCCCCTGGTGGCTTCATGCGAAAGGGTGTTGCACAACCTGGAGATAGACCTTGGTTCTGTTACTGGAACGGTACTTTACTTGAGGCATTCATTTATGTAAGTTCTAGCAATTTGTCCCCGCGCGTGAGACCTGAACACATTGTCCCGCCTTTAGGCTATCAGGTTTTATTTTCTTTTGTTCGCTAACATCTCTCCAGGTCAACCTTACTAGTAGTGCAGGTCGATCAACCTCTACCTCTCCAGCATCTACCACAGCCTCGGCCACCAGCTCCTATGACAGCTCGGCACCATCTGCTACAGCAGCTCCTTCGTCTGGATCTGGTTCATCACAGCAATTTAAGTTTCCTCCTGCGTACCCGAATGTTCTGAAGATTGAGGAGCGTCGCGTCCCAGGCCCGCAAGCAATCCCACCATACTGTAAGCCGACTCCAAATTATTGAATACTTTCCTCCTTCTGTCCTCTTACTGTGGTCGAACCTGGATACTCATTGAACCCAACTGACAATTCAAACAGGCGTCCAGCATATTATCGATGACTATGGCGCAGCGACCGTCGCAACAAACAGCACTGGCCAGCCAGTAATCATCTACCTCAACGAGACAGATTCCTCGGTCATCTCGGATATGGAATCAAAACGCTCTTACCACGATCAAGAATCCGGGCTAAGCACACGAGATCTTGACTCGGTAGCCTGCGGATGTGTATGGTTATGGACATGAAATCTTCATAGAGTGTGGTTCTCCATTTTCGTCATGGTTTCTGGCATCTGGTCGGCGTTTGGATGGGACAAATGTACAGCTCTGGTCGGCTTTGCGTCGGCGTTTTGGGCTATCAATTTTGGGATAAACAGCTTTTGTTGATTGTTGTTCTGCGTTTTGGGTGATTTGATCTGGCAAGGGAAAGGCATTGGCGGGCGTGTAAGCAGTCGGCGAAGGTTTGATCGAAAAGCACCAGCATGTTGTGCTCGCGTATGAAGGTTTTTCTCGGATATATGTTTGGTTGGATGGAGGGGATGAGGATCTGATGGGACGAGATGAGACGGTGGTGACATGGTAATTGTTATGTATTTAGCGAATCATGAATGAAAACTTAAACAAATATCTCAATTATATGTATCTACTTAATGAGCCGATCCACGAATGAAGGCCAAAATCGTGTATTTGGTCGCATCATCGCTAAATTCAAGGGGAGATAAATATATCTGCCTCTGAGCTTCACATTGCACCATTGCACCATTATTTCAGTGTAAACACTGACTGCTCAATAGAAGATTTCGGTTTCAGGGAAGTGCTACCCGAAAACATGGAAGTAAGGAAGAAGTTATATGAGATTAGTCTGCGGTGACTCGTCTACATTCGCTCGCTGTCCAATGAGACTAGTAGCCAGCCTGCTATCTATCAAAACTCCTAGAACCTCCATTTCCCTTACTGAAGCTATCAATGCACCAAGACGTACGGAGTAGATAGACTTAGTACATACCATCCACTGCGCGTCGGCTCGGACTGGCAGTCTACGATACGATACGAATGCTACTAATCTCTTCAGGGACTTCATAGTGATGCTCATGTTGCATTGTGTTACAGTCTGGGGAGATGTGGTATGTGCTGTTCGTGTACTTTGATCTCATCTTCCACCTTCCACACCGAAAAGTAAACTCATCTCGACTCAACTCAAGAATCAGAAAATTCGAATCACTCAGGTGTATCAAGTATCCAATCAAATGTAAGTATATACGGAAGCGACAACTTGAAAGCTGCTTGTAAGAAGGCCGCTGAATATTTGGTAGGAGAGAAAAGATGGAGGCTGAAGGTAGATGAGATGGTCTCAGGAGTTCTTCTTCGAGGCTAGAATTTGCTCGTATCATTTACCTAGGTGGTATACTGTGTCACACTCTTGGATGAAAAGATCTCATATTGAAGATAGCAGGAGTATGACCATAGACGTGAAAGGAAGAGGTGGATTGAGCATATAGTGCCGAACACAACCTTTGTGACAGTGCTGATAGTTCAATGACAAGTAAAAGCGACGAATTCAAGTCCTTCGAGCCAGATGATGAAATAAGCAGGAGATCTTTGTTTTTGTTTGAAATCATTTTTGGTCCAGGTGGCGCTGAACGCGGGTAGAAGAAGAAAATGATTGGGAGATCTAAAATCAGAATGCAATTGTGCAATTGCAAAAACCAAGAAAGACAGCCCTATGTATATACGTATGTCTCTAAGCAAAAATACAGAAACAATCCCTAAAAGTACAGCCTTCACTCCCATCCCATGCAATTCCATCTCACCTATCCATTTACGCCCCCGCAGTCGGAACGATTTTCTTCCCCTTCACATTCTTCCACTCCACAAAACACGCACAAATCGTCGCAATCCCGCCCACCGCAATTGGAATAACATACGCCTGCTGCAACGCTATCATATACGCACGCAACACGCCCGGTAAGTCATCTGGTTTCACTACGTATTTCAAGTACGTCGCTCCGGCCCTGATGACTATTGTTGGGTCGACGCCCGGTGCGTACTTGGGTAGGTTGGACTTCAAGCCGTTGGAGAAGATGTTTTGGGCTATTGATATGGCGATTGCGCCGCCCAACGAGTTGAAAAAAATCGCGATGGCGTTGCCGGTTGGCATGTCTTTGGAGTCGAGAACGACTTGGACGGCTATGAATGGGACTGGGGGGTGGTTAACAGATTGTTGGTAAAGTGTTAGTCACTTGGAAACTTACTCTGTATACCAGCACCGGCACCAAAACCAGAAAGAAGTTCTAGGTCATGTCAGCTGGCTGCTTTTGACCAGGTTGGTTGAGGTGTACATACGATAGCCGACCCATTTTCCGGTTGATGAGTCGACTGTGAGGGTATAAATCATTCCGGCTCCCACAACAAATATAGCACCTCCGAAGATCATAAACGGCTTGTACCATCCTAGCATGGTGATTGCTGCACCAACGACGATAGAAGACAAGATGATTGATCCTAGATAAGGAATTGTGCGAATGCCGGACTCCTCAGCAGTCGTGCCTTTCACGGCTTGGAAGTAGAAAGGCAGGTAGAAGATGTGTGCCTTGGCCCAGTTAGTTCTGTGTAGGCAACAAGACTCTGGAAAGCTTACGTAGAGACCCATCGACAAGAAGCAAGAGTACAGACTAGCAAACAGCACTGTCCTCTGGCCGAAAATCCTTGGCGGAATCGTAGCCCTGTCTCCACGGCGAAATTGTAGAGCAATGAAGATGATGATCAACAGTCCGAAGCCTAGCAGGCAACCCCACACTTTCGAGTTCTTCCACTACATGGTCGGGCAGTCAGTATATATGCTCAAAGAGAGTGCGAATTAGGACAGGACATGTATATGACAAACGCAGTTGAGTGGATTGATTGTTTCCGGAATGTTACTTACAGGGTACTCCGTACCGCCCCACTGTAACGCAAGGAGCAAGCAAACGATTGCGCAGATGAGGAATAGAGCACCAAGGAGATCGATCTCCAAGATCTTTTGCTTGACTGTCAATCCGGAGTCTTTGCGAACCGGCGGTTTGAAGAAGAACCAGACGGCTACAATCGAGACTGCGCCAAAGGGTAAATTAATCTGACATATTCAGCAGGCTTCCAACTGAACAGGGCCACTAAAGAAACATACCCAGAAACACCATCTCCATGACACTCTGTCGGTCAAAGCTCCTCCAAGTAGCGGTCCCACCACGGAGGAAATTCCAAACATACTCGATAGTGCCGCAATGAAGATTGGTCGCTTCTTCAACGGTACACTGAAACCAACGATCGTCATGCCTCCTGAGAATAACGCACTTGCTCCAGCACCAGCTACAGCTCGCCCTACGATGAGCATGACGGAGTTCTTTGCCGCGGCGCACAGAACTGAGCCGAGTTCGAAAACAACAAGGGCTGCTATATAAGTGTATTTCACATTGAAATACGTGTAGACTCGACCGAATGAAGGTTGTAATGCGGTGGTTGTGAGCAAATATGATGAACCGTACCTAGATGGCGTTAGTGTACACTTGATATAAATCCTCTTCAAAAGACAATAACGAAGTTGAGTCCGTCGTGTCTGATCTTGCGAGACCGCACGTTCTACAAAGAGATGCTGTTGAGAGGGACGATAGATAGGTAACTGACCATCCGACATCGTTCAGTGAGTCAAAAACCGATGTAATTTTTGGTATTGCAGTTGCAATGATAGTGTTGTCTGTTTGGAGTTAGAACATTTCATTCGTCACATTGTCACATGGGGGCTTTTTAGTGTCGAAGATACCACCAGATCAAGTATCAAAACGCAACAATTGACACAGAATCTTGCCGGATGTTTCAAAACACGAAAGCCCATAGCTCCAATCAATGAGAAGTGACTTACCCAATGCAACGGTAAAAGTCGCCAAACATAGCCCCAGTGTCAATAGACCCAGCTGATATTTCCCAGGATACACAACCTCATCATCCTCTTCTCCATCTGTATTCTCATTGCTCGTCCCTGCATTCCCATTCCCACCTACCGGACTCTCCTTTCCCTCCTCAGTAACATCTGTACTCTTTTCATCCTGATGCGACTTTGAATCCCCATCACGCTCGTGATCATGGTGTAGCGGTGGTTCCGTCGGATGATGTTTAAACGCAGTCGCCGCCTCCTCCGCCTTCTCAGACGGCTCACCCACAACCCCAAACGCCCCTAATACCGGCGCATTTTCAGGAAGCGGAGACGAAGGAGTATGGTCGTTTTGTGTTGTCGTTGAATTATGCTTCTCCGTGACTGGGTCGCTCGTTGTAGTACCAGACGTATCGGGCGGTGCAGCGTCGGAACTTGCCATGATATGGGCGGGAGTCTCGGGGAGCGCTGGGCTGTGATTGGATCTCAGTGGGCGGAACAAGCCTTAGGGACCCTCTAGAACCCAGTTTTGCACAGCACAGAAGCTTTTGGCGAAACGTGGGGAAGATAACGTGTGCAGCGGGCGCAATGCTATTATAATGCACCATTTACTTATTCGTCTGAGATGGGATGAGGAAGGAGAAGTAATATAATCAGGAAGAGAGGGAAGACGTGATGTTTTCTCCCTCCTTCTTCTCTTCACGAGTACGAAACGGAATGGC
Organism: Cadophora sp. MPI-SDFR-AT-0126; assembly: GCA_020747065.1. Taxonomy (NCBI): domain Eukaryota; kingdom Fungi; phylum Ascomycota; class Leotiomycetes; order Helotiales; family Ploettnerulaceae; genus Cadophora; species Cadophora sp. MPI-SDFR-AT-0126. Next base: position 119,497 of record JAGMVK010000021.1, on the reverse strand, counting down.
GTTCTTCCGGGCAGATCTTTGAACGCTGTTGGCCGACTTGACCAATGGAAGCGCTGCATACAAATCCGAATACGCTGAAGACGGCATCCACTGCATCGTGAGACTGCCCTGCCTTGGTTGTCCAATGATCTCGGTTACAATTGCTTTCTTGCCCTGCCTTGCAAGGTATTTCTGGCATGGAAGGCTAGAACCACAACCCCTCTGCAGCCGAGGTGCTTTTCATATGTTGATTGGCACGTTTGAAGGCACGAGGATGCCAGGTCAAGGGTGAAGCGAAGGCTAATTAGCCTTAACCCTTGGATCGCATCGCATGATTAAGAAAGGGTTTATTGTCCGATGCCACGGATCTGGATCTTGATCTGATTAAACAGCCAAAAAGAGAACGTACTATCTGATCATGAGGGAACATATAGAAACGAGTCCGGAGCGCAAGTCAGTGTCGACTGTTCGAACATCTTTCAGGAGCGACCAGGTTCACAGCACGCGAGCAAGTGGTGGAATTGGCTAGTAAAACATTCAATTCCGCCATCTGCAAAGTCCACGGATGTCTAGCTTGTTCGCTCCTGGTCAGCTTGACGATGCTTTGACTGAAAGGCCCGCGTCTGGGTAGATTTGACAAAGGGTTCCAGAAACTTATCCTTGCCACTTGACAGAAAATATGCTGAAACTCGAATCGGCTGACTATCTGAAAAGCTTCGGGAAAACATGGAATTGGTCAACTCTGGGGGGAACACAGACTTGCGTAGGAACTGTAGTTCTGGTACTACTGTACAGCAAAGGCATCTGGCTCGAGTCTGTAGAGGAGCGATTTGATAAGATAGCTGGTGATAGCTCATGCAGAAGTTACCACCACGTTACCTTCTTTCACAGAGAGCCCGCTGCCTGTGTGGATCTACTGGTGCTAAAATCCCGTATGGAAAGTCAAAGTCCCACTCAAAGCGAGAGCATGGTACAAAGCCACAGATCGTGGAGCATGCAATACTAGACCCCAAATTGTCATCCGGTGCGAAAATAATCGGAGGTCACTTCAGCTGAAAGCCCCTATATAGCTCATCACCTAGGTTCCTAGACCAGATCGCATGTTTGGTTCGAAGCATGGCTCGTATTGTGTTCAGAATGGTATGTTGCTTTTTGTCGTGGTAAAATACAGGTCAAGTCCTCCAGCTTATCCCAGCTGGTTGTACATCATGCTGTTCCATCCCATTGCACCGATATGCTGATTGCGCCGCTCAAAATGTTGTGAAACCCAGTCGCTTCCCCTATACAACCCGCTTGACCTTTGAAAGTCATCAGTCACCGACTCAACACGCCGTAGCGCTCGGAACTGTTCTTGCCTACCTCGAAAAAGCGTTTCAACCACCAGACTTGGAAGATGCCTTCGCCAATCAAGACGCCCATTTGGAACATACTCCACCACTTGACTCTGGAGTTTGTGCTTTCTGCGGTGTTTCGGTGGGTTCGTTCGCGGACGACGATATAGGATTGTTCGTCCTTAACTTGGGCAAGGAGTTCGGAGAGTTGGCGGACTGGGATTCTTAGTATGTGCTCCAATCGCTGGAAGGATTTGTGCTTACCTTCAGCCTCCAATGGGTCTGATGGGGCTTCTGCTTCTGGAACGTAGACTATGCCGTGGACATTGAAAGAAACATCTTTGCTTGATGCAGACCAGTGCTCATTGCTGAAGCAGTAGAGGTACTTGCCGTCATGCTTAGCATCAAAGGAGTGATCTCCATTAGAGACCGATCGTTGATGTGTCTCGTATCCTCCGGTGGGATTTTGGATCTACCAGAATTAGCAAATGCTTAAGAGATCTGAAGGAAACACCTTACCCAGAAGTCTACATGCAAGTTTCCAGCGCTTCCAAACTCTCTGTCTCCAACTTGGAATGTGACCGTCATCTTATCGTCCTTGTGCAGCATTTCGTGGAAACATTCTCTGCCATGTGCCGCAAGCTGGATATTATGCGCAACAGCAGTCCCTAGCAGACTGGTCGCCGCCAAAAGTATTGAGGAAGTCGAGAATCGCATAATGAATGTGTCGAGTTCGTAATGGAGAAAAGTGGTGGAGCTGTAGGAGATCCAGGAAGTCGCGCTATGGAAACGTGGTAACTCTCAAGCGGCTGTTAGACTTCGAAAGGGGCAATTGATGCAGCCTTCGAGTACTGTTCCAACTGTGATTGAGGACTCGTAGAATTGGTACAATCAAAGGGGCGCCAATTGGTGATTGTGAGGCGTGAAGTGCGAGTGTAGAAGTGAAGTCCAAGCTGCCAGATATCCAGAGCCAGATGCAATCCAGGAGAGCCTTTGGTCAACTTTATTTCGCGTTGACGCCAAAATGACAGCCGAAGGCGGTTAGCGCGTAATTCTCAAGAAAGCGCCTTCGCACTTTGCGTGTCCTCACCTCCCAGACCTGCTCCCACCCCATCTTACCGACTATCAACACCTCGCTAATACCCTCACATCTATCTCCACCTGGTCATTGTCGACCAAACGGAATTGTAAGCTGCCCTCTCTGTCCTCTCTGCCTCCTTTGCCGCCTTCCCACGATGCCGATGCATCTTGAGATGCGCTGCCTGCGCATGTGCCCGGTCAACGGTCAGGGTCAAGATACAGATACCGCTTCCTACCAGACCCATCCGTGGCAGCCTATCTTTCAGTCTAGGATTCACCGCAACAACCTATCCCGGCGTGGCATCTGTCCTTTATTCGATTTACTATATAGTCCTTATCCGAGGACGTTCTTTATCGCAAGCTCCATTGCTAACGTCCTACCCCTTCAACAGAATCGAGTCTACGCAAGAGTGAACCCATTACATCCCCCTTAAGTCTCCACACAAACCGCAATCATGGGTCTTACCTTTTCGAAGTTGTTTGACAAGCTCTGGGGAAAGAAGGAGATGAGAATCTTGATGGTTGGTTTGGATGCTGCCGGAAAGACCACAATTCTGTATAAGCTGAAGCTTGGTGAAATTGTCACAACCATTCCCACGATTGGTATGCCATCTACTCGATATTGAAAAGGCCATCGTAATCGACTTGCCGCTGATAATACCCAGGTTTCAACGTCGAGACTGTCGAGTACAAGAACATTCAATTCACCGTATGGGATGTTGGTGGACAGGACAAGATCCGACCTCTGTGGAGACATTACTTCCAGAACACCCAGGGTATCATCTTCGTTGTTGATTCCAACGATCGTGATCGTGTTGTTGAGGCTCGGGAGGAATTGCAACGAATGTTGAATGAGGACGAGCTCAGGGATGCCATTCTTTTGGTCTTCGCCAACAAGCAAGATTTGCCAGTATGTGTCAATATTCAAGATCAACAAGGATCTGACTAATCAACCAATAGAATGCCATGAACGCCGCCGAGATCACAGATAAGTTGGGCCTCCACAGCTTGAGACAGCGTGCCTGGGTATGTTTGACGGCCCCTGGAGATATGCTACTTTCTAACTGTTGCAGTACATTCAATCCACCTGTGCTACCTCCGGAGATGGTCTTTACGAAGGGTTGGAGTGGCTCGCGCAGTCCCTCCGCAAGGCTGGTCATCAGTAAATTTGGCGTCGTCTCTACCATCATTCGATTGTGTTCACGAGCTCCCAAAAAACAATCGAACAAACGTCTATACACCTTCCCATCTCTCGGTCAATGGTGCTCTCCATCACGAATCATTCTGGTCTCTTCACTTCCACTTCCATAAGAGGCGTAAGGGTGGTCATTGTACGATGAATCAAGCTGCTGTTGTTTCCCTGGCTTTTGCATGACATCTAGCCTGGAGGAAATTGCAGGGCTCGTTCTTCCCTTTATTTTTGCGCGCGCGGTGTACCTTTTTTCGGCCTTTCGACTTTCCTACCTCTACCGGTGCAATCTTGTGTGTTTCAGCATGGTATAAAAGCTTGCGGTAGATGGAGGATCCATGGTAGTCTAGCCCGGAATTGATCCCACATTAGAAAAATACACTCCCCCGTCTGGCCTGAAGATGTAGTGCAACGAAAACAGTGCAAAAAATTCATTTCAAGTTTACACGGACGGAGATGATTACCCCTCCATCAGATCTCAAGTATGCAAGGTGTCAGGTCACCAAGGGGTCATGCGAGAGTCAGTGCTCTCTGCGAGTCATGATGGGTGTTTGGTCGAGTGGCCAATCATCTGAATAGGAATATGGTGGCAAATGGTTGTCTGAGAATGAAAGCGCTTCCATCATTGGGTCCTTGTTTTTGTAAACGCTTGTCACTCACCTTTTTGACTTCAGGGTTTCTACTATTTTGGCAGTTGCCTCTTGAACAGCCAGGGATGCCTCCTCAGCTTCCGTCGAGATGTGTCCAAGTTTCTGGCTAAGCCCCAAATTCTCCGAAGATATACTACCATCTACGCAATGGAAGTCCCCTCACGCATGACAAATGACATCTGTTCGCAAATTTCTTTTCCCAATTGTCTCTTCTAAGTCCTTTTATCGCCTGTTCAAAATTGTTCTACATCCAACTCTTGGTACTCCTGGGTCTCAACACACACAAGCACTTGGCAGCTACACCCCAAACACGAAATGGCAGGCTCAAAATTTCACAGTTCTCGCAACCATCATGCATTTCTACTCGACGGATTCTGGGCTTGTGTCAAGCATGACGGCACAGCTCTCATCATTGAGGTGTTGTCGGCCTGGGTGCAAGCCCTGGTTAGCGAATCTGGCTTCAAGGCAGTATTTGGTCATTGTCGACAAAAATGTCCAACAAGTAATACAAAGGCAAAAAATACAATTCGTCACTCTCAAGTCGGAAAATGAACGGGCCGTCAAAATGATAGAACTGATGCAGGACTCCTGTGCCAGTGGATGAGGGGTTTCCTGAGGGAAATATTACTGTCCTCTGAAGTGGAGAGTGGAAAGACGGAATGTAAGCTACGAAGAGCATACTCGAATCTGTTCACAACTCTTGGGTGAATCTCTCTTCTGCTTTTGGAGTGGCTTTCCAGGAGCAAACTTCTGGCGTCGTGCTGGCAAGGGAGTATATCAATGTCCCAATTCTATGGTTTGAGATAAAGAGCATCGATAATTGCAGCTTGTCGTTCGGTTGTCCAGGCTTGCCAAACGGAAGATGTGAATACGTTCAGTCTCGCCGTCAGTACGGAGCGTCACAAACCAATACGCTCTGAGACAGTAAATAATTGTGTCAATTTACCTCTTCACTCCTAATGAAGGTCCCGCAGCCTCGTCGAAATCTGACAATGAATCCTTCTTGGGGTTTCTGAGTCTATAAATACAGACAAGTCTTTCCAGCTGCAACTTTTTTTTTCTTCGACCACCATCACAATCCAAATTTTTACTACTCCGCACCGTCACAGAAGATACTCTCCATCTTCCGCACCAGCTTTCAATATGTATCTCACAGCTCTCATTTCACACTTGGTCGCCCTTGCACTCACTGTCCTTATGCTGGCGAGCAGCTTCGTTGTCGCTGGCACAGCCGAAGACTTCCACATTACCAAAGGAGAAGTCCTCCCCCAAGGTTTCGAGTATGCCCCTCTTCGCATGACGGGGACTGTTGGCGACGTTACTCTCAATCATACTGGTACCATCGAGGAGATTCTCGCCAAAGTTGTAGATGAGCATCCAGAATTCAAGATTGAGGATGTACAAACAGCAGCCAGCCCCATCGTTAGCACCCTTGACAAGGTAGACAAGGTGAGTGACACACACGATGAAGAACATATCCCTGATGCGAGACTGATGGTGACATAGAGAACCAAGTCCGACTTCGTATGCTACCCGTTCGCTGGTCAGCCAAATTGGCGACCGGCTATAAACAGATGGATCTCTGAAGGCATCGCTTATCTGCAACATGTCAACGCTCTTTGCTGGGTTGACGGCAACAAATGCGCTAGAATCAGCTGCTCATGGGGCAGTGCTATCAGTCTGTGCAATGTGGTAAAAGGCCCTCTAGACTTCAGCATACGGGGAAAGAATTCACTGCTGACTCTTTGCTTAGACACCGAATCCGAAGGGTCTTTCGTGTGCATACAGTAAGTGCTCTTTTCATCTATTCTGTTTCAACCACTTTGGCCCCCATTCATAAATGCTTGCTGCGGCTGATCATTACATCCTCATCTTGTTGAGTTTGTCTACTAATGACCGATGGTACAGTGGCCTCGTACGCGCAAGAGATCAAAGACAGATGTACCATCACAAGGAGAAAGCTCCCAGATGAGTGTGGAGGTCAATTCTGGGACACTGAGGGTTACAACATCAACGTCTTCCGTGACAGCTGCTGATCTGATCAGCGGATGTAGTTTGATTAGACAAGTTGAGCGGACTTTTCAAAAATGAAATGCGTTGAGCTTCGAATACTTTTTTGTCTTGCATTGGAAACTATCTCTTTGCTTCGTTCACAGGGCGCTGAATTATGATCCTTACGGCGGCAGCTTGAGCAGCTTGACCAGTCTGCTCTGCGGTCTCTGCCTCCACGACTTGTGTTTCTAGGAAATGACCTTTCAAAGACTTATATTTCATTAACTCCATCCTCGGTTGTCAGACTAGATTCGGCCGAAGCCACTCAATCGCCCTTGCCATCGAAGTGTTGACATTTTCATTCACCACACCTTCAAGTCACATTATGACAGCTACAAATAGACACTTCTGCACCTTCCAGCTCATGATCTTCGCCTCCTCCACAATTATCAGCTAGAAACGTGCGATATCTACATACCAAATCCCGATACACAAAGCAAACATGTACCTCCCCAAGCTCGTCTCTCTCATCATCCAAAATCTCCTCCTCGCACCTCCCTTCCTCCTGGTCATCAACACAACTCTCGCGGCTCCTTTCGAACATATTGACTCACACCGAGAGGAGGTCGAAGTCTACCAATTTAGGAGCGAGAGCGCCGCCTTCAATTCCACGGACGTGGTCATCGCTCGCGACAAAGTAAACAAACCCCCACCTACAAGCACAAATTTCTAATCTGAGACGGACAAGAAGCAAATTTACTAACAGTCTCTCAGCAAACCAAATCCGACCTTGCCTGCTATCCCTTCTCCGGCCAACCGACCTGGAAACCAGTCGAAGCTCGCTACATCCGAGATGGTATCAGCTATCTGCAGAAAGTCACTGCGCTGTGCTGGGTCGAGGGAAATAAGTGCTCGAGAATTAGCTGCTCTTATAAGTCAGCGATTTCTCTTTGCAATGTCGTGAGTTTACATTCAGGCTATCAACGTGGAGAGTACTGGTTGCTGACAATTGTTGTATTCGTAGACGCCTGTCCGGAAGGGTCTCTCGTGTAGCAACAGTAAGTCATTCTTACCTAGGAGTCATTTTCCCATCTCTGGGTCTGAATCGGCATCACACACACGATGAGTTCTGCCCATCTCGTTATTTTGAAGGGAGAAGGGAACTCACTAACCTGTTTGCATTTCTGCAGTGGCATCGTACGCACAAGACATCCTCAATAAATGCACTTACGACGTCGGCATCATGAGATTTGTCGGAGGACAGGCTTGGGATACGGAGGGATACAACATCAATGTCTATCGGGACACGAGCTGTTAAACCCGTGAAATGATCTTCCCTGAATGCGTGGTAATGGCTTGATTTGGGGTTTGGGAACATGATATGGGCGTTTGGGAATAAAGGTTCGTTGACTTCTGCGTACATAGGGCAGCCTGGTAGCTTGCCAACTTGAACCTGGAATGAAACTTCGTTGACTTAGAGCTCTTCTTTGAGTAGAACTCTCCCTGGGTAGTGCTGTGAAGTATAGTGAGAAGGTACAGTAAGATGACCTAGCGACTTGATATTTCGCCAGCTGATAGAATTCGCACTCAGTTTCCCATTTTGGGTATTCATGCGATCTCATTGATTCTTCAAACATGTCATCTTACAAGATATTCAGAGCAGTGCTTATACTTCGTACACCGTCCACGGCCCACCCATCTCCCTTCCACTACATCTTTACGGCGAAGCAAACTTGTAGCCGTATTGCTCTTTGGCCTTATCCGCCAGATCCTTCAGCTTATCCTCCGCCTCCTTGAATCCCTCCTCCTCCTTCAACCTCTTCAGATACGCCTCATTAACAGCCTTACTCTCACTCGGCACCGCCAGACCTTTCTTCACGGCCGGTCTTGCAACAATACTCTTCCACCATCTCTCGACGTTTGGGAACTTCGCAAGATCCACGCCCCCGAAATAGGCGACGTCGACCCACGAGAAACTTGCAATGTCCGCAATGGAGTACTTGCCTCTGCCGGGACCGACTAGGTAATCGCGGTCTGCGAGTTGAATGTCGAGGATGCCGTAGAGGCGCTCACTTTCCCCGACGTAGCGTTGGGTGGGGTAGGGGATGCGCTCCTTGGCTAGCCGGTAGAAATGATTGGCTTGTCCTTGCATTGGGCCCTACTTTGGTCAGTAACAGTACAGAAGCACAAAATGAAAACTAAGATGGCATTAGAGGAATTAAGTTAAGGAAATTCTTACCAAGCCACCATGCTGCCAAGCAACCCATTGCTCGCACCGACTCAAATCATCTGCATCGGAGAAGCTGAATTTATGCTCTGGATCATAATGTCTCGTCAGATACGACAAGATAGCGGCACCCTCAAAAACAGAGAAGCCATTGCGGTCGTGATCGACAATTGCTGGAATGCGGCCGTTGGGAGAGAACTTCGTGAACCAGGGCTCTTTCTGGATGTTCTCCATGATGTTGATGCTCTGGTAGATATACTCTTTCCCATATGCGGCTTTCAATTCCTCGAGGATGATAGACGCTTTCTGGCCATTGGGTGTGCCGAACGTGAGGAGCTCAATGCCTGATTTTCCAATCAGGCCGGTTGGTCTCTCTGAAGAAGACGACATAGTGCGCAATGCGGTTGTGGGTACTTGGATGAGGTGTTTGGAGGTTTGGTATATTCTCCGGAGGGGTGAGTTGAACATGAAGAGTGTGAGGGAGATGAGGATGAAGCGGAAGAGCAAGCGCATGAGCAGACGAGGCTATTTGTACTTTCACTCTTGGTGGAGGATCCTACTGTACTAAGTTGTACGAGAACAGGTGTACTCTAGTACGGAGGTAGATTGATCGGACTTAATGTGGACTGGAATATTGGCCAATTGCAATGCTTTATAATCAAAACTAAGCTCGGACAGCATCGTGGATTTGAACTTGGGATTTCATTTCAAAGCTGGCGTTTTGGCGGGGCAGAATGATGATGTCAGCCAGCCCCATTTCCGAGACTATATCGATGTCAAGTCGGAATTAAAGACTCGTGCGAGCACCGATGACAGATCTGCGTCTTACATTAGGAGAGAATGCAACGATCCCTTTTTGTGACCCACTGTTGCTTACGTGCTTATGCAGTGCGATATCTCAATTCCTAAAACAAGACTAGATCGTCCTTCGGTTTCACTGGAATCTCATGTCGCTCCCTGATGATAGAACAACAAAACGATTGAGTGTCTGTCAAGATGTCGCTCATTCATTCAAGATTGGCTCCAGTAACATCAGAATGCCATACCTCATCTACTTAACAGGAGTAAAAGTATTACTCGGGTGGCACTCGATGAAATTATCAGAAATATAGGCTGTACACTATGTGACTAGGTACGATTGATACGGAGAAGACTGTGAAGATGGCAAGGACGACTACCAAATGAGTGAAATCATTAGGTATGAGAAGATACGATCCCGATTTTAATCATATAATTTGGTATTCTGATCGTGTAATAACCTGGTATCTTTAATTTTGAATGCTGACGAGGGCGGAACAGTCCTTCTCGATCTCATTCGAACAATCAACCTCTAAGAGGTGTTCCGCCGAGATATCCAGTGGAAAGTCTTTACACTGATCGAAATTCGAAGTATTTTCCTTTGATCTCCCATTATATTGATTCTTACAGATGACCTAGGAGATCATGTACTGAAAACCATGGCGTGATTTGATGTGTACTCTACTGGAAAGCTTTTGTTTGGGGTTACGGGGGCTCGCTTAATGATGGCGTGATTATTGACTTCATGGGCAGGCCTCTCCTTACATAGCGGATTGAGTAGCCTTGTGGGAGATTGACATAGTTTTGGCCTGCACTAGAGGTGCAGCTTTCCAGATGAGTGGTGTCTGAGACCTCGCGTATAGTTTTCCTCGTATGGCGACTTACGACCGCCATTAAAATAGAGGCTGTCGTCCAAGATTGAAGCGGAATTTTGCGAGTAGCGATAATAACACTTGCTGACATCGGTCCTGCACCTTGGAGTTCACCTTGTTGTCACCGGCCTCGCCTAATTTCTAGCTCGCTCCAACCCATACTTGAGCTCGCCTTTGCCAAAGACCTTCCTGGACAGTCTTTCCAAATCATCACCATCAAGACAGCCACACGCAGAGTCCCCTCTGAAGATGGCCGACGAAAGATCGACGCGAGAGCAGCTCGAAGCTTACGCCATAGCCGTCCCCCACGAGTACACCTGGCAGGACGTCAAAGATCTGGCGGACATTGCAGACCTCACCATTGACAGACATATCAGAAAAACGTTTGGAGTCTTCAGCCGGATCAAGCTATACGATACACTTGTAGGGAAGAATCGGTCTAAGATCAAATATGAGGCTGAGCGCCAAATTTGGAGAGCTATTGGTATTTCTGTGAAGCTGAATTTGTAAATTGATGCTGACTACTGCATGCAGCCCCAAGTCATGAGGTATACCCTAAGAAACAGCCGTCACTTCCATATTGGTGGACTTCAATTCGGAAAGAAGTAAGGTCAGAGATTCAAAGTACCATGAGCCAAAGTGGGAGCACAGGAGGAATTAGAACTGAGGGCAGATGAAGCTATGTGACCTTTGTCCAGAAGCAACCGACACTCCTAGCACGAGGTCACCCCATCAGATATGGAGGTCAGAGAGGACATAGCAATTCTAGTCCTGGCATCCACCTCCAACATTTGCTCGGAGGATGAGACTCAGCAACACCTACATCTACAGGATAGAACACAATGGCGGGTTCGACAGATTCAACTGCCGCTCAGGAATCTACTTGAGTACCCCCCTCGAGTAGCGCTGGTAGCACCACGCCTATCACTAAACCTCTGCAGACCCTGACCACTCCACGCGATGGTCACTCAACTATGGTGCATAATGATCTCATGAACACACAACAAAGAGCACCAGAAGATCAAGAGCTTGCGCAACTCGCACCAAAGAGCTTGACACCCAGCCCTCCACCCCCATCTGCAATAGCCGAGGACAATCAGCTCTCTCAAGGAGCCATCTTCTCGAAGGACATCCTACCTTTCATCTGCGGTTCTATCAACGAGCAGGATAACATCGTGCCAGTGGAGAGGAAATTCATGTGCAAGATTCTGGGCTACCAAGACCAACATTCCATCAAACTTTGGGCAGAACCTTGGCAGAAAGATAGACCTGTCGACGCTGGTGTCATTGCTTGTGGCATTTTCATCAAGTCGTACGAGTTCGAAGTCCGGTATAACAGCTCCAAGAATGATACTGGCCCTCGGATTGACAAGTTTCTGGAAGTCTACACTAGTGATGACTTTACAACAGTTAAGCAACGGACTAAAACAGAATTCGAGTTTCTAATCGTCGAGCTCTAGGTCTCAACTCAATTCAACCATCGGAGCCTGTCTGCCGAAGCGCTGATCCAGCTCAATATGTTGAAATACAGAGTGTGATCGATCCAGTCTCCGGTCAAGTTATGCCTCTCCCACAGCTTCTCAAGGTCCACGAAGGCAGAGTCAAGAAGACGCATAGGAAGGAGCCTCTGGCCAAGGACTCAAATTTTCTGAAGTGTGTTGAGGCAGCCCTGCTAGAGCGATCGAGAGAGGAGGATGGAAATGGTGATACCCAGAAGATTTCCGAAACACAGTCTCGAGCCCCGCGCACGAAATATGAGGAGATACCGCAGGAGCTGTAAATCGTACCGACTGATGATGTTCAGTTGTATAATGAGTGAAGTGGTAGGTCCTTGCTCACTACAATGAGCATTATACCAGGATCGTGTTACTATTGGTGTCTATGAAAAGTTGTTGATCTGCTTCTGTTGTCTTCAGCATCTTTGACTTCTCTTGAAAGAAGTTGTCATCGGACTGTCAAAGTAGAATTTCAAATTTCATACAAAATCTCCGAGCTGTACTCCCCAGGCAGGGAAGTGATAAGAGTTTCATGCTTCAATGCACCTGGAACAAAGAAAACTTTCGACCTAATCACTGCCCAAGAGGCTTATCAAGTTGTTAATTCTTGGCCAGAAAACTTACACTCCGCAACAGCCAAGCTTCTCTTGTAGCATGAGAAGCTCGCTGTGGTGATATCTATTACCCCGCCATGGAGCAAATTACCCCGCACCTGGCCAGAATTTAGAGGGCTTCTGGAGAATCAGACAAGAGAGGCAACTCTTCGGGAGTGAAAGTGTAGTATAGCATACAAGCGTCAATGATGCGTGTTCATCACAAAACTGCCCAGAATTGACACGGGAGCGTTGACAAGTTCAGTGGACGAGAGCCGCCAAGTAGTTGTCTTGGTCGAAGCTGTTCTTTAAGCAGATCACTCTTGTGACCCACATGTGGTGACACTTTTAGAGTATGACAGCGTGCCCCAATAAATTTTCTTGTCATCGTACGAAATCGATAAGGAGCCACGGTATTGTTCCGGATTACCTAAATCTTGCTGTACGCTTCGAAGCGACTGAAGCTGTCGATGCGGAGCTCGTCATCAAACATTGACAGCAAGAAATTATAAGTCTGGCGATGATGGGCAACACAGGAGTTCAAGGTAAGCATGTTCTCAAACACGCCTCTTAATTGTCTCTCCCTGACATCCACAGACCACGATGACGACAGCGCCGTCCAGGCGAGTCTGTATTTTCTTGCGAGGGATGAGCTTTTTAAAACCGAGAAACCATACAGCCTCCGATATCCGCCCGATGGGAACTTTCCACAATCAAATATAAGACGAGACAAGTTCAGCGTAACTATAAACGATATACGAAAGGGCGAGTCTCCTACGCTAGACAGAAATGGTTTCCAGGTCATGCATATGCAATCTGCCATGTGCTATGATGACTTTGCCGACGAGGAAATGATCAAGAATGTGTACTTGCCAGAGTTACAGAATGCTCTTTTGAAAGAACTCAATGGTAGGCACGTTCATGTAATGGATTTTGCCGTAAGTGTCTCAAAAAGGCCCCTTGATATTTGCGGAGTAGCTCACCAATCAGGTCCGGCGAAGGCATTCTCAGTTCCCGATATCGACTGGGAAAGAGTTCGAAACGCTGCAACCTGCGGCACTGGCACACGTTGGTCAGTGACTTCATTGCACCTTTATGAACCTCGTAACATTCAATAGACTTCACGGTTCGAGAAGGAGAGCGTCTCATAGAAGTGATGTATGGAGAGCAAGCAATTGAATTGTTAAGAGGGCATTGGCAGATCATAAAGTGGGCAGATTTCGAAGCACATTTTTTCTGACGGATAGTGACAAGATGGCATTTCTAACACTATTTTAGTATTTGGAGACCCCTCCGAGGTCCATTGAACGACTGGCCACTGGCACTTTGTGACGCACAATCTGTTGATTATCGCAACGACATCATGGCCGGAGACCTCGTTTACGAGAATTTTGCTACCGAGAACTTGCAAGTTATGCATAACGTAGATCAGAAATGGTTCTATCTTCCCGATCAAACGACAACGGAAGTCTTGATCTTCAAGAGTGCAGACAGTGAACATTCAGACGCACCCGGTCAGTCCATATTATGAACCCTTGAGAACCGACCTTTCTATGGATGTATGTACATAATGCTGACTGACAAAGCTTCGCCTCATGCTGCTTTTTACAACCCAAAAGTGACACCAGATGAGCTGCCACGCGAAAGTATCGACTGTAGAGCGTTTGTGTTCTACGTCGATCTACCAGAATATCCGCCCGTGGTTGAAGATATCTTTCGGATTCTCGAAACACAGTCCTAGCTTTCAGGTATCCATATCGCTACCAGTCAATATGATGGATCGTCAATCTTGTTTTTGCGCAGCAGTCGGGATGCCATTCCAGTCGTCGTTCCATCGAGAATGACTTCTTGCCCTTTCGAAAATCCGTGACTAGTACCCTCGCGCACAGCCGTGTCTTTCTCGCCATTCTCGGATTTCTTCGCGGATTGTTTTGCGAGCCATTGGGCTTTCCAAGGCTGTATCTTTTCGGTTGTTGTTGGAGGGTCCATCTTTTGTGCGAAACAGAAATGCGTCAGCGGAGTTCTAGATGTCAGGCTATGGATAGGTCATAGTTACATCGTGATTGGCTTCAGACTTCGGTCTGCAAAGTAGTATGCTTTTGGTCCTTGCGTGGGACTGGCAGCCTCAAATCTGTGGGGTGAAGGATGGGATTGAATGAGCAAGGCTGCCTGGTAGAGTGAGATTCTGAAGATATAGGCAGCCACCTTACTTGGGCGTCAAGGACCCCTCACGGAGATCTTCAGTGTGCCACCCTCCCTTATCGTGTTGTCCAGCTGATCGGTGCAGCTGAACAATGATTGGCGGAAGGGAATATTTCGGAACTCATACCTGTTGGCAACTTCTTTATCATGCATGTTAAAAATGGTACATCCTTTGATCGAGACACTTCCCCTGCCCTTTTGAGTGCTGACTGAAGGCTGTTTGAGATTACCCGGACAAGTGAGGCTGTTGTGGCACGGCTGTGCAATCCTTGCAGCTGCATCATCACATGCATTTTATCACAACTGTTTTATTTTGCCCAAGCAAACGATAAACGGATTTGCCATGAGAGTTTCACAAGAAAGGACAGAGTCATTGTCAAGGCGAAGCGCATGGTATGTTTTGAAGGCTTGTTCCCGACCATCGTATTTTATTAATCTCGCTTGGCTCGCTTGAATCCTTTCTTTCCAAACACGATCGCTCGGGATACTTCGTTGCTTATTGGAGTGTAGCCTGCAGTCCTGATAAACTTGGATTACATATGAAAGGCTCATTCTCAGAGCTGACATTATTCAAATTTATTATTTTCACAGGACTCCAAGTTGCTCTGGAGTGATGTGGAAACCATTTTCCAGCTCATCTTCCAACGGAACGACAACTCGCTCATAGATGAGCTTTCTGAAATCCTCGTTGTCAAGACTCAAGTCCTCGCTATCGACATAGTCCACTTTCAGACACGCCCGTATAGCGTTTCTATACCCTTCATACAAGTCATCGTCCATCTTCTCGAGCTGTTTTTCAGCTGTGATCCAGTTGGTGTTGATGCCCTCCATGCCATCGTCGGTATCGTCAGCTTCCCACAAGGACTCGATCGGTTTTGATAAGTAAAGCTCTAGCAACAAGATACCAAGAGATAAGAGTGCTGGACTTGGATGACGGAACAGATCATCCACTGTATCGTCCAGCCGCGCAGTTCCGGCTTCGAACTGCGTTGCAAGGTAAGGTCTCATAAGATCCGGTCCCTTAAGAGTAGCAAAGAAGCTCACGTGTTGCTTGTTCCAGCTGTTGGAAACCCATGGACTTTCGCAGTAGTGCAGGATGGCATGAGCAAGAACAACGGCCAGGGATCTTTTTTGCTTCAGCTTCAGCGGGGTCTGTGACTCACCTAGCAGGGTATTGAGTGGGATGCCAATCTCAGGTTTGTGAAGGACACGAGTTCCAGTGGATCGCCCCTGCCAGAGCTTCTCACCATCGAACACAAGTTCTAAGCTGCTGTTGTTCTTGTGAGCTTCTTTGATAAAGGTGCATACCGACTCCGTGTCGATGAAGCGGCGTGGATCCTTGGGGGCAGGTATTGATTGAGCAGGATGTGAATCATCTGTAAATCTGACGCTGGGTTTGCCGCTCTTTTCTTCCCTGCTTGGTCCTGCTTAGTGTGATTCTCTGCAAACCAGTTCCTCCAATTACTCACTTGTCGGGAAGAATTCGAATCCTGCTCTCCAGCCAGATTTCTTTTGGTTGTTCCCCACTCATCATAGACACCAACAAGTCGAGATTGATAGCAGAATCAGGACTTTCGTTGTTCGTCAAGCAT
Source organism: Cadophora sp. MPI-SDFR-AT-0126 (assembly GCA_020747065.1). Lineage (NCBI taxonomy): Eukaryota > Fungi > Ascomycota > Leotiomycetes > Helotiales > Ploettnerulaceae > Cadophora > Cadophora sp. MPI-SDFR-AT-0126. The sequence goes on along the minus strand of JAGMVK010000021.1, from coordinate 103,496 downwards.
TTCAAGAGGCTCAGCTTCGCCTCATGAGGCGATGGGCAAGGACATGACCAACAGTGAGAAATCTTCTTGTGTGCGTCTTGGGAAAGTCTACGAGACCTATTTGTCGGCGGTCTTGACTTTCTGGTCAGGATGGATTTCTTTCCCTCGTTGGTCATACCGGATGAGCGGCCACGGAGAAATCGCTCCAGCTTCTCGTTGCATTTTTGGATCTTCTTCAGGTTCCTGCTGCGCCGGTCTTCTTTGGTGGTGAATTGAAATCGGGTTCGGAGGTCTTGTATCGTTGTACCGTGCTTCATCTCCTCCCGAAAGCCTTCCAGCTTCTTGAAGAGCCCGCTAGGGGATGTCTACAAACAATGAGTATCCCAGAGCATCTTCGCCTAGATCATTGGAACAGCTGTAACTCACCCTTTCAGAATTAATGAAATGCAGAGACTTCTCACTGACAACATCGTCCAAAGCTTTTAGCAAGCGGTCAAGAATACTGGTGAAAGCAGCTTCTGTATCGCTTCCTAGCCTTGTTTTAAGAGCCACATTGATGTCGTTTTGCTTCCATTGCTCTCGATCGAGCTTCAGTAGCAGCTCTCTTTGCTTCTCGGTTAGTGTCGTGAGGTCAGTAACCAGACCTCGCAATGTGTGTCCGAGTAAGGCTACTTCGTCGTGAAGATCCTGGAGGAAGTCTAGGAGCTTCTCATCTCTATCTTTGGGGGATGCAAGTGTCTTGACTTTGCGAAATGCTTTCTTGTGATGCTCCGTTGCTGTGAGCACTAACGGCACCAGAGCAAGGGCTAATTCGAGACCAGTGATCATATTCAAGAATTGGTCATGTAAAGCAAGAATGTCTATAGAAAACAACGGACAAGAAGCCAAGCTGGCTTTAGATGCGGATGGGCATGCGCATTTCAGGCAGCCGTGTGGTTACACCAGCCTCGCCCAGCTGAAGTAGGAACTGTTCTGAGAGCCCGATGGAGAGCCTCATCGACATGGATTATTTACTGATGACAAACCTAGATTCATCACAAGGCTGACTTGATAAGCAGCTTCCTATCCAGGTTGATCGATCCTTCCACGGCTCACCTAAATCACATCGTATGGAGAACTATGCAAGATAGAGGCACATGCAGGTGACTTCGATGATCCTACTCGGCAACACCCACACCATCACTCCATTCAGCATACATGGGCTCCTTCCTGATGGCCAACTCCATACTGATGCATAAGGCTGCCACATTTCCGCCCCCCACTCCGAATCCAGCCTTACCAAACATTGCTGTTGCTGCCAGCGATCTTCAAAACTTCCTTCTCTAACCACTTGACTCTGGCTCATCACTTTCGCGAAAAGGCGCAAGATGGAATCTGTCGAGCTTCATACTCGTGCTAGCGAATGCGTCTCTGACTTCCATGCATTGGTGATGGTCGAGCCTATTGCAGGGAATGATCGCAATGGACAAGATTTGAATAGCGAAGAGCAACTTGCGCGCTTCTCAATTTGGGCAGCAAACATTGGAATGTTTGCAAATGGCCATGCATCTCTGGATTATAGACTAAGGGATAGCTGGGAAGCCAAGAAGCTGATGCTTGATCTTTTGGGTAGTCTGAAGAACTATATTCGTCGAGGTATGCATAATCTTTTCCTACACGGTTGAAAGCTGCTGATAAAAACACAGCGACGGACACCGTTAGGCTCCCTGATGGTGATGAAGGTTCATTGACCACTTCAACTTCCAGTGAAGAGACAATAAGCACTGGCTCTCACCAGATACCTTCAGCTTCTTCAATCCTTACTTCGTCATATCAAGGCTCCACGACGGATGATTCTGTCTCAATTTCAGTCGATCAAGATCGAACACCGTTTGAGCAGCGTCTTCATGGAATTGAGCAGACCATCGATCGCTTGTATCGACTCTCTGTGGCTATTCGAAGGCCATCAATCATCAACCAGAACGCGAAAGCTGCAAATTTTGTCATCAGAGACGAGGACGGCAACGATGTTAGCAGACAGTTTGAGGAGTTTGCTCTTGCTTTCGTCACACACACCTTCCAAGAGGCACCTGTTTTACTTCGAGAACGACTTGCCAAATCGATTACTCTTCGCAGAAGACGTTTTATGTTCCGTCAACATCACCAAAAGAAACTGGGTATTAAAGCTGTGCTCGTCCCGCCATCTCCACTTGAAAAGTCACCTCGCAGTGCAATTGATGCAGAATCCACAGTTGTGGCAAAAACTGTCGTGGAGACTCCCACCCAAAAGGCGGAACATAAGCAGAAGGATTTTCTCAAGCCAGCTTTGGCTTCGCAGACGTCTGCTTCCAAGGTTTCTAGGAAGTTCAAGGCCGAGGATGTCTTCGAACCAAGTCCATCACGAGCACCCACAGTGTTTTCTGGTGCTTTTACCCAGCAAGGCACAATTCAGATCCCGGATCCTCCAAAACCCGCTGCCGGTAGCAAAGAGTTTGAATGTCCGTACTGTTGCATGATGCTTCCCATGAAGGAAGCCATGCGGTCCAATTGGGTGTAAGTCTCCATTACACTTCATCTGTACACTGCGAAAATCTAATTAAATCTTGTGCCAGGCGTCACGTCCTAGATGACCTGGAACCTTACATTTGTGTTTTTGAAGATTGCAGTGATGCGCACAGGTTGTTCCGGGACCGTGCTGCGTGGCTTTCGCATATGCAAGAAACTCACACAAGACAATGGACATGTCGAGCAGCAGGCCATAAACTTCTGATTTTCGAAACTGAACAGGGGTTCGAAGATCATATGCGACTTGATCATGCGAATGGATTTAAAGAAAGCCAGTTACCATGGTACAAGAAGCGTAGCCAAGGTCCAGCGACAAGTCTGTTTTCTGAATGTCCTCTCTGTGGTTATGAACCTGCTGAAGAGCAGGTCAATTCTCTAATCAATGCCACTGGCTCCGACAACAGACAGAAGAACGAACGAAGCAAGATAATCTCGGATGATATTTCCAGACATTTGGCAGGACATTTGCAAGCCATTTCGATGAAAGCACTGCCCTGGCAGGAGGATGTTGACGAAGAACTAAGCGAGAAAGGAGCTTCTAAACATGCCGACGAAGGTCACAAAAGCAATGATGATCTTGCGTCTCAGTTGGCTATTGAGTTGACTACTTTGAATATTTTCGAAGATGATTCAAACGCCGTTCAAGACATCGAATGGCAATTTGTCGATCCTGCAGCCGCTGATCATGGCATCGCCTTCAAATCATGGGCGACCTACGAAAGCTATCAGGATGAATGGGGATTTCTTCCCCAGTCAGATTATTACGGCCATGACAGGGATCCTATCTTACAGAAGCTGCTGAGAAGACTTTATCTCGATTCTTCCTTCGCCACGGAACAACATTCTGAACTCGTCTTTCCTGTTTACATGATGCCACCAACTCCGCTCAACAAGAATTTCTTCGGACGAAAGAATGCACTCAAAGCAATCGCAGCAGAATTAATTCCAGACACCAATGCTGTTCCGGCCGATGGGAAAGCGATCACGTACCCACTGACATTTGCAATATGTGCCCCAGGCGGAATGGGTAAAACTCAAGTGGCGATACAGTTTGCACGCACGTATCAGGATGCCTTTGACGTTGTTCTATGGGTCAATGCAGACAGTGTCAATGAAATGGCCCAAGGCTTCCAAAGAATTGCTCGTCTTCTTGGGCTCATCCCAGAAGGTTCAATTGATGCCAATGACCTCATACATACCCGCGAACTTGTCAAACGCTGGCTCGTAAAGCCCCCAGTCCGTGATGCCGACAAGCCCTCCCGAAAGCAGGTATCTTGGCTGCTAGTTTACGATGGAGTACAAGACCCGGATATTCTGAACGACTTCTGGCCATATGACGGGCCAGGCTCTGTCCTCATCACAAGTCGAAATCCTTTCTCTTGGACAAAGTCGTTGCCACTGAAGCAGTTCACTTCGGAAGAGGCTGTTGCCTTTCTTTTGAGATTAACGAATAGGGAGCTTTCGGATGTGGACCGAGAAAGTGTCAGTAATGTTAGCTCCCGGCTAGGCGGACTTCCTTTGGCTTTGACCCAGATGGCCAGTATTATTGTCACCAAGCAGCTCAGCTTCCGTCAGTTTTTCGACTCTTACAACGAGCGAGAAAGTCAACGCGAGCTTCTGCAATTTAAAGCCCACCAGATGGACCTCAAGTCATTGAGCCATGAGCACACTGTAGCCTCTGTTTGGGCATTTGAGAATCTCAGGTACGGCAGAAAACTCTTGAATGTGCTATCGATGCTTGATCCAGATAGCATACCAGAGCGCTTGCTTACCAGTGCTATTGGTGGAATCGACCTTTCTGGATATCCTGCTACAATAGAAGAATATGAACACGCCAAGGGGGAGCTTTTCGCTTGTTCGCTGGTGACGGGGAACAAGCAGGAAAATAAGCTATTTATCCATAGACTGGTTCAAGACGTTGCTAGAGCAGAGATGGCACAGGCTGAATTTAGGCAAACGTTTGTCGCCTGCGTAAAGTTGGTGGCATCGATATGGCCCTTTGAGAACTTCACTTGGCGCCATGGTGTTGCACGTTGGCCAGTTTGTGAGGAAGTGTTTCCGCATATTGCTAGGCTCAAAGATATTTTCCCTGCAATTAGGCCCTCGGCGCAGACATCGGACGACTACCATTTCGCAAGACTTCTCACTGATACTGGCTGGTAAGATCCAAAGATCTGTTATTTTGTTGAAAGAAAGCTGACAGATCCTAGGTATTTGCATGAGCGCGGAAGACTTGTTGACACGAACTTGTATAACAACATGGCCCAGTCAATATGCGAATCTCTCAAATGTCAACTCGACGTTCCCTCAGATGCCTTTTCATCCCACGGTGTAACACATGCGGAGCTTGATTATACAGTGTAGGTCTTTAGGGAGCCCCAATTTTCAGTTTCAATAGTTACTTTCCAATCTGGTATTTGCTAACTTTTGTTACCATAGCGCCGAGCTATATCATAACAGAGGGGTCATCGCGTGTGGTGCGAGCGATGCCACAGAAGGACTGAGAAACCTCAAAATCTTCCACGACATGATGGAGAAAGAGTTCAAAGTGGAGTCTCCACGCACAGATATGCGGCTTGGCCTTGCTTGCAATGAGCTTGGTTTCGCGTACATGCTAAAAGAAGATTGGGCTCAAGGCGAGATATACTTCCAGCGATCGATCGAATTGCTGCAGAAGCTTCATGATTTTGAGCCGATCCTCGTATCACTTCCAATGGTCAATTTAGGATATGCGTACTGGTTGCAAGGCCGGTTGAGCGAAGCTGCCGCTGTTTTGGAGAAGGGTGTTAGCGACCGTGAGGAGAAATATGGTATCCACGATCGCATCTCGTTCATGTGAGTTCTGACGTTCAACTTTCATCAGGCCTATTGAGAATCGTAATGCTAAATTTGACTTACATAGTTCGGGGAGATTTTACCACGCCCTTGGCAACGTAACCTACGATCAAGGCTCCACCGAAGAAAGTCTCAGCTACCACCACAAAGCCCTTCTCCATTTCAAAGCCACCCTAGGAAACAACCACCACCTCACAGCCTCTGTCTTCGTCAAAGTCGCCGAGCACAACATTCGTGTGCATCAGTACGACACCGCTCTAGCTCTGCTTGACCACGCGCTGAAAGCATATTCCATGTCGAATAGCTACTTGTCTGAGAAAGCACGTGTTTCTTTCAAGCGATCTCAGGCCCTGAGATGTCTTGAGAGGGTTGAAGAGGCGGATAGAGAACTGAAGAAGTGCTTTCAAGTGTATTCGGATCAAGTCGTTGAGAGAATTGCTTTGACGGGGAAGACGAGGGTGATGAAAAGCAAGGCGGAAGATCTGGTTGATGGGGATTTTGATGATTTGGTTGCATTCTGGTTTAAATAGATTTTACACCCAGGGATTTGGGCGTTGCATTCATGGTGTGTGAATGAATAATGAAAGGAGTAATCTACGGAGGGCGGAGAGGACTATCACCCATTGCTGTCGGTATTGAAAGAAGAGCAAATCATGCGAAAAGCTTAATCGGGTTTAACAACAGGAGCGAAACAGTACAAAACGAAACAAAATAAAATAATGGTGACAAACAAATCTCAACACCTGAGCCAAATCCCATGCCACTTCAAAAATATCTATGATAAGGAATGCCTGAGCGATTGGACAGCGAAACGAAAATACATCAAGAATTATACGAAGTAGTGCAGCAACATGCTGATTGATGCGCCTCACAAGGGGCTCTGTATGGCTTCTCGTTTCGAGCACGTTTGGTGACTGGCTATCTCACCTGATTATAGAGCTGCCGATCGTACCATGCCATATCTTTCGTCCTCGATCTGATCTGATCTGATCTGATCGCATACAGTACCAAGTCTTTAGGTTCAGAGAGGTACGATGATATGTGATAAGATCGAAAAAATTGCAAGATCTTTGGGAAGTGTGAGGATCTACTGAGTACCTCCGTTCTTCAACCCCTGATATTTACTTTTTGTTGCTCCCTTCCTTTTCCTACAGTACCCCTCGGTTGAACTTTACTTTCTGTCGCTCAATCAACCGCCCGTTGTTTCGGCAACGGTCCATTTCATTTCTTTTCACGAATACAGAGTAGAAGTCGGACGGAAAATCTAGGGTCCCCACCCCAGTAATCCAGAAGACCCCGAAAACATACTGTAATTCCGAAAATCCAATTGCGGAACCCATGTCATTTCATACATACGAAGTAATGAAAAAAAGGAAGAAAATTTCTCCATCTCCACCTACCCACCTGTTTCCACATCTCAAGTTACTTCTAGTAAATACTCCACCTCTCGCAACCAGGACAGCCAATCATACAACGCCTAATTCTTTGGTAATGGACGAGGGACTTCCAGATGCAGCCTTGCCCGACCGATGTGCTGGGTGGGGTGGTGTATATCATATCCACTTTTTCGGGACTTTCGGTAATCGGTACTGGGTATCACATCTGGCATTTGGCATCTGGTATTGTGAGATGAGGGATAGAGTTTGGAGTGGAGATGAAGTCTCGTGAGCAGACGAAATATTCATTAATTGGGGGAAGGGGATTTTGTTGTGGATGGTGATCGTGAGTGCGTAGAGGGGAAGTAGCTTCTCCACGGTATGGTGTGAAATACGTTTTGGCAAGTCTGGTAGCTGGGGAAGTGTGATTGATAGGACGGGGGGTTAGCCTCATGTGTATTTCCGTAGGTCCTCGTATGATAAAGTACCCATCTTCGCTTGCGCTTCATTCCTACCTTTATTTCCGTCCAGTCCAGACTCTGATAAGCCGAGGAACTGGATTGAAGTGAGGCCTGGACAGATGGATGGATGGGAAAGACAAACGAACTGTTGGAGACGACCGGTAGATGTTTCTTCTTACCGCTACTTGCTATTTGCATGAAAAGTCCTCCCTGAAGACTGACTTGCTTCATTGACTTGCAGTGCAGCAGGAGGCTATGTATGCAATGCGTGCTTGCATGCAGATTTTCGATTATGCGGGCGGATAGACTCCTTTACTTACTTACTGTTCTGGAGCGAAGAGGATATTGGCTGTAGGTAATTGTCGGTTACTGTTGAGGCCTGGCCTGGACTGGATGGTGTCGGTAGCTTGATATGCTGGAATGCGGGGGGTGTGTGTATTCTGCCCAGCGGTGAGACAAATACCTTTGGGAGGAAATACATGTGCGGGGCAAGAATGTGATCTCCACACGGTGTTTCGGTCAGTTGTCTCTTTGTACTTGTTTCTGGCTTGGTTGGACTTGGCTTCTGGATGATTCCTGGTTGTTTTCAGATATGGACTGCTTGTGGAGGATTGGTGGTGGTGGTGTCCCGGTCTCGTGCATGACGCATCTGAGTTCTGCTTGGATGGACGACATTCCTAGCTCACATAGACGTTGTGCTAGGCTGGATGGGAGGCCTGCTTATGGCTGACAGGACAGGTTTGAAGTTCTGGGGTGATAACCACCAGCTTGATTTTCTGGTTCAGGAGATGAGATGGAGGGCAGAAAAGGGAGTGAGGTTTGGATTGGATACGCCTCCATAAATGTATGTGACGTGACTGTTCTGAAGCGGAAAGTACGGAATGAAGCATGCGAGATCTCGCGGAGGTGTAGCGTAGTATTGTGGTCGTGCTGAGGACATAGATCATCATTTGCATTTCCCTCATAAAGCTTCAAGAGTCAGTAAGAAAGGAAGGTTTGCCTGGCTCGTGTTCTGCAGCTTTGAAAACCAAACTGTTGCGCCAGTGGAAGTGTGAAATGAAATGCTGCGTAACATTCTGCATAGTAGAAAAAGCAGATCGTTCATAGAGCACGAGTCAGGAGGCTGAACCTAAATTCCGTCTGAGCTCAAATTGACTTTGTGACGATCCGGATTCCCGTTTGTGTCTTCTTGAGGTGTGGAGTAAGCAGATGCAGATGAGATGTAAGATAAGGGATCTCTTTTGGCATGCATCGCACCCTCTTGCATGATTTGCATTTGCGTTTGCATTACTCATGTTGTGTTTGCGAATAGAGTTCGAGAAGGATGAGGATGCATCGCTATCTTGTCTGCTTGTACAAAGAAGCTGTTGGTATCTGACGTTGATGTCTTTCACCACCACCACCACCACCACCAACAAGCTCGACCTCACATTACCATCTAGCAGCGGGGAAGTTTGATAGTGGGCCCGAATTACCTGTTTCGTAATAGCACGGCACTTGTTACAGTTACGGCAAAGGTTGTGAAAATGCGAGAGAAAAAATATGGAAAAAAAAGGACATGGTCGGCCGAATGCGATAAATTTAATCGGTGAGCAGGGGTCCGCAGGGGTTAAGCATGTGTATCCCAGTTTTGCAGCTTGGGTGGAGCAGGCAAAGCACATGGGCATGTGAGGGCTAGTGATGGATGGGGAATGGTTTCCCCGATGTGACGAGAGATATGGGTCCGGACACCAGGTTTCGGGAGGAGTGGACTCTTTTTTAGAGGAAAGTAAGAGAGTCGTTAGAGGATGCGCTAGGCTTTGGTATTGAAGCTTGACGTTATCCATTGCTGGGAAGGGAGCGGCAACACGAGGGCATGATTTGAGCAACGGGAGGGAATGAGTGAGTGACTTCGATACTTACTCGGAATGGAAGGAGAGTGTTGTCATTGTCGCCTTGGATAGATGAAAACATCTGCAAGATGCAAGGTCTGTAGGATGATCATGATGGTCCATGACTTCAGGGTGGAGATTTTTTTTTTTTTGAGATGCGTTTTTGGATCCCTTTTTTGATAGCCTTCCCGAAAGATGACGAAGTACCAAATACCGTTATGCCTCCTCGTGCCTCGTGCAGCTGCTTCGCCAAAAAAGAACCAACCAACAAGTGGCGCTGGAGAGGATGCACACTTTTTCGGCCTCAAGATGCAAGCAGAGTTTGCTTTGGGGTCCCTTAAACTTAATTATTACGAAGGTTTGCACACTTTTTGCTAGAACTCGCTTGATTTGTCTCCCTTGAACTCTCGCTCGGTGGCAGTCTGGAGAGCTGAACTTACTACTCGGTACTAACTTGACGTTTTACCCCTCAATCTTTGATACTTCCTATCCAGAATTCGCTGTTCATCCTAAACGCAATCATTGTATCCTTTTTGATCATCATGAAAGTTAAGAAGACTCCAACCTCTTGATCAGCCTTTCATTACTCGTTTTCATTTCCCGTTCTGGCTTCATACTTTCTCCTAGACCCTCTCTGTCGTCACTTCGTCACATCTCAGGTATCCCCCTCCAAATAGCCTCCTCACACCCCCCTTACGCGTGCAGTCGTCCATCCCTTGGCTCTGAGCCAATCAAATGAATGAATCTTGATCGCTAAGACCTGACATTGCCTGATCCCTGAGATGCTCAGATGCGATGCACACTTCCATAAATATGGGCGCATTCAAGAGTTGGATAAGTAAGTAATATTGTGTATTCATGAGACTTACGTAGATTCTACATGTCGTCTCTTCATCTCATCGCCTAGGGAACGTTCCTTCAGCCAGAAACAAAACAAACATCTCTGTTTGTCGCCCAATAGAAAATGGGGCGAATTTCATGACATGACAGACATCCTTTTCCTTAAGATCCGAAGTTCACAGACACTGCTCCACTCTTTCTTGAGCACTAACAGCCTTGACTACAGGGGCCCTAACGGCAAAATACCTTCGGTTCCAGCAAATCCAGTGTGCTTCACCCCTGCAGTACTCTCTGCCACGGCGCTCACAGGCCCGCCAGGCACTTGTCCGGCTCCCCTAGAGCCTGCTAAAAGTTAGCTAATGGTTCCCTTTTAAGACTTTGGTTAGCCTAGTTGTCCGCTAAAATAAATTGTTTTGCGCCCCATCGTCTGGTCGTCCCTTCCCCTTGCTCTTGACTCGCTCGTCTTGCCTTTCTGCTGCACCCCATTCGCCGCCATTCAACCTTGGACGCCTTGAAACTTGCCCTCGGACCTCACTTACCACTCCCCTAACCCTCCATCATCACCAACTGATGAACTGCTTTTTGCCATCATCACTCCTCGATATCCTCTGCCGACCAACAACATCACCACCATCCTCGATTTCGACTCCAGTGTACCAGATACCTGTCGTGCAGGCAACGACTTTTCTATCCGTCCAGCCATCGCATCCAGCTCTTCCTGTAGCAGATAAACAGGATTCCGTATCACAGTCACCACCAGCTGCACTCCGCCTATTCGTCTTGTATCACAATCGCAGACCACGGCATTCCTGTCTGCCTGTCATACCAAACCATATCAAACCAACCATACCCAGCTCCTGAAATAGCGGTGTTGCGGTGCATTGCAGCTGCATTTGCATCAACCTTGCATCCCTTACCGCCTCCAAACGCCCGCCCCGTTTGCTCCCAAGTCAAGTCAACCACCCCGAACCTCGACCACTATTCGACCAGTGGACCATTCATCTATCCACACATCCAACATCCAGCCATCATTCAGTCATTTACAGGAAAAGCAAAGGAATCTGCGGGCCTCTCCTCTCGCTCACCTACTGCCATCACTCATAGCACCACTTCAGTGCATTTGTATCCTGGACATTAATTGCCCCAGCCCCGTATCACTACCACGCCATCCTGCATCCCATTCCGAAGCAGTCCCTGCGATCCAATAGAAGCAGCCTCCAGGAATTACCCCGTCGCTCCCTTACGCTGCAGACGATCACCGTGCAGGAACACAACAAACCATCTTCCACCTGCACTACACCTTCTACCTACCAACCTCTACTTTTGTCGCAAAACACACGCATCCTCCCGAGCAACACACGATATCGATAATCTCCTGTCGCAACACCATCAACTCATACACCATGACTTCCGATCAGAAAACAAGCATGCCGTATAATACTCGAAGGAAGTCGCTTTCGTTGCCATCTCTAGGCATACATCTTCCAGTAACTCATGCTTCCAGAGCGGCCGCCCGCCTCTCACCGCCTTCTGCCGGCCCAAATTCTGAGAATCCTCCCTCAAAAAAATTAAAGAGGTCGCATGAAGAGTCGCCGTCGATGTCGCCTCCTCCAAAACGAGCGCCTTTGAAGTACGAAAATACCCCACCACCGTCGCCGGAGGCCGAAACAGATGATCTGGATGAGATCAAGCCGAAGGAGATCGATTTGGAAGGAATAAATGACGAGATTGTAGAGGGAGTTATTGTTCTGTTGCAGAAGACCGGTAATAGGCCTCATCTGGTGAAGGAACTCGCTGCGATACTATCGCAGAGCGTCAAAATTGTTGAACAGTAAGTACTTTCAGTTATTCTCAAAACCATAAACTAAGTGGCGCAGATCTGCGAACCCGTCTGCGATTATTTCTTCTCGACTTTCCTCATATTTGAAGCGACCATGGACAGCACTTGCGCCTTGTCCTGTAGCGAAAGAGTTAGAGACCGTACATCCGCGAAGAACCTATTTCTACCTGACGACATATCCCCATCAACCTATCCCCGACCCCTCGACCATACAATTTCAGTCTAGAGCAATAATCTCACCATCGATATCTAGCGCAGCTTCTCGATCCGACGAAGCTGACGCCGAACGAAGAAGAGAGCTCTCACCATCTCCTGAAGTTGACCTGTCCTCCCCTGAGTTTGAAGACGAGGACATGGCGACGCCACCAACTCCAACAGGTTCCTTCTCAGGCCGACCGACCGAAGCACCGCGGAATCACCGTGCGACGTCGCCACCATTAGAAAAAGACGAAAAAGAATTTACACAAACGGCTAGAGGGATGCAGAAACGAAAGTTGAGCGCGGACGTCCAGATGAGTGGAGTTCCATCGGAAATGACGGACCACCCGACTAAGAGCTTGGAAGCCGACTCCTTGTTCGGCGAAGCTCGGAATCTGAACGTCTTGAATTCCTCGGTCTTTGCTAGCAGTCCCGCTATGAAGCCGACAGTTAATACAATGTCGTTCAGCACGATGAAGCGGCCCTTTGAGGACTCCCATGAGCTCTGGACTGAGGCGTCAACTGAGTGGGATATGCGAAGTCCCGAGAATGTCGAGTTAGACGAGTTAGACGGCATGTTTGATGATTTCTAATTTCGCGACGACATGATTGATGAAATTTTGCGAGCGGTTTCGATTCGTTGTATTTGCATTTGACCTCTACTCATTTCTTGCGCCTCTGCGCACTTGCTCCATTTTACGGCCTTTGCTTTTCTTGTTCTCATGTTTGATGAGACAGCGCATTTGTTGGGGTTGAGCTTTGAAGAATGTACGATCTAGGTGGAAAGACAACGAGAACTCGCATGAAAAACAAGAGATGGTAAAGGAAGTCCAAAAGTTCAACTTGAGAGAAAAGCAAAGATGGGAAGGCAAAACGTAGATGGGCATACGGATATCTCTGAATTTTCACCATTTTTGCTTGCGATCTTTGGCATACCTATCGCTTTGGTAGGCGAGTTTGCGGGCCAGGCGTTTTCGGAGCGAGAACTGATTTTGGGTTGTGAGCTTGTACGATGTATATATAGGAAGAATGGTGCTGATGCCAGGTGGGCATGAGCATGAATGGGAGTGGGAGAGCGAACACGAGAAGAGTCAGTAACCAACAGGCGCATAATGGGCGTTTGTTAATGAGACGAGACTCTGCTCGATTGAAATATCATCTGAGAAACGAATGAAATACATCTCCACATCCTTAGATCTTCTTTTCCATACTACTGTTTGAATTCGCACTTGCGCATACTACTGTCCTCGGGATAGTTCTGATTGCATCTTGTAATGCCTTGGTCCTGATACATCTGCGATGTGGTGAGGGTCTGCTAGGCCTTCCAAGATGAATATGAAAAGTTTGATATCGATATCGATTGACGCACGTACTGGAAAGCTCTCTCGTAGTAGACTTGCTTTCCTAGCACAAAGTCTCCTGGTGCGTAATTAACCTTCGCCTCCTCTGCGAAGTAGAACCTGCTGCTGGTGGTTGGTGGCATTGAAGGGCAAAAAGGACGAGCACGTGACTTATTGGGCCAATGTGACAGGTGAAGGTGAAGGTGAAGAGTTGTCTGTTTAGGTTTTGAGTGTTGATGGATCGATGAGCGAACTCATTTGGTGAAGTTTTGGCGTGGGTAGGAGGTATCAGCTGCTTAGGTGAGGAGGGCGTGTTGGTCGGTTTGTATGCTGGCCTTTGCCTTTTGACAGTGTTCTTCCTACGCGTCAGGAAACTAGGAACTTGATACTGGACTTTCAATTTTTTTGTTTTTTTCGTACTTGCGTGTGTATGTTGAAAGGAAAGTTGATTCGAGTAATGACGGGAGGTGAGAATGTCTTCGCTGTTTTTGCCTTTGTTGATGTTGCCTGTCGAGATATCAAGATGTCGTTGTTGATCTCTATTCCAGGCGCGATGCTAGGTGATGGGTTTTTACAAGGTCAATGTTTGAGATGAGGGGATAGATTTGATTAGGTTACATATCTCCAGCAAGAGGATGCTCAAGTCCATGAGGGACTTGGGTGGTGAGCGTGGAAAACGAAAAGTATTCAGGGGGTGTGGGGGTAGCGCATGTTCTTGGTGGGCGGAGGTACAGGACATCTTCTCCTGCGGCCCTCAGTGTATCATGTGAGAGGAGCTGGGGGGTTCTTTTTGTTTGTGTGGACGAGATACATATGATCGTTCTGCTGGAAAGCCGCAGGAGAGCGCGACAGATAGGATGTTGGACTTGGAGCGGGCATATTGGTTGTCCAACGTTGCTGCTGTGACTATGTTTACCTTGCCCCCATTTTGGAAATTGTAGCAAGTCTTATAAGTTGATGACTGTATCTGTCTGCTTTGTGTGGAATTTGGGTTAATTCGACTTTTGATTAAAGTGCTCACTAAGGTAACGAGTTATTTCAAATACCTGAACATAGCATGATCCAATTGATGTGTGTAAGGAAAAGTGTGTATGGTTCTCCTGCCATTGTGCAAATGTTGTGAATTCAAGGCTTCTGTAGACCTTTGTGTTTGTGCAGCATTGAAGATCGTCAAACTAGTACATCCAAGATAGAATAGAATGGCAGGGTTTGGACTTGTGTGAGGCCCCATTGGGCTGTATCTAGTTCTCTCCAAATCCGTCTGAAATTTTATTGCTAGCGCTCCTCGCTTGCACTAAACGAAGTAAACACCGTCTGTCATATTGAAAACATAAAACGGGATACAGCAATGAAGCAACAAGGCATGAAGAAGCCGTACATCACTTCTTTATTTCGATTTTTAGCTTACACTGTCTGAATTTGGGGTTTCATTGAATGAAGAAACTCCTCTACCAAGAGCAATACCTAAGTATCGGGTGGAGGATCTTCAATGTACAGCGTAAACGCCTTATCCGTTGGAGTTTTTGATCCCTGTTTCCCTCTTTTTCGAATGGCAATTAAAAGAGCCGACTTTCCGTCCAGACAAAACATATTTCGATCGGGCTGGTTGAGGTACTTGTGACTCTTCCAAATCGTCTTGGCGTCTCGTTCTCTGTCGTCCGCAACAACGTCGCACCATGCCTCGCCGTCAAAAAGCCCCATAACAATAGCAAATCTCCCCTCGCGAAGCCCAAGTGTATATCTCAAAATGATCGCTGCCAATACTGTCTTGCTTCTTCGCCCTTTGGCCTTTATACCAACCTCAGCTTCACAACTAGGCCATGCATCCAGGATTTTAACGGTTGTCGTCG
This sequence comes from Cadophora sp. MPI-SDFR-AT-0126, assembly GCA_020747065.1. Classification (NCBI taxonomy): domain Eukaryota; kingdom Fungi; phylum Ascomycota; class Leotiomycetes; order Helotiales; family Ploettnerulaceae; genus Cadophora; species Cadophora sp. MPI-SDFR-AT-0126. The sequence continues at coordinate 88,362 of JAGMVK010000021.1, read as the reverse complement.
AACTGATGCAGAGAGATATGTGACAGTCGACGTAAGCACTCTCCTGCGGAGAGATCGCATCATCTTTATTCCTTGTGATGTAGACCACCCTTGTCTCGGCCAGGGGAAAGACCGCCGGGTCAATGTCAATCAAATCATCAAGTGTCCCCGCAAAACACCTAGAACCCACCAGAGCCCTCTCTTCACCACTTTCACGCTGAGTAAGTCTTAAGAGAATGCCGAGCCTATGCAATTTATTTGAGCTACTGCAGTTTAAAACACCATAGAACTTGCTGTATGCTGGTGACGCTGTCACTCCTTCAGAAGCAGAGTCTTCTTCGGTCTCTGACGAAGCCTGGTTTGGAGAGATTTGTATGAGCGGTAGTAGAATTCGAAGTCCCACGTTCGTTATTTGGTACGCGGTAGAATCCTCGCTATTGTTGGAGCATACATACTGACCGGAACGCCCAAAGTCTGCTGGCGAATCCGCAAGAAGCCCTTGCCCTGTCCAGTGTCTCCGATGCTGCTTCGATGGCTTCCAAGCGAACAGCGAACTGAGAGAGACGGGGAGTCAGCAGCCATCTACACCGATCAATGGGCATCTTTGACAGCAGGACATTTATGCACAATTGTACATATCTTATAGAGAACCAGGAGATAATCCAAAGGGAAACTTCAATAAAAGTAGAGGATTTGGGCCCCAACAACACGTACTGGTCATTTGATACCTTCAATATTTCCTCTTGTAACCTCTCAAAAGCTCTTTTCCCTTCTCCATATACCATGGGCATGTGGACATCAAAGATACCCATCAAAGAGTAAGCTCGATCTTCCACCCTCTTCGTCTCTCTCCTCGAAGCCCATGACATCCTTGTTGCGACGCTCATGCTTTTGACGTCGCCAGTTCTGAGCACATGAATCGGCACCCCCGTGACCTTTGCAATTGTATCCTGTAGAGACAACTTCGTACCAATCTCACCCCATTTCCCCACGTCATTCTTTCCGTAAAACTCGACATTCAGAGGTGCAATCAGTTCTTGCAGTGTCCATCCTCGGGTGAACCACAGGCTGTTCTCAAAGGTTGGGCTCTTGATCGTGTTTGTGTTGCTTGGGACATCCTTGAGATATGCGAAGCACACTTCGGAATTCTTGTACCAGCTATACATGGAGTTTATAGCCTCTTGCAGCTCTGCACTGCTATTCTTATCGATGCAGCAGGTGTCAATCCAAACATATTTAAACCCTCGGCTTGCAGCTAGTTTGCAACAATTATCCACCTTCTCGAATCCCGGGCGATCCTTTGCATCTGAAAGCTTGAAGTGTTCGAACAATAGTTCTTCTTCATCCCAGGTATGTGAAAGGATGGCGTATTCTGGAATATCATGGTAGAACTCCCGCAGTTCGCGAGTACCGGTGTCAATGAGACGCATGGTGCCAAGGCTGAGTTCAAGCGATTCTTGTGATCATGTTATGGGCGCAAGGGAGTGTCGTCAGGCTGGTGAAATAGCCAAATAGCAGTGAAAACTTTCAAGAACACTAAAATTTGGAGGCCCGTCAAATGATACCAACGGAAGACTTATCGTTTAGAAACGGAGCCCGTTCAGTGTTCTTTCACCGGGCCACAGAGGACGAATTTCAGTTGGGCACTCATGCAAGATGACATGGCGAGAAACGATACGTGATCTTGTGCCTACCGAAGGGCCAATGGTAAGGTGCAGTAATAACTGCCAAAGGCATCTGAGAATTAGGAATTTTGACCCTTCCACATTCCAAAGCTGTCGGAGCAATGTATGGATTCTCAATAATTATCTTAGAAGTGTGCCGCTTACATGCCAGATCTGAGCAATTGCTATGGGAGCGAAAACTGAATGTGCGGTACTGTGTTGCTTCCAAATAATCAGTCTTTTAGTGCGCCTGGGCACATTTCGGGCATTTTGGAGATCAAACAGATATATCGAATTCTAAATACACATTAGAACCCTCCCCATTTTACAACTCTAGTAATACAAATTACTCCTGACTCCGGCCTGTCGAACCGTTGAGTAACACTTCAGGCATCCCTGGCTAGAACCTTACAGCACTCTTTTTCAGCCACCAGTACCCGAAATTCAAGCATGGAACCTTCAATCTTAATCTCGACTTTACATGTAAGTGCCCTCATTGACTCTTCAATAGTCTTCGATGGACTTGGAGGTGCCTCAGGTGGCAGCTCAGTCAGGTTTATTTTCAGTACACATACCTGTTCCAATCCCTCCGTCTCCCTTGTCGGGGGGTCATTCGCATCCCATGCAAGTATTTTCACGTCGAATGTCTTCTTAAGCCCACTAATGAGTGCTTGAGAGATCTTGAACTCAGTCGTTACTGGCTTGGAGCTCTGCAATGAATCCCCTTTCGATAGTAACCATTTCATGCAACCTGTCTACTGGTCAACAACGGTTGCACCTTCAAAAGCAACGCCTTCTCTCACAACCCAATTGGCACATTCGAAATCATACCTTTCACAAAGCGAATTCCTGTACGTTCTTCCAGAAAGATACTCTTATCTGATAATCCTGCATGTTTCGATGCATCGAATGGTTGTGACAGGCTTGCCCCGTAATGCCGGCGACACATGCGAAGTTGGACAAGAGAATTTCCCGCTGGATCGAGCTTCTCCATGACCGCACCTCGTACGACTGCTGACCATCTTCCAAAACTCATTGTTATTAAGTTGCTACAACTTCAGACACTTGACTCACGGATTACTTGGTCGAATCACCTCGATTTTCTTACTCAGGTACCTCTCTTTGATTCTCTGTAACAGGTACATTGATTTTCCGAAACCCCCAGCAACGAGTATGTACTAGATGAAAATTCAGAGGTCAAAATCGGCCTTTGCTAGTGCGAATATGCTCGATCGCAATACAACTAGCCTGACGTACCTTAATTACTGCATTTTGGGCGGAGACTGCCTCAACTTGACTGTCGATGAGAGTCAACACTCGATTCACGGATGGGTCGAAGATTTGTCGCAAATCATCGCTGGTTCCAATCTTGTTAGGCATAGTATGGTAAGCAGTGGGAAGTTGTGCTATGTCTTACGAGTCCAGACGCATTTCTCCGTCTATGATGTCCAAGGTCTCGTCATCATCACGTCCGATTTCTGGTGGCATGGCTACTCCTGCCATGATAGAATCACCCTCGAATGACCTCTTCACTTCTTCGAAGTCTTTCATCATTCTGCTTCCAGGTCTGAGCCACTCTCCTCTGATCATTCCGAACTTCTCCGGGCCTAGCTTTCTACGTAGCCATGATCTGAACGCTCTGTCAATAAATATGGCTCCACACTGATCACCTGCTCCCGTATTAACAAGAGAACGTTAAGTGGGATAATCTACTCGCCAGTTCCAACGACAGCTTCTTTGATTACAAAGGCTGGTTCCACGGAGTCAACCCGATATGTGATGATATCCTGTTTCAAATTAAGTCGTCAAACATAAATGTCTCAGGATCTACCAAAACCTACAACTGTGCCGCCGCCTGCGTCACAAACCACAAAATGATCCCCACTCTTTTGTTCACATCGTCAGTCATCGATACCAGTGTCGTATAGTCGACGAGCCTACCTTGATATTATTAAAAGGGCCATCTTCCAATTCTCGCAACGCATATATAGCCGCGGCCTCGGGTTCGGTGATCATAGAAATTTTTTCCGTGTTGAAGCCAGCATTGCAGACCGCTTTGTAGGTCTGATTCTTAGCCTTATCCGACCACACAGCCGGAACTGTGATGACAACCTCTCTTCTAAGGTTACGCAGTATGCTACCAAACCTGATCTCGAGGGCAGTCTCGACGTGTTTCCTTACCCCTCCCAGAAAATCGGAAATAATGTCTACAGGTTCTTTGATCAGATCGTTGTGTGATTTTTCACTTAAAGTGTGACTTCGCTCCAGTTCAAGATCCCGCATCAGCATTTCCCGTTTCTCTTTCTGGGTTTCGTCCAAGAGAAGCTTCGTCCAGGCTACTCGGTGACTTTTCTGTTGGATTTTGTTTCCCCACTCAAAGCCATTGGAGTAGGCAACTTCGCTGGGAACCTTTTGGTTGCTTGCATTTCCTGGTTGTCCTGGCCAGTCATCGATGCACTGGATATTTGGACGCGCTCGATTACGAAGTCCAGTGCTGTGGCCATAAGCAACACCTAAATTTCGTTTCTCTCTCAGTCACAGGAATGCCAGTCAGCAGCAGGAGCTCACGAACCAGTATAAGTTGTCCCATAATCGATAGCGATCACAAGAACATCACTTGACTCCTTAGTCATTGGTCAATGATAGAGCTGTTGCTGTGCCTTGATTGTGTAGAAATTGAGGGCGAGTAGAAAGTAATAGTTTGGTACAACGTCTTCTGTAGTGATCATGGATAGCTGGACTAAAATTTGGAGGAAAGATCACCTTGGTGCCCACTGCGCTTCTACCTTGTCCCGACCGATTTTGCAGAAGTGTATGCAACCTGCCAGACTCTAATGTGCAGCCTTATTCAGATCTGCATCACTGCCTGATTTCGCAATTGTTGACCGGATTGATTGGTATCGGGTGGATAAACGCCATGTGTGATGATCTGGTGACAGCTTGCTGGCTACGTGCAACCAATTGACTGGTCTTCGATGATGTGGATGCCCGAATGTGGCATTTGGCATTAGCCAATCCCAACATATCAGCCTTCCCAGGCACAGACACCGATTTCACAGCCCCAGCGCCCAACGCGAGCTCGGGTTGTCTTTAACATAACATGCCTTTCGTTTGATTATTGAAAGAGTGCAGCTAAATTCCTACACCGACCACAACATCCATAGTATAACAGATGAATCGACATTCGAAAAAAGACTGGGATCAGTCTCGTGGTGGGCAAAATCTGTTCGCCGAAGACGAGGAGCCGGAGGAGCCAGACGAAGATCTGGATGAAGAAGACGAGGAAGCTTCGACCACCAGTCCATATCAATACAAGAAACATTCTGGAGGCCAGGCGGTCGACCAATATGATGAGTCTGACCAGTCGAACATGTTTTTAGCGGACCCAAGGAACAGACAGGCATCGATTTCTCATGCTTTCCAAGGCAAGTCGAAGGTCCATTTTCAAGTGCGAAGACGAAGGAGGAACCGAAATTTGAGAGTAGACCAATACTGCCGGAACAGAATTTTACAGCTCTGAGTAGAGTTGAGGCGTTTCGACTGGGTTCAATCTCGGCATGGGAATACACCACTAAATGCCAGATACTGGGGCGGAGTTCCAATCATATCTTTTGAAACATTCTGGGGCACCGGCAAGAATTGAGACTAACCTCATGCCAGACTCGCATGGAGCAAATTCTACTGCTTTCGTAGACTCAGGAGTCTCATATGACCAGAAATCTTTTGCAGGATATCGTCCTTCCGCAGGGCGGAGCAGTTCGGATGCCCATATCAAGCCAAACTCATTTCCACCTCCAATATCGCTCAACGTACAAGCTGCAAAAGCCAATAATCGAGCCGAGAAACTCCTCAAAGGCGAAAATGAATCGTTGAAAGCCCAGCTTCGAGATATCCAGAGAGAACGATTGAGTGCACTGGACGACTTCCAACCATGTAGTGACACAGAACTGAAGGAGGCCTTCTTGCAGCTTCAAAGCCAAGTCTCATCGCTTTCCAGGCAGTTGAGAAGCAGTCTTTCGAAGTCGCGAAATATAGCTACAATTCTGCGTGGTCATATGCTGAGTGTCTGTCCAACTAAAAATGTCCCGATGAAATACGTTTTCGAGAGCTTCCTTTGGCAGCAACTCTACGCCACATGCTTTAGCACGCCATTCATCATGTTGGGACACGAGGCTACTGTTATCTACCAAGTATACTGTCTGGTTTTCAGCGATGGTGAGCCGCTAATTCGATTCCTTTTTACTTTTTGATAATTGATGACATTGCAGATTCCATTACCATGCCCAGACCGACTGAGGCTTCAGAAAGGTGGAGAAGCATCACTGCGTCAGCAATGTTCAGCAAAGCAAACAGCACTGAGCGCATCGAGGAGGCTACTCAGTCGTTGTCATCAAAGTCCGCTTTTCTGGACTCTCAACTTCAGATGAATTTAATGAAAGGCGACCAACTGAAGAAACTATTCGAAAAAGCTTGGGATGCTGCTGCTCTATTTTCTCAACAACGCTGTCGGCTCAGCTTGTCGGCACCAGCCACGACTGGACACCTCACCTCCCCTTGGGTTGAGGTCGTGGAAGAGGTTCAGCATACAGAGAATGACATCTTCGGCATTTCTCCTATGCTCCTCAAAAATGGAACCGGTCATGGCCAAAGCTTTGACACTTGGCTGTGTCTAGTCAAATCGAAAGCTATAGGACTTGGACCTCAATGATAGCCGAAGATAAAACGGAAAAACCTTTGTTGGAGACGGCCTGTGAGGTATTATTGGCATGGTCAAACGAGAGAAAGCAACACTCTACCGAGTTCGGCAGATTTGACCATTCGAATTTGAGTCCAAAGTCTACAGACATGGCTTCATATGTACTTCTGATGAATACACATGTATTCGAGTCCGTACTAGGACGCACTTGGAGAGAAGGGGTATTTTAATACCTCAGCTTCCAACAGTGCTAAGCAGGTCCGAAGTGAGGGGAAGAATTTGGGATGATCAACAGCTGGAATGAATGCTCGACGTAACTTGGGCCGAGACTTATCTTGCTATGAAGCACTTACTTGTATATTGCGACTCCAAGATCAAGTTAGTGCTGCTTCAACAGGAACTTTTCATATTTTTTTTTATCGTGACACCCGAATGCTAAGCGTAAGACCTTTACTCATCAGACTCGCTTAATTCCTAGTGTTGTTTAAGTCAATTTTCATAATATTTGTAAACAATTCGGCATGTGTCCATTGATGTTTCCCAGGAGGCGACTTCGATTCATTATATACCAAAGACTAACGCGATTCACTGTACATCCAAGGCATGTCTCGAAAACGAAGCCTAAGCAGAACGACACAACACCAACTCACTTCTCTTCTTTTGCATGTTCCCCACCTCAACTAGTAATCAACACCCTGACACCCTCACTGCCCTCCTTCACAAGCGGAAAAAACCCATCACCAATAATCTCCACATCCCCCCTATCCGTCCCAACCAACCTCATCACACCCCTCTTCCCTTTCTCCCCCACCCCACCAATACTGCCAAACACCCCCGCAAACCCCAAATATAGCTCCGCCCACGCAAGAGTAATTCCCAAACAAGCTCTACTGCCCCCTGAAAATGCAGTCATATACTTATCCAGTCCTTTATCGCCACCCAGCCACCTCTCAGGCTTGAATTCTTTTGAATCTGGGAAGATGTTTTCGTCGTGATGCATGAGCACAGTGGTCATTGAAACGGATGTTCCGGGTGGGATCACCCAGTCATGGAACTGTATGGGTTTTTCGGGGTCGATTCGTGGGAGGCGCAGGGAGGGGCCATAGGAGAGGCGAAGGGATTCTTTGATGACGCCGGTCAGGAAGGGTAGTTTCTCTAGTTGGATTAAGATTGAGTTAAGAGTCTCTCCGTCGCGTTTGATTGTTAACAGCTCGGTCTTCAGAGTGGAAAGGGTTTGGAAGTTTGACAGGATATGGAAAGATCCGACGGTTAGAGCCCAGGCTACGGTGTGGCTTCCTGCGCCGACCAGGGTGATTCCTTCTTCTGTGAGGCGCTTTGTGGTTTTTTCGCTGGGTGGGAGGTCACTTTCTAGTAAGGTGTGGAAGACTGTTGTTGAGGTGGTGTAGTCGGATTTCGTGCTGTAGTTCCGGACGTTTTCAATAAGACCTGAGAGGATCTAGTAGGTTGTGGTCTCAGGATCCCGAATTGTCTTCAAGAGGGTGAGGGGCTGGAAAAGCCATGCGAGCATACCTTCTTCATCTTCTTCTGATCCGCCAACGCGCCTACATGGTCCGTGACAAACTCAGGCAAGTTATCGATGATGGATGGAATGAAAGGGAAGTGCTTGACAACGGCAAGCGAGGCTGATGCTCCGAGAATTTTATGGTGGTAGGAAGGATCGAAGCCTTCTGCTTCAAGGCGGTGGTCGCTCGTGCCAAATAGGTATTGGGAGATCACGTCTAGAATAATCAACTCAATCCAAACACACTTCTGGGTGGTGATTACCATTCGAGAAAGCAGAAAATGCATGCAATAGATTGACAATCTTGCCAGTATCCTTCAATTCCTCCAATCTCGCGACCAAAACATCAATCCTTTCCTGGAGAAGAGGGAGTAATCTTCGAGCGCTCTGTTGTGAGAAAAATGGGTTCAATGCTGCTCTCCGTTTTCGATGGAGGTCGTGAGGAGGGCTGGTCAGGACACTGCCAGATAAGGTGAATGGAACTGGTCAGTAGATCTCGGTCAGCAATTTTCCTTTCTGCTCTTGGGAAAAGAGAATAACAAAGAAATTGAAACGCTTTTAAGCTTACAGGTATGGTACGGATCCCGATCTCGTTTTTGAGACCCGCCCGCATAGATAGTATGATAGAAATTCGGATCCGAGACGTGCAGTTCGTGCGGGTTGATTCGTACTATTGGACCATATTGGTCATGAAGTTCCTGGATTTGGAAGGGGAAACGACCTCGCTGGATGAGGTCGTAGTAGAATTCGTACCTGATTGTATCAGATAAGACTCGGACTGGTGAGGAATTGAGGGGGATAGAGGTAGCACCATACCAGTAGGTCAAAGCTGCGAGTTTCGGTCCTGGAAAATGTGAAATGGGACTAAAGTACAGTCGCCAAATTCCTAGAGCAATGAAGTACAAAATTGAAAAGGCGGAGAGGAAAGTCGCTGCTGTGGCGATACTTTGGAGAAGCGATGTTGCCATTGCTAAGAACGCTGGAGGAACAAGAGTCAGGGGTCAGGAGGAATACGAAAGATCAAAGGTAGGATATGAAATTTGGAAAGACGAGGCTCATATAGAAAAATGAGCTTCAACCTTGCTGCCTTTCCCTTGCTTGCCGTGCTACTTACGAATTGCTACCCCAATGTGTATCGGCATCCGTCATAAGCCAAGACACCGAGGATCTTCAGTGTTGTACAGCCTTGAAATGACGAGAACCATGCCTCTCGCACCGAGGACCAATAGAAACGGAAGCGAAGGCACTTGAATAGAGTGCTGGGACCCAGATATCTGGATACGTACAGATGAGGTATACCAAAATATGCGAGATACAGAGTCAGTGGCGCATGCATTTCACCTGCCCTTGTTTTGGCGAGAAGCGAGAAGCGAGATGTGCGGGGGGTGTTTGTGGAGAAAAGGGCCAATCAAATACCCTGTCTAGCGTTGCTGACCAATGAAAAACGAGAATTGTAGCCTTAAATACTTCAGTCCCGGCTGTCAGGCTTCGGCTGTGCCCGCTTTGCTGGGGCATCGTTCGGAGAAGCTGTGCCGCTAAACCTGATGGTTCCCAAGGAAACAAATAGAGCTGACAAGTGACAGATACCACGAGTTGGAGACGACCCTGTCAAGTGCTTGGATTCATCAGCCAAGGAGGCGCCTCCACAGCTGGGAGCGTAATCGAGCCGAGATTCTCCCACGATCACCCTAACCCTCACCATTTCTTCAGGAAGAAGCACCATTGAATTGATAATATCTCATGATATTGGTATCGAGAATTGTTATGAAGTATGAAGATTTTCTTCTATTCCTATGGGGGCAGGGCTACCTTCCCACGTCGGTCATTCTTTCTTGCTTTGAGAGACTTGGCGATCGAGCTTTAAAAATTGCCAGAATGAAAGTTCAAGAGTCGCTAGAGACTACACTTGCCTCTCCCTTTTTTGCAAAATCAATATTATTTCAAAATAAAATGTAAGTATAGTTAAAGGATTATGGGTCAGACCTGATTTTGATGAGGCTGCCCCACCTTTTCTGTATGCAAGTTCCTGGTACAAGCACAGTACATTCTCATTAGTCTGCCTTCTGTATCTGGCGTGCACCTAGAAGTATACGGTAACGCCATGCTACGAGCCTACGACATTGTTTCTCTACGAGCCTTGTCACTCTCCACGCAACTCACACTCCCTTAATTGTGATTCTACATTGCAGCTCAAGGATTCCAGCCGCGGTTTCGTTATAGGCGCCCTTATCTGCTCGATTCTCTGGCCAGGCTTTCATGACGTCCTCGAGCTCAGCCTCACCATCGGAAGCTTGTTCTGACTGGGACGAAGGCCTTTACACCGGATTAGCTCCCGTTCAACCAGTCAGACGAACACAGCTTCCAGAAGCTCATTTGGCTCCTTACATCAACGCGCCCGCTTGTGACTCCTGCAGACAGATCACGACTAAGGCCTTGATCTCTGCTGCTGGTCATCGACTTCACACTATTGATGCGGCAAAAATAGGAGCGACTAACGATTGCCCATTGTGCACATTGATTGTAGATCAGATCGATCAACTGGATGGGCCTGTTCTTGATCACGAGATGATTATCTTGAGAGTAGCAAATGTAACTGGCACGCCATATCGCCAAGACGAATTGTTCATTCAAAGTCAAAGTGAACAGCAGCGCCATAACCTGTGGCCAACCTTAGGCATATATACCGACGAAGGTATTGTCGTCCAGTCTTTCATACCTGAATCACATAAGTATATTCTTGACCTGACAGACCCCAGAGGACGCTGCTAGCGCATTAATTCCGGGTCGTCGCATGGCTCAGGAACCAGATCCAGCATCCAGTATTCTACTCGCCAGGGCCTGGATAGACTTGTCTAAAGAATGGATGGCGGAAGATTTCGACCTGCCGAAAGCTTTACCAAAGCGTCTTATCTACGTTGGGCGTCGCGAGTCGCCTACTGTCTATCTCAAAGAGTTCCCAGAAGTATCCGGATGTGATGAAGGGCCGAGAGGAAGTTATGTTTGTCTCAGTCATCGATGGGACAATGCAAGTAACAAGTATACAACGACTATTGACAATATTGATGACAGAAAGGAAGGCATAGAGTTCTGCAGCCTTCCGAAGACTTATCAAGATGCTATCACAATCACGCGGGCGCTCGGCCAGCAGTACATATGGATCGATACCTTCTGCATTCTCCAAGGCTCAGAGCCAGATTGGGCAGAGGAGTCCGCAAAAATGGGCTCTTATTATGGCTCGAGCGTACTGACTATTGGAGCTGGTGTTCGAAGTTCAGAAGGACTTTTCGGAAAAAGGGTATTTGAAATCGATTATCACAAAGTTGATTTGCATGAGCCTAGTAATTCTAGACTGTACTTCACGAACGTGCCTGTCAATAACCATATAGGCGATGAGCAATTTTCACTCCTTAGGACCAGAGCAAGGACATTCCAGGAAGAAATGCTTTCACCCAGGTACCTTGGTTTTCAACGAAATCAAATGTATTATCGTTGTGGCGAATATGTCTATTTCGAGAGTGGGTGTAAGGAGTGGCTACGACCCTTACAGAGCGTGAGGAATGAGAGTGAATTCCCACTGTTCCCCGATCGCCTTCTCGAAGAAGATTGGTTTTCTAGCGTTATTGTGGACTATTCGAGTCGTCAATTGAGCTCTGGAAGTGATAAACTGCCAGCCATATCGGGCATTGCGCATGAGCGACAGCGTTTGCGAGGCGGCCACTACGTCGCCGGACTCCGGAAAGAGAACCTGCCAAAGGATCTCTGTTGGTCGAAAGAATTTGCCACGGGACCATGTCTCAAACCGATTGAGTATCGAGCACCCTCATGGTCGTGGGCTGCTATTGACGGATGGGTTCTCCGTAATCACATAGATGCCTCCGAAATCGAAGCAGATGTGGTGCATGTGTCAACGGAATTAAAAGGCCGAGATCCAATGGGCCCTGTATCAGGAGGAGTTTTGGTGATTTGCGGGGTGTTCAGATGTGGTTCGATATCCAGGGAGCGACGGCCGCCTCGGGACGATTTCACGATAACCATTCCCAAGTACGATTTTGTGCTCTCAAGCCCAAATAGAGATGCTGCCGACGACATTGTCTACACGTTTGTCCCGGATACGTCAGGTTATTCAACCGTTTGCGCAACGCTCTGGTTCTTCAACATCACTTCGAAGGTCGGGCTTGCACTACTTCCAGTCTCGCCATCCCATCCTCAATACTCGATGCATACATTTGAACGAGTAGGTCTAATTGAAGTCGAGGAGGATTATGCAAGGGGAGCATGGCCAGAAGTAAATCTTCGAAACGAGATATTTAGGACCACAATCACAATCGTCTGAAGCCAGGTACTTCATAACAATCAATTTCGCATTAACATGGGCAATGTTCACACCGGCAAGGTTCGAAGTGCGACCGCGGCCGTTGTGAATGAGTTACTGCATATAAGCTAGAGCTTCTCAAAATGGAAAACAGGCTTTCCTCTCCTTCTGTTGAGTAAATTAGCGAACGCTGCCTGTAATAATCAGAGACGCCCTCGAACTCGGTTCGCTGAAAGGAAGCGAGATTGCTATCTAGCCACAACAAGATTTGATGGGAAGTGAATAGATTTGTTGCCTTTGTCTTTTCGCAACATTGAAATTTACGCTGTCGCAAATCTTTTCTTACACGTTTCTAATCTAGATTGGCGGACCCCAAACTTTGAAAGGATGAGCTTCGGTGTTAAACACCCACTCGTTCTCTCCATTATGCTCCACTTGCCAGACATTATCCTATACAAGTCAGTCAGCATCATAACATCAATACAGGCAAATCTTCGAAGACTCACCGGAGCATGAATTAAATACGCATACTTTAATACCTCCGCAAACAGAAAGCTCTCCTGGAAGTCACTGTACCCACCTCCCTTCGGCTTATTCACATCATTCAGCTCCGCAAATCCACTCCCAACCATACAATTGTCCCTGATAGCCACGAACGCATTCCACGCCCAGTCACGGTAAGTCTGGTCGCCGGTTGCGCGGTAAGCATAGTAGAAACTCTCGATGACTTCGGGACGTAGATTGTAGTTTCCGTTCGTGATGTAGAAGCCTGCTTTTTCGTAGAAAGCGGCTTCGTCGGCTGGTGGTGGTGGGTTGTCTGTGTCGTTCGACGCGGTGTTGTTTTCGACCCAGCGGAAAACTTCAGGCCCGATGCCGGTTAAAGTGCTGACGTAGGTGTCGTGGCAGCCGTTGACGAGGGCGAGGCCGAAGTCGATGTATTTCTGCTCCTTGAGAACAAGACCGCCTAGGATGAAGGATCCGCCGTCGAAGCAGGCGACTGGAGTATGTTAACATAAGATGTGATGAGGGAATGAAGGAAAGAACTCACGATGTTGCGATTCGAAGATTTTCTTTTGCCCGTCGAATTCGGCGAGGAAGGTTAGGTCTGGCCTGGTGGATGGATTGCTGGCTAGATGTGCTATCGAGGAGTCTGCGGCAAGAACCCAACGATCTTTGTAATGCCCAAATCTGGAGGAATCGTAGACGTACATCTTCAGGAGGTATTCATAGAAGCTGTCATCGCCGCCTACCCAGCCTCCTGATGCATCCTGGAAGAGACCAGTGTTGATGTCAACATTGGTGCCGATCAGTCCCGGCCAAGGCTCTGAGGATGCGGGTTTGGGAGCGAGCAGGTATGATTCTCCTTTCTCTGCTAGCTCCCCGTAGGTCTTGTTTCCGCTTAGATCCGAGAGATGAACCCATTCTAGCACAAGGGTTCCGATTGTGGCGATACCATTGGTCGTTGACCCGTCAGTTCCTTGAGGGCTGAAAATGAGATTGTTACTCGGGATTCCTGTTGGTGTATCGAATGCGAATGCGAGATTGTTTGCAAGACGCTCTGCTTGTTTGAGGACCAGTTCAGTGGCAGTGTCATTGGAATTCAAATTCGACAACGGTCCTTTCAGAAAATCATAGCCTACTTCATCAGCAATTGAGATCTTCAACACAGGGTGCCACTCACCAGATAACATCCCACCTAGATATCGGATGGTAGTCTCGAAAAGCGATACTTGATCAGTCGTCTTGTCGAAGTCTATCGTAGGAATAAATTCCAGGATCGTATCAACGATATCTGGGATCTGCATGACCAATGCAGTGCTGAACGCGTCGACTGCACTGGCACCCCATCCATTTCTTCCAGTTATCAGTATAACTTTCTTCAACATCATTTGAAAGCTCACCGGGAATTACTGAATCCGTTCGAGACTGGGTGTAACTCATCATTGGGAAATGCATATTTCTTGTATCCGTCCCACGCAAATTCGAAAGAAGCCTTGACAGCATCGGCTCTCTCGCGGTTGAGAGTATGATTGTCTGGCCGACTCTGTCTTGTGAAGAGATCCCCGGTAGGAATGGCTTGGATACTCCCAGCCAGGAAGGCTACTGTCGGGACGACAATTCTAGAAAAATGCATGATGAAGACCGAAATGCGTCCTAAGAACGTTGTTCCACGAAGAGAGGGGTTAGAAACTAGTCTACGACCCTCAACTCGAGGAGAAGGAGGACCCCGGAATATATACACACGAAGAAAGAAGATGAGCTACCCCTCATTAAGGATCACATTGCTTGCACTTGATGTCAAGTACTAATTCACTTAAGCACATGCTCCACATCATCTCGTCCCATCCCTCATTTTATCGTTCGTGAAGATAAACTTTCAGTCGGTCCGCGCGATCTCCTTATGTGCACCCCAGCAAATTAGCCAGCCATGCCCGAACAGCCGACACATCAGATTGGCTGCTTCCCCTGACCAGACTCCAACAGAGTGATCACGGCAGCCACCCGCGTGCGGCGAAATAGTTGACGCCTTCCTCAATTGGCTGCGCTGTGACCGGATTGCCGTGCGGGGGTGGGCATGACGATGTTCCTGGTGGGCTGTCGATCGCTTTGTGATCATCGCCCAGCTTCCCCTTGCGTTCTAGAGTTTAGGAAGTATGCATGCTCGATGCATGTAAACCACGCTTTTCTGACCACTCATCCAGTTCATCCCAGGTAACGTACAGTCTCACCGCATCTTGCATGAGCTTTTTCAATAGTCTCAAATCTGGTGTTGTTCTCGACTGCTCAAAACGGCTCGGAGGTTTGCAGACATACCAGGGAGGGGCATGGAGAACAGAAATTTACCGAGAACTTTCGATGACTGCTTGATTATTAAATCGAAGTCAGTGCTGTTATCAAGGCATCCGATTTCCAGACACTGCGTCCTGACGACACATGAAAGCCATCGTTCCCAGGAACCCATTTCCCCCGCTGCATCTTGACCAAACCAACCATCGCAAGAGCCTGGTAAACTCCCATCCTGTTCCCAATATACTCCAGCATGCGAATGCACCACTGATGCATGGATTCAGGGAC
Organism: Cadophora sp. MPI-SDFR-AT-0126; assembly: GCA_020747065.1. Classification (NCBI taxonomy): domain Eukaryota; kingdom Fungi; phylum Ascomycota; class Leotiomycetes; order Helotiales; family Ploettnerulaceae; genus Cadophora; species Cadophora sp. MPI-SDFR-AT-0126. The sequence continues at coordinate 73,114 of JAGMVK010000021.1, read as the reverse complement.
ATACATCGCGCTTCCTGCGACCGAAATCGGAAGGAGGAGAAGAAATACTCCCGACATAGGAGGGACCTGTCTTCTGACAATCTCCACGTTGTCGAACCGTGTGAGTTGGCTGGAGATACTCGTACAGATGTCGTGGGCCAACTCAGAGATGGTACGCAGACTGTCTTCCCGTTGCACAGTCTCGTCGGTAGCAAACATGGCGAGATTTTCTTGGTGCTCTAACAGGACCTGGCTGAGCATGATGCGCATCCAGCGGTAATTGGTATAGATCCTGGCCCGCCACAAGTCTTCGTAGATGTGGACGTGACCTTCATATATAAATTCCGAGGTGTCGGTGGTCGGCATAGTTTTGTGTCTCCAGCCTTCAGGAAGTTGAGCATTCCAGTCACGCATTTCTGCGTCACACTCCACCGCTTCGAGATATATCGATATCGAGTCGACTGGAGATGCGTTCTTGATCGTGGAAAGGAAGTTCACGCAACGTATCATTATGTCTGCGAGAACTGTGGAGTGTGCGTCGACGGGATCCATGGATCGTCTGACGGACCTTGTCCAGTCGTGCATACTCGATGGGACCTGTTCTCCTCTACTCAAGGCTTTGAAGCACTGGTCACAGTTAGAGACTGCTGCGCGCAGTACAAGACTGTTAGACTTACAACTGATAACACAAACATCATCTGTAGTCGTGTGGCTGGTAGACCTTGTGGCCGTCTTGATATCATCAACTTCAAAATGGCAGCCGCGCCATCGATATGCACACCCCAAGAGCCTCCATTTGACTGAGAAGTACCATTGACAATCTGGAGAAGTCAGAATATCCACTAAAGGAGAACATGTTGCTTACCTCAAACGCAGCGAGGAGCATCACCGACTTGAAAGTCGCATCCAGGTCAGACTTCGATGTATCTTGCAATGCAAGCGTGATGTCCCTTAAACTGGCAGCATACTTTTTCCGCGCAGCTATCGTATGCTCCGGATCTTTCGTCACATTCGAAAGGCCCGCGAACCCAACAGAAGATACCGCGTTATTGAATGACGGATCAATACTCAGCAGCGACCATTGGGGTGAAGTCTTGGTGTAATCCACCTCTCCATTCTGCAGCTTCGGACTAGACGATACGTAATGCGTGAAGAAGAACCGAATACCTTCATCCTGTAGCGGTGCCGACAAGGCTGGCGAAATAGATCGTATCTGCGTAGATACCTTCTCCGGCCGCCTCGTTACCACGCTGCTGGATCTAGACGATGACGAGCCCGACTCGTCGGCAGAGCCCTTTCTCGATTTGGAGCCTGTTCGTTTCGTCAAGTCGCTCGGCTGCCTTGGAGCACGAGCTTTCGTCAGGACTTTCTCGTTCTCGTCGCGAAACATAAGAGCGAGCGGGTCGCGGTACCCAGGACATTTCTTGCTTGCTCGAAGACATTGTGAGCAGGATGGATCGAGTTGATCGCACTTTGAAGAAAGCAAGTCGGGTCAGCAATACTTCGATACAGTAAGGAGGCAAGTAAGAAAATGGCGGAGATAAAGATAGATAGCATATGGTTGATACTCGGTCTCATCTGATAGCATAGGTAAGTGAGGTGCGGACCTTGATTCTCCTCGTCCGGCAATTGGAACATCCTTTGGACGGCCTTCCACAGAATACCATGATCTCGTATTCCGTGTGTTGGAACTCGGTCGGAGGCGCTGGCAAAAGGAAGTGCAAATACCGGTTCCGTCCCAAAGGAGTATGCGAATCGTTACTGCAGGTGATGGTTGGTGAAGTAAGCGATTGACGGGCGCGTATTATTCGTCAGTTCGTTTGGCCTCACAATAGTCAACAGGGGTACGGTTAACTAGATACAGATGTGAGAAGGCAAACCATCGCGTGTCGGTTGGAACCGACCCTTTATGGAAGCAGGTGCTTTGGTCCAAGCCTCAGATGTGTCGTAAACATGTCAGGGGGCAGGGCGACTCGCTTCGGCTGTGCCATCCACGCTAGGCTCAGAAGGGTATGCAACTCGGGATGAGGAGGGCATCTCCTGTGTGCTGATACGGCTTTCTCCGTCTGCAATGGGACTTCGCACTCTGAACAAATTAGAGAAGTCTAGTTCTCATTATTCTAGAATTCCGTCCCGGGATTCCTCGTGTTCTCGATCCTTTCAAAGAGGCACAGGAAGTCGAGTTACCGTTTGGCCATCGTCGCTTATTTAATTTCAGGTCATAGACATATTGTCATATAGGGACTATCGGGAGATGACCGAGAGGACGATAGTCAATATTCGCTGATACCAATCAACATTGCCATTTTCTTCTCCACCCACAGAACATTCCAAAACATGGAGCAAAATGCTTGACAACAAGTTGAGCCTGGTCAGCCTTGTCGGATTTAAACTTGATTATGTCCCCCACGTTTCGGGGTTGGCGATGGAGATCCCGTACCCCGCCTCTCGAATAGAGAGGCTGAAGTTAAAGATTGTTCTATTCTTAGCCGCTCGATATGTGATGGAGGATGTGGAAGGTAGACATGGGAAGTTTGGGTAAGACTTTGAGAAGATGAGGAATGGAAGAAGGGTCTGATGACAGTGTTCTGAAAGTTTGTGACGATGTATGGTATGGAAACTCCAGGGTGCTGGAAAGCACAGCAATGGTTGGTTGTGATCAAGCGAGACTCTACCCGTAAACGAAAATGGGGGTACTGGACATGAAGATAATAGCATTCTTGGACCACTTAACCTGAGAAGAACATAATGAACAACAAACGGGAAGAACTGGCTGGTAACTTAGACGACCTTTGAGAATGAAGTCGATTGGATGAGACCTGATGTCTTGTCAAGAGTCTCTCACCTCCTGAACCATAGCCAAGAACACCGCCAACGGGTCCAAAGTCCGATCTACCAAACCCACAGCTCACTTCGATGCCCGCATACTCAATAAACCACAACATTCCATACCTCTCCTCTTATGCCCCTATGTTATTCGCTCGCTTGCTATTATTTACTCACTCGGTATATTTGGTATTGTTTCATACATCAGCGAGCATGTTTTGGCAGACGAAATCCCATGTATGGCAGGTATTTCGATGGATGCCACCAGATGAAGAGAGCGATGGCTGGGAAAATGACCAGAGAGTCGAAGATATAGAGCCTGCAGAAGTACAGGTCAGTCGTTACGGCGCCTAAATACGGAGGAGTGGAAGATTACTCACGTCCATTCATGTGTAGCCAGATATCCTTCCCTGCCCATATGGAAATCGATCATTCGGTAGATACTCCGAATCTATGTTGTCTAGTCAGCCATCCACAATCTATAACAAAACGCGACCCATCCCCATGATAGTCCTCATCCTCGTCTATCCACTCAGTATCAACTCACCAAGATACACACAGAAGCCAAATTAGTAATCAACAGAATCGCCTGCCAGTTCCGCTTCAACTTCTTCTCACGCCCGTCAATCTCCACATACTTCTCATCGGAAGCCGTAATTCGCTGTTCAAAATCCTGCTTGAAGCGTCGAGACGTAAAGTTGAAGCGCATGGCGATGATGCTGAAGAGCCCGAAGAATACCAGTTGTACGGCGACGCCTATTTCGGCAATCATCTTCCCTTTGTCGGTCTGGTCTTTGGCGTTGGGGGCGTCGAGGTCGACGCCGGTGATTTTGACGGCGCCCCAGGCTTGGAGGAGGAGTGCGACTGTGAGGAGGAGGTGGTGAGTTAGTTGTGTTGTGTTCTTGAGGGGTAGGGGGTGAGGGCTTGACTTGCCTATATCGCCAGCGACGAAGATGGGTGTGATGAATCGTGGTGGCATCCAGAGGAGCTTGAAGGTTCTTGCTTTCTTCGGGACGACGTGGTAGATGATTCTGCCCTGGTAACTGTCAGCCTGGTAGATGGTGTCGTGGAAGAGGTGAGGATGGCTTTACGAAGACGATGTAACAAGCAGCAGCCATACAGACGGGAGCCAGGACTATCAACAGCAACTGAACGGTGTACTTGGTCTGGCTGTTTGGGGCCTGTCCAGAGAAGCATCGTGCGATATACCCACCGGCTTCCACTATCAAGGCATCAGTCTCAATGATTTCTACTCTTCAATTCTCACTTCCTACACCGCGTAAGAAGTTCGGGAGTCCAATTGCACTTACTTGCCGACGACACGACCATGATTGTCCACACCCAACTTCTGTATCTCATGAATTGTATGAGGGTACCAGCAAAAGCCAGTGAGTAAGCTACCGAGAACACGATTGCCGCAGCCAGAGATGGATCATAATGATAGAAGACGATGTCTTTAAGAGCGCGCGATGCGTTCATGATGGCGGGAAGAGCTTGGAAGCTACAAGTGACAGAAAAGCAGAACAAGCAGAGAATCACAAATATTCCAGGAACGCGAGCGAAGAAGAAAATGAGGAGACTGAGAAGCATAGACGGGAGGTTCCCTAATTATAAGGAGATGCCGAAGAAACACGGAGGAAGACATCGCCGTTGGCGAGCGGCTGTGCAACGGTAATGTGGTATTGGCGTCGATGGTATGAGATGCTTTCCGTATCAAGAAGGACTCAAGCGTCACATATGCAGCGGCTGGACAAATAGATATGATAGTAATGGCAGATGGGAAAGCCATGTTGCTATTTGCGTCGTGTTTACTGGATGAGACACTCTCGCCAGATTGCCAAGCAATGTCGGACATGCATCGTTAGATTTTGCCGACGTCCGCTTTGGGAAAGCATTTCGTGGTCACGTTTTCATGCAAGCTTACATAACTGTGCTGGCTGCAAGTCCTCTCTCCCAGAGACATGGCCTGATTGCCTGTTGGTACCTCTGATCTTTTGAAACGCCGATGGAATGCAGTATTTATTCTGCCTTGCATGGGCTCCTGCTAGATAGAGTTTTGTCTTTCTGATTTGTTGAATTTGAGGTAGATATGTACAGAGTTTCATCTCCCATCCAGCTGTGATCATGTCATGAAATACTTCGGACCCTCTCCGCCTTGAGGTGTGGTCCAGTTGATATCTGCAGATGGGTTAGTTAAGACTTCCATCGCAAAGGTCTTAGAACATACCTTGGTCTGGGACCTTAATGTCGCAAGTCTTGCAATGAATGCAACTGTAATAGTTAGCAATATTCGTTCTCCAGTGAATTGCAACACGTACTTTTGAGCGTTGATCTGGAAACGAACGCCAATATCCTTCGTCTCATCTTCCACATATTCGTACACGCCCGCTGGGCAAAAGCGGTTCTCGATTCCCTTATATTTTGGCCATTCCATTGCGGCATGTTTCTCCCAATCCTTCACTTGCAAATGAACAGGTTGATCCTCCTCGTGATTTGTGCCAGTGCGACTGACACTGGTCAAGATGTCAAAGCTAATCTTGCCATCCGGCTTTTCATACTCGATTTTCTTGCACTGGTCCGCCGTCCTGGTCGCTGCTGCATCTGTTCCCTTATGGCTGAGCGTCCAAGGAACTTTGCCTTTGAGAATATATGCCTCAAGACCGGAATACATAATTCCACCATAAAGCTTCAGTGGGCTATGGAAAGATGGGCGCATGTTTCGAACCTCCTTCAATTCCTTCCAGATAAAGGACTTCCGCAGAGACTCTTCGTAGTCATAGAGGAAGATCGTTCCATTGTCCGAACTGGAGAGAGCGTTCCATGTTGCTTCTGCGGCGAGCATGCCAGACTTCATCGCAGTGTGAGTGCCCTTGATCTTTGGGACGTTAAGGAAACCTGCCGTGTCTCCAATCAATGCACCGCCTGGGAAAGCGACTTTCGGGATTGATTGGAATCCTCCTTCGTTCAAAGCTCGTGCGCCGTAGGAAATGCATTTCCCACCTTCTAGGACTGATTTATAGAGCGGGTGGTGTTTCATCTTCTGGAATTCCTGATACGGAGAAAGCCATGGATTTGGATAATCCAAACCGACGACCAGACCAATACTGACAAGATTGTCTCCAAAATGGTACATCCAGCCACCACCATATGTGTCTGCTGGCAAAGGGTATCCCATCGAATGGACAATTTCGCCCTTCTTGAACTTTTCTGGCTGTACCTCCCATACTTCCTTCAGTCCGAGACCGTATGTCTGAGGCTGGCTTTCGTTCCGCAGATCGAATTTCTTTATGACTTGCTTGGCCAGACTTCCATGGCAGCCTTCGGCAAAAAGCGTAGTCCTTGCATGGAATTCCATGCCTCTTTCAAAATTATCCTTGGGCTTTCCTTGTCTCGAGATTCCCAAGTCATTCGTGGCAACACCTTGGACTGACCCATCTGACCTGTACAAAACCTCGGATGCAGCAAATCCAGGGTAAACCTCAACTCCGATCTCCTCTGCCCTCTCTCCAAGCCATTTTGTGAATTGATTCAGACTGACGATGTAATTGCCATGATTGTTCATTTGTGGAGGGGCAGGAATTGGGATCGAGCTCCCTTTCGTAAGGAATCGCATTTTGTCATTGGTCGCAGGAGTAACATCTTGGAACCGGTTCTCATTTTCTTCTGCCAGCCAGTCTGGAATCAACTCATTGATCGCCGTCGGTTCGATGACGGCCCCGGACAGAATGTGTGCCCCAATTTCCCCTGCTTTTTCAAGTAGGACAACTCTGAAATCCTCGTTACCAGCCTCGTTTGCCAATTGCTTCAGTCGTATAGCCGCACTCAATCCAGCAGGCCCTGTCTCCATTAGTGTGGACTCTTGTCTCTTTCTTCTAATTTGCTTACCTCCGCCAACTATACATACATCGACCTCGTCACTTTCCCGGTCAATGGATTTAGGGTCGAAAACATCACTGACTTCTGCGAATCTGCGGGAAGTGGAAACGGAGAATGCCCTCAATGGACCAAGGGATCGAGTGAAGCTTGTGCGGGGGCGCGTGAAGCTCGAAACTGTTTGCAAGCTTCGAGGGAGCTGTGTTGACGCTCTGATGGGATTTCGCCTCAGCAGATTGTGCTGCAGAGTTGCAGTGACCGATCTGGAGGAGGCCATATTGAGATGTCACCGCATCGCCTTGGTGATGTTGTTGTTGGGTCGAGCGAGCATTCAACAACAGCTGTTGTGTTTAAACACTATGACGACAATCCAATCCATGCAGCCTTCACGAGCGTTTTCGGACAGCTTTGATTCTGCCGGACTCGGCCTCGGGTTGCTAAAGCGAACCAATCATAGTGCAAGTGAATCAAATCCAGGACCGAGGTCTCGGAATGCCTTCGCCCGATGGAAGCCGAGCTGTTTGCCAAGAACAGGTAAACAATCATCGGTGATAGAGGTCTAGAAACCTACCTGGACTTCAGATGCTCATAGTAATAGTGATATGAATGAAAGAAAGAGACGAAGAGGAACTTTGCGTTTTCATATTCTGATGATAATGATGAATTCGGATGCCAATTACCATCAGCATCAAATCACGTTGATCAAGAACAAGCAGTCATCCCGTCATGTTGCCGTTCCCCTATTCAACACCGGAATATCAACACAGTTGCGCATCAAGACCATCTAAGAGAGGGTTCTACTTCGTGCTTGATCTACTTGATCACTAAATCAAATGTCACAATTTATCTTCGCAACATTTTCCATCTCTTTGGAGTCCGCTTGGCATGACTCTGTGAGATTTGCTTGAGGTGGACCGCACCGTGGAGAGACTCTTGTCCAGTGGACTCTTCCCCAGCCATCTGATATTTTTTGTGGTCTGATTTTTTTTCTTCGTTGCTCTTTGGCTCTTTTCAACGTTTTCAAAACAGCTGTGTCAAGCTGCCATGTTTCCTTTTTGTCGCCAAAAATAGGGATTTGGAGCTCTGAAGTAGATCAATCATGCGCTGAGACAGGGCAACAGATCATCCAATCAAGTAAGCTTTCGGCGTCACGATTGCCCAGTTCTCACAATCCCCGTGCGTGCATCACCGGAGGTACAACTCGGTCTGTGAGTTCCCGGTTATTTGTAACCTGGTTGCGAGTGTATGAGGATGCAAATCATGTTGCTGGTCGTTTGAAGTGTGGACTTTGGAGCCGAGTTTGTTTGAGCTTCCGTTTGGTCGTGGACCCCCTGTCCGCTCCCGCATAGGGATCCTCCACCCAAATTGAAGAGCCGCACCCACTTCCAAGGCACATCGTAGCAGATCATTTCAATTCGTTGAAAATCCTCCGTTTCGAAGTACCGCTCAGCCTGGAACGTTGAGTGCTTCTCTATCCTGGATCGCGGTACCGGGGCAACCCCTTTTTTCGATGGAGCCTCAACAAGGCCAAGCCAAGGGATGTCACTGGCACGATCGCGCTCGATCAACTTCTTGCCAACCTCCCTCACAGACCCTACTGTTTGCGGATTGTCCGATCATTCATGCTCTATTCTCCGCTGTCATTCGTCTGGTAGTTTGACAGCAGTCATCCGAGAAACTTTAGTTCTGATTTGAGATGTAGATCAGACGAGTCTGGACTAGATTGGTTGATATCATGGATTTCCCTCGTTTCATCACTCTGTACACCAGAGGTCTTGGAACCTCCGTATTCTAGTCGATCTTCTTAGGTATAAGACTCCAAGATTCTGCATAATGGGTATTTTCCTTCCCATCCCATTTTCCCCTCATTTTTACGTGCAGGCCATTTGTATTTTTCAAAGAGGTGGGTTCTGCTACTTCGAACTGCTTGAAATTACTAACCGTTCACAGCTGTGCTCACTATCCTTTACATTCTATAGTCTATTCTACCAGCTTGACGCTACCATTTTCCAACCATCATCATGAAGAACTTCGGCTCCATTCTTACACTCATTGCCATCTCGGCTTCTGTTGTTTCTGCTCGTGTTTTGCCTGAGAATAGCAAACAGATCGAGGCCAGAACACCTTACGACTATGGTCAGTCATGTTTGGTCCTTGATGTTTCGTGGCTGACGGGCTTTAGTAAATGAAATAATTGCTCGCGAACCAAAGAAAAACAAGGCAAAGGGTACGCACAATCATTCAGTGGTTGAAAACCATGTTGACATGCTCTAGGAAATGCCACAGAAACCGCAGATGCCGCACTCACCAGCGGAGGAGCAACAAAGAAGGCGGGAAAAGCGGGCAAGAAAGCTGGAAACGCTACCGCGGCGGCCTCTCCAGCGCTAACCAGCGCAACTGGAAAGAAAGGAAAGGGAGCAGCAAAAGGCGCTGATCTCACTGCCGGTGCCAATAACGCGACTGCGGCAGCAGGAAAGAAGGGTAAAGGTGCACAAGCTGCTGATGCTACCGCAAATGCCAAAAATGCTACCGGTGCCGCCACGGGAAAGAAGGGCAAGGTCAGTGACCCATCACAAACCTCTTAGTATGATCTGACGAGAAATAGGCCACTGCAGCTGCTAGCCAGCAATCCGCACAGAAGGCAGATCTCACTCAGGACGAGCAACTCGCCAATATCGTCAAGGGTCTTACGGGAATCGACTTGGCTTCCATTGGTCTCCGAGATCTTCCTGTTCTTGAGACACGAAAGAAGAAGAACGGAACTGCTACCGCTGGTGCCGCGACCGTAAGTTGCCATTCCGTCTAACCTTCTGCGAGATGTCGTTCACTTGAGCGAGCCGCGAATCTCTGCCCGCAAGTGCATCGTACTGACAACATATCACAGGCTGCATCAAGTGGAAAGGCAGGCAAGAAAGCTGTAAGTTCATTCTGCTCATCCTACCGTTTCAAAGCTAACGATTTGCAGGCAAAGGCAGCTGCCAAGGCTGCGAAGGTTCGTTGACTTTGCTACATAATTAAAATTTACAATAGACCTAATTTGAACATAGGCTTCTGCTGCCGCCGATGCCGCCGCTGCTGATGCTGCTGCTGCTCCTGACGCTGTAGCTGCTGATCCAGCTGTAAGTAATTCCAAAATTTGATAGCTTGATACACCCAACTCCTCGGCGGCGTACCACCGAAGACACGCAACTGACTTTTTTTTTTTAACCCAGGCCGCAGACGCAGAAGCCGCCGCTGATGGTGCTGCAACAGCCACAGATGGAAAAGCAGTAAGTTTTGGTTCTTCAATTCACTGAAATGCCATTTACTGACAACCTGCTAGACCAAGGCTGGAAAGAAGGCAGCTAAGGTTCGTTGACCTCCCATAACACAGAAACTCAAGACATCGTACTAACAATGTCATAGGCATCCGCTGCCGCCGCCGCCGCTGCAGGAGCAGGAGCCGCTGATGTCGCTGTAAGTTCTCTGTCCTTCTCCCTACTCGACTCCGAGGATGCCTCTCCACCCCTATGATCATTCCCCTTCCTACCAACACACGAAATTCAATCGGTTCAAAGCACTCAAACTAACTCGATACATAGGCTGGAGACGTAGCAGGAGCCGCAAATGCCACCGCCCCCGCTACAGGCGGAAAAGCCGTAAGTTCATTCTCCTCTCCTTCCCACCTCTTCCCCCACATCCCTAAACCCCATACACTAACGTCACCCCAACAGAACAAAGCCGGAAAAGCAGGAAAGGCCGCCCAAGCCGCCGCTCCCGCCGTAGTAGCAGCCGGCGCGGCCGACGCCGTAGTAAACTGCGCCTAAAACCCTTTCCCTTTGACTCTTTTCTGTGGTGATGGCTTGGTTTGGTAGATACGACGTGGTTGGACGTAAGGCTGGGCTAGTTTGGTAGTTAGACGGTCTGTCGCTGTGTATATCAACTAGAATTTTCTGTCTTGGGATGAAAATGATTGTATTTGTATTATAATTGAGTTGATGATGCATATAGAGATTCATGAGATTGGTGCTTGCTCGGTGAGGCTGGTGATGGGGTTGAAGCTCGCTTGAGCTGATACAGCTTCTGCGGATTGATTGTGGGTGATTTGTGAGATGATAGCATGCACTTCATGATTTTGCTTGAGCTTGACCTCCTTGATTCTCTCCTTCTCTGAGTTTAGTGTGTATCAAGTAAATAGACCCACTCAAAGCTGTAGGTCAAAAAGGCGACGAGATTATCTGTCACATGAGCAAAGATACGGCTTCCGTTTTAAAGAATCCAAAGAAAAGGCCACGACGAAAGACCACTGTCGAGAATTTGGACCACTTTCACTCTGGCATCATCTCTCTGTCTGGAATTATTCCCCCATAGCCAGCAGCACAAATCTAAAGGCTTCTCAAGGTCTTCAGCGCCACTATTGCCAGCATCTTCCTCAACATCAAGAAAATATTCCTTAAGTATTCTTTGTCTCGATCCCGAAGCTTTAAACCTCGATAACAAGCAAAATTATGCCGTGTATGTAAAGCAGATGGTGTTTTGCACAGGCGCAATATTGGTGGTGGTGAGAATTCGATGGTCAGGCGGGCATTTAGAACCCGGGGAAGAGGGACGGAGATAGAAAGGGGAGGAGGAGCATGGGGGAAAGGTTGAATTTGCGTGATCTGGGTATTGACGCATCGCTTGCAGCTGGTGTCTACGGGTCGAAGACTGATCTGGTGTTCATAGTCTTGCGAACACCCAGTGTGACAGGTGAAAGCAGGAATCGCCAAGTTATCACGACGGGCACTCAAGAAGGGGGACTTCTGCAATCTTGAGACTTGATGTGGCTTTTGAGAACAGTGGCCTGGATAGAATCGAGTACATGGTCAAGAATTTTAACGCAGGAGTGAAAGTCTGGGACCTTGGAACATGTTTCTAGATTTTACGCCGTGAGGGGTCTGCTGCCTGTGTGTGTGTAGGAGGGGGTTGCTGACGGGAAGGTTCAAGAAATTCTTGATGCGGGATGGCGGGGTTCAGAGACCGTTCTCAAGCACGTTTGCCAGGTGCGACACTTGGATGATGTCACTCCTTATCTTTTATAAGGTTTCAGAAAGGGCGCTTCGATCAATGGTAAAGACAGTGGTTCTTGTTTTTTTGGTGTTGTGTGCTAAATCCGAACGAAAATCAACGCCGACTATCGCGCACCACCTGATCCACTTCGCTTCAAGTAAACGAGAACGAAAACAGTAGTATGCCCGAGCCCACAACTAACTTCTTCTACATGACATATCGTTCCAATGACAAGCGTGTCAAAGGGTGTGTACAAGCAGAGCGAAAAGCGTCAAATAGAAGAGTCGAAAAGAAGAAATTGGTAAAGGAGAAGAAACAAAACAATGGAAATCGAGATAGAGAAGAACCCCAAACGGAAAGAAAAAAGCAGAGAAAATCGCATAAGATAGAGTAGACCAAATTCAAGACAAGTGGGTGCACGGAGGGAGTGCTTGGAAAGCCACCCTGGAACTAAAGTTGCCGAGGCGTGTCGTTAATTGTCATCTCTGACCCGTTGGATCGATTCGCACGAAGTGAGCAGTAGTCGAAAGTAGAATGCCTGACTAATGAAATATAATGGACGTCGAAGGCAGCTGTGAGTTGACTTTCCAAGACCTCAGAACGGGCTGTATCGAAACCGGAAAGTCGAGAGTTGAGCCGAACAAACTCCGACTCGCTGTATCATGGATAATGGTGTCCTAATCTCCTTAGCACTGAGTTCCAGAAGTACCAAATCGAAGGTTTACCCGAAGAAAATCGTCATCGGATCTTCCCAATAAAAAAAAGTTCAATAATCCATGGATCATTGCTGTAGTTTTCCCCATGATTCGGGTTGTTACAAAAGAGACCAAATCCTCCGGCAGTTAGTGAAAGGTCCCCGCTCGAACAATCTTCCAGTCCGGGACGGCCAGCCGAGACTGCACCAGGTATAACAGCGATGATACTAATCATCCTGGCGACTTGAGCCACAACCTTGTAGCAGCCTAACAAGGAAGCACTGCTGGTAATATTGTTTAGGTGTGGGTGGTCCAAGTGATCGTCCAAAAAAAGAGAATTGCCCAGCAGAAGCACCTTCCCGATGAGTAGCTTCATAGTTATTTGATGTGTTGTTGTACGTTGTTGTACGTTGTTGTTCGGCGGTGTTGTGATGTTCCCTTATTGAAATATTCCTGTCATAGGTCCGGCGTCGACCCCTGGATGTTTCCGAGCCATGTGGCGTGTTGCATTATCACGACGTCCGAATGGACCTTTTGCTCCTCCAATACTCCATGGACATGCAGAAAACGGGCAGTAGAAAAGATTGTTACCGTGTTGCCTGCCATGAGATTGACTGTGCCTGGTGAGGTCCCGTGCTGTTGCTGCTTGATGCTGACACTGTGTGCAGATATGGGGTTTGATATGAGTATCTAGGTGCTTACTGTTCCTAAATTAGTTGTTGTAGTCCCAAGGGACATCATGGAATTTGCTGCTCACTTCAAGGTCGACATGTTCTTTGTGACAAGGGAGCAGCCTCTCCAAAGGCACGTGGATATTGAGCGAGTATGGGAACGTACGTGACTTCTGCACCATTTTCAGTAACCGACCTTGGGTCATAATCCTGGGGAAGTCATACCTTAGACTCTGTAAGTCTCCAAAGTACTCAGCACAGTTCTCCCAGTGACATGTGCACGATGGAGACCGCCGCATTCGCTTTGCGTCTTTTTCCTCGTCATAAACTCCGTTGACGCTAGTAGATCGCCGCTTGATTGGGGAGCTGGTGGCCGAAGAAGAAATACTCGTGAACATGCTATCAGTAGTATAATTTGTCATTGATGCCCCAGATTCGTCGGCTTCTTGGCTTGAGGAGGTTTCTGCAGAAAGAGGAGACATTGCAGGGAAACACATGCCTCCAGTGCTTGACGGTTTGCAACAACCGGATGGGTCTGGAACAAGATTGTCTTGTGAACTTTGGGGTAAGTCGCAGGGCAGTGACTTCTCATATGCACTCAACTCCGAAGACCAGATATAATCTGCGGGAGTTGGATTCCAGTACTCGTAGCAGGACTTCAGCACATGGTCGGCTGAAGCTTCTTGTGGGAGCTCTGGAGGGAATGCGTCATGTACTTGATTTTGAGTAGAGGGATCGAAGTTGTATGAGTTGGAGCATGATTGAGCGATCCAAGGAGGGGTATCTGCGAGAATTCCATTGGTGTTCTGATCGTGCTCATCCTCGCCGGGGAACTTCCAGGGCTTATCGAAAGGGGGAGTGGGGATAGGGAAACAACAAGTAACAACATTGACATCGAACAAACTATTGAAGCTACCATCGTCAACTACCAAGTGCAGACCATTCTGCTTGAAGATGTTGCAGCAACCGGGCTGGATAACCCGGCTGAGACCAGGCTGTAGGTGGAGAAGTTATTACCAAACCTCCTAGGGAGGTTTGGGAACTTGGTGCGGTACACCACTTGAAGAGATAAGCTTTAATAGACAATTGATGATGACGAGAAATTGACTGAATTGGAAGACGCACTTCGCGAGCGATGAAGGCCTTTGAATGAGGAGGGAAGGAGGGCCTCCTTTAGCCTTGGCAGGCCCGTGTGGGAGTACATCATGATACGTTCGGTTGAGGGGCAAATGAGCACTCACTGTCCTCCCACAAGCTGTCGCACAGGCGAATCACAAGTACGCCTCAAAAGCCTCCTTTCGCCTTTCCCACCAGAAAGAAATAGTTCCTTGCTCAGCCACTTGACAGCACCTCATGGTGTACCAGGTGGGCCTCCAGGTGGCCTGCCACGCGTGGAGGCCCACCTTTCAGACAGCCCTTCTACAAGTCCTGCAAGAGCCTCGTGAGTCCGTAGGCCAACTCAGTTCAGCCTTTTTGACTTTGAGCTTACTGGAGGCGCCGATCAAGTTTGCGACGTACACGAAAGTCCCGAATGCTTGGATGAACATTTACTCTTGTAGCCCACGACCTAATGGACCAACCAGAGATCTCCTTCGAACAGCAGTTAGCAATAGCACTATCATGTCACTTGTGGTTAGTGTCTCAAGATCTGGGGAAAGCATCTTCCATCCCAGGCCCAATGGCCACGGCCCTGGAAAACATTAGACCTAGGCTCGAGACGCTCAGTCTATCGATACTCCGTCATACCACAGGACCCTCATTCTATGTATGGCGTCACAAACATATGGCTGGTGGTACTTTTCTTCGTCGAATAAGTTGCATTTACTCGACCTGCAAGCTATTCCCTGCCCTTTTATCTGCAGTAAACCAGTACGATAGCGGAGGAACGAGGCGAAAAAAGATATCAGGCATACTGATAGCGAAATTTCTGGATGCACTACGCGAACTAGAATTGAATCCCTACGATGAACATGTCCGTGAAATCTTGAGCGAAGCGATGTTGGAATGCGAGACTATGTGGATGTATGCGATGGCAGCGATTGAGACGAGAAAGTCTCCTGAGTGAGCTATCGATTCGGTCTTCTGACTGGTCCTCTGCTGACTATGACAAGACTGGGACCTCCCATACAACAATCGTCTCTATTGCCTAAAACACGTTATGTCTTCCGATTCTTACGTCCAAATGGCGAGCCGAAGGAAGTTGCATTTTGTGCGTACCGGATTGTTCTGGTTAAGACCTGGCATGCGTACATTGACACGGATGGACACGAATTAGAAAAAGTTCCCGACCTAACTCAATTACGTCTCAGAGATCCAGAGAACTATGAAATGCCCCAGATAGAGCTCGGAAGCTACAACTTGAACGACCTGCACGAACTTTCCCTTATAGCACTCCATTTGGCAAAAATCAAACATATGGTTTCGGCAGTGCCTAGGACTATTGAACGATCGCCCGGCGTCTGTCTTCTCCATGATAAGCTGCGTATTTCTATCAATGGTGGAAGGCCAAAAATCAGAGATGTTGAGCTATACGAGCATTCCTTGCGGATAAGT
The DNA here is from genome assembly GCA_020747065.1 of Cadophora sp. MPI-SDFR-AT-0126. NCBI lineage: Eukaryota > Fungi > Ascomycota > Leotiomycetes > Helotiales > Ploettnerulaceae > Cadophora > Cadophora sp. MPI-SDFR-AT-0126. Next base: position 57,489 of record JAGMVK010000021.1, on the reverse strand, counting down.
CGACAGAAAGGTGCAGAGCAGATCGTTCTTTATAGTATTGAAACCTCATCTCTGTTGAGTGTCACCTTTCGTCTCTGGGACCAGTCAAAAGGAACAGCAATGCTGGCTGTGTTCTGGAAAATCAATGGAGAGCGTCTAGTTATTGATGGTGCTCAAATCTTCTACGAAGACCTCGATGTTCTGTGGATATGGGCTGCATTTTTGACAGCGAATTTCTCGGCTGGCAACAACAAAGGCCAACTTCACGTCCCAGGAATCCCCTCGGACTTTTCGATGGAAGATAGCGATACGAGTAATGTGATGGACTTAGAGACCAGGCATCTTGTCGAATTGGTTCCATTGATTGCTCGAGGAGAACTCGGCCCAGACAACTCAGATAGTTTATCCTCACATCTTGTGAGTCTAGGCAGGCACAATGGTCGCGTCCAGCGATAAGCCACCACCGGCAGAGGTCGAACATAGGCTCGGCGGAATATCGACGTTAAGTTCTCCCCATGATTCGATTTCGATTTCGACTTCACATATACACTCGGAGGCCATCTCACCAGCTATTCCTTCGCCTACTTCCCTCACCCGTACCTACTCAGTATCGGAACTGAAAAATCTCTGATCTCATCACTTTCATTCATCAAGACGAGCCAAAATCGCAGAAACAGGCCAGCAGGATAGCTGCTGTAGAGACCTGGGGGGTATTATCCTCGGTGATTGGAAACAGAGCTTTGGTGATGGAGCGTCAAGAGGATATTTCTGGTAGTTCTCCTGCAGCACTTATTATACAGGATCAGAATGGTCATCATCCTGCACTGTAAGTCCTTCCTTGAATGAATGACTTGACCTGTACACCTATGTTTTCCTGTCAGGTCGTTGGTCGAGGGTGAGGAGTGTCGCAGGTCATGTTTCGCTGGAAAAGGGGTGCCGAGCTCGTCTAGGTTTATTCTTGGGAAACACGCGGAATTGCGTACGTCTACTCATTTCACGAGTTTTTTTTTTTTTACAGTACTTTAGTCTTTACTTGTGTCTCCTTTTTGCTGTTCATCACCGCTGTCTTTATTCCGACAACCCTCGTTGCCAGAAAATTAAGCTAAAGTTCCTATACTAGTCTCACCAAGGCCGGATATACACAGCTCTTCACAAGTCCACGTTGACATGGACCTTTGTTTTGTTTCATTATGAGAAATTCGATTTGATCTTTCTCGAAACATGATTACTTCAGATTCCAAGCACTTATGAAAATCTTCCCTGTCGCTCCCCGTCCAACTGACTCGGACCAGCATCCAGGTTGAATTAATTAAATCGCTCAGCAAGAGCTTTCCTCAGTTGACAACGCAAATATAGCCCGCCATGAATATTGAATACGCCACATTTTCCATCACGATATCATACGATTGCCCGGAAGTGTAGTCAACCCTGTTTGTAATTAGCTTCATTGGATTTTCACACGATCTCATCAAGCAATGCGCAACTTACATCCATCGAGATCATCATCTACCATCTGCGCCTTTGTGCATTTCATTGCTTCATCCGATGTTTGACTTTTCAAAGCCGTACAAATATCACCCGTGCATCTAGCGTCCATCGCGCGTTGCAGAGAATCATCTTTCCAGCCGAAGACGTAGTCTCCGTGCTGCGAGTATCCTTTGCTATTGCATGTCAGTCCTCTGATATTTATCGACTGTCCGTGGATACATGAAGCGGGCTGGACCCTACCTATCACCGGTGCTCCACACAAATGGTTGCGAGCCATCTTCGGGCCATAGGTCTTTGGTGAATGATCGAGTCTGCAAGAATAAGCCTTTAGCATATGAATTGTGGAAGTGTAGCTAAAAGCAAAATCTGGAAGCTAGACTTACATCCCATAAGACTTCATACATGAGCTGCGGTAAGACAACAGGGTGGCTAGACGGGCAAGTTCCAGTTGGGCCGACGTCATTTTCCTTTGAACCTGTTCCGTACGTGACATGGCTCTCGTGGTCTGGGCTATCTAGGTTCTGGCCATCCCAACAGGTAGGGAAAGTGATAATCGACCGTATGCCGCCAACACAGGGCTTCTCAGGTAGTGTTTGTGCGTCTGGCGCCCCGCAGTTGATATTGCTGTTGTCTCCGGTAAGTGGCATGCAACGATGGCACACTTTGTGGGCAGTGCCAGGCGATTTCAAGGACGCGTCTCCGACAAGCATCCGAAACCCAGGCTTGAAAGCAGTGACTGATAAATTGCTGTTGGTCGAGGGGATATAGTAGACCGTAATTCCACCATTTGCTCGGAGACCCTCTTCGGCGAGTTGGGGTACGCGTTTGAATGTTCCATTCCGGGCTCGGAAATAAAGAACAGCGGTCCAGTAGTTAGAGAAGTCTTCCGAGAATGTGCAGCTGGTGCAAGTGGAGTTTGAGACAAGATCGTGCGTTTCATGGTACATGGATGGTTGAAAGGAATTCCCTCCGACGATTTGATGAATGTGTGGCGATGGTACTACGCCTGGATTCACAAGGGGGTCCAGACGATCCACAACCAGCTGCGAACAGCTGAAACGTAGCATAGGTGCCATCGCTTGGCCAGAAACATGTTGAACGAACAATGAATATAAGACTGAGTTCCACTGCATCTTCGAAGGAGCTGCTGCTGTCAGCAAGGAGAGAAATATTTGTCGATGAGGAAGTGGTTCGCACGCGCAAGGACCTGCTCATATCACTTCAATGTTATTCTCCCGCAGTATCTCGGGAATAATGATGTTGAGCCCCACCTGTCTGCCGGCAGATGGTTCTTTTCAAATATGCTTTAATTTAAACACGTTCATATGTATATTGAAAAGGCTTAGGCAGTCTCGGTAAATAGTTTCTCGCGTACCACAAGACAGTAAACAATTCATGCTATATTTGAATTCTCCCGGTTGGGCCACCCCAGTCGCCAGACATGATAGCACCCTTGCTGAGTGGGACTCGAAGATATCCGAACTTATATCAATGGCATTCATAATTCGCATATGTTGTAATGGATGGTATAGGTAGATATATGGTAACGCTTCTACCAAAATTAAGATCGAGATTTACCTGTGAATACTGTTCGCGAGGATATTTATCAAAACCTCAACAATCCTAACGTTAAAAAAGCTCCTTTGCTTGAGAAGCTATGCATCTAGGTGTAATGCTGAGTAACATTGGAACAAAGCGGAAGGAATAATTTAAGTGGCTTTACAGTGACGTGCCCGTCAGCCTGTAAGCGCGTCCTTGGACCGCGCTCGCTAGTGATAACACAACACAGTAACCGAAGACTTGGAAATTTGCTCAACTTGCTCCATAGATAAGACAACCGGACTAGTATGTAGACGATGTCATTCTAGGGTCCAAGTGGACTTGGGATATCCGGTCCCATTGATTTCATTTCTAGGACCCCGAGGCCGAGAGGTTCCCAAGGTATAAATTTGATTGAAAAGTTAAGAAACCGTCCGAGGGCTGCCCTTATCAGAAAGAATCGGAGGAATATATACTGAGAGCAAACCGTCGCAAGCCTCGCCTTCTTTCCGTCGCTGGAATAGGTTGTCCTCAGTTTTAGTTCAACATTCAAATTCAAAATGACAAGATTGGCGAGGATCGATTTAATCATCATCTTTATGGCACAGCTCATCGTTGAATGTATTTTTCAATGCAGCATGGCTATCGATCATTGGCCTCTGCTGGTTGAAGGACTGGTTACTTCGTGAGGAAGGGTTAGTAATCTCCGTACTTGCTAAGCTTTCATGACCGTGTTACCTAAAATTCTATGCGGAGTGCACGTTCTTGAATAGCTATCTCTACATTCTACATCTAAGCTACTTTTATTCTATTATTTCCGCCCAAAGATCCAGTTACAATGTTCAGCGAAAGAAAAGATTAATTAACAGCACAAAAGAAAGACGCTGTTACAGTCTGTCCCCCACCCCACCCAGACGATGAACGAAGGAAATTGTGAAAGTCCGTGTGACCATTCAATGGCTCTAGTTGATTATTCTGCCTTCTCCTTCTCGATTTTGGTCTTCTTGGGCATGCGAACCAACCAGTAGATGCCCAGGGCCGCAAAGATATTAAAAATGACGTAGACCCACATTATGCCGAGATCCCTCCACGCGTTGTCGAATGAGATGTAGACAGAGTCGAGATACTGGTTTGTAGTACTGATAGGACAGAACTGGCAGTCAGCCGTGGCAGTACCATCAAGTATGTACCCTCCAGAATTCTTAGTGTAATCGGCCAAGTATTGTCCACACGTTGATCCAGCAGGTGGCTGCATGAGCAGGTACTCGTTGGCCGCGCATACCACATCTGTATTAGCCACAGAGGTGGAGAGCATGCCACCGGTCAAATAGGTGAATGGAGAGACACGATACATGAAGATCCAAAAGCCTGGGAGAGCTGCCTTTGTAACCAAGACACCGGAGAATGTGAGTGAAAGCAAGAACAAGAGTTGGCCGAAGTTGGCTCCTTCGGCGGCCTGTTCTATACCAGCGACGACCACTACATCAAAGAATCAGCAAATATACGGTAAACTGGCCTTCGACGACCTGTCGGGATGGCGCTGCAGAGCAACCTTCCGCAAGGATTCTCAACTCTATGGACTACTTACTGATAGCAAATGTTGACGCGAACACCAAATAGACAAACATGAAAAGGAACATCAAACCACCTCTCTCGGCTTCGGCGTTTGTTGGCTCGGCATTTCGCTGATATCCAATCGGATAGTACCAGCACAAGAACATCAAGAGCGACAAGAGCGCATCCCACGGAATTTCAACAATCAGACTGGACAAAACAAAGGCTTTCCAAGAAAATGCCTTTGAAGGCCTCTCACGAGCTTCGTAAAGTGACCGATTGGTCACGAAATTCGGCATGATTTGTTGAGCCATCTGTCCAAACATAGTGAAAAGCACAAAAAGAGCGAATGTTTGATTCTGGAGGCCTCGCATCGTATTTTTGGCATCGAAGAACGAAAAACCAATGATGGCCGCCTGAATTTGTATTAGTCTGGATCCAAATGATAGCAAAGGGGAAACTTGCATCTATAACGCACATGGCGGACTTCGCGTAGATGTAAGATGGAGTCCGCCAATACTGCTCAAAGACTCGCTTGGTAACTTCGTAGATCTGGACACCAAAAGGTGCTGCGAACTCTTTGAATCCTGCCTCAACGTCTTGTTGGGTTTGGACACGACTCAGTCCCTTCATTGTCGCCAACTCTGCCTTCATCTGGACGTACTCAGGGGAGTTACGCCAGGTGTTGTGCCAATCAATCTCTGTGCTCGAGCCGGGAGCGGCGCCAATTATCTCCAGCATCCACTCGGCCGGATTCGCTGCCGGGGGCAAAATAGGAGCGCCGTTGCGCTCGAAATACGCTTGAAGGACGTTCGAGTTGTGGCCAATATCACCAAAGTAGACGGTCTTTCCGCCCGCTGCAAGGAAGAGCAAGCGATCGAAACGCTGGAAAAGCATCGCAGACGGTTGATGAATAGTGCAAAGAATAGCTTGACCATTATTCTTCAGCTTTTCCATCAAGTTACAAATTGACCAAGAGGTTTGACTGTCGAGACCAGACGTGGGCTCGTCGAGGAATAAAAGCAGTTGGGGCCTAGCAGCAAGTTCTACGCCAATAGTTAAACGCTTTCGCTGCTCGACGTTCAAGCCTTCACCGGGAACTCCGACGACTGCGTCGGCGTAAAGTTCCATATCTAAGAGCTCAATGACCTCGTCGACGTAGTTGAGCTTCTCTTGGCGAGTATAGATGGACGACTGACGCAAAAGGGCACTGAAATTGAGTGCTTCCCGGACCGTCGAGGTTTCAAGATGTAAGTCTTGCTGCTGAACATATCCCTATTTTGCTGTTAGTATTTACGCTATGGATCTACAGCGGAAAGATTCTGGAGAAACGCATGATAGAGGTTGGATAATACTGACGGTTTTTCTTTGGAAAGAGGCATCGCGCTGTTGGCCGTCCACAAACATCTCACCCGAAATCACACCTAGAGTCGCGCGACTAGCCAAAACATCAAGAAGAGTAGTCTTTCCAGCTCCAGAGACACCCTGAGACAATTATCAGTAGTCAGTTTGGACAAAAGGAGGGGGTGGACACTCACCATAAGTGCAGTAAGAGTTCCAGGCTTAACCCAGCCATCGACATGGTCAAGAATTCTGCGAGTCTCCTTCTTAATCTTGATATCATAGCATACATCTTCCCAGTGAAATATAGCCGTTTGTCTTACAACCGTCGGCCCCGTGCTTTGGGACGGTTCTTGCTTCCGCTTAATGTCGGATGATCCAGGCGCAGCTTCCTCGTCAGGTTTGCTTAAAGCAGATGCCTTAGACGCAGCAGCTCTCTGGAAGACCAAGATTTCTCCTTTGGACTTCTTCTGTGTGATGCTCTCGGTCGCCCAAAGATATGTGAAACAGAAAAAGGTGACGTATGCAAAGAGGAAACCTATGTTGCTAGATTGAACCACATCAGTACCGCACGAGTATATCTAAGAGGGAAGGGAAAACGTACCGCCATTTGTGGGCAGACTTGTAGTCATATGCAGACAAGATGTAATCGTTCCCGAAGACGAAACCAACCCCGGCTCTAGAGCCGACTGCGGAGCATACTCGTTGTTCGCCAGTGGTCACGGCGTAATTGGGACCACTTGGCACGAACTGCGCACAGTCAAACACCCTGCCGCTGAACTCATTGATCATAATAGCTTCATACGCGTAAGCAAGAGGGTCGAAATAGTAGAACCATTTAGTCCACCCGAGTATGTAGTCTTTTGGTATAATAAATCCGGAGAACATGAAGAGGGTAACTACAAATAAAGAGCCAGGGGTGATTGATTGGGCCATACTGCGAGACGTTGCAGCCATAGTCCTAAATAACATTGACATTACCATTGTGATCAGAAACATAGTAAACATGTAAAAGAAGATCGGACCGGCTTCGCGTCGAAGGTGAGTCATGAGATATATAGGAATGTTGAACGTGAAGGCATTCAGAATCTTGTAAGGCATGTCTACTAATATCGATGCGACAGCCTCGGCGGAAGGGTGGTATAAAGCATATCTGGAATGCTTCTCGACAATGCCGCGCTGGGCATAAAGAGTAAGCATCTGTCATTTGTCAGCCTATTTCTCGAGAAGATCGTAATATTAATCGAAATACCTCAAGGATACTGGCAATGCCATTCATGAGAAGAGCAAAGTAGAGCAGGGACCCTCTGGGTGTAAAGCTGGCCGTAGTGTCATTCAAGTTGTAGAATACACTGGCAAGGACGAGGGACAAGATGAAATTGCTGAAAAGTTGTGTGAAAGTTAAACTTGGATCTCCTTTGAGTCGTTGAAATCCACGCCATAAACAAAGTTCGATCTGTTGAACATAATCCAGAGTGTACGGGGATTTGACACGCCTATGTTGGTAAGTGGACCAACTTGACGAGACGGATTATCAGCAATACTCACTGTCTCTTTGACTGTTCTGCTCTCCTTGATGCAGCAAACTTTTCTAAGTGTTCGCCCCCAACTGGAAAAGCACGGTCGTAATCCATAATCTCGTCCATAAGGCCTGCCCTTTCAGTGCTTGATTTCCACATCGCAGCAAACTCTTCAGCAGTCCTTGGGACGCGGCTTTCCCATCCAGGACGGGGAATCCTTTCCACTGCACTTGTCATAGATGTTAGGAAGTCTCCATCTGTTTGTCTCTCTGGGCACTCGAAACCCAAATTTTCGAAGTACTTCTTTCCATCTTTTGTTGGTCCGAAGTAAATCTGATGTCCCTCGTAAAGAACAGTAACCTTGTCAAAAATTTCGTATGCTACTTGGGGAGCCTGATAAATTGCAACACAAGCTGTGGCACCCATCAAGTCGGTCGATAGCCGCAATGTCCTGCAGAACCCGATGGCATTCGCAGAATCAAGACCACGAGTACTGTTATCCCAGCATTGGAGAGGTGCCCCACTCAAGGTCGCTTCTGCGATACTCACTCGTTTCCGTTCGCCACCGCTAACTGTTCGGCATATCAGCACCGGTCTAAGTGAAGGTTGTTGAAAATGAAAGCACATCTTGTATGTCTCTTTCCTGAACATCTGCATCGAGCAACTGCGTTTAAACCAGTAACCGAAAGAGTAGGCAGCTACGGGGAATAGGGAAGCTTGACATATTCACTGACCTCCGCGGATGAAATCATCACCGACACGAGTATTCACGGTGTGGCCGATCCCAAACATAGCCATAATAACGTCTCGCATATGAGTCGCATATGTCCACTTGTCGACTCCACCAGGAAGGTGTCTCGGTGCTCTCGCCATTGCTGCAAACGAGAGAGTGTCGCCGACCGTGAGGTTTGGGAAGTGTACATCAACTTCAGCATTGTATATGGCTTCACCACGGAACTGCGTCGTCATGTCCGCCGCACTGATTCCTAGTATCTGGTTAACGTCAAGGTCTAGCTTATTAGTCAACTAGATGCTATTAAATACCTTGATAGTTAAGTTTTGAATCTTGCTCGACGTAGATGCCATGAATCTCGCCAGAAATAGTCTTCAGAAGCGTTGAACAACCAGATCCCGGCGGCCCAAGAACCACAAGCATCTCTCCACTCCGTATAAGACCTTCGAAGTCGCGCAAGATCTCGATTTTCCTCGGCGAAGAGTTTCCTACGAGTCTTCGTACCACTCCAATAAGCCCTAACCATATATTTCCAACACTCTTTTGATAGTCACGTGTACTCCCAAAGCCATAGACATTCAGATTTCGAAATGAGATCCCGGCGGATCGTTGAGGAAACTTCTCGGGGTCCCGGGACTTGAGGTGGACGAGCGCTTCAGCCCATGCTCGAGGTTTGAAATTTGGCGACTTTGGATCCAATACAGAATCAGGCTGTGCTTGAAAGGGGTTTTGGAGAACATGATCACCCGATTGTCCTGTAAACTTTCTGGCAAGCTCCGTTATTTCAGCATCACGGATGGAATCGTTGCTGAAAGATGATTCTTGCCCGGTTGTTGCACCCTCCCCGATCTTATCCCCGTTCGTGACTGTTGTTGAGGGCGGCGAAGTCGCCTGGTAAATGACTTTCTCGGGGTCCTGATTGACCTCCATGTTGCACCTCGTCTGATTCGGGGGGGGGAGGGGTTGCCAGACTTGGACAATTCAAGAGGAAGAACTACGAGGGATCAGACAAGTGGAGTGGCTATCAGAAAAGTGGCAACATCACGTAGACGATATGAACAATATTTAATAAGATATTTGGTTATAGCTTGGCTTTTGGTTAACATCTCGACTCACGGCCTGGAGCCCAAAAGTGCCTCGGGATCCCGAGCGTGAAGTTGTTGTCCCAAACGTGCAGCCCGCCAATGTCTTGCGTATTGGCAGCTAAGCTTAACATTTCGACTCAGCGCGGCCGGAGCCCAAAAGTGCTTCGGAATCCCGAGCATGACTGTTGTTTCACCTTTAAAGTTTGCGGGCTTTGTAATGGTAGCTGAGCATCCTTGTTGTTGCCCAAACATTTTGCTCCTCTTTGATTGGCATCGATCCTGGGAACTGAGTTGCGGAATCTCCCAGTAATGATTTGCCCGCATGTGCGGCGCTAACAGCAATCATATTCATAAGCAAGTCTTAAGTTGACCACCGGTTCACTAATCGCCACCAGTTCACTTCACTAATCACCACCTGTTCACCAACCTCACCACGGTGGAAAGGACATCCTGGCTCTTCATTCTGCACCTTGGGAAGCTGAAATGTGCGGGGACAGAGAAGAAAGCCAGATAAGATCAAAACGAGGCAGTGGAGCTTAGGTGTGTTCAAATCTCAGAAAAATCTTTCTGCCAAAATACTGTCCAGGTGGCTTGCAAATGGTGTGGTATCCGTGAAGGCAATTGTACCGCCAGTATATGCCAGACATCATCACCACCGCGAACCGTTTCAGGACGAAGCGCCCGTCGAAGAAGATCCCGTAAGTCATCAATGGTGCAACGTGCAGCACCAGACAGCATATCAAAGACTGCCTAAGTTGAAAGCAGCCTGGAGCCACCAAGTAGTCTATTCCGGCTCAATAGGATGTCTTGTGTTACCTGTCGCAGCCGCAAGTTGAGATGTGACCGACAGAGGCCCCTTTGTGCAGCTTGCGGGAAGTCGAATCGAGAATGCACGTACTTAGAACGTCGGGCAGTGGTGCCTACGAAACGACGTAGATCAAAAATGCTCGAGGCAAGACTAGGTATGGAATTCCTATCGTCCAGTGCGCGCTCCATTCATTGTTGATTTGATTCTTGCAGATCTGTTGGAGTCTCGCCTTGGCATTGGCATTGACATGGTATCTAATTCCTTGGGCGAGTCGTCCACAACCGCCAACGAAATGGACGATGCCATTCGACGAACTGACAGTGATGGAAAGTCTCCAGTCAAGACTACTGACCTCTCCTTGAACGATAGTGACGATCATCTAAGGTCCACCACTAGCCAGAATCGGGATGGCAGTTCACGAATGCAAGAAGAATCATCAAGGCAAGAGATAATGCGCTCAAGAGTTGAAGAGACTCTTCCCTCTGCAGAACTCCAGCAAGAATTGTAGGTCCGACAGCAGCCCAACATTACATCGCATAATTAAAGCCAAAATTAGATTTCAGATATACTTTGATCAGATCCATAATTTCATTCCATTCATACACAAACAGAAGTTCTACACTACATTGAGCCTTGGACCCGATCTCGGACCTCCACTATGCCTCCAATATGCCATCTGGTGCTTGTCATCGTTCGTGACGCCGAAGTACACCGGATTGTGTGAAATATTTTATGAAGCGGCGCGACGATATGCTGAGATTTCAGAGGCAAAGGTGAGCTTTTTTCTCGCTTACGAACTTCCGCTGATAAGAATCAAGGGAATGGATGAAGTTTTCACTGTTTACCATGCCCAGTGCTGGCATCTTATTACAACTTTCGAGGCTCAGCGGATGTATGTCAAAAGAGCGTGGCTAAGCGCTGGAAAATGTGTACGTCTGGTTCAAATGATGGGCTTGCATCGAATTGATAAGCACGGCTCCTACATAGGAATCCTTCCGAAGGCAAAAAGCTTCATCGAGCTGGAAGAGCGACGTCGCACTTTTTGGGCCGCATATCTCAGCGACCGCTTCGCGAGCAAATGCAGCGGATGGCCGATGGGTATCAATGAGCTTGAAGTATGGATGTGTGTCTGTTATTTGAGCCAAGCTGACGTATCAGATATGCACAAACCTTCCTACCTCTGAATATGCCTTCGAAAATGGCAAAGGAGAGACGAGCATTTCTCTCGCAGATGCTTTGGCTGATGCAGGAGCTGCAAACCTGTCATCATCGTTCGCAGCAGTCATTCTGGCCACTACTCTGTTGGGTCACGTTTCATCACACATCTACAATAGCAAAAGGCCAAATACTTCTGAGACGCCAGGCAACTGTGAATTTTGGGCCAAACACAGAGAGCTAGATACAAGCATATTGAATATGCTTATACATCTGCCGGATAAATTCAGGATGCCAGCGGGAGCTGATGATGCAAATGTTGTCTTCTTCAATATGACATTGCAGACAGCAGCAATTTGTCTACACCAAGCAGCCATGAAGACAGCGCTGAAGTACCATAGCGACGACCGTTTCACAATCCAAAGCATGAATCGATCCATCACTGCAGCGGACGCCATCACTATGGCAATACGATGCATTAACCGCAATGATATCTCCAGGGTGAGTACCAACGCTCAAAGAATTGGAGCTAAATTGACGAACCATAGCTTAACTTGTGGTCCGGATTCTGTTTATTTGTAGCCGGTGTCGTGTACTGTAACGACTTGAGGCTCAGCCGCCTGCCAAGTATGCAAAGTCAACCTAGTGTTGTGTTCTTGCAGGAAGTCTTGAAGGAACTGGGAAATTCTGGCTCCGTTGTTCAGTATCTCAAAACTGAACTGCAAGTTGCAATCAGTGTCCTGCGAGGTAATCGGCGTCCTGGTGTTGGCAGAGGTGGTCGGAAGCAGCCAATCTCTCTGGATCGTAAGGATACAAACTCTCATCCGCGCAGTAGTAAGGAACGAGCTTCATCGATGGCAGCATGCGATATGTCAAAGGTTCTTGGTGGCCTCCTACAACATGATACGGACGATATTTGTGTTGTGGAAGAAGAAGACATGGATAGATTTTCGTGGACCAACGAGCATGACCCGAAGACGAAACTACTACGGCAGGGATCAGATTCTCGGGCCCACAGCCCGCCAGGGAATGAGCAGAACCGTGGCTTGAACACAGCGAACGTCCTGCCGAGCCGGCGCGCTGTGACTTCTGTCAATGATTTCGACCCAGAAGATATCTCACACAACTTCACGGCCTCATTGGAGGAGCCTTGGCAGGGACTAATGATAAGTGGTGACTGGGAATGGGACTCTCCTGCATCTTCAACCCAGGATTATCGGTCGGACGGAAGAAACGAAGCGCCACTGTATGAAATATTCGATCCGAGACCTGACAACAACAATGGCATACCCCAGACGATGACCGGCCATGTGGACATCGATACGCGTTTGCGGAATGAGACTTATAGTTTGAACTTCCATACAGCTCAGGTAAACCAACCTGAGACTTTCGACTACGAATTTTGGCAAGTCTGATACCGATACATTCCTCGTCTGTCTCCATCAGACAATACTCTTCCTGATTTCGGAATGCTACTTACTGGTCAGTCCTCTTACCCACGAATCGATACCGTCTATACTGATTCCCTGTTTCTCCAGAATCAAATTTTCGGAGCTTGGACTTGCCAAAACTCCTATGCTGTATCACCTGAATGATGAATCTCCTTTTCTCGTTAATACATCTTTGAAGAAGCGAACAGGCCGATATCTCAATTCTCATCAATAGCGGCACTTCGATCCTCATCGCCACTACCTCGTCAATGGGCAAAGCTCTCCTTACAACGCTCAATCAATGAGAACGAATGCGTCCTGAAGTTATTCTTCAAAATGAGTCAAGATGACAGTTCAGATCGCCGAGGGAAAAATTCTAGGCCAGAAAGGGACGATAACGTACAAGCATCACCAGCTCAGCGTCAAGTTGAGCATGACGCGAGGGTACTTGCTGCTTTTCGGATGGAAATATGATTGTCTGTTTCACTTGATGTGACTGTCGACATATGCCACTTGACGATTGCTTGTGTGGTGGTGATGAATATGAAATTCTTTGCCCATTGGCATGTGATTTGTGATGAGTGAGTTACACGATGAAACACAGAAGGAGGCGGCATGTTTTTACATCATGGGTTCTAGTCGTTGATGTTGATATCTTGGCATAATGCAAAATAGATTATCAACCGAATTTTACTACGAATCTGACCATTGGGTGAGGAGCCGCCCAAAATTGTGCATCGAGAGACCAAACCTTCTCTAGATACCACCCTAAGCTGGACCTGGGTCCTCAGCATAAATTCCACCATTTGCTTTCGAGAAATCCATCTAAACCTCCCTCCACTCCACTCCGTGATTCTTCGGCGACGAGTTTCGCGTCATAAATAAATCTAAGAATGATCTTCAATCTTCACGCTAAAAAGGCATCAATTAGTCTGAGGATGCTGATCACGTGTGTGGCGCTGATGAAATTGGCACCCAAGTGCACCACCCACTTGCTCACAAACATCCTGTTCCGTCCTGATCTTTTAAGTATTAATGAACCTTGCCTACGTCTTGTACTGAGAGAGCGCCTACCGCTTAACGAGCTCACGGTTGCCATCTTCTTCTGTTTTCTTCCACCGTCCATGTAGACGCTGTCGCACCCAATAGGCGTCCAATGAAGACGAGATTAGCGCAGGAACACGCCACGACCAGCAGTAAGCGAACAGCCCATAGCCTCAAACTTTCTTACCTGAACCCACCATTAACCTCACCCTGCTACCCTCAAATCATTTAATTTTCTACAAATCTAAGCCTGCCTCGCCAAGTCATGTCTATGGTACCTCTTAGCTCCTCCACAAGCACCAGTGGCAACGATATTTTTAATTACCGTAATCGCCTCGAGAGATTTCGCGGCTTGGACGATGAGAGAAATCGATTAATCGAGGTTGGTTTCCATCCCGGATCATTACCCCCTCCCTTATTCAGTGATGCTGATTTACTGTAACAAGTAGGAAGCATTAGAGAACTTAGAACAGGCTACGAGGCAGTTGGACTATGTGACAAGCGTTAGGATGCCTGAGCAGGAAGCTCACTTCCTCGCCCAGATCCATGAATTGAAAGTTGATCTTCAAGATCAGACGGATAGTCGGCGCCGCTACCAAGCCAAGGCGGATCAGATCGATTACAAGCTCTCCGTCATGGTATGTGCACCCATTATATTCCCTTGATAACGATCCCATCTCTTGCAGGATGCACGTGCCATCTTGAGGCTTTTCGACAGCTGAATGTGGTGTGTATTGTGCGAGACTTCTAGCAGAAGATCTTTCACAACCTGTCTGCCTTAATTCCGATGTCTCAGCGTCACTATCAATTCTCATATACTGATCCACGAATAGGACAAGGCTCGCTTCGTGTCTGTACTGATTGATGCAGACGCCGACATATATTATTTCACCAATGATCTGTTGTCTCAAGGACTCAAAGGCGGTCAACTCGCTGCGGATATGCTCATAGAGAAGGTTAAAGAGCATTTGGTGTCACTGGGCCCGTCATTCAGGGACCCAACGACAATCCCAATCATGGTCAAAGCTTACGCCAATTTAAGTGGATTGACGTACCACCTGCGAGATATCGCTAGTCCTAAGGAGCTCAGCCAATTTTGGATTGGATTTTCGCAAAGAAGTCCATTCATTGACTTTGTGGATGTGGGGTCAGGAAAAGAAGCTGCTGATAATAAGATTAGAGGTATGTCCAAGACTCTCCCTTCCGCGGTTTCCTCTCCTCCATGACGGCAAATCTGAAAGCTCTGTCTGGGATACATTGAAGACATAAACTGACTATATGTTCAGAAGTACTCAGATTCAACATTGATAGCCCGCAATGCGAGCACATCTTCCTAGCATGCTCCCACGATGGGGGATATGTTCCGGTACTCAGCCCTCACGCAGGACGGGCGTCGGGATCAAAGATGCGAATCACGCTGGTGTCATCAGGTCCGGGCTCTGTCCACCCTTTGATCGCTGATCTTGGCTTTCGGGAGACAGATATATTTAAGCCGCTCTTCAGTCAGAGTGAATCTCAGCGTGTAGTAGACTGGGCCAAGTCGACCACTAAACCGATCGAAGCACCTGCCCCTCCGTCTCGTACTTCCACTGCCCCCGTAGTGATCCCGAGCGAAGCTCCCAAGGCGTTGACTTGTAAGTATTATAGACAACTTCCCTTTTCAATGCTTCGAGATACTTTTGTTACTTTGCCATCCCCCCTTCCTAATGCAATCGGACATCCCTGATATGACGCTGCTGACTCGTTACCTAGGGTCCACTAAAGCCAAGCTATCACCATCAACCACCCAGGCAGTCCCCGCCGTCTCCTCCGCCTCGGTCACAAGCAATCAACCACCAACACAAAAGAAAAGCGCAACTCCGGAATACCCATACAACCCAGAGCGTATCGACTTCACCGGCGAGTATTTCGTTGCCAACGCCGGGCGACTCATCCCGGAGAAAGACGACGAGGGATATCGCATCAAGGACAACAAATTAATTGTCGATCCACGCACCGATTCGGACCTGATCGGCAAGATGAAGGACAAGAACATCTGCTCTTGGCACTATCTCAGATCGGACCACAACATCCCGCAATGCAAGCGCAAGCACGACGGCTACCCCCGCCCATTGTCGCCAAAGGAGTATGATGCATTGTGGTTTCTTGCCAGGCTGGGTTACTGCAAGAAGATGAAGACCGATGGGTATTGCACTGACGATTACTGCATTTATGGACACGACAGCAAATATTCTTACAATTAAATTTACTTGGGCTTTACACGGGTCATGATACCCGAGTACTGCCATTACGGTGCTTCTTTTAAGGTTGAGGCGGTGGTCGACATAGGACATGCTTTTGGTTTGGCTGGGCGGCATGGGGGATTTGTGGGATTTAATTCTTTACTAAGTTAAGTAAGGACCAAACTACCAAAAAAGAGGGGAAATAAAGAAGAAAATAGGGCAAGGCTGAGAAATTGTTGGTTTTGTTATCCCCACATCTAAAGGAGAGCTTGTCGTGGACGGATGGCCTATGCTAGGACCAGTTTAACGAATAAAATGAAATTTGCTTTCATGGAACATTTCGTTGTTGCAACCTAAATCTCGTGTTGAATATACTCGAAATGTTCGGATCTTCAGGGTCGTAGCAAGGTTGACGCCACTGAAGTACTAGTCTTTGCTGTGGAAACCCACTTGAAAACTACTTGAAATGTCTTAAATCGCCACCATGTTTGAAAGACTTCACAAGAGCACGAAATATGGGCACTGGATTCTGATATTGCCTAGCATAGCTGAAAGAACCGCTTCATGTCCCCCAACCGTATTCAGAAAAAGGGAGGCTATTGTGATTCAATTTGAAATTTGCATTTGCACCTTGATATCACCAATGTCAGTAACTCCCAGGGCCAGGATGCGGAGAACTCATTACCTTTGTGGAAATTGCCCTTTCCTCCCACGTAACCATTCTGCTCGACATGCCCATGCATGCGGCCGGTCCTGAGACGCGATCAAGCCCTCAATGAACTCCTCCCGGAAAATCAATCAAGTCAATAAATCCGCAACATTCATAGGCATCTCATCAATCTGAGTCGAGTAATACACTGCGCCTCATTAGCAAATGATTCAAGCATGAGTTGCAAGCCAGACTTACATTCGATATCTCTCAGGATCCTGACGTCCTCACTAGTCACGAAATTGATCGCAACACCCTTTCGGCCAAATCTACCACTTCGACCAATTCTGTGGATGTAGTTCTCACGGTTGCTAGGCAGATCGTAGTTAATAACCAAAGACACCTGCTGAACATCGATACCACGAGCCCACACATCTGTGGAAATGAGAACTCGTGAATTGCCTTGACGGAAGTCCTGCATGATACTGTCTCTCTCCTTTTGGGGCATCTCTCCGTGCATCGAAGAAACTGTGAAGTTGGCCTCACGCATCTTATCCGTCAACCAATCGACCTTTCTCCTAGTGTTGCAGAAGATGACCGCTTGGGTGATAGTAAGGGTATCGTAGAGATCACATAGAGTGTCGAATTTCCACTCCTCCTTCTCCACTGCAATAAAGTATTGCTTGAGTCCTTCCAATGTCAACTCATCACGCTTCACCAGAATGCGTACTGGATCAGTCATGAATTTGGTAGTCATATCGAGAACATCATATGGGAGAGTGGCAGAGACAACTACGACCTGAGTCGCAGGAGGGAGGTAGCGGTAGACGTCGTAAATCTGCTCTCTGAAACCACGGTTCAACAACTCGTCAGCCTCGTCAAGAACCAGCATCTTGATGTGGCGTGTTCGCAAATTCCGGCGACGGATCATATCGGCAACTCGACCTGGCGTCCCAGAAACAATGTGTTGTCCGTAATCGAGCTTGCGAATATCCTCCCCAACATTCGTGCCTCCAATACAGGCATGGCACTGTACATTCATGTAGTCTCCCAGCGCCATCACAACGGACTGAATCTGTGTCGCAAGTTCGCGGGTCGGGGAGAGAACGAGAGCTTGGGTCTCGCGGACGGCTGTATCAATGACTTGAAGCATACTGATGGAAAAGGTAGCTGTTTTACCAGTACCGGATTGCGCCTGGGCAATTGTGTCGCGACCTTTGCAAATTTGAACAATAGCACGAGATTGAACGGCCGAAGGAGACTCATATCCATATGCGTAAATTCCTCGAAGAAGGTTCTCCTTGAGATGCACTGTTCGAAAACTCAGTAAATCTTCGAGGAAAGGGAACGGGGAGACAAACTGTCGGTGAATGTCGGTGCCACTGAGACATCAGCTGAGGTGGTGAACTCCATCCTCTCATCCGCCTTGCGATCGATACCGTCTGCCATGATTGCGGTTGTGTCGAGGTGTTGTGGTGTTGTTGCGCGGGTTTATCTGGGGAAGAGGACGAAGAGGGCCTTCAAATTCCCAGGCGAGGCTTACCTTCCTTAGCGCCGTTTTGCCGGGAAGCGCGTCCTGATTGGCCGGCGCAAACTAACATTTCTCAACTCCAGGATTCGCATCGTCAATCTGAGAACAGAGCCTCACTTGTCGTGAACCTATCGCCTCACATCAACTTCCAAAGCTTGAACCCCGATTTTGCTTTAAACCCACCACCGATTTGTACGAGAGCCACCATCGTTCAGTATGATTTTGGAGGAGCAGAGATTCCTCCATGAGGATCTCGAGAGACTCGAGCAAGGCATCAGTGACCGCGTTGCTGAAGAACCACGATTGGTAAGAGTCAGATTTAGATCACAATTGGACAATGCTAACGCGCACAAGGTTCGCGAACGGTTGAACCGAGATCATCAGATTGCAGGCTTTCTCGACCGCATCCAGGACCAATCGAAGCGGCTACTTGAAATCTACAAAGATGCTGAGGGGGCTCGCGCAAAAGAGATCCAGTCGATATCCACCGGGGAACCATTAGAGGAGTTCTACAAACAGCTGACAGAGATCAAATCGTTCCATCAACGATACCCGAATGAGCCTGTTGAGAACCTAGAGAGAGCGTACAAGAAGAAAGTAACAAGCGAAGGAGAAGTGCCAACCTACGAAATTGACAACATGTTCACTGGAGAAGAAGCATTTGGAAGATACCTAGACCTTACCACGATCCACGAAATGTACCTCAATCTACCTAACATCAAACGTCTCACCTACCTACAATACCTCGACGCATTCGATATCTTTACACCCCCGCAATGCTCAGTCAAGCGTCCAGACAAGATGACCGATCAATACTTCAAGTACGTGGGAGAGCTTGCGAGTTATCTTGAGAGTTTCTTGCGTCGAACAAGACCTTTGGAGAATCTCGAGAGCCTGTTCACAAGTTTTGACGAGGATTTCGACAAGGCTTGGAACAATGATGAAATTCCAGCTTGGAAGCCAGAGCCACAGGGACCAGTCAACGGGGCCAGCGGCGATGCTCTATATTGTGCCGATTGTGAGAAGGAGTTCAAGAACGATAATGTCTACAAAGCCCACTTGACTGGAAAGAAGCACATTCGCGCAGCTGAAGCCAGAGCAGCACGACAAGCTGAGTCAGGAGGCAATGGAGAGCTTGGGACTGGAAAGCGAGGCACGAGCACATTACGACTGAAAGAACGGGCAATTGCCGAGAGAGAATATCGAGTCAAGCGGTTAGCAGCAGCCATGTCCGGGGAAAGGAGCGATACCCGAGTCAATGTCGAGCGAAAACAAGGCATGACTGAAAGAGAACGACAGATGGAGTTGGATGCACTATTTGCAGAGAGTACATCTGCAGCACCACAGGGAGGCGACTCGGACAGCGAGTCCGATGGCGACGAGAAAATCTACAATCCACTGAAGCTACCGTTGGCTTGGGATGGGAAACCAATTCCCTTCTGGTTATACAAGCTTCACGGTCTGGGTGTGGAATTCAAGTGCGAGATCTGTGGAAACTACGTCTACATGGGTCGCAGAGCATTTGATAAGCATTTCAATGAGACTCGGCATATTTACGGACTAAAGTGTTTGGGCATCACCAACACCACCCTGTTCCGGGAGATCACTGATATTGCCGATGCTGTCAAGCTATGGGACAAGATTCAAAGAGACAAGACCAAGGGCAAGAAGGATGAGGGAAGTGTAGTTCAGATGGAGGACGCGGAAGGTAACGTTATGCCAGAAAAGGTTTACCTCGATTTGCAGAAGCAAGGTCTGCTCTAGACGGGTTCGCTAGGAAAGGGAAGAGAATGTACAATTATGTAATTATAAAGCCATCACTCCGTTCTGATGAAGGTGGTGTGCTCACAATATAAATGCGAGGCATTGTCGTCTCGCACTAGCCGAACCGTCACAGGCCAGGACCCAAAATACCAACTCTCGTGTTACCACCTTACTCTCTTTTTCCCTACTGAACTAGATCATTCATGATTCTGTCAACGAGCTTAGTTGCTCTGCATCAGCCATCAAGATGCGATGGCGTTAGTCTCCTTTTTCAACAACGGTACCGAGCCGCACGCGGATATAATCTTTGCACTCTCTCCATGGTCGTCTCTGTGAAAGCCACCAAATGTCTAGCTTTGGCGTGGATCATGAATAGTGCCCCCACTTTAGTCGAAATTCTAATAGTCTTGAAATATTTCAAGTGAGGTTTAATTCAAATACATTCTTTGCCCAATTCCTCTATTTTAATGTTCCATGCGGATTATCGCCAGTAATTATCCCGAGCCAGCGCAATGAAGCTCACGCCCATCATCGCAGTAGCTATTCTGGCATACACGTAAGTGCCGTTTCTCCAGCCTTTGGTCCAATTATGCTGATCATCATCAGTGCTGGAGCAGTACCAGTCAAGCAACCCAGCAATCAGATTACCAAGTCCACAGCCAGCAATCAGACCGAGCGTATCAAAACAACGACACAACTTGGCCCCATTCCAGTTGCTGTTACTCCCAATGGGTTCATGAAACCTGAGATCCCCTTTAGCCCGTCGCCTTCGACCGGTGGCGTTCTGAAAGATTATGAGAATTATCCTCACTTCAATACTGTCAGTCTTGGTGGTCACTGTTCCGAAACTCATCCAAATAGACTTTCATCGAGCGACCACCAAGATAATAATACTAGCTTACCAAGCAAGACGGAGCTAGAATCGCATGAGAAGACTGCATCAAACCAGCTCTACTCACGCGCTGCCATGTGGAAGCCAGTAGAGATTAATAGTTACCACGAAGGCGTCAAGATTGACATCAAGAATAGCATCTTTGAGCTTAGAGACAAGCTGGACTACTTGAACACAGGCGGTCAGCTTGATGCCGACCAAGCAAACCGGGACATCGATAATCTCTCAAAAGTGATCGCCACCCGTATCAGGATCAATTTCGTCACCAATGCTCCTAATTTCGACGAGATGCTTTCTGCTCTTCAGAAGCATATTATCTCGGAAATCAAGACTAGGAGACACAATCTAAATATCAGTTCTCCTCTCAATGAGACACAGCAAGCAGAGCAAGATGCTCTTCATGCTAACTTGCACGCTCAATACATTCTTAAAGGACTTCAGGAGAAGATTGTTCTTCTTGCCCGAACTGGGAAGCTAACAGAACGACTTGGCAACCTCAGTATCGGCCAGGCTCGCCAGATGATCAAAACTACACCGAATATGTTAGAGAAGGACTCGGAGTTCTGCGAAATCCAGCTGAAGATGATTGAGAAGGCGATACGAACCATGATGAAGAAGAAGCTAGTCGACTTTCCAGCTTCGGCAGTAGCAGCAATCGTAAATCCGATCAAGTCTGATTTCAAGCTCCCCGGCGAGGATGATACTTCAGTCGAGGCTCCCACTGATTCTCAACCGAATGTTCAGACTGAGAATGTTGAGCAGACGCCTGGTAATGCTGACACTCCCACCGAGAACTCTACCAACAGCACGGACTATTCGGCGGCCCCTTCAAATTTGGGTGAGGTAACTCTCCATAAGCGAGATTCCGACAGCCAAGATGAGCCTACCAGGGACACAAATCTCACAAATGATATAGAGCTTCCTACAGTAGTTGACGAGCAAGGGGAGGATCGGTTTTGGATCGACTATGGCGCCCCAGAGTGCATGAAGTACATTCTTGATGATGATTTGGACCTGGAGAAGTTGAATTTGTTCGACACTTGCCAGGCAAATGCTACATCCGATGAATCAGATGCAACTGAGGCTCCTGACGTAGCAGATACTACGGACCCAACAGAGGATCCGGAAGGTGAGCTTGAGCAGAGAGATATTGAGAAGCATATGTATGAGATTGAGGAGGATGGAGATGAATGGGGTCGCAAGACTTTGATCAAGGGAGATGGGGACAATTATCAGTAGAGAAGTTCCGCTGGAGGAGCAGTGTCCGTTCCTTTCATTACGTCGACTGTTTCTTATGTGATCGTTTTAACCAGTCTTGCTAATGTTTCATTGCATTTAAGCTCTTGTTAAGCACTGTTGTGGCTGGAAACGCGCGGCGCATCCGTGGTTGATACGTCGGGTTGTGCAGGCACCAGCATTCATTTCATCACTTCCTTTGTCCTGTAATCTTTGAGAAAAATTGTTAGCTGAGCTTTAGCTACTCTGATCGATAACCCTGTGTGTCATCTAGTGTGACCTGCCTTCTAAGAGATTTAATTCGACACGTCTCGCCCAACTGATTCATCTTACTTGTCGTTCTTATCTTTTCTCGGATTTGGTCCCTCTCTTCCCATGACATACAGCGAGGGTACTTTTACTGTCTCCTCAAGTTCCAGTCTGGCAAAGGTTTTTCTGGATCTATCATTGGTTGAGTAGAATACCGCAGTGCAGCGTCAGAGAGTTCATGAATACTGAATTCAAGCGGAGTAACCATAACTTATGTTTCATAGCCCTCAGGGTGTGAGGAACTTCAAGATTCGAAAATCCCATAATGGCGATGCTGATGATCTTTCATTCAAACGCCGACACCACCCTCAAATCCCAAGATGATGTACCGGATACGGGATCACTGACTGCTTTATAAAAGAGGGGCTTCTATCATATTCTGGTACAAAAGCCCATAGCCGAAGATCTTTACGAGTATTCAGCAGCGCGGGGCGGTTGCCAGTTGTATGTTAACTCGACTTGCCAAGATTCGCTTCCCTGAATCCAAGTAAACAGCCATATTTTGGGGAGCCGCATGTCGTAATTTGCTTTTGCAAAATAAGTAGGCTAATAATTTTGTCCCAATTCTCTATTAAATGCATAATAGAAGTTCTTCATATGTTCAATGCAAAAACCATCGCAGCGCAAAACCAAACAAGGTATCCCAACGTCTCTATCCAACCACACTTGCCTCCCAAGCACACTTTCCCTCAGTCTATGCCATGCAAGATCATCGCAACCACCGTAATCGTACCACAAAGCTCAACGGAATCCACCACACATCGAATCATAATCATATCCAATCCATCGCTCGTTCTGAAATCTGCGCAGCATGATACTGTACTCCGTCAAGAACCACTTCCTCGGCTGACCATCTCAACAATCCACAACATCTTCCATCTCTACCTTAGTCTCTACAGCATTAGAGCCATCCTCAGCTCTTGTGTTGCTGACACGAGCTGTCTCAATCCGATTCTCCTCTTCACATAATGAACAACCACAGCCATTGTGAAACCATTTGCAAAGCCAGGCACGCTTGGCATCTCTCCCTCCATCCACGGTGTCGTCTCTAGGGTTTCCGAAGTAAGAAATTGTGAGCTGTTCGCCCTTCTTGATACTACGGGCAGCGATACACCAGACAGCACTACATCCAGGCTGTAGAATTCCTCCCTCGGGGGTCATCAACCAGTCGATTCCAACATCTCCGTCCGGACAGGCACCATGCCAAGAGATATTGGGTTGACACGAGTGATTGAAGAACAGGTAATTTGGATTGATGTTGACGAGCTGTACTTTCGTGCCGGTGAGTTCCGTAATAGCCATGTTCGCATTATTCTCGATGCGCCAGAAAATTGTCTGGATGACTTCTTGAGTCCAAAAAGGGTCCGTGAAGATATTGACTCCGAGTTGGAGAAGGATTTGTGTAGGCGCAACAACATTGGTGAAGTAAAGCCACTGGTGGCCTGCATCGTATTGGCCTAGAATCTTGCCTTCGGGCGGATAGTTCGCAGACATGCGAGCGACAAGAGAATGTCGAAGAGGGTGGACCCTAGTCTTGCCTATATCCGCTAGGACTACTGCGACAACTCTGAGGAAGTTGACTGCTTTCCAATGGCTTGGGGCACCTGATTTCTTTGCAACTTTGATGTTTTCGTACAGCCAGTCGAAGTCTTTCCCACATAGTACCTTGTGATATCCAGTGGCCGCGATCTTGTAACATTCAAGTGAGCAATATGCAACCTTATTGCAGCACGCAGGATGTACGATACACTCGGGACGCATGTAAGGGGGCATTAGACAGCCTTGACAGGCATCGCAATGCTCCAACTTGCTGGACGAAACATTGGAGACACCGGTTATTGTTGTATCAAGCATAACCAGGTCCCCTTCTTGAATGTCTCGAGCAGCGTAGATTCCCAAGGGTCCAACATCTCCTTCTTCTTCTTGGGCGACACGTGGCTTAGCGTCCCCAAGCACGACGACTTTGACTTCGCAGCTGCTTCCCTCGAATGCTTTGTTGACCTCTCTCAAGGTCTCTGGAGTCCGATTATAGAGATCCCCATCCATCCAAGGGTACTTCTTCTGGTAAATTTTGCCCATTCTACTAGCTTCAACCATATCTGGTTTCTTCATCTCATCCTCGCCCTGAATCTCCTTATAGCCTTGAGTTCTGTCAAGGAACGCACCTTTCAGCTCATGTTGAAGTTGCTTCAATTCCAAATCATCAGGATAATGTCCAAGCGCAGTTTTGGCGACAAGCAAACCCTCCCAATTCGCGCCTGTACCAAGAAGACCGGCGAGTAACACTTGATAAGCTTGACGATGAAGGTATTGCAACTCGTCATGTGTGGAGTGTGGACCCAAGCCATTATACTTCGTTGAAAGCATGCCCTTTGCAAGCCTGTCGAGCTCGGGTGAGACTGAACTTGCTGATGTTGTTGTGGTGTCGTGGGCACTTGTTGGGAGGGACGAGCAGTTGAGGTTCATCGCGGCTTCAATGATGAGGATTGCACGGTAAGCATTCCCAACCGCAATGTCTGAGAATCCCAGTTGTCCGTGTATACTGCTGAGAGTAAGGAGAGGAACTGGGTCGCATGGAAAGCAGACGACGTCGCGAGCAACAGCTTCGCGATATGCAATCACTCCATCAAGTCCGCCCTGGGGAATCAGCATCGGGCTCGTGCAGCGAAGGAATGAGCCTTACAGTTCTCTGTAGTTCTAACAACGGTTCCAAGTAGAACTGGCTCGTACCCAACCATTCGGCTCGAATTCCTCCTTCCCTAGTAGGCTCTCTAACATCAACATCTCCCGCAAGATTTTCCATAACTGGAATGTCATCTCCAGCCTTCACCTCGAAGGTGCTCATTTCTTCGCGACTGGCATCCTCCATAGTAATATCAGAGATTGTGTGGGCAATGCTGCCAGCGGTCCAAGCTGGAGCCTGGGCCGGAGATTGGAGATCAATCAAGTCCTCGTCATCGTAGAGGCTGGCGAATGTAGCCTTCATCTTCTGCTTTTGCTTCTTAGACAAACGCTCCGTACCGGCCTTTTGAGGCTTGATAGTGAATGAACAGCTCATCCCAGTTGTATCAATGGGAGTACCCCCTACCAAATCACTATCAAAAGTGATGTGGACAGGAGTTTGAGGTGTTTGGGCCATGGCTTTTGGGACTTCGGTTTGTTCGATGTGGGCTGGGTGATTGCTGGAAGTGTGTTAACAAATATTAGACTCCTAATCAGCTCAACGATGGAGCACTCTATCAAAACTACCTTCCAAGCTGAGGAGATGAAGACATCATGAGTTTGCATACCTGATTTGAGCGAAGATTAAAGTAGATTAAAGTATAAATCCAGCTAACCGCCGGTTGTGAGGATCCAGGTCCGGTCAAAATCTAGCTGCAATGATTGATCAATGCTAAAATTCTCAAGAAATCACATTGCTGTCCAAAAATTTCAACGAGTGGTTCAAGTGTCTAGCAGTTCGTAAAAATGCATGCAAGCATGTGTATGTATTGCAAAGTAAGAAGCAATCGTGAGGCGCATAAAGATGTTTGCGAACAAGGTAAAGAATTTGTGCTTCGAGTGAGTCGATGTTATCCTCTAATGGCTGATAGGTGTGTTAATTAAGTGGTAGGTATTGTTGTAGAGTTAGGGTGGGAAGTCGTTCGAAGTTTAGTGAGGATTAAATACCTGTGAGAAGTAGAATCTTGTGAGCCAGATGCAAGGGTGAATAAAACACAGAGGTGAAGAGGGAACACAGTCCACCCGTGTCCCTGAGCCGATGCTTTTTGAAGTTCCACGCCGCCACGGTATCTCTGCGTACACTTGAATTGGTGTGAGCTATTGTGAGACAAAATACAATTGTATGTATTTCCTTCAGTAGATAATGTAAAGAGGGCGTAGTTATGAAATATAGTCCTGTTGTCGGCACTGATTCATCGTCGCATCAGCAGCTGAATGGTCGAAAGATGCCCTAAAAGCAAACTCATTCACTTCGCAGCACCAAATCTTGCGCTGGCATCTAACGCTGCTAACCCTCATATCCAACCATTCTCAGCTACTTCCGAAGGGGCATGTTTATGATATCATTTTGTAGAAGTTGAACGTAAATATATTATGGTCGCAAGTTCTCATGAGACTGCTCCCAAAGCCATACCAACCATTCTACATGCCTACCAGCTACCACTAGTCTCAAACACTCTCTAATATCTCAAACACATATCCGGATCCAGCATCTAGCAGTCCTACACCCAATCCTTTTCGCTTCCGACAGTATCCAAGAACTCCAACCATCAGAGAACTATCAACTCCCACACTACACCCAACGTAGATCCCCATCTCAAGTACCTGGTACCAGCGCGCTTTTTAGTATGGGCGCCTATTCGCCCTTGCATCTCTGATTTCCCTACATCGGCGACTGTTACATCTTGGCACAGGCTTGTACCTTATCTCCGTCTTCTTGCAGTCTCTCTTGCCACGATTCTTGACATCAGGTCGTCCGTAATCGTCCACCATGGGCCATGCGTCTTCGCAGGTGTCGCAGGCAGCATAGTATTGGATGCACATGTTGTTCTCGAGTCGAAGTTGTCTGAGGATATCCGATCGTAAATGGAGTAGATTCTTCTCAGGTTGATATCACGAAGGGTCTAGTCGAGATCTTGTTGATCTGCTGTGTGAAAGATGGTTTTGGAGGTTTCAAATCGAAAACAGGATGGCACTGCACGAAAGATTTTGGAGCTCTGGCCTTACGAAAATAGAGGCGGAAAGACACACCTCATATTCATTTGATTCCCACGGTGAGAAAATCGAATAAGGAGTTTGCCAGGTGTGACCAAATCTCGCAGTAGCACTCCATACTTGACTAAAAAGTTGGCGAAAGAAACACTCACATGTCTGCTGTTCACTGCCATTCATGGCACGTTTGATTCTTTCGTTATTGACTATATTGGGGTTTCCAAATTGTAGCTACGCCTATCCATAATATTTGTTCTCGATGTAGCCCAATCCTCCGATCCGCAAGCCTTAAAGTCTGTACAGCCCTTCTGCCCGGTGAGGGAGATTTCCGGGACATGTACTCAACACGTCGAAAGACCTCCATCGCCGACGTGGTACTGCATATCTAATCTGAATCTCCCAAGGCATATTGAATGGTGTAGTAGTTGGATGGTTTGACCAGTTTGACTGAACCAAGAGATCCATGAGTACTGAGAGTTATTCTCGGGGCGACTCGAGCATCGTTGCGTGTCGTCCAGAATCTATGTGACTGCCAGCTAATCCTCGTTTTGAATCATTACCCGGCCTAGAGTAGCTTGTCCAGTCCAACGTCCGAGCATGCTCCTCTCTGGTCATTTGCTGTTGGCGATGGTGTTCCTTCTCGTCACATCCTCCAGAGCGATGTCCTCGCCATATCTATCATTTTCATCTTTCTTCGCGACAACGTATGCCCAACTTCGAACTTTCAAGTCCTCCTTCGGGTCATACCTCTTCCTTGAAGGCAGATATCGGGATCGAAGTGGCAGTGTCCCAACTGTTAGAAACCAGAACCTCAATCCACTGTCCATGATGTTGAAAAATCGAGATAAAGCGGAAAGACGAAAAACAAAAGGCCGGCAGATAGTCTCTGTAGCTTAGTTATTAAGATAGGTTACAAGTCACATGGTTGATGTGGACTCTTCTGTCATTTCTTTGTTCTAGCGAGTGGGGCCGCGAAGTAAACAAAGAACAGAGATTAGCCGAGCGACCGAATAGCAGCTCAATGAAGTAGCTACCAGTCCCTGCTAAAAGCTGAACCCAACCTGTCGTATTGATACAGCTAGGAGCGAATTCGGTGTCCTGTCTGATTGTACTCTTTTGAACGGTTCTGGGCGCACAGACCACTACTGGTGACGTCATATGATGACAAGAAGCCATACATGGCAGACCTTGGTCTCGGAGTGTGACTGACATTCAAAACTGCTCGCAGACATGAATTCTACACCATCAACACGATTGACATTGTTTCGGGCTCAACATGAACGGTCATTTACAAACTACGACCCTAAAACTGGCTTTGAGGCCAACGGCTTCTACTAGATGGATTACAGTCACTGATTCAATCCATCGAAAGTACGAAAACACATGGAATGGAACGGCAAATCTTTGGAGCCAAGCCCTTTCATATCTGTGTTTGACAATCTGGGTAAGAACAAATATAAAGATGCGTGATATACGACATTGGATACTAAGTCATATCCTAGCGGATGCACAAAAGCGAGCATCGTTACTTCGAAGATGTAGAGAATATACACACACACTCTCTCTCTCTCCTCAATGATGCAGTTCCATCACTATAATTCCTATTTCGATATCGTTAATCCTGTGGTATTACAGGGAGTAAATCCTGGCATGATCATTTGTCCACGAGAAAAGCCACATCAGGGTGCTATCGGTCTTGGAAGCCGCCGGTGATACTGTAATACTCCGCATGTGTTCACCAATAGACGCGCAGAAGGCGTCAGCCCAGGCCTTATCTGGCGAGCTAGCATCCCCTTCCTTGATGCTGAAATGAGAGCTGAATCTGTCAGCTGGCACGTGCGCAATTGGATTACATAATTGATCAGCGGCGCAGCCTGATTTTCTCTTTCTCACGCTCCGACGATAGACTTCGTTGCAGAGAGCAGTGCTGAAACCGTCTGCCTCATAATTACCTTCTGAACGCCAATCATTGATTCAACGACATCATGGCCTCATCTGCCTCATCTGCACCTCCCCCTGCGGCGAGGGATGGCCTCCGTTTACTAAGTCTCGGTATGACTTTCGTCCAGTTCTGGCAATCATACTAACAACACAATCTAGATGGTGGCGGCGTGCGAGGTCTTTCTGAGCTTTTAATTCTGCAGGCGATCATGAGATCTATCGATCCTCAATCACCCCCAAAGCCATGCGATGTGTTTGATCTCATATGTGGTTCCTCAAGTGGTGGGCAAGTCTACTCCAGCTCTGCGCGAATAATCTTCGTTCTTTCTGTGCACCTTCGCAGTTGCGCCGAAATTCACCATTCACAAAGTCAACCCCGCTGACCGTATATTCAAGTCTGATTGCACTCATGCTCGGCCGCCTGCGTATGACTGTTGAAGAGAGTATTTATGTCTACATTGAGTTTCAGAAGGAAATCTTCAGAAAGACTTCTGGAAAACTCATGCACGCCGTCGACATCCGAGGCAGACTAAAATCTCGCTATAGCGCTGAAGCTTTGGAGAAGGCTGTCAAATCGATCCTTCTTTCTCGAGATCTTGATCAAGATGTCCTCCTGCGGGAAGCGAATTTGCGGTCCGCAGTCACGTATGGAATATTATGCACTCTTTCAATGACAATATCGCTAACCAATATTAAACAGAGTTGTTGTCGCTACTAGTGTCGTGGATTCGCGTATCGAACTATTCTCCAGCTATCATGCTTCGCCGTTGGGAGGAGACCAACAGGTTCGTATCTGGGAGGCTGCTCGAGCAACATCTGCAGCCCCAAGCTTCTTTGACCCTGTTTCTATAGGGCCTTATCAACAGAAATATGTGGATGGAGGGATGGGGGCAAACAATCCGGTGTACCATACCGTTCAGATAGCAAAGGAAATCTGGCCCGAGGCAGACATAGCTTGCTTGGTATCGATCGGCTCTGGTACTGCTCGGCTGCAATCTGTTCCAACACAGCTACTTGATATGATGCAATACTTGACGGCAATTGCAACTGAATCTGAGAGGACAGCGGAGATGTTCGCTCGCTCAAATCGCGACATGACCGTTGCTGACAGATACTTCCGTTTCAATGTGAGCCATGGCATGGAAAAAATTGGTTCTGATGAATGGAGTGCATTAGATCACATTGTGAGTGCCACAAGGAGTTATTCTATGGCAGTGGCAACAGTAAATTTGATAGAACGTTGCGCCGAAAAGCTCCGAAGGGAGTTCAGATTGGTACTCGAGGCTCCCATGACTGAAGTCATCGAGAGAGAGCCTCCGATTGGTCATCATCGTCGTATAAGGCCCCAAGAAGACATATCAGGTACTGAATTGGCAGCAACCTCTCAACCAGAACCCTCCTTGACAGATATTCTGGGAGAAAGCGTTTCAGATGTTAACAGGACTTCCAGAGTTCAAGAGGAACTACCACAGGCAGCCGGTGACGCGCCTTCTACATTCCCTGATGGACAGGTCCTATTTGATGCTACGAAAACATGGTCCAAAGTTTCCGAGGAAGAAGATATCTTAATGAAAGATATTGCGGATTGTATCCTTAGCGACACGGAGATGCGACTACTGATACTGACTGCCTCTGACAAGATTGGAGACTCTCGGCTGAAGCAGAATCTGGCCATACTGCTTGAAGATTTCGCCCAGCGGCTGACTATCGAGAAGTTGTTTGGACATCTTCCAAATTTCGTAACTCTGCCTTTTCCCGTTGCGTTGACTTATACTTACCGAATTGGAAGGTAGGATCGAGAGCGCCTGGTGTGATAGACTACGTCTTCAAGGCACTGCCCGCGGACAGAACAGACAGAAAGGACACAATAGACAGCACCCCAACGTTACCGACCTACGATGACGCCATTTTTGCTCGTGACGAGGTCGAAGACCTTGGGGAAGTGGAGCGCACGTTCGAAGCATTGGATAAGCTTCAAATCAAGGTCACACGTGATCTTTTTAGCAGTCTCGCTATTCAGCAGTCTACACCATTTCAACAGCTGAGCGAGGACCTGCGCAGATTCATCTTCCCCAGCACCAAATCCTATATCAGAGAAATTATTGGACATTCGCTGCCACACACCAACTTGATACCAATACACTCCATGTTGGTCCGCGTGGACTGCGAGCTTCGAAAGTTTCTGTCCCAGGAGCTTGATACTACAGCTGACATGTCAGAGATGATGACTTTGACTGGCACCTTGATTCAGGCTCAAGCTCTACCTTGTAGAGCATATATGGATCAAACTTGGCCTCAATCGGGATTACAGATTCTTGAAGTTGTAAAATACGCTCTGGAAAATGATAAGAGCTGTAAGTTCTCTAGTCCCCGTTATGTCCAGCAATGCTTTCTCATTTAAAGATCTTCATGCTTTGGTTGGCATCGTGCTTACTGCAAATAGACTACCAGCATGGCCCCAGTCACAGTATTCAGCTGGAGATACTTGAAGAATATCTAGTTGCACAAATCGACGGCCGCCCTCATGAAATCATTGAGACAGTTGAGCAGTTGGCCTGGCTAGCATCGACCTTTCGTTTTGGGACACTGCAGTCGATAGGACTTTCCCAAACAGAGTTTCGAGTTGTACCCGGACCAACCGGAAGCGAGGGTGTATTTGCGGAGATAATTTTACGCCCGATACGTAGTATTCCTGAGTCAGAACTCTCCCTGGGGTCTTGCTGGACCTCGCTATTCGACCGCTCTGTTTTGGCATGGGGATTCCCAGTTGCGGAGCGAGGAGACCTGCATGGGCTTGAGCTGTCGTTTGAATTGCTCCTGAAAGCGTCCGGCGCTCGTTTTCCTGTGGAATTCCAGGAGAGTATAATCATTCGTCAAGGACCTCTCACAGTATTTCCAGTTGCACGTGGTTCTGTCGGTACGCAGTGGCATGTAACGCTTGGAGGACTAGACGAGTTTTTCGACAAAATCAATTCGTTCCCCTTACTACCGGTACAAGATGATATCAACACCTTCTTACATGGAAGACACGTCCTAGGCTGGCTGAACCGAGCACAACTTAAGCTAGGTACAGAGCAACCATCCAATCGAACCTCCGGTGCCAAAGAGGAAACAAGTCGCGGATTTCAATTAGGAGAAGAGCTTTCAGTGGCTGTCAGCATCAAACCGCCATGGGTCGGGACAACCATAGGGGCAAAATTCGTCATCCCAAGAGCGCAAAGGCAAAGATTTGAAAACAATCGGATGGACCTCGAACAGCAACTTGAGAGATCGGTCAACACCCCTGCATTGTACTACGACTGCAGCACTAGGACAGGCTGGGTAGTTCCAGAGCTTAGCCTGCTCCTGAATCTGGTCCATGCCCACCTTTTTCGATACCATAGTCAATCAGACGCGCTCTACGATATCAGGTACGCAGATCTCCTTCCCGATGGCGGTAATGCCGCCCTTGCGGCAATTCGATCCTGCAACACGACTGTGCTCTGGGAATCTCGGAGGAAAGGTGAAGAAGTGAAGCAGTATTATTTCAGCGACCTTGTTCAGTTCTATCTTGAATGCTTCGAGAATCGAAAAGAGGCCATAAGAGTCAGGGTCGAGCACAACGAGCTCAAAGCGGATTTGGGCCTGAGAGGCTGGGATTATGGCGACCTTCGCGACTGCACAGCGTTCTTTCGATATCGACGGATTTCACCTCCATACTTGAGCGGACGGCCTGACTGGTGGAGCCTGACCAAGAATCCGAATTTAATGGTCGTTCTCGGCAGCGACATCGGCCAAGTGATGATACCCGATCGGGCTGTACAGAGGCCGTGCAGCTTATGGTCAGAGGTACCGCCGAAACGCAACCTTCTTGTTTGCCTTGTCCGCTGCGTTGAGGAGATCTGCCGTCCTTGGGAGAGCGGACTCCCACGAATGCAACTCTCACAGAAATTCTGCTGGCATCAACCCGAGAATTCACGGCCTTTTGGTGACTGCTTGGGCCGTGGGTGTAATCCCGTCCAGAAACTCAGAGATGTCTCGGGGTGGAACCCGTTTCACGGTCTGCGTAACCCGGACGGAACCAGCCCTGACGGTGCTGTCATCTTTGGCATCCCAAACGACAACGTTGAGTTGCAGCCACGGTCTTGCTATCCACTCAATGTCATCGCTCCGACGCCACCTCAAATAAATCATCTTCGGACAAAACCCACTGGCTTTCCACAAGGATGGATGTTTGAGCTGTCCAAAACGATGAGGAAGCTGGGACCCTCTGCAGCCGATATCGTGCCTTTAAGCGTTATTGCAGGTGTCGCTGGTGGTTGTGTCTTCATCTTCATGCTTCGAGGAAGACGCTGGTAATCCTAGCGTAGTTGCCATGTCCAGGCGACGAGCAAGTTTGTCCACTCTGGTCGACGGTATCAAGGAGTAAAGCTGAACGGTCAGAGTAACTATGTCATATCCCTTCTTCCTCGTTCATCATCCCATGCATGTGGGCAGACAGCGCTGAGGAACATAACGAAGTTAGTCCTGTCTTTGGCATGACTGAAGCAGCGCTCTTCTGACCAGACCGCTTCTCGCACGTTCTTCGAGAAACCGCTATTTATCGAGGCAAAGTAACTCTCAAATGCCCATGTACATGAGAACAGTCCCTGCCGTAAACACCTGCTCAATTTGTGGTGGTGTTTGGAAGACGTTGAACTAGAGTTATTGGGTGGCACGGATAAAGTAACGAATAAGAATAGCACTGATGTTTTCTGGCGCACGATAATTGGAAATCGAAGTTCGACACACCCAGGAAATTTGACGGCAGCCGAACTTAAGCGTCTTCCTACAATCATGTCATCTTGGTTACAGGTTCCAATAGATGCGAATAGTCGTTTCGAACCCCCCGACCCAAGGAAATCTGGAATCTTGGAGCGTCTTTCTAATACCTTAGGTGGCCGCTGTCTTTGCTTGACAAAAGAGGGATACTTGGGTGTCGTTGGAGGTAGTAGCCTGCCAGGAGATGTAGTCTGCGTTGTCCAAGGCGCTCCTGTACCTATGGTGCTGCGGGAAAGTGACTTTCGTCAAGAAGCAAAAGAGAAAGGTATAGAGCTTTATATACTCGGAAATGTATGATACCAGCCTGGGTGTAGGCAGGTAAGATCTGGTATCTATGACCACGGTGAAATCGCTTGACTTGACGTGGCCGCTTCCCTCTGGGAGCCCAAGCTTTGTTAGAGTTCCCAATCGTTTTGTCTAATCCAGACTCGTCTAGAAAAACAAGTTGATCTGAGCGGAGGGAGGATACTTCATATGAGTAATCGTCTCGTAGGTCTGCATTACGCTCTTGAGCGATATTTTGTGTAGTTTCCTTCGAGAAAGTGACACCCCGTAAAGCTCTACGGACGCTGTGACGAGTCATTTCGACTCCAAACTCGCCGCGGAGAAAAGTGACGATCTGTTTAAGGCGCATAAAGGGAGTGAAGGAGAGCTTGTCGCACAAAGCACTCAACATAGGAGGTGTGATAGTCCTGGGTCGGCCAGCGCCATTTGGTGGAGCTTTTGTTGATCCGTAGAGGAGGACGTTGCGTCGGTGGCGACGTATTGTACGTGTAGAACAGCGGGCCATACTGGCTGTTTGCTTATCAGTGGGTCCTCGATCGCCTTGTAACTTACTGATAATTACATTTTCGACAAGCTTATGCGTTGAGACTGCCAGGTTTGGAGCCATTATGGTGATAAGTAGAGTCGTTAATGGCTGACAACGCTGCGGACGCAAAATCGGCTTTTGGGATAGCAGTCATCATCACGTGAAGGTCTGTGCGCTCAGAACTGTCCAAAGAGTATAATCAGACAGGACACCGAATTCGCTCCTAGCTGTATTGAACTCATAGTTGTAGAGTGGGATCGCTCATGAGATAATGAGATGATTGTAAAATAGCCACGTTGGAAAGAAAATGCGAAGTGTTGGCTTCGCATTTGACAAGCGAGACTTGGCGAGGGTCTGAATCCTGACCGAGTGCAACGATCAAGGAGTCATAATTGTGAGGTAAGAAAAGCAGCCGCCTTACTCATGTGATTACCTTTCTATGCAATCGACGCTTAATACAGCTGCATTGGTCTCTCCTCTGTCTAGAAGTGTCTATACCAGCCTCATGCCGTCGATTCGTCAATCCCCCAAACTCCCTTTGTCCCTATGCCGGTCTCCAAACCCAAACGCCATTATCACCTTGAATAATCAGAGAAAACAAAACCGCCCTAATTCAGCAGAGTATTCAGGTCAAAGTACTAAACCCAACAAACCCACCTCACAACCCAACCATTTCCCTCGCTTTCTTTTCCCTCCACTTCTTCTCCTTCTGACTCATCCCCTTATCAACCATCAACACCACCTTCAAGCCCTCCACATCTCCCAATCCATTTCCCTGCATAATACTATCCACTTTCTTTTTCGGTCGAACCAGATTCAAATCCCAGTGTGAGCCGCACTCTTTCTTTCCTCCGCGGTTACAGTGTAGGTGGTGGTGGATGGTGAAGGATCCAGCTTCGTTGGAGACTTCTTTGTCGACGTTGCACCAACGGCAACTCTAGACTGTTCTCAGTAATCTTTGGGATTTGAGGGCGTGGGAAAGCCCAGGCGCCGGGGGAGAACGGATTGCTTACAGCGTATCCATATTTAGCCTTGCGCTCAGAAAGGCTGAACATGCAATGCTTGAAGAAGCGTCCACAACCATCACACTCCCTAAATAATCGCGTCAATTCGTTTTAGTCTCTCATAAGGACAGATCAAAGTAAGGGACTCAGAACCAGGAATCAATCGGAAGTCCGACTTACTTTTGAAAGACCTTAGTCCAAGCAACCGAAGAATGCAAATCCAAGATCTCATCCTTGTGGTCTATGCACCACTGAATGGTCTTATCACCTTTTGGATTCAGATATTCATTCAGTCCCTCATCCTCAGTTTTCTCAACCATACTGCCCTTAGTACAACCTTCGCCAATCTCGATCTCACTTTTGACCTTCTCGATCTTCTCGACTGTAGGGAAGTCTTCCAAGAAGGTAGAGTTGTTCGAGTCGATGAATCCTTCAGGTTCGGTAGCGTCGTTGACGGAGAGATTTTGGACCTCAAGCGTAGCTGTGGCGACATCGGAAGTCGAAGGTGAGAGGATGGCGGTTTTTTCTCGAGCATTAGCTCCAGCTTGGGGGCCTTGGCTGCTAGAGGAGGAGGAGGAGGAGGAGGGGCAGTGGCGATGGTGGCCCACGTCATTGGGAATATACATGTGTTTGAGATTCTGCGGTTCAATTGGCGATTTTTGGATGGTTGGATGAATTGACGTCAAATGTCTTCTCCTTTGACGATGATCATGTATGTCGATGGGATGAAGTAGCTGGGTGTCTGGTGGTGCTGTTGTGTGTAATGCTAGAGTTGACAATTTGTTGGCCTACTGCAGTCAGTATCGTCGTGATCGCGAAACTGTGTTAAAAGAAGGAAGTATGGAAGACAGGCTACAGATCTGATGGAAATTGCATCCTATCCAGATCATCTTCGCTTAGACTCACCCCTGCCCACAAGGTTGTAGATCTGAGGCCATTCACTACTCGCCACCTACGTCAGCAGCAGAGGATTGCCCTTGACTATGCCGCAGGTTGAATAATAGTAGATAGTGAACAAAGGCAAGAGTAGTCAAGGTAACTGTTCACGAGATTCGACGTACACGTCTTCGTTGTACTGATTGAGTATTCTTTCATGTAATATTCACTAGCTGAGGAATTTACTCAGCAAGCCATCTTCATCACTAGAATCAATCCGAGCCCCAAAATGCCCAGACTGCAAGTCCACCCACCCATTCATGCATCAACGCACTTCCCCAAACCCATATCCCACAAAGAGAAAATCAGGACCCCAAGTCGCGAACACATTCCGCTTTTCCATCTAGAAACCCGCTCTAGCTCTCACCTCGGCATCCACCCGCTTCCTCTCCTTCTGGCTCATCTTCTTCTTCAAAACCTTGATCACAACCTCCGGAGCCTTAAGATCCTCCAATCCCTTCTCCTTCACAACTTTCTTCGCGACCGGCTCCGGTCTCGTAAGCGTCATTATACTCCTACCGCACTCTTTCTTCCCACCACGATTGCAATGGATGTGCTCGTGGATGGAAAATTGGTCTCCCCTGATTGAAATGCTTCTGTTGAGTTGGCACCACCGACAGACCTGTTTGGGATTTATGTCAGGTTATGTATTCCCCAGAAGCCAGAAAGGGGGAGGGGTCGGTGGGCTGGTCGACTTACAGAATATCCACCAGCTTTCTTTCGCTGGCCTTACTGAACATACAATGTTTATACCAGCGATTGCACCAAAAGCACTTCCTATGTACCCCCAATGAAGAATCAGCGCCATCCACCATATCAACTAACTCATCGTCGGATCTGGAATGGTAGCGAACTTACAGCTGAAACACCTTCGTCTTAACCAACGAAGAGTGACACGAGGATCGCCTCTTGATTGTCCAAGAAGAACTTGATTGCCGGATCGCCCTTAGGGTTGAGATCTGGGAGGCTGTCCCTGGGCTGACTCCACGGACGTTGCTCGGCCTCGGGCTGGGAGGTAGAGGAAGAGGAAGTGGCATCGGTCCAAGACATTTTGCTTTCCTTCCGACTTTTGTTGAGCCGCTTTGTTTCGTGGTCTTGTTTATGTGGAGAGAGAGTAGTTGTGGTTGAGACGGTCTGTGTGTTGATCCTGTCTCGTCGTGGCCTCGAAGGTCTCCTGCGCGTAGTGTATGTTCTGTGGAAGAATTCCTCGAAAACTTTCATCCACCTTAGAAACTCTTCCTAGTATATAGACAAATATCCCTCCCATCACACGTCCTCATCCTGATCCTCACGTCCCTCCCTCCTCGGCTAAGCGACAATTTCCAAAACAGCCTAGTTTCTGTCATTTTGTCGTTCAAGCGGCTCTCATGTCGTTTCATTTGGAAGAAAATGTCGCTGAGTAGGGAAAGGAGGCTCAATTGAATGTGACTATCCCCTCAAGCGGTGAAAACGCCTTTTAGCGTTATTTTCAGTGGTCTTAGCGTTACTTTAAGAACACCCCTCTTTCAACTCAACATAAGTCTCGTTTATTAGTATATATAAGTACTATGTAATAATATTAAATCATAAATCGAAGCTAATAAAGTTTTCTATCTTATTGAAATCTTTATAACTTTCCTTTTACATAGGATGCAGGCACTTGAATACATAGCTATTTTCGCGCTAAAAGGCGAAGCGAATCACCGCTTGAGGGGATAAGTCAATTTCAAGGATTCCCCTCTTTTCTAAAAGACCTACTCCCTCTCTTCGGCGCCTTGATTGCCAGAACTTCGACCTTTGTTTCATTCCTCAGTAGTACAGAGACAGATATCTTACCTACCTTAGCTTTCTATCTACCCTCAATTTTAGGTAATCTAACACTACGATAGATCAAAACAAGATAACATAAATGTGAAGTAATGCCCCATCGCGATAGATAAGAATCAGCAAAAGGTCGGTCTCTCTTCGTAAATAATATGCCGATTATCTGTCTGTCTAGATTCCATGATTCGACTAATGTATGGACCCCAAAAGTACTATTAAATCTCCCTCTCTCCAGCGCGGTATCCATAAGGTCATGTGCCTTCATCCCCACGTATGATACCTCAAGGCATTGCTGGCAGGATGGGACAAATCTAGCAGAACACATATATCATCTCGCCTGATTAACCAATTCTTCACTTCACGCACACAACAAACATCACATGGGCTATTCACATATACGCGATTGAGCTTGATTATTGCTTGATATGTTGATTGGTTCATTCATTTCTTGAAGCTCTCGATTGTTGGCACTGAACCCCATGCCCCTTCTTTGCAATTGCATTCCACGCATGTACATTGCAAACCAACCAACTCCACAACGTCTATCTTCCACCCTTTCCCTCACCATGTCATACACCACATACCCAGAACAGCATCTCTAACAAGCCAACAAGCAAAGCAATCAATCAATCAATCCATCAATCACACAACAACAACAAACAAGCAACTATCAACAGACACCCCATCCACAGTAAGCCGGACATGATTCCACCACGGACTCCATCTAACTCGTGTGCCTCCGATCCATCCCATCCATCTGTCCATAAAAAAAATGCAAAGAGCTCGATAATGCTAAGTGAGAATGGTTCTTTTTGTGATAGTAAATATCATAATACAAACAAGTGTAAAAGCGTACACGTACAAATCCACCCCGGATGAGACCGAGTCGAAGTACCACGACCTAGATTATGGTGGTGGTGAGCTCGACTCGACTTTCTTCAAGGTGGATGAAAGAATGCGAAAAATGCACCGCAAAAAGGCAGCAAAGGACGCTGCAAATCCTCTAAACGCCAGAAGTAGATATCCCACGCAAGCCAATTCCGCCCCTATATTTGATTCCGCGAAGAACGCCCATGTACGCCAAGCCAGAACTCCGCCATAGATATCGTCACAACTTGCACATTCAAGGACCGTCCAAGAACATGTCCATATCTTCATCCGTCTCCCATTTGGTGGTAGAGATATCCTTGTCCAGGCTTCTCTTCTCACCCTTGGGGCCTTCGTCACCGTCATCTTGGTTGGTGAGCTCATCGAACATTCGAGAGACGCCTTGACTGCTGCCAACGAATGAATCGCGTAGCGGACTGTCGCTTCCGGACGCTCCGAGTGCGACGGAATCCAGTCTGCTGAAGGCCGAATCGTTGAAAATACCTGGCTGCCTGCCTCCAGAAAATCCAGGGCTTTGCAATCCACCATGTAAGAATGCGTGAGGCGCAAATGCTGGTGATGCATTGTTCTGCGGACTCATGCTGAAATGAGAGTCCTGCATGCCTGTAAAGCCTCCGTAATGGCTTGGATGAGCATGGTCATGACCAGACGGTAGGCCTGAAAGAGTTGGACCGCCATGAGGATGCATGGTCGCCGAGGGAGGGAAGGAGTGAGAGGTAGGTGTACCGGAGTCCGAACGACCAGGTGCAGGTTGAAGTGGCGGAGGTCGAGAAGATGATGGTTCACTGGACTTTCGACTCTTGAAGTTATGTGCTTTGGTTCTGTAAGCAGGTGGGAGAGCTTCTGGGTCGTCGACACCGTGTTGAGCCATCAACTTCTGCAGTTTAGTTGGGCGGGGCTTTCGAGTCGACTTGGAAGTATCGAGGATTGGCGGCGCTTCTGGAGCGACAGGAGACCATCTGTGGAGCTCCTGGCGGAAGAAATTCGTCTCGAATGCCAGAAGAATTTCGGCACCTTCGATTTTGCGGAGATAGAAGCGCTGCGTTTCACATTCGTCCGCAGTGGCCATGACAGGATTGCAAAACGGCGCGACATGTGTGCGAAACTCTTGGGCATTGTCGATGATTTTGGCCAGAATCTCTTCCTCGTCAGGCTGGAAGGGAAGACCAGCAATCTCGTCTTGCCAAGCTTGTAAATCCTCGAGCTTTGGTCGAGCAGCATCACGAGGAATGCGGACACGCCAGTCGCAAATGGGGCAGGTATATTTCTCGTCGTCCTTGACCTTTCCACGAGCGATCTTCAGACATTTGCCATGGTACCTATATTGATTAGTATATGTATTAGACGACATGAGCATGGGCGACTTACCATTCGTGGCATAATTCACACTCGATCATCATACCGGCTTCGATACGACGGCATATGCAGAAGACTTCGCGGAATCTCGGATCCTCCCAGCTGTGTAACTTGGCATCCGCTGGACTTGGCTCTCGTGATGCTGGCTCAGCAGGCATACGTGGCTTGTCTGAATTGATGTCGAAGCAATCAACATTTCGTTCCAGAACATACTCCATATGTGACTTCAAGATGTGCAATGGCGCGTTTGCCTTGCCAAACAGCTTCTTGCCCTTTCGCATCCAATCTTCATGGCGCTTTTGTTCCTTTTCTAGATCCAATGTGCCATTAGGCTTGCTATTCAGCTCAGCCAGGTGTTCCATGGTCTCGCGAACCTCGGCATATTTGGGTCGCTTGGAGAAGTCCTCATTACGGCTTCGCTCGTAAAGAGATACAATCTGTCGATGAGCTTCACGTTGCTTGTTCAAGATCTGATCGACCGCAGCTAGAGTCTCGGCAGAAACTGGAAGCGCCGCGGCTTGAGCTTGGGCAGAGAGGGCTTCAAGCTGAGGGTAGTGCACAAGCTCAGCATTGACAAGCTCTTTGGCCTTGGTTTCCCAAGCCAGACCCGCATTTCGTTGCTCCTTGTAGTGGTTGAGATAGTCGTTGTATTCGGGTATCTCAAGCTTCTCACCCTCCTCAATGATATCTTGGACCTCACTGAGACTTAGA
Organism: Cadophora sp. MPI-SDFR-AT-0126; assembly: GCA_020747065.1. Classification (NCBI taxonomy): domain Eukaryota; kingdom Fungi; phylum Ascomycota; class Leotiomycetes; order Helotiales; family Ploettnerulaceae; genus Cadophora; species Cadophora sp. MPI-SDFR-AT-0126. The sequence goes on along the minus strand of JAGMVK010000021.1, from coordinate 16,247 downwards.
GGAACGCCACGATTGGCTCGAGCCCGGTCATTCCACTGCATCTGCTGAACGATCTTGTCGAGCTCTTCAACCTCAGGCATGTCAACATTGAACGAGCGACCAAGCTCCAACAGGTCTTCAAAGTCTTGTGTCTTCCGAAGAATAACATTTTTCGTTGCTTCTTGGGCGTCGTGGCGAAATTTCTTGATAGCAGCGGCACGTTCTGTCAGTTGTGTGATTTCGGAGCATTCGAAACCTAGCTTTTCGGCTTGGTCGAGGAGCCTCATGATGTTGTCAACTTTTCGAAACTCGCGATCGCGTTCCTCCATTTCAGCAGCTTTGCTACCCTTACGCCACGCCTTCTCATTCTTGCGTCGATTTTGTTGCTTGCGTACGATATAATTTGTAGCCTCGTCAACCCATTCATTGCAGCGCTCTACAAAAGCTTTGAGACCTGGCAATCGATCCAGCTCGTAAGGAATCTTCTCACCCTCATTGACTAGTGTACGCATGGCCTTCAAAGAAGGCTGAGCACTTTCTTCGAGAGCCTTTTCAACTTTGGCTTCCCAAAGTTCAGGCACGTGAGCCTTGTCGGCGACCTTTTGACAGATGGCATCAATAGCTTCTGCGGTACGACGGTAGTGTAGCGTGTGATTGTTACCAGCATATCGTTGTTCCTCGGTCTGGTCACAACATTCGAAGTTGCCTGCATGCAGAACGCACATGACCTTCCCACTCGTATTGCATTTGAATCTCGTGAGATACGCATACGCCTTGCAATACACACATTGATATTCCTCTTCCGGGACGTCCTCCTCGTCAATAGTGAAGCCTATCTGACAGCGAGGGCCAGCACCTTCAATGACATCCGTAATAATACAGGGTCCTTCGTGGTGCTCCTTGTGCTTGTCAACAAGCTGCTTCCGACGAGCAATTTCGCGCTCACGCATCCGCTCAAGTGCTGGAGAAAGCCATTTGGCAGTAGCGATAGTAACGCCGCCAGTTGCAGCGCCTTCTGCGGCAGTCCAAAGAAGCTCATCGTGGGAGAAACATGGTTGGCGCCTGAATTGTTGCAATCTCTCAATCCCAGCATCGCCAGCAGGCTCCCAGTCATTGGGCGCGAAGTTTACAGCCTCATTGAAGTTGAATCCATGATTGAAACCAGCATGATAGGCCTGGGGAAATGTAACCACGAATTGGCCGGCTCTTTGATCGAGAGCATAAACTCGAACCCCAGCCTTGTTCAATTGCTCGGGAGTGAGGAGCGTGACAAGCTGAAAGAGCAGATCCGGTTGGGTCTCGAACAATTCAGGCACAGCATCACGCATTGCTTGCTCGAACTTCTCAGCATCCTCTCCAGGAATCCCGTACCATGTCTTTGTTGAGCCGAAATGCTGGTAGTTTGCAGAGTATGCATAATGATCCTCGTTGTGCCAGCAGAAGGTGGAGAAGATCATACCGACGTAAAGCCAAGGTACAGTCATGCCCGAAATATCGGACTTGATGTGACGGAATAAGGAGTCAGCGTGAATCGGCAGGATATTGAGATTCCACGGGTCTGTTGAATATGGATCCTGAGGGTTCTTCTCGATCGTTGGAAAGCCACTTCCATGGGTGGTGGAATGAATATCAGCACCATACTCGACTTCCACCGTCTCTTCCAAACTAGCAACCAGGCGCCAAAACTCTCTCTCTATGTCGTCTTCGGTGACTGGCCTTGGACAATTCAGAACCGGGTCAAAGGGCATCTTGCTGTGGAAGTATCCCTCCTTGAAGTCTGCAGCCTTCTCCTGGAAACCCTTGAGAGAGTATATTCCACCTTCCTCAAAGCCAAACTGACCATCACCAACAAGACACCTGGGGCAATGCCAATCATAGTCCGGCTTGTGCGTAACCTGTGGGTCAAGGCAGTACATGTGGTAACCGTGATCACATGATTCGCAGATCAACAGACTTCCAAGATCGTCATTCTTTCCGCAATGTTCACACTTCTGCATAGGGGCTAAGCTTAGATCTTGAGAATAAATAGCAATATTAGATGTGCTTACCTCACCCGGAGCGGATGAACCATGTTCACCTGGAATTCTTGGTGGGGTCGGACGGAACAAGGTCATGTGAGATCCAGCCACAGTTGGTACGGCATCTGCAGGGTTGGCATTAGCAGGGATCGACGATCGCCAATTGAAACCCAGGGATGAAAGATTGGGGTACGCATTGAGTGACATCCTTGACACCACATCATCGCAGGAAATAATGTTCCGGCAAGCCAGATCACATCAGATCATAACAGATAATGAAGAAAGTTTAGACGTACCCTTCTTCAGGCGCTTGCTTCGTCGTCCGCCATTCTCACTGTCCTCGGGTTGACTGCTGCCCTTTCCTCGCGAATCTAGACTGTCGACACTCATTTGTCTCTTCAAGACGGGATTGGACGTGAATCCATTTACAACAGGTGCCGAGCTCAAGGCAGATGGTCTGTACTCGGGAGTAGCCTTAGCAGAAGACAGAGGGCTGTCAAATGGGCGCCTGTTCGGCGTGAAGCTGCCCTCTTCACGGTCTCTCCGGATGTTGACCGGTGTAAATGTCGCAGGGGTAGAGTTGACGGGTGTGAAGCCACCAGAATTGACTGGAGTAAAACCTGAGGCAACAGGTTGCTGCGCAGGGGCAGGAGAGTCTAGTCTGGGGATGTTTTTCAGCCCCTTCTCAAATTCATCTTTCATCGAAGCGTTGAGGGCATCTGAGGCGCGAATGGCTGGGGACTCTGCTCGGAGGCTCGACGGCGTATGTTGATGCGATTTCTTCAGAGGAGAGTTTGCTGGAGAAGGTGTGAGAGGGCCTCCATACTCATACTCGAGTTGTTGATGAACACCAGGTTTTGCTAGTCGTAGATACTCCTCATATGGGAAAAGCCATCTCTGGTATGAGTTTTTCAGAGAAGTCGACAAAGACGACATAATCTTGCCGCTGTAACCCAAATCCCTTCCAATTTCAGCCCATTTCTTCAGCTTGCAAACCTTTTCAAATCCTCCTCTGGTCTCAACGGCCTTCTTGAGTTTGTACAAGTCGAGGGGACGCTTGTCAACGCTTGGGAATCGATTGAGATTGGTTCCGTATTGCTTGTGAAATTTGGCGAGTTGGTCAAGATATGTGAGATTTGCGCGAGTGCCTTGTAGATCGTTAGCCCAGTCGTCCCTGATGTGGACGTTCTGAAATATACTCACTTCCTTCAACAGAATTAAGTTCCTGCTTTCGGGTGCGAAAATGAAAGCGCTGGGAACAATTAGTATATGTGACATTTCCAAGTCGCTCAATAGTAAAAAATAATCGATAGACAGTATACAACATCTTTCGTCGGGAGTGCAGTAATGTATAGCATGTGCCCGTACCTCTGTGTCGATCGCAAAGTCTGGCTTCCACGAATCGGGAGGGATGATCTTGCAAATCCCATACTGACTGGCCTCCGGCGAAATCTTCTTCATATAAGCGAATGGATCCTTGAATTCTTCCTCCGTCGGTCTGTACGTGGGAGCCTCCTGCAATTGATGCGGGCGTATCTTCTTGGTGGCCTCTCGGCTAGCCGTTGGTTGTCCCCTCCTCTCCACGCTCGACAAGTCCAGAGGCAAGCTCTTCATGGCACTGAGAGGCAGTGGAGCAGCGGCGGGATTGATCGCATTGCTATTTGGTACTGGCTTTGTTCGACCGGAGGGTGTGCTGGTGTTCGTTCCACTAGCCGGTGAGGCTCGCATGGTCGAGCTGGAAGCCGTGGTGGCTGTCGGTACCTGCACCATGATGGCGATATATGGGGGAGGCTTCGGGGTATAAAGGGGATTTTTGCGGGTCGATTATCTATGGTATCGACATCGAAGAGGCGTCTCTCGAGAGTGGTGGTCGAGCCAGACCGATATGTTGGTGAGTCCGTCCTACTCTCTCCTCACAATGAACCTGCCCTACCTCCCTCTGCCCACAACGAAGACCAGATGTGCAATATCAAACCGACTTAGTGCATTATACAGTATTCGCAGATTTATTTATTGATTGAATCGACGTTTGGAGGGTGGATTTCGAAAGAGTGGTGGTGGTTGTCGGGATATGTGTCGGAAGGAGGGAGGATGTTGAAAGGTTTCGATATCTGAGTGTTCAGTTGCAGGTGGAGGGAGAAGCGGGTGCGGTTCGGGTTTGGGTTTGGGTTTGGGTTTGGGTCTGTGTCTGTCTGGGTCTGGCACACCTTACGGCATGATGGGCAAAGAAAAAAGGCAGCCCGCTCGCTCGGTCAGGCAGGCTGGCTGCACCACTACACTACCACTGCACCACACTTACGCTCGGCACAAAGTCGTATGGGGCTACTCTACTGTTCCTTAGCGATCCTAACCTGGCCTGACTCCAGAAACGGTGCCTCTCCTCAGCCAAGCAGCCAATCCCTGCACTGGTCGAATTGGTCGCTTGTCAGAACATGGGGGCGGCAGATTCTTCTTTCATTGTTCCCCCCTGGCTATCATGGTCCAGCCAGTGCAGTACATTCAGGCATAGATAGATAGATATTATCTTTTCTTTTTCCCACGTGATGGGTTACATGCATTTTGGTCAACGTCCGATAGCCATCCCATACTGTAGCGCCTCTGGATTTCATGGTCTGGTCCCAGATTTGGGGCTTTCTGCGATTCGATTTATATTGGCAGGGATGTGTGCACGCCTCACCTGGTCAAAATCCACCTATTTTTGCCTTATGGGCCAATCATCGACTGCTGAGGTTGGAACAGAGTGGAGTCCCACGCCTACGGCCCACCCTTAGATCGCACCCAGCTGGGCACCTTGCAGACGGAAATCGGAACACCCGAGTCAGCAAATCATTGTTGGATGATGATGAAAGCATGGTGACGCTTGACAGCAGCAATGGCAATTGATTTATCTATTTATCTACCTTAGATACGAATACGGGCCATGCGGCTGAGATTTATATGAATTGGTATTTCCAAGCGAAATCATGTGCAACCATGCTTATCATTAATTTACTGTGTGCGCCCCAATGTCTTCTTTACTTAACCTTCGATGGAGCTGAACAATGACTAGGTTCATCCGATATCTGCCCGGCGCCACTGTCCTCCACTCGTTCTTATCCCAAACCATCGTCACCAACCCCAATACAGCACCAGCAAACACATCATAATGGCCATCGACCGCCCTATACCCGCTTTCTATTGCTGCTATCTCCTTCGGTCGACTGTTCGTGGTAGTAGCGTCTATGTAGGCTCGACGCCAAATCCCGGTAAGTTTACCTGCGATCCAGAGAACGTGAGATGCATCACTGACGCGACTCCAGTGAGACGACTTCGTCAGCATAATGGCCTCGCGAAAGGAGGCGCTGCTAGGACGAGTCGACCGAGTATGCGGCCTTGGGAGATGTCATGTATTGTCACTGGTTTTCCTAGCCATATTGCAGCGCTGCAATTTGAGTGAGTCCCCGATCTTGTTGACGCCATGTGATTTGGTCACGTGATGTCTCTTTTCGTTCCACTTTCAAGGCTCTTTGTTCCGAGGGCAACTCCAAGTCCTATCACATTCTTCTAAATATTATCTGCTCCTGATCTTTCTGCTAACATCCCCAGGTGGGCTTGGCAAAACCCCCACATAACAACCCACATCCCCTCCGACTCCCGCATCCAACACTCCGCCGGTAGGAAGAAATCCGGCCACCCAAAGCGCCCTCGTCACACCGTCTCCTCCCTCCTCTCCAACCTCCACCTCCTACTCCGCGTCTCCTCCTTCGCCCGCTGGCCACTCTCCCTCCACTTCTTCTCCCCAGACGTCTATAAAGCCTGGCTCAAATGGTGCAAGTCCGCCTCCGAGCCTTTCCAAAACACCATAACCATCATCCAAGACTTTCCGCCCTTAGCTTCCGACCAAGAACCTTTAGCAATCTCAAATGAAGCAAGTGCGCGATCCAAAAGACAAAAGACGAGTCATGGAATCGAAGCTCTGGAAGTCGGATACGGGGCCTCGAAAGCGCATGTTGAGAAAGCCAAGAACATATTTGACTTCGAACAAGAAGGTTCTTGCACAATTTGTCATGCTAGTCTCGAGCATAACGCAGGCATCTACACTATCTGTCCCACACCAGGCTGCGAATCCGTCACACATATTACATGTCTGAGCAAACACTTCCTTAAAGACGCTGACGATGGTGTTCTACTCCCAATCAAAGGCACATGTCCGAGCTGCAAAGAAGAGTTGCAATGGGTAGATGTGGTTAAGGAATTGAGCTTGAGAATGCGAGGCCAGAAGGAAGTTGAGAAACTATTGAAAGTCAAAAAAGCGAGGAAGGGAAAAGGCACAGCCTCGCAGGCTATTGTTGAGGATTCAGAAGACGAAGATGAGGAAGACTTAGACGAGGACGAATTTGATGATGAAGTCGTCATGAGGGAGATGGGAAAGGGTAAAGGCAAAAGAAAAGAAATGGCGAATACGGAACTTGGCGATACATGGCATGCGCTTTCCGACTCTTCAGATTCCGACACTGGCTCCATCGTGAGCACCATCTCCCAGAGCCAAAGCCAAAACAAACCGGCCTATCAAGCAATTGGGAGTAAAAACAAGCTCAAAACGGTAATCGAAGATAGCGATTGGGACGATGCGGATATCATCGATTGAACCCATCCGAAACCAACCCTCCCACACAACCTGCCAGCACCCCTTCATTTTGCATATACATGTACGCAACTCAACACATTACAAACGTAACTTCAGAAGCACAAACTTCATGATACCCATAATGAGAAACACTTTCAAAACAAACAAAGCAATTGACATGTAGGTACGCATACATGCATTCAATTCATGCAACCATTCGGACCTAAAGTATCGTCGGGTACCTGCAGCCTTTGACATCTAGCCCCTTGATCAGCATCCGCATCCGCCCACCAATAGCGAAGCGAGCGCATGTTTAGCTTTAATACCTCAGCTTTTGACCCCTCTTTGTTTTCTTTAGATTACAATACTTACCTGCGAGAGATAATGAGTTGCTTACATACATGTTCTATTTCATTACAATAGAAATGTACTGTTCATAATGAACTCTCCGCAGTCTAATATTAGCACCAGGTAGCTCACTATGAGCTTTTCCTCCCGTCGCTGCCCTCATCACAGACCACTTCTTTCAGGAACAACATCACCATGACCAAGTTCCATCTTAACACTACTAAGCGAACACATCGCCATCTCTCTCTCTCTCTCTCTCTCTCTCGCTTGGAAGAAGGACATTGTTTGTTTAGACTTACACGTCGCAAATAAATGCATGTCAACAAAGGACTCTACGCTCACCTTTGGCCTGTTTCGGTTAGTTGTACCAACACAACCGAAATCTATCCAAACATATCATACACATCATAACAAAGAGCGAGCTAAAAATAAAAATCATTCTTTTCGCGCTCATATCCGAGCGTAATATCACCCAACTTGTCGCAACTAAAATCGAAACAAACCAAACTTCCTGCTATTGCACATCGCAACAAGGAAAAGAAAAAAAAAAAAAAAAAGCGAACATTTCTCCCTTCGGCCTCTTTCCCATATTCAGAGAAGAGATATTTCTCTCTCCCAGTAGAGACAGATTTGGGTCGGATTGAAGATTGATCGGTAACTGTCTTGAAAGTGTTGCGGATGTGAGAGAATGCCAAAGGTCGTGTGAAGAGTCGATGTTGGATTCAAGATGATAGGCTAGAAGGTGTCGGTCTTTCAATCGAATGCTATGTTACATGATATGAGAGAGTCGAGAATCAAATTTTTAGCTGTCTCTTCTCAATGATTCTGAATGGATTTCGTTGCATTTCGCAAACGCCGATGAATTCGGGCCGACGACGGGACGAGATGGAGCCACGGATACTTTGAACATACGTGCACTTATTCGGCCCTTCACATGGTCTCAACTTATGCTGAAAATACGAAAAGCCCATGTCGGTTTCGTAAGCATTACTGCCAGTAAGTATTGCTTCGCTTAGCGGAGATCTCTCACTTTTCAACCAGACACTGGTCTATCTCGCTAACGCTACAACTTCTCTATTCAAACAACCCCGAGTAAGCATTCAGCGCCAGCTGCCCACCAAGATGCGCATACAACACCGTACTTCCCTCTTTAATCTCCCCTTTCCTAACCAAATCCATCATCCCCGCCAGACTCTTCCCTTCATACACCGGATCCGTGATGAACCCCTCCGTTTCCGCCCCAAACTTCATAGCACTCTTCGTCATCTCCCCAGGAATCCCATAACACCCATCATGATACCTCTCATCGAGCTCGACATCCCCCTCTGTGATATCGCCCTCCGCTAGTCCAATCTTCACACCCGTGAACTTCGCAATCCGCAACACCTGATCGCGCGTCTCCTTCGGCTTAGCAGACGCATCAATCCCAATAACCCTCCTCTTCCTCCCCCCATTCTTCTCCAGCAATTTAAACCCCGCAATCATCCCCGCAAACGTACTTCCCGTAACAGCACAAACGATAACCGTATCGAAGAAAACGCCCAACTCCTTCTCCTGCTCCGCAACCTCGAAGGCCCATCTCGCGAACCCGAGACCGCCGAGCGGATGGTCCGACGCGCCGGCTGGGATGTAGTACGGCTTGCCGCCGGACTCGATCACTTCCTTGGTGAGGTTCGCGAGCGTCTGTTTGTGGCCGATGCCGAATTCTGAGGGGTCAAGACGGGGGGCGGCGCCCATGAGTCGGGAGAGCTGGATGTTGCCGACTTTCTCGTAGCCCGGGTCGGTCCAGTCGACCCAGTGCTCTTGTACGAGTTTGGCCTATTTGCATGTCATGTCAACGATACTATACCGGAAAGTGGGATACAATCACATGACAGCTGTCACCGATGTGTACTTGTGCATACCTTGAGGCCCAACTTCGCAGCCACGCCGGCTACCTGTCTGGTGTGGTTACTTTGCACACCTCCAATACTGATCAGGGTATCGCATCCTTGCTCCAATGCTTCTGGCACGAGATATCTAGTCTTTGTCAATTTCTGATTCTGAGGGTTTCAAGAATGGGGTCACTAACTCCAACTTCCGTGTCTTATTCCCACCGAATGCGATCCCGGAGTTACAATCCTCTCTCTTCGCCCAAATAGCTACTTTTCCGCCCAAAGCCTCTGATATTCTAGGTAAGTGGTGGACTGGCGAAGGACCGAACAGGAAGTCTGATTTCGGGATGCTGGCGAATGGTTCTGGGAGGGTGACTGGTGCCATCTTGCTGTTCGATTTCCCGTTTCTCGTATTGGTGCTCAACTACTATGGATATGCTGTATGGAATAGTTGAAACTTGTTTTCTGGACGTAAGACATCAATATAAGGGGAATCACGACCGTTTTGTTCCCCGTCACTAACCGCCGGGTAAGCTTCGGGATGCACGACACTGTATCGGATAAGCCGTGCGATCTCGGAAGGTGGGGTTTGTTTTCCACTTTCGGGCTTGAAGGCTTGGAGATGTTGTATGATTGGGCGTCTATGAGTAAATTGAATGAGTATTACGATTCAGTTTACATGTTTCTGAGGCGGGCCAATTAGGGGGAGAGAGGGCATGCACGGCATTTAGATCAATTGCCGAAAGTGGGGAGGATATCCGAGTTATATGGAGGGTTGGGCGGGATGTTCTGACGGCTACGAATTGTAAACATACGCTATGAAAGATTCAAGATTACATGTATCAAGCTGCTTACGAAATACTCTGTCTTCCTGTCTCTAGACCTCGGGTATCAATGTCGATGTCGGAGGCTTATGCGAATTCGTGTTCATACAGAATGTTCCTCCAATGTCAACAGCTTTTCGCTTTGAGGCTCTTCTTCTTTACTCAGATGATCTGACAATGAATTAAGTCTCCGTTCCGATTCCAAAGCAAAGGGTTTCAAAGGGAAATGAATGTCATTGAAATTTCTCTTTCCTGTCTATCACCCATGGACAGCTTTACCATAATAACCCCTTTACCTTGTTTGACACCTACATCCAATACTCACCTCGCTCAATCATCCCTCCAAACACAGTCTGCATATACATCCAAACAAGCAATTACCCATCACATACGACCATAGGTTGAAGAAAACTGGCATCCCGTCCGCTCTGCCTTCCATAAGCTTCAAACCGGTGGATTAGTAGTTGGGTGGGTGACCACCAGCGAATCCCCACTGTTGTATGTATCCACTCTTTTTTTTTGTGTGTTTTGGGCTATGGAGGGGGAGAAAGATTGTTACTGGTGTTGCATTGTGGGGAGTTACTGGTGGTACGTGGGATACTTGGAAATTCTGAATTCTGTGTACGCCTCGTGAGTAGTTGATATCTAATAGACTGTGAGAGTTGAACAGTCGCATGTATATAGCTATGTTCGTCGTTGCCTCGCGGCTCCGTGTCTTTGAAGTGGCCATTGTTGAATATGCTGATGGTTGATTTTCTTCATGATATGGGGGCCAAAATCGCGGGGTAGTCCTCGCTTGGTTTGTCGCCATCAACAACAATTAACCAGGGCCGCACCCGGACCGCAGTCTCTTCTGTCTCGGCCACAGATCCCAGGCTATGCCGAGTAATCTTCAAGTGCCAATTCAGATGAACAAATTTGGATGTAGCTTGAATTGAAGACTTTGCGTACTCCATCTGATACACTGGATCTAGTCAACATGAAGCTGCGATGTGTGAAGCTCGACTGTGAAGGCTGTAGGAGGTTGATCTTTCAACTAGGGCCTGACAGAGCTGCAACTAGTACTGGATATCAACAAATAAGCCCATCTGTACACCCAGAAAAGGCAACATGGTGGCGCGTTTCGTCTGCAACACGTCATCCTGCCACCCAGAATAGTCTCTCAAATCTAGAAACCCTTCGATGACTCCACCTAGTCCAAATCATAGAGGATTCCTCTCGGCTTGACATCTTTCCTTAAGATCCACTTATTGAAGTACCAAGGGAGCATCGTACGATAGTATCTAGCATGGTCTCGGACCCTGACACTGAAGATAGTGTCGAGTTCCTCCAAAGACAGGCCCTTCGTCTCCTGAAGACAGAAGTACGCGTACGTCCATCCGAAGAAATTCCATGCCGCATACCATCCGAATGCCTATCCCAGTATCAGCCAGCTGTCATATTTATCGATGCATGTCTGGAGATTGTAGGACTTACACCCTGTTCAGTGAACGCCTGCACAAGCGCAGGCCAAGTCAAGCTGAGAATAAAATTGAAACCCCACGTGGTGGCTGTGGCGAAGGCCATGCCTATCTCTCTAATATACAGTGGAAATGCTTCAGCGCTGTATGTAAAAGGTACTGGACCTTCTCCGGGCGAGTAGACCGCCATGAAGAGGTAGATTCCGGTTGCGATACAACCGAGACGTGCTTGGCCTTCGGGGATGAAGAAACTAAACCCAGTGAAGAGCAGGCAGATACCCATCAGAGGGAAGGTAGTAAGTAGTAAATTTCTTCTTCCGAAGGTGTCGATAGTCTTGACAGCTGGGATGGCGACTGGAGTTAATGAGTACGGATGATTGAAAGAGAGAGCTCTATAGGCGAGACTTACAGAGCCAGTTGACAACACCCGTTCCAAGCGACACGAGAAGTGCATTAGAACGCGAGAAATTGGCAGAGATGAAGATCTCTGTTGAGTAGTACGCGATGACGTTGACTCCACAGAACTATGTCACAATAAGCTCGGATCATAACACCGCCACCCAATGTTATACTCACTTGTTGCATAAACATTACGAAAAAAGACGATTGCGCAGCGCGGCGGTTTCGAGGTACCAAGAAAAATTCTTTCCCAAGATTCTTGCCCTCGCGTAACTTCTCTTCAATCATGAGCGACTTGTGGATGTAGTACACATCTCGTGCAGCCATCATCTCGCAATTCCTGAATCTGCAGAGAGCGTCATATGCCTTGCGGTACTTATTCTTGGTCATGTACCAGCGAGGTGACTCAGGCACAAAATATACTTGCATACAGACGAAGAATGGTGGAATGGATGTACTGGCAAGCATGAGACGCCAGTTCCAGTAGGGGAACTGGCCCTCCGTGTAGCGGACCTTTTCGAATGCGACGGAGACGACGAATCCAAGCATGATACCGAATGCTGTCCACATTTGCCACATCATCGTCAATGCACCACGGATAGCTGTAGGTGTACATTCTGCTGCGTAGACGGGAGTGGTTGAGGATTTGGCTCCGACAGCCAGACCCAGGGCGAAGCGAGCGATGAGCAGATTCACCCAAGAATTGGCAGCTGCCATCCAAATGCCCTATCCAGTCTTAGTGTTGGATTATCTCTATGAATCGGATAAACATACCGTGATGAAGGATACAATACAAGAGATGAAGATACAACCTCTACGTCCAAAATAATAGTTGAGAGGTTTCGTAGTCCAGCAACCAATGAGAGCAGAGCAAAGGTAAGGAGCGCCGTTGAGAAGACCTCTCAGCCAGACTCGCTCAGTACCGATGCCAAATTCTTCAAAGTAGAAGATTTGAGCACCATTTACAGCAGTCTGATCCATGCCCTGCACGATAGCAGATCCAGCACAGAGAACTAAAGTAGTCAAAGTCAGAAACCTTATTGACATTGCATGTGTTCAGAACTCACTCGTCATGTAGAACATCATCTTCGGCTGTTGCCAACGATTGGTGATCTCCTTTCTAAGCCAGACTTTCTCATTCTCGGTAAGCTCTGAGACATTCTCAAAGTTCTTCGGGTTCTGCGCAACAAGTGAACCTCTCTGGAGCAGGGGCAAGATATCTTCGAGGTCTTTCCCTCTGGCAAAGGATTCCACATCGGCAAGGAGTTCATCCTTGGTTATCCCAGAGAGAGGATTCTTCAATTTAGCACTGACGACAACCATGCGGTGCTCATCGAGAGGTCCTTGTTTTGCAATGATGGAAGCACTTCTCGTGTCTCTCGTCTCATTCTCGTTGTGGATGGTCTTCTCATCGTCAGAGCTACGAGGCGCGGGATCCGCCATGATGCTTGACTAGCTTCGTACAAATTCTAGTGAGTTCTCGTGTTTCTGTCCAAAGAGGTTGTGTGACCTGAAGAGGCGTGTTGATGGCGTTTGCAAACTGATAATGACGAAGGCCGGGAGCGAGGATATCTTAAGTAGAGGCAAAAACCTTTTCCCCGCCGTCTCTAGCCCTTGACTCCCCACCATCTTAACCTTGGCGTTGGAGAAAATATGGACACAATTTCTTGTGTTCTTGCGCGGAGGGCTTGTGACGCAAGGACAGCCTAGTGTTGAGCTCAACGCCAACGCCATGCCAGCCAGCATCGGGACCTAAGATATGTCCATCTAGAGCATGAGTCGAGATATTACGGTATAAAAAAAATAGATGTTCAATTAGTACAGCTTTCAGATACTTGTAAGATAGCTGTTGTTGTAGTTTTGTTCAGTGTTGTTGTCGCGAAATCGTAAAGTGTTCTCGAGGCTCTACAGGAGAAGGCTTGGCCACACTGGCGCACGCAATAACTATCCGAAAATCATGACACAGGTGAGCATTAATCCACAATTAAAACGAACATAAGATTGAAATCACCTTGGCTCAAATTCCATCTCTCAAAAAGTGGAAATGTCAATGTTCATCATCAGCATCGTTTTGTGGGATATCAAATTGGCAGATGTAATGCTGCAGCCTTCAGCGTGTGACAAGCAGGCGAAATCACTTGGCGATAGAGGAGTGTTTAAACCCACAGCAGAGATGGCGAAAGGCTGAGACTCGTTATCTGCTGCCTGACCGCTTGGCGTTGGTTCAAGGTGTTGGCAAAGCTCCGCTCTACTTGGCAGAATCTTGGATCGGTTGTGGCGGTTTATGTACATTTGTGTTGGTTCGGAAAAGAGACTCGCTGAGGGCGGAAGGAGGATACAAAGCTTGCATATTCTCGATCGGGCGATCAGGAAAAGGATGGTCGATTGTTGTTGATGTTGGAAGCTTGCTTGGCAGGCTTTACCCCTTCCATCCGATGAACCGACGCCCTGAATTGGCGTCGTCACTTTGACCATTACGAGACCAAATCACACGAATTGCTTTAGATGTAATAATATCTGGAAATTTCAATAAGAACTTATCTAGATTCAAAAACGAAAATATTGAGATCAATCCTCCGCTTCCAACTGTGCAGCGACTCCTGCTGCTAAGAGACCTCCCGCTGACAAAGCCACAGTGACGGCTTTCATAGGCGTCGCAGAATCTCCTCCAGCGAACACGCCATGAACACTCGTCTCATTGAAAGGAGGAGCTGTTTTAAAGTCACCTTGCGGAGTGAGTTCCAAGCCAAGTTGCTTGACGAAAGGTCCATTCACCTCCCCTTTGGGCTTGTGAGCCAAGAAGCCTTGAAGGATCTTCACTCCATCTTCGAGGTGAACTTCTACCTCACCTCCTTTTGCGCCTTTCACCAACCTCGTAATCTTCCTGGAATCGACGGTGACATTCTTTCGAGTCTTTGACTCAGGCTTGCATTGAGACAAGGCGGCCTCGAGATCTTTGGTGACAGATTCATTGCCATGAGTGTAAATGACGACTTTCTCAGCAAGACGATTGGCATATCGAGCGATGTGAAGAGCAAGTGCTGCGGGGGCACAGTCATCAATAGCCAGCACTCCCGCGGATTTTGCATCGCGTTCTTCATATCCGTGGCAGAACAGGCAGTGGAAGCTGTTTTGGGAGTTAGCCAAGCTTCTGACAGATCACGAGACATCGAAGCTTACATTCCACTTCCCCAGCACTCCTCATAACCCTCGAGAGCAGGCATGATGTCTTTGATTCCAGTTGCAAGGACAAGCTTCCTTCCCCACCATTCCTTGCCCGTGTCGTCGATGGCTTTGAAGAGACTCGTTCCATCCTCTTTTGCAAGTTTTTCTAGTTTTGAAATGGTGCTGTCCTGGAAAAATGTCGTGTTGTAATGTGCGAGAATATCTTTTCTTGCTGCAATCCGAAACTCAGCAGAATCACGATGTTCCCAAGTTAGAACACCGTGCATATGCTTGGATTTTTGGTTGCGAAAGTTCTCAGATGAGAAGACGATGCATGTGTGGAGAAGTCTTGCTAGGGACGAAGAGCAAGAAAGTCCAGCAGGTCCGGCGCCAATGATAAGAACATCAACAGGAGAGTCTCGTGAAGTCTTGGGAATCATGGTCGACATTGATTGAACGATATTTCTGAACATTCGGCGATTGTAGTGCGACTGTTCAATGAGGTGATGTTTGCTTAGTATGTTGTAATGTGTGATGAATGAATTGAATATCTGGCTCAACATGCAGCAGCTCTTCGCAGCTCTTATATCATTGTGATGGAGACTTTTCGTTTCTTACGAGCTTCTGCAGACTTTCCAATGCATGTCAATTGAAAAAAAGGCTCCCATTGGCCAGTTGCGAAAAGCGCGTTGGATCATTGGTTGGTAGTGCGAGAGCAATCAGAGCTCGGAGACAAATTCAACTCGCTTAAATCGCCCCGGAGACATTTCCTCGTAGCTAGTGCCCTACTGACATGGATCTTCATTTTGGACGAGACCCTTGATTCTAGTACGAGGATTCGTTATGATCCGCTAGATAAAGCCGTTTACCAGTCGATCCAGACGATTGTCGATTTTTTCCCCGTTGAAGCAACCCGCAGGATATGACGCTCGTTGGCCCCTGTCTGGAATTCAACGGCACTGAGTTGAAAATGGACACATGGTCCGATTTTCTGATCCATCCTACGACTGGAGCTCAACAGGCTTTCAGACGAGGTTTCAAATCTTGTTCTGTCATCAGCCGGCTCATAAGCTGCAGATTTGTTTCTCCTGGATGATTTGTCATATCAATACGGGCATCAACAGAAAAGCTCTCAGTAACACTCTCCAGAAACCGTCTTTCAAAGACCTTTATACGGGCTTCGAAGGCCCGGGTTTCAGGAGAGTCTTGGGATTGCATTTCATTCAACATGGCCAGACTCTTGCGGATCTCACGCAATTTCGTCAGACATTGCTGATGTTTAGAGCTTCCTTCCTGTTGCTGCAAGACTGTAAAGATGTTCGACAAATATGTTTCTTCGTCGGAGTTCGGCAGGTCGCTGACACCTACTGAATCTGCACAAGTCGCTAGTTCAAAGCAAATAGGTGAATCCGTGTTCCTTATCTCGAAAATGGCTGCTAAAGGGGGCGGAGATTTGCTATCGAGGTAGCCTATGGACCATTCAGTTTGTCCATCTCCACATTCTGATGGATCAGTTGACACTGGCATTTCTCTGTCTGGCTCAGCACTATTTTCAGAGACAGACATGAATTCGA